>CM060883.1:85432500-86632500 GCA_030762935.1 Hymenopus coronatus
AGCTGTGCTATTTGTGGTGCCCAACAAAGTTTCCGATCGAAGATCAAACCAAGGAATCTCGCCTCGTCTGCGAAAGGAAGTAAATCTGGCCCGAGTCGAAGAGACGGCGGCATATGCCACTTACGGCGCCAGAAGTTAACGCAGACTGTCTTCTCAGCGGAGAAACGAAAACCGTGTTTCGAGCTCCATGCATAGAGATTGTCCAAACACCGCTGGAGACGGCGTTCCAAAAACGGTGTACGCTGAGAAGTACAAAAGATGGCAAAGTCGTCCACGAATAAACAGGAAGAGACACCTTGAGGCACACATAGTGATATGGAATTTATCGCAATAGCAAATAGAGTCACGCTGAGTACCGAGCCCTGCGGCACTCCGTTCTCTTGAATAAAATGGTTAGAAAAAACCGAACCCACCCTCACTCGAAAAACGCGGTCCCGCATAAACTCCTGAATGACCAACGGTAGGCGTCCACGTATGTTCCAGTTGTGCAGAGAACGCAATATTCCCGCCCGCCAACACGTGTCGTAGGCCTTCTCGAGGTCAAAAAATATCCCAACTGTGGGGCTGTTCTTAAGAAATCCGTCCATAATCTGAGTTGACAGAGAGACAAGGTGGTCAGCAGTTGAACGTCGTCGTCGAAAGCCACACTGGATGTTCGTCAGAAGATTGTGGGATTCCAGCCACCACACCAACCGTCCATTGATCATGCGTTCCATCACCTTGCAAACGCAACTGGTGAGGGAAATAGGACGGTAACTGGAAGGAAGATGGCGGTCCTTTCCAGGTTTAAGAATGGGTATGATGGTGGCCTCCCGCCACTTGTCTGGAAAAATGCCATCAACCCAGACACGATTATAGACCTCGAGTAGGAAATCTTTGCCATCAGGAGAGAGATGTTGCAACATTTGGACGTGGATACCATCTGGACCTGGTGCTGAGTGTCGTGAAGAGGAGAGTGCATTGTCTAGCTCTGCCAGGGTGAAAAGGCGATTATAATCCTCAAGGTTGCCAGAAAGAAACGAGAATTCTTGAGATTCCACCTGGTTCTTAACTGTAAGAAACTCAGGGGAATAGTTGCCTGAGCTAGACACCTCAGCGAAAGCACTGCCTAAAGTATTCGCCACGTCAAATGCATCAACAACAGCTCCGGTAGGTGTTTTGAGACCGGCGATGGGCATATGGTTCGGTTTCCCAGCCACACGTCTTAACTTATCCCATACGACAGAGGAAGGTGTATGTCGATTAAAGGAACCCACGAATTTATTCCATGACATCTTTTTGCTATCCTTAATAACCCGCCTAGAATGTGCACGCATCCGTTTATAGTGTATCAGGTTATCCAGTGTAGGAAAACGCTGGAAAACCCGTAGAGCTCGTCTGCGAGCGCGAATAGCATCCCGACAGTCAGCGGTCCACCAAGGTACCGGAAATCGACGGCTGTAGCCAGTCGAACGCGGAATGGATTGCTCAGCAGCAGAAAGAATGGTCCCTGTAAGATGTTCGACCAAGTGGTTCACAGAGTCGTGCTCTTCGTAGCTAAATTCAGCCAAGTGGGAGTACAGTTCCCAGCTGGCGTGGTCTAGGCGCCAACTAGGTAAACGGGTGGAACATACAACGGGTGTCAAGACACTAATACGACAAGGAAAGTGGTCACTAGAATGCAAATCCGAGATGATATTCCAGCATAAGGTGACTGCCAGCTGAGGGGAACAAATTGCAATGTCAATGTGTGAAAAACTATGAAATGCGTCAGATAGAAAGGTGGGCTCTCCGGTGTTCAAGAGAGCAAGATTCTGACTATCCAAGAAGTCTTTAAGTAGCGTACCTCTCGCACAAGCCCGAGGAGAGCCCCAAAGAGGGTGATGGGCATTCACGTCGCCTACCAATAAAAAGGGTGGTGGCAACTGCGAAATGAGGTGTTCTAAGTCGCTGTGCGAGAGGTCCGCAGATGGAGGCAAATAGATACTGCAAATGGTGAATGAAGCGGAGGGTAGCTTAATGCTGACAGCAACGGACTGGATTGCAGATTGTATGGGTACGGAGTTGGCAAAAATATCATCTCGAATAAGCATCATAGTGCCCCCATGTGCCGGGACACCGTCCTCCGGGGATAAATCACATCGTACGGAGGAGTACTGCCTGATGGTAACGGTGTCCTGTGGACGGAGCTTCGTCTCTTGTAAACATACAGCCAAGGGTTCATGCTGGCGCAGCAACAAGTCAAGCTCTGGTCGATGTGGTCGAATTCCGCGTATGTTCCAATGGAGGATAGCCATTGAGTATATTATGGGATAAGTTTCAAATCGAAAGACGCTTCTGCAGATTGGGATTAGCTGGTCGGTTCAATTTGTTCTTCTTAGGCGTTGGGCTAGTACTATTTTCAGGAGCACGATCCTGCCGTTTCCGCACTGTCCCTCTGGCAGTGGCGGCAGAATCCTCCTGGTCCATCTCCTCCACAAGGGAGGTCCCTTTTTCAAGAGCAGTTTTAGGTCCAAGTAGTTCGAACCGATTGGATGTGCTGATCGGCGAAGACGGCCGTCGCCGATTCACGCCCTCCTCCCCAGATGACCCTTCAGAGGAGGATACACGTGTGGAGTTGCGTGAACTTTTCTTACCTTTAGATGACTTGGTAATAGATAGCACATTCTCTTTCAAGAAGTCTTGTCGTACATACTTGGTCTTAAACTGTTTTTCCGGGGCAAAAGACGTCGTGAATTTACCAACTTTAGTTCCAGAGGTCGAGGCTTTCGGTGACAACTGTGCAGGACTATTCTGTAAGCTAGCGGATTTGGCAGATGTTGATACCAACTTGGGTGTAGGTGCCGAAGGCTTTGGCAGCGCTTGGGCTAAAATAACCTTTTCCGCAATTGTAGCCCCGTTCGTATCGCCGGTCTGTGTTGCGATTTCCCGACGCGGTACCGGTTTAGCTGCAACTGAGCTATAGGTACCGGACCTCGGGGCAGAGGGTTGGCGGAGTCGCAGGAGCTTCCGGGCTTCCAAGAAGGACACCTTCTCTTTCACCCGTATCTCCTGGATCGCTCGTTCCTCTGCAAAACGGGGGCAGTCTCGGGAACTAGATGGGTGTTCCCCGTTACAGTTCACACACGATGGAGCTGAAGCACAAGCCCCATCGTGGGAGATGTCACCGCAGTGGACGCAGGTGGACTTGCCGGTGCACAACTCACTAGTGTGACCAAAACGTTGGCATTTAAAGCACCTCAGCGGATTGGGTATATAAGGCCTAACTTCGATGGCTTCATACCCTGCTCTAATCTTTTGAGGCAGATCAACCCGATCAAAAGTAAGAAACAGGGTACGAGTAGGCAGGAATTCACCGTTGATCTTACGTTGTACCCGATAAACAGCTGAGACACCCTGAGTCGCTAGATTTTCTTGGATCTCTTCAATAGACAAACCGTCCAACGCGCGGGTTGTTATTACACCGCGGGAGGAGTTCAGCGACTTGTGCACCTCGACCTTCACTGGATAGCTGGCTAACATGGTGGCTTTAAGAATCCTTGCAGCTTGCGAGGCGGAGTTGGCTTCGACAAGAAGTGTACCATTGCGAGCTCGAACGCAGGATTTAACAGGACCAGCAATGGCATCGAGACCCTTTTGGATAGTAAAAGGGCTCACCGTAAGGAACTTCTTACCTTCCTCTGTCCTATGAATAACCAAGTAGCGAGGACCACATGACTCGACTACTTCCTTTCCAACGTCTTTATTTGAAATCAGGGGTTTAAGTTTTGGTGCCATAAAAAAAAATTGTATAAATTCATCCCCCAGTGCTCCCCACCCACCACGGAGCCCAACGAGGGGTCACCCCACTGGGGTGACAGGGCTACACAGGGGATATAGCGGGCTCGCCGTCCCACTCACCCTGGAGTTCGGTGTAATACCTAGTCCTGGCCGATTGACTAGGGGTGGGTTAGTCCCTAGCCTCCCGTTTAGGCAAATCAGAAACCAAAGCGGTGTATTAGGCTGCGCACCCTCCCCAGTTACTGAAAGACAGAAGCCCAGGCTCAGGTACGCAACCCACAACCAACCAGGATATTCCTTTTCACCGACACGGGTCTCCACGCACGGCCTACACGTGGGTGGGCATTTTGACCTACTGACTCCCTCACCACTCTGAGGTTGCCCACAGAGGGAGTCAAGGTGGCTCGGGACCCCGGGTGCGCCTAACCCGTACCTACCGTAGTAGGCCCCTGGGGGGGTAAACACAGGAGCAGGACGTTTCGTGGTGTATGTAAACACATAACGCAGGGTCGTTCAAAATACATTAGTTCCTGAAATTTGTGTTTCATTTGGAACAATGTTATTAGATAGCGGACAACATGAGCTACACATGTGCCACTCATTGTTCTCTACTAAATATAAAATGATTTGCTGTTATTCACCTCCCATACTGTAAACAATATGAATGTCGCTAACTTTTAAGTTCTATGAACCCCGTGCTTACTTGAGCATCATTTCATCCATTTCATTTATCGTCTGATATGGCCTGCTAGGTTGAAGGACGATAAACGTAAAGAATATGCCATCCCGAGAGGCAAGTTTGAAGCAAAGGATACTCCTCTCTATTTCATGATAAGATTTTACTTGTATTCCATATGCATTAACTTTCTGATGTAATGTACCTATTTAATTCACACGGGTAGGCGAATGTAAATTATCAATTCTTTTAAATATGTGTTAAAACAAATGACTATGATAAATAAGACACCAGTTTGTTCCGCAAAACACCTTACTCCACGACGGCAGCCAATAAGATTTAACTAGTCCATGTGACCGTTATATAGAACAAATCATAGTGTATGACTCTATACGCATTTCTTTTATTTTGTTTTCTCATCTGAATTTAACTTTTTGGAGGATAATTAAGTAATATCACTTTCGAATTGGACGGTATACTTAGATTTAATCTTAGAGCCCCATTTTCCAAAAATTCCAGAACCATCATATTAATACTTTTGACCAAACAGTCTTTCTACCATAAAATAATGCCATATTAATACGTGGTATATCTGTGGGTCAGTCAAGATATGGACCTGGACCTTCCCAAGGTTCTTTCAACAAACCTTACATCTCAGGGGAGCGGGGGGGGGGGGTCTAGCACGTTTGTCTGACACCTTCCTACATTCTACCTCCTACACGTCGCAACGGCTGTGCCGCTGGTGACGGTCCGATATTATCATGATAGAACTTCAAATACACATGTTTGTTAAGTTATGTACTTGAAGACGTTTAATTGATGTTTTGTGCTGTCTTTTATCAGATATGAGTTATCCAGTAGACTTAACATCAATACTCAACACGTTTTTAGTGGTTTCGTATTCCTATGGGTTTATGGAAACACTAATTCGTACATCGAATCTCATCAGACAAGCACTCAGCACTTAGCAAATGAGACTGTACATTTGAACAGCTGAAAAGAGTATTATTCCAAGTGACCGTGTGGCCGGCCTAATGGATAAGGCATCGGACTTCGGATCCGAAGATTGCAGGTTCGAGTCCTGTCACGGTCGGAGTAGTTTTTAATCCAGCCCAGTTTCACTTGTGTCAAGCTGAGAGACTGGGGTAACTGTGTGATTTTCTTATACAGAATGCATTTTAAATTGTTTGTTCTAATCCTTCTTTTAATCCAATATGCGTCTTACAATTAATACCTTATTCACGAATACAAGTTTCCTATAAACGCAACATTCCCGCAAAGGTTTTCAGGTACAAGGGAATTCTGAAACTTATCTATATTTATGTGAAAAGCAAAAGAAACAAGGGGAGGGATTTTCGCAAATGGTAATAATAAACTGTTAAATAGTAAAAAAAGCTGTTAACTTTGGGTAATGAGAGTCAGGATCTTCGAATCACTTCAATGCGCTCTTTTTGGCTTTATCTGTTTGTACTTCGTTTGTCTTAAATTTTCTATCACAAACAGGTAAAAATTGCTCCTCATTTGAAGCTTAGAGTTTATGTGAGGAATTTGAGAAATTCGGGTTAAATTAAATACAGTTTGTGTGAAACTTATTTTAAACAGTTATTAATAGTTCAAATTTTAATATACATATTTTTTTTCAATGCTCCCGTACCATTTTGACTAAAACGAAGCCATCTAGAGAATGATCCTCTACATAATGTTTATCTTGGTTTGTTTACAGGATTTAATTGTTGGGGGGTTAATTAAGTTAAATAACTTTGGAATTCTATATAATGCCTGGTATTAATTCCGAGTCCTTGTTATAAGTGGTGCTGAAACTGGTGTGGATCTGCAGAGACATTCCTGACATCTTGGGGTGAGCTTTCCATTCACACGTATAAGCTCTTCTTGCATAATTTTAAATGTATGTTCTTATACGACGGTCATCCAGAAAGTCACAGAAGATTTTGTATAACCAAACAATAACGAAAATGATCAACCCAAAGCTATATTTACACATTTACAGTACCTTTCTCTAATTTTCCACGTATTCGCATTGTTATTGTCGTGTGGTACTGGTTTTTCAATACAGATGTTGTACTTCTCCACTGCTAAAGTTCTGAGCCAAGCTGTCGTTGCTACTTTGAGGTCTTCATGACTGGGAAATCTTTTTCATCCAAAGAGTCATGTGTGGTGTACAAAGTGCATCACCGGGCTTTCTTAATTCGTTTATCAACATTTGCTTTCAACTCCTCCATAACCCCTCCACTGTGTCTTTTTCATACACACCGGTTCATCCTTGATTATTTGTAAATTATGCGCCATTTCCTCACTGAAGATTCGTTCATTGCATTATCACTATATGCATGCGTTATTTGCTTATGAAATTCGATTGGCCGAACATTTTGTGCATTCAAAAAGACGAATAAGTTCTTTGGCGGTAGAAAAGTATGACATCGGCATTGAAAAACTGGTACCTTATGACAATAAATATCTTGACAGAATGGAAATTGCGTTGACAAATAGATTAAGATATTGTAACTTTGTAAATAAAGTTTAATGTTGACATGTTTCGTCATCATTTAGTCGTTCCAAATCGTTCGTTACTTTCTGGATGGATCGCGTATTTCTCTAAGTTCATCCATAATGTGAGAATTGTTTCTTTTATCTATGTCAATTTACGATATTCTGAAAAACATGGGCCGTAATATCTGCCTTTTGTTACAGCACACCATTCGCCGATTATAATATCAAGAATTAAATGAGGGTTCCCTGTGCTCCAAAACCTTTTGTTCTTGAGGTAGTACGAACATTGAAATGAAACCATGCCTCATCTGAAAAGGCATATTAAATTTGACTCAACAGTACATTCAACAACATTTTATATAACACAGTTACAGATATTTACTATTTTTTCATCACGAAGTTGTAATTCATGAATTATAGTTCATCTGTAGGGTTTCAATTTTAAATGTTTAGCAGCTCTAAGTTTTGAAACACCTATTTTCAGTGCAACACGTCTTAGGAATTTATTTTTCAGCGTACGATTGATACCAAATTTCGTCATTCTTTTCCTCCATTTCACTTCGTTCTCGCTTCTGAGATTTACCACTAGTGATATCGTTGTGCTAAACAAATAAACCGACGTCCAAGCGGTTCTCCACCTAAAGCTGAAATTGTCTACTTGCCTGTCTACATGATTCGGATATCACTTGTATGTATATCTCGCAAATGAATTCGTTGTTCATGCGTGAATTTGACGATTTGCTCTTCAGTGGACTAATAGTAAGTCAACAACAGCAATAATAACAAAAACACTCTCAAAGTAAATCACATTCAAAACATATCCTGAATGAACTTTCACCTCTGAGCTGCTCAATGTACAATTTCTGTGTAAGTCACATACAGAATATGAAGTACTAGCGCTGAATCTCCGGCTCTGGCGTTTCGCGGGACCGAGAGAGGCTCTGTTGCTACATGTGCTGCCTCTTCGTGATATGTAACCAATCAAAACTGTAACGTTAACTAAAACAATAACTACAACTATAACAAGGATAACGCAGTAAACCGCACCAAAAAAATCAATTTCTACTGGACTAAAGCAAACTACTATTCGACACGTGCTCCGATTACATGAGAATTGGCCACACAGTCGAAAATGCAATACCGGCACATGGGGAGGAAGCATGTAATTGAAGCTAAGAGACAACTTTCACCCCTTGTTGAATGCGTCAACTTATACTGTAAACTTTGACTAATTAGTGCTTCAATTCTCGGCTATGGCATGGAATTTTCCAGTCTGACTCTTACCTTTCCATATCTGTCCTACACATGGCTGTTGAGGAAAAAACAGTTAATTAATAGTAAACTATATATAATATAAAAATGAATAATAGACATTAAAAGGTTGCGGGAAATTAAATTAGAATACCAATGTATCTGTTGCAACGAATCAGAATAACTTCCTTTATTGTGGAAATTCAGCTCTAGTATTACTAAAGGTGGCCATCCTGTCCCTTTCTTTACCCTCATGAAAGCCAGAACCGGAGAAAGAGCGGCAATGCAATAAATAGCAACTGACGCAGTACGAATTTAGTAAACTGATGAATAGTCTTGAACAGGTCAATCACCACTAGTGCCCAGCGAAAATCACTGCGGTGAGAAGGAACTACATATATGCACGATCTGACCCCACCATAAACCAAATGCATATTGGTTTGGATAGAGGAAAATATACAAATTATGGAATTGACCCCCCGGACACACCATATCAATACCTGCACTATAGTAACTCTTTCCGTTTTGGAAATAGCACAAAAAGACGCCAGAAACAGAAGAAGTTAACATTGCATCATGAAGTGTCACAGCAGACTGGCCACATATTTAATATATTGTTCTATATGCATACAGTTTACCACGAAGCTGTTCATTATAGCAAGCACACAATCTAAAATTGAACTCCAGAGCTCGCCGTTACCAAAGAATGATCTGCCGATCACTATAGAGGGACTGAACACAGACTCAAGCGTCAGCGAGAGATGTGTTATGTTAGGTATGTTATGTATGATATTAATTTGCTGGCTATGTTATGTAAAGCATTAAATTCACATGCTTTGAATACTATGAAGCCTGTTCTCACATAATAGGCAGAGTAGGTATAGTACTCCACCCAAAAATTCCTTACCGAGGTTTCATCGGAAATGCGTGTTTTGAAGAACCCTGAATAAAAAGAAGATATTTTCAGTGTGTGTATTAGTGTGTGTTTGCGTGGTGTTTATGTGTTTGTGTGTGTGTTTGCATGTGTCTTTGTGTGTTTGTGTGTGTCTTCTGCAGTATTTTGATTTTTCTTCCTTCTCGATAAAGAAGCATCCGGATTCAACACTTATGGGGCACCAATCTTAAGAGCCTTTAAAGAAGGATTGTGTTTCATTTATTCCTTTTTTACTTTTTCCTAGCCCTTAAAAACCAACGTGTATGTCGAGCCTGTAATGATTTCAGACCTCTGACCCCTTTTCCTCCTTTGCATTGGTTGATCTCTTAGGCAGAGGCCTGGTTTTAGCAGAAGATACTACAGAATGACTGTTTTAGAGGAGTTCTGCGGATTATTGCTTGCAGATGTTAGGAAATCATTGCTGGTAGAAGCTGGTAAAGTGACACTAATGTGGCTCGAAGAGACCTGACCATCAATGCGACTAGAGGACGGTTGTGCAGCACCAGAAGGAAGCATCAAGGTTTTGGGTACAAGGCAGGATAATGTGGGAGGATAAACCATGGTTTTCGGAAGACGGCTAATCACCTATTGTCACATTAGATGGAGGGAACTCTTCATCTGTAAATTCTCCTGGATCTACAAGGAAGATACCGCTGGCCTGACTGCCTGCCCAACAGATGCTCACCTTAGATAAGCAATCCCAAACATTTTTGCTATCTATATTGTGTGCTGACTCTTCCAGGATTACTTTTGAGCCAGTTGTTGCATGCTTGCGAAAAGTTGAAGAAGCACCTGTCCAGTGAAGCATTTTGTGGCTGCTGTGAGGTGGGAAGGACAGCAAGTGAATGTAGTTCTATCCATAAAATAGTCAGCATCTAATGATAAATGAGGTATGGTTGTCCAAAATTAATAGAATAGGACTGTATTCTGTAGCCTGAGCATAGGATTGGAAATGTTTGAGCTAATTGCAGAAAGTGTTACAATATGCATATCCAGTGAACCATTCATGAGTTCTGCTTTCCCTCTTTTCCTTTTGAATATAAGGGCTGGATGAATATGATTTTCTGCAGCACTCATTGCACAGATTATTGTGCTTAGCTGTCCTCTCTCTCTCTCTCTCTCTCTCTCTCTCTCTCTCTCTCTCTCTCTCTCTCTCGCTCTCTCTCTCTCTCTGCCGAATTGGCCCTACCACAGATTTCTTCCCAGTGCTCACAACCACTTTAGAAACAATGTCAGGCACTGTTGAAATTCCACTTTCATCCATATTAAAAATTCTTTCGGCAGAGAATGAGTACTGCTGCAGCAAATCGCTCAGATCACTGAAAAATATTCTAACTTGAACTCTATAAAATTCCATTATTCTTGCAAGACTGGATTTTTGTGGGGTTCTTAGAGACACCGATGTTTCTGCATAAAGCTCAAGCCCAAGCATTTCCTGCTAATTTTCTCTCCTTGTAAAATCTATGATTTACTGCATTTGCTTCAGCATACTGGAATGCCAATCTTCCAAGTTTCTACAGTGGGTGGCCAGCTCTTGTTCCTGATGTGGCGTAATTGTTGATCGAAATCTACCAATTTGCTCAACACTACAGCCCTAGAAAGGAAAAATTGAAGTTTATTCACCGTATGTTTACTGACATTTTACAAACATGCACAAGATTATATATATACACAAACCAGGTGAGTCAGCTGCTCCTATTTATTTTGGAATTTATGCATCCTAAGCAAAATATGTGAATTATGCCGTTCTTGAATGCCTTCTAATGGATTGTTTTTCTGCTGTTTTTTGTAGTGCTTAACGCCCGCTTTTACTAATTGTGGCACCGCAGGCGATGACATTGGTGATACATGAAATGAAGATGGGGCGGGGGAAACCGGAGAACCCGGAGGTAACCCGCCCCTGCGCCGCTTTGTCCACCTCAAATCTCGCTTGGGATCGAACTCTGACCGTCATGGTGAGAGGCGATCTTGGTGATTTAATTAGTCGGCAACGGCGTAGCCTTCTAATGGATGATTTGCATAACGCTCAATAGAGGAGAGATAGATTACGCAGTGCATAAGTGTTTTAGAGACAAAATGCAATCGCTGTGTATATCGATGCCTAAAACATCGTACCCTGACATTGGTAGTTGCAGTAGCACCTTTAGTCGACTTTACAAACTTTTATTCCTTAACTTACGTTTATACACACACCTTTGAAAACGCCCCTGAAGGAACTACCTATTACATGCATCGGTTAACAAAACCATTCGCAAACAAAATGATAGATTTACGCAGTGCGACAATTGGACTTACTGTTCGTTGTACAGCCTTGTTCAAAAGTATTAGGTGGATAATATCACAAACTATGGCATATTTCAGCTCATACAGTAGTTGTAAAGGCTATGGAGTTTACTTATTTGAGTTAAAACAACCAAAAGGAGCATCAAGCGCTGTAAAAGGTTGTAAAAACGTGTAAAGATTCGAGGTGGTGGTCGGATTTCTGCGGTTATTTATTCTTATAGGACCCTCAGTTCCGAAGGTAGCATTGGACGAATGGTACTATCGTGGTGGCTTTATCACTGTGGTACCCACTTCATTTCGAGCTCAAATCCTTCATGTTAGGTTCTATTACATTTCGTTATATCTCTTTGGGCATATAATTTCATATTATGATACAAATAACATTTTGATAACGTTATAAGTGTGTACAAAATAGAATAATCCCCATATTTTTCACTAGTAGGTGGATAATTTATAGATACTTCTTAGTATGTAATTTATTGTGTCGGTGTGCTTGACCCATTCAACCAAGTTTGAAAAACTTCACACATGCAGTGACTTTAAGTATTTGTGCATGTGTCAATACATGCGTGAATAAACCATACATTATCTACTCAGTGTTTGAAACATTTTTATGAGACACGGTTACTGCCATTGTGTATACAAACGACGAGTACGTTGACGTGCTGTTAATATATGGTGAAACAAAGTGTAATGCTCTTGCAGCAAAGCACCTGTATGAAGAATGGTTTCCAGGAAGGAGGGCACCTATTGCAGACACTTTACGAATTGTCGAAACAGGATCAATTGGAAGAGCACCACCTGCTCGCTATGCTCCAGTAACCTCTGGAGGCAATGAAGAAGCTGTGTGAAATGCAATAGAACACAATCTACATACCAGTTCAAGGGCTGTAGTACAAGATCTGTTCATAAATCAGGCCTCAGTGATGCACCGTGATAATTATCATCAGTACCATCCACAACTACACCAGGCTCTCCTCGGAAGCGACTTTCAAGCGCGAGTAATGTACGCACGGTGGCTACAGCAGCGAGCGCAAATGGATGCAGAGTTTATAGGAAGTGTTCTCTTTAGTGATGAAGCCACGTTCCACAACAAAGGAACTGTTAACCATCATAATATGCACTCCTGAGTATTGACAATCATCACTGGATGAGAGAAGCTGCTTTCCAGATACAGTGGAGCATCAATGTCTGGTGCGGAATATGAGCTGACCAGTTAATTGGACCGCATTTTTAAGGCAACTTAAAGGACCATGGTAGCTTACATTTCTGAAAGAACAGTTGTCATTGCCACTGGTGAAAAGGACATGGCCCACCAGATCGCCTGATCTGGCCCCACCTATTTCTTTCTGTGAGGTCCGTGTCTACGCTCAAGAACCGCAAAACCCAAATCAACTAAGGCTATCATAAGTGAGAATGCAGGCACGTTACAGCATGCAAGAAGGTGTCTCCAGCTACGTACACAAATCTGCATTGACGAAGGGGGTCGTCATTTTGAACATTTGCTTCCTTGATGAATTCCACGCTATTTGGTAATTTATTTACCGTGAACTTAGCACATTTACAACGCCTTTGTCAGTGAAGAAGTGATATATAAAGTTTAAACATGAAACAAAAACTGTTAGATTTAATATCGTCGACATGGCCCAAAGGAATGATAGCTAGATACATAATACGGTTTACAGCACTAGATACGGTACAATTATAAGGGTAAACATAATAAACATTGTAATTCTTGTGTTTTTGACTCACAGAAGAGCCAAAAACATTAAAAAATTAGTATACTAAAATACGGAAAATAAACACAAAGAGAATTCATATAGATAAGTATTAGACTAGAACCTCAGAACCTAGCTTTTGCTATACCACATTCCCGCAGCTAACCCGTTCGGCCAGATCCCTGTAATTGGTGCTGCTCTTCGGGAAAACATTCCTCTAGCTCTAGTGCTTACCACCTTGCCAGCACATCAATGAAAAGCCATTATATATATATATATATATATTGTAACCCTTGTGCAGCTTTTTGGTTCTGATTCAGGACTTAATCATTAATGGAGGTAGCTATAGAACGGAATAGAAGCGCAGAGCTACAATAACATTCTGTCTGCTAAAACGGTCCATGTTTTACATTAGACGATAAACTGCGGGTTTAACAGAAACAATAACGAGAGGCAGCTGACTTATCTGGTATAGTAAATTAAAGCGTTACCATCCTTAATCTCTCGCGTAATGCAGTGTCTGTAATTCCTAGTTGCTGAAGTACTCGACGATTTGAATATCCATATTTTAACGTTCTCCTTGCGTCCTCAAACATTTCCGGTTAGTCTTCCTTGTATAATTTTTGAAAATAAAAACAGAAATACAGCGTGAATTATAGATTAATAGCTCGGGATACTCCAAAGCTAAAATAAAGTTAAGAGCATAGTATAATAAGAACTTCAGTACACAAATTTCCGACGGTAAGAGCTTCATTATCCAGGTTCAGAATTATAGCAAAAATGTAAGCGCGCTTTACTGCACATTTACCTATTTTTAATTTATAAATTTCAGAATTGAAATAATTCAATAATGTTTATTTTTTCAAAGTAGTCCACACTCTGTTAACATACACCGAAATTTAAAATTAACCGGGGTAAAAGTTCACGCTGCGAAGCTTTGCCACATCACATGTGCGCACTTTACCCCCACTGACCAGCCTTCCGTTACTGGATAGTGCTGCCATCTAACGACAGAATTTCCATAATGTATAGCATCAGATCACCTCAATCTTGAGATTATCTGGTGCTACACTTCACACTTTGTTCATCTTAGTTTACAATGATGAAACTACGTTTGCAAAGAACCCATATATTACATCAGAAGAGAGAGAGAGAGAGAGAGAGAGAGAGAGACAAAACTTACCCCTTGATAGACGCAGTTTAGTCGGACACGCTAACCAGTAAGCCTCCATGACATCTTTGCGCCATATAGCAGTTACCAACATAACCCTCACAAAACAGAAAATTCCTACATTTCGACCTTTTACCCCACTCTACACTATGCCTATACTTAATTTCCTGGGAATTTCCTCTGAACTCCGCTTGTTTATTAATTATGTACTTGAAGACGTTTAATTTATGTTTTGTGCTGTCTTTTATCAGATATGAGTTATCCAGTAGACTTAACATCTATACTCAACACGTATTTAGTGGTTTTGTATTTCTATGGGATTATGGAAACACTTATTCGTACATTGAATCTCATCAGACACAGCACTCAGCACTTTCCTTAATTAACCAGGTAATTAGTTGGGCCGCAACTTTTGTCCTTTCATCGGGGTTAATTATTATCAGTGCGCGCATTCACTGTCGAGTGAAGTCGGTTTGTTTTGCAGGGATACGGTAAACTTAAACAAGTTCTTACGTTACTTCACTTTACTAACCTGAGTAGATGTGCATCTTTTAATAGCGAACGATACTGAAAAGGGTCTTGTTCAAAGTGACCGTGTGGCCTAATGGATAAGGCGTCGGACTTCGGATCCGAAGATTGCAGGTTCGAGTCCTGTCGCGGTCGGTGTTGTTTTAATCCTGCCCGGTTTCACTTGTTTCAAGCTGAGAGACTGGGGATAACTGTGAGAGTTTCTTATACAGAATGCATTTTAAATTGTATATTCCAATCCTTCTTTTAATCCAATGTGCATCTTACAATTAATTCCTTCTTCACGAATACAAGTTTCCTATAAACGCAACATTCCCACAAAGGTTTTTGAGTACAGAGGAATTCGCAGACTTAAGTAAAAACTATCTAAATTAATGTGAAAAGCAATAGAAAGAGGGGGGATTGATGTGTGGGACAAATAATGTAGACTGAGTATTATGATAAACAATTTTAATATTTAAATCAAGAACATGTTTAACAGTAATCGCAGATAAATGATCAGCACCTTCATAACTGGTACATGCTTCGTACCACCATTCCTTGCATATTTTATAAGTATCCAGTCTTCTTCTGAGGGATCAGCGTATGAGTTTCACAAGCTGGACAATCACTTCTTCTGCATTTGCTTCCTTCTTGATAAAGAAGCTTCCGGATTCAAAAATTATGGGGCACCAATCCCAAAGGTCTTTAAAGAGGGACTTTTTGTCATGTTTTTCTTCTTTACTCCATCCTTGTCCTCAAAAACCGTCTTGTATGACGAGCCTGTAATGATTTCAAATCTCTGACCACTTTTCCCGCTTTGCATTGGTTTATCTCTTAGGCAGAGGCCTGATTTTAGCTGGAGGTACCGTAGAATGACTGTTTTAGAGGAACTCTACGGATTATTGCTTGCAGATGTTAGGAAAGTGAAATTAAGGTGGCTCGAAGATGCCTGACCTACAAAGGGCTAGAGGAAGTTTGTGCAGCACCAGAGGAATCATCAAGTTCTTGGGCACAAGGCAGAGGTTGGAGGATGAACCATGGTTTACGGAACACGCCTTGTCTGTCACATTAGATGCAGCGAACTCTCCATCTGTAAATACCGCACTTCTTGAAGCCTCTGACTGCCTGGCCAACAGATGCACACCTTTGATAAGCAATACCAAACATTTCTGCTATCTACTGAATCTGCTGCTATCTACTGCTATCTAATCATATATTGTGTGATGACTCTTCCAGGATTACTTATGAGCCAGTTGTTGCACGCTTGCGAAAAGTTGAAGGAGCACCTGTCCAGTGAAGCATTTTGTGGCTGCTGTGAGGTGGAATGGAGAGCACGTTTACAGTTATGGATTTGAGTAAGGCTTTAGGCTAGTGAATTCCATCATTTCCCTTCTAATTAGAAGAAAGTAATTGATAATACTATTGCTGCTAATGTTTATCTCGATTACCATGAAAAATAGAACAGAATATGCTTTTGTAAGAATACTTTACTTCAGAATAGGTTGGGAAAGCCATGTGAACTGAACTAACCGGAATTTTAGCCCTAATAACGTAGTACATTTCTGTTTTCAAAAGCCTATGCGGGTTGTTGTGTTGAAGGTAAATAAAATAAATGGCGTGTTATTTATGGACGCTCTTTAACCGCTGTGGTTCTCAGCGTCCCACTCTATATTGGACGTGAAAGACCGCTTAAATTTGCTCAGAGGCCTCTCTATCAGGTTTAAGGTTCTATTACGTGCCGTAAATCTACAACACAGGACCAACAGCTTTACTTCCCTTCCGAAGGGAGCCATGCTAAGAATTTTTACGCCCGAAAAATCCATCATCCTCGGCCACGCTTGAACGCGCGACCTTGGGATATGAAGTTAGCATGGTAACCATTACACCACGGAGGGCGATTGCGTTGTAGGTAGGTAGGCAGGCTGGCAGGATAGGCAGGCCAGGTAGGCAGGCAGGCAGGATAGGCAGGTCAGGTAGGCAGGTAGGTTGGTCGGTCGGTAGGTAGGTAGGTAGGTAGGTTGGTGGGTGGTCGGGCGGGCATGCGGGCACGTATGTAGGTAGGTATGGATGGATGTGTGTATGTATGTATGCATGCATGCATGTATGTATATGTATGAATGCATGTATTTATTTATTTTTTAGTTATAACTGGTACTCCTAATACACTGATATTTGCTCTAGCTAAGTGCAGTGTGGGTGGGCCTGCAGTGTCCGCTACTTCGCTTGTGAATTAGGATGGGGTGGGCCCACGTTAAATAATTGCTGGTACGGAATACTTGAATAATGAAGGGGCAATCAGAATAAACAAGTGTACTACTTGATTTGTCTATTTTCGAAACGTATCAAGGTATTCTCTTTTTTTGCTAAAATAGCATTTTTACCAGTGACTTTGGCAGTATTAAAAAACGCTAATATTTAGTGCATAACTGGCGACCTTTGGAAAATCAAGCACGGCATAATTACGCGGCTAAGATATTTAATCTTTATGTAAGACAAATTTGAGGTGAAAAAAAATCCCTAGGAAACATGCAAATTTATCAAATAAAATGATAGGAAAGGGTCAGTTTTAGACAACATGTTCATAGATATCGCTTGATCGACTGAATCTATCATATCATTCAATGGTCAACATCAGGATGCCGAATAAATCTTCACCAAGTAACCGTGTGGCCTAATGGATAAGGCGTCGGACTTCGAATCCGAAGATTGCAGGTTCGAGTCCTGTCACGGTCGTTTTACTTTTTTGCCCTACCGAATTTCTCGTGTTCCAAGAGGGGAAATCTGAAACATTTTGGAATATGCTCACACAAAATGCGTTTAAAATCCTTTGTTAAGTGCTTGTTCTGATCTAACTTAGTAAGTCTATCACTTAAGTATTCCTTGTTTACTAACACTGATGTGCTGTTTTTCCACAAAGCTTTTAGAAACAGGCAAAATATTAAGCTCTTGCTACACAAATATAAATATATATATATTTGTAAGTGGAAACGAAAAGAAACAAAAAGTAATAACAGGTTGTGTTGTTATTATGAGAGTTCAGCTCGGCGATCACCTATTTCCGTCCTCTTTGGCATTATCAGCCCGTCCTTTCATCTGTGCTAATATACGAGATTTATGAAGAAACGATTCACAAATATCATCTCATTTGGAGCTCAGGGTTTATGGAATAAATACAGATATTCGGGATGAACTAAATACGGTATGGAAATCGTTATAAATATTTATTCTTTGTAGCATAAATTCCAAACAAACAAGCGCGCTCGCACATTCACTCACACACACACACACACACACACACACACACACACACAAATATGTTTAGGATAGGAAATAAAAAAATGCAAATTTTTTATCAGCATTTGAGGACGTTACGATGATCCAGTATTTGCAGATTTCTATGCTATTTTCTAAAGCTGCCCTTTTCCCTGCTCAATTGTAGATGGTATGATGTAACGGAAGAATATCGAACGCTCTGAAGCTTCAAGCTATATATATATATATATATATGTGTGTGTGTGTGTGTGTGTGTGTTTTGTTATCGTTAAATAGTAGATATTTGTTTAGTATTCACGATATATTCAGAGTTCAACTTAGAAAACATTAAACATAATGGCATTATTATACTTTATTTAAATGTTTGTTTATTGAACAAATACATAACTCACACCAACATATAAGCATTTGCACTTTTGTTCTTTAAACTACAAAGCCACTCTCATTGCTCTTGCAAATGTGAAAATTAGAATTAAATCTCAATAATTGAGAAACCTTAAAACCTAGAATTGGGAAGTTGAATATCTAGAAATCACTGATGATACAGTCATTCGCAGTACTGACAGATTTTTCAATTGCGGCGTAAGTTAAATGAATATCTCGTAATTCAGCATGTGTAAAGTCATTCATAGTGTAAAAGAAAGTTTGCAAGCAAATCGGTTACCCGTTCCTGCACCTGAGTCATGTGAATGCAGGTCGGCGGTGTACGAGTTGTAGTAAACACAGGAGCAGGACGTTTCGTGGTGTATGTAAACACATAACGCAGGGTCGTTCAAAATACATTAGTTCCTGAAATTTGTGTTTCATTTGGAACAATGTTATTAGATAGCGGACAACCTGAGCTACACATGTGCCACTCATTGTTCTCTACTAAATATAAAATGATTTGCTGTTATTCACCTCCCATACTGTAAACAATATGAATGTCGCTAACTTTTAAGTTCTATGAACCCCGTGCTTACTTGAGCATCATTTCATCCATTTCATTTATCGTCTGATATGGCCTGCTAGGTTGAAGGACGATAAACGTAAAGAATATGCCATCCCGAGAGGCAAGTTTGAAGCAAAGGATACTCCTCTCTATTTCATGATAAGATTTTACTTGTATTCCATATGCATTAACTTTCTGATGTAATGTACCTATTTAATTCACACGGGTAGGCGAATGTAAATTATCAATTCTTTTAAATATGTGTTAAAACAAATGACTATGATAAATAAGACACCAGTTTGTTCCGCAAAACACCTTACTCCACGACGGCAGCCAATAAGATTTAACTAGTCCATGTGACCGTTATATAGAACAAATCATAGTGTATGACTCTATACGCATTTCTTTTATTTTGTTTTCTCATCTGAATTTAACTTTTTGGAGGATAATTAAGTAATATCACTTTCGAATTGGACGGTATACTTAGATTTAATCTTAGAGCCCCATTTTCCAAAAATTCCAGAACCATCATATTAATACTTTTGACCAAACAGTCTTTCTACCATAAAATAATGCCATATTAATACGTGGTATATCTGTGGGTCAGTCAAGATATGGACCTGGACCTTCCCAAGGTTCTTTCAACAAACCTTACATCTCAGGGGAGCGGGGGGGGGGGGATCTAGCACGTTTGTCTGACACCTTCCTACATTCTACCTCCTACACGTCGCAACGGCTGTGCCGCTGGTGACGGTCCGATATTATCATGATAGAACTTCAAATACACATGTTTGTTAAGTATGTACATGAAGACACTTAATTGATGTTTTGTGCTGTCTTTTATCAGATATGAGTTATCCAGTAGACTTAACATCAATACTCAACACGTTTTTAGTGGTTTCGTATTCCTATGGGTTTATGGAAACACTAATTCGTACATCGAATCTCATCAGACAAGCACTCAGCACTTAGCAAATGAGACTGTACATTTGAACAGCTGAAAAGAGTATTATTCCAAGTGACCGTGTGGCCGGCCTAATGGATAAGGCATCGGACTTCGGATCCGAAGATTGCAGGTTCGAGTCCTGTCACGGTCGGAGTAGTTTTTAATCCAGCCCAGTTTCACTTGTGTCAAGCTGAGAGACTGGGGTAACTGTGTGATTTTCTTATACAGAATGCATTTTAAATTGTTTGTTCTAATCCTTCTTTTAATCCAATATGCGTCTTACAATTAATACCTTCTTCACGAATACAAGTTTCCTATAAACGCAACATTCCCGCAAAGGTTTTCAGGTACAGAGGAATTCTGAAACTTATCTATATTTATGTGAAAAGCAAAAGAAACAAGGGGAGGGATTTTCGCAAATGGTAATAATAAACTGTTAAATAGTAAAAAAAGCTGTTAACTTTGGGTAATGAGAGTCAGGATCTTCGAATCACTTCAATGCGCTCTTTTTGGCTTTATCTGTTTGTCCTTCGTTTGTCTTAAATTTTCTATCACAAACAGGTAAAAATTGCTCCTCATTTGAAGCTTAGAGTTTATGTGAAGAATTTGAGAAATTCGGGTTAAATTAAATACAGTTTGTGTGAAACTTATTTTAAACAGTTATTAATAGTTCAAATTTTAATATACATATTTTTTTTCAATGCTCCCGTACCATTTTGACTAAAACGAAGCCATCTAGAGAATGATCCTCTACATAATGTTTATCTTGGTTTGTTTACAGGATTTAATTGTTGGGGGGTTAATTAAGTTAAATAACTTTGGAATTCTATATAATGCCTGGTATTAATTCCGAGTCCTTGTTATAAGTGGTGCTGAAACTGGTGTGGATCTGCAGAGACATTCCTGACATCTTGGGGTGAGCTTTCCATTCACACGTATAAGCTCTTCTTGCATAATTTTAAATGTATGTTCTTATACGACGGTCATCCAGAAAGTCACAGAAGATTTTGTATAACCAAACAATAACGAAGATGATCAACCCAAAATTATATTTACACATTTACAGTACCTTTCTCTAATTTTCCACGTATACGCATTGTTATTGTTGTGTGGTACTGGTTTTTCAATGCAGATGTTTTACTTCTCCACTGCTAAAGTTCTGAGCCAAGCTGTCATTGCTACTTTGAGGTCTTCATGACTGGGAAATCTTTTTCATCCAAAGAGTCCTGTGTGGTGTACAAAGTGCATCACCGGGCTTTCTTAATTCGTTTATCAACATTTGCTTTCAACTCCTCCATAACCCCTCCACTGTGTCTTTTTCATACACACCGGTTCATCCTTGATTATTTGTAAATTATGCGCCATTTCCTCACTGAAGATTCGTTCATTGCATTATCACTATATGCATGCGTTATTTGCTTATAAAAGTCGATTGGCCGAACATTTTGTGCATTCAAAAAGACGAATAAGTTCTTTGGCGGTAGAAAAGTATGACATCGGCATTGAAAAACTGGTACCTTATGACAATAAATATCTTGACAGAATGGAAATTGCGTTGACAAATAGATTAAGATATTGTAACTTTGTAAATAAAGTTTAATGTTGACATGTTTCGCATCATTTAGTCGTTCCAAATCGTTCGTTACTTTCTGGATGGATCGCGTATTTCTCTAAGTTCATCCATAATGTGAGAATTGTTTCTTTTATCTATGTCAATTTACGATATTCTGAAAAACATGGGCCGTAATATCTGCCTTTTGTTACAGCACACCATTCGCCGATTATAATATCAAGAATTAAATGAGGGTTCCCTGTGCTCCAAAACCTTTTGTTCTTGAGGTAGTACGAACATTGAAATGAAACCATGCCTCATCTGAAAAGGCATATTAAATTTGACTCAACAGTACATTCAACAACATTTTATATAACACAGTTACAGATATTTACTATTTTTTCATCACGAAGTTGTAATTCATGAATTATAGTTCATCTGTAGGGTTTCAATTTTAAATGTTTAGCAGCTCTAAGTTTTGAAACACCTATTTTCAGTGCAACACGTCTTAGGAATTTATTTTTCAACGTACGATTGATACCAAATTTCGTCATTCTTTTCCTCCATTTCACTTCGTTCTCGCTTCTGAGATTTACCACTAGTGATATCGTTGTGCTAAACAAATAAACCGACGTCCAAGCGGTTCTCCACCTAAAGCTGAAATTGTCTACATGCCTGTCTACATGATTCGGATATCACTTGTATGTATATCTCGCAAATGAATTCGTTGTTCATGCGTGAACTTGACGATTTGCTCTTCAGTGGACTAATAGTAAGTCAACAACAGCAATAATAACAAAAACACTCTCAAAGTAAATCACATTCAAAACATATCCTGAATGAACTTTCACCTCTGAGCTGCTCAATGTACAATTTCTGTGTAAGTCACATACAGAATATGAAGTACTAGCGCTGAATCTCCGGCTCTGGCGTTTCGCGGGACCGAGAGAGGCTCTGTTGCTACATGTGCTGCCTCTTCGTGATATGTAACCAATCAAAACTGTAACGTTAACTAAAACAATAACTACAACTATAACAAGGATAACGCAGTAAACCGCACCAAAAAAATCAATTTCTACTGGACTAAAGCAAACTACTATTCGACACGTGCTCCGATTACATGAGAATTGGCCACACAGTCGAAAATGCAATACCGGCACATGGGGAGGAAGCATGTAATTGAAGCTAAGAGACAACTTTCACCCCTTGTTGAATGCGTCAACTTATACTGTAAACTTTGACTAATTAGTGCTTCAATTCTCGGCTATGGCATGGAATTTTCCAGTCTGACTCTTACCTTTCCATATCTGTCCTACACATGGCTGTTGAGGAAAAAACAGTTAATTAATAGTAAACTATATATAATATAAAAATGAATAATAGAAATTAAAAGGTTGCGGGAAATTAAATTAGAATACCAATGTATCTGTTGCAACGAATCAGAATAACTTCCTTTATTGTGGAAATTCAGCTCTAGTATTACTAAAGGTGGCCATCCTGTCTCTTTCTTTACCCTCATGAAATGCCAGAGCCGGAGAAAGAGCGGCAATGCAATAGCAACTGACGCAGTACGAATTTAGTAAACTGATGAATAGTCTTGAACAGGTCAGTCACCACTAGTGCCCAGCGAAAGTCACTGCGGTGAGAAGGAACTACATATATGCACGATCTGACCCCACCATAAAGCAAATGCATATTGGTTTGGATAGAGGAAAATATACAAATTATGGAATTGACCCCCCGGACACACCATATCAATACCTGCACTATAGTAACTCTTTCCGTTTTGGAAATAGCACAAAAAGACGCCAGAAACAGAAGAAGTTAACATTGCATCATGAAGTGTCACAGCAGACTGGCCACATATTTAATATATTGTTCTATATGCATACAGTTTACCACGAAGCTGTTCATTATAGCAAGCACACAATCTAAAATTAAATCGAGAGCTCGCCGTTACCAAAGAATGATCTGCCGATCACTGTAGAGGGACTGAACACAGACTCAAGCGTCAGCGAGGGATGTGTTATGTTAGGTATGTTATGTATGATATTAATTTGCTGGCTATGTTATGTAAAGCATTAAATTCACATGCTTTGAATACTATGAAGCCTGTTCTCACATAATAGGCAGAGTATGTATAGTACTCCACCCAAAAATTCCTTACCGAGGTTTCATCGGAAATGCGTGTTTTGAAGAACCCTGAATAAAAAGAAGATATTTTCAGTGTGTGTATTAGTGTGTGTTTGCGTGGTGTTTATGTGTTTGTGTGTGTGTTTGCATGTGTTTTTGTGTGTTTGTGTGTGTCTTCTGCAGTATTTTGATTTTTCTTCCTTCTCGATAAAGAAGCATCCGGATTCAACACTTATGGGGCACCACTCTTAAGAGCCTTTAAAGAAGGATTGTGTTTCATTTATTCCTTTTTTACTTTTTCCTATCCCTTAAAAACGAACGTGTATGTCGAGCCTGTAATGATTTCAGACCTCTGACCCCTTTTCCTCCTTTGCATTGGTTGATCTCTTGGGCAGAGGCCTGGTTTTAGCAGAAGATACTACAGAATGACTGTTTTAGAGGAGTTCTGCGGATTATTGCTTGCAGATGTTAGGAAATCATTGCTGGTAGAAGCTGGTAAAGTGACACTAATGTGGCTCGAAGAGACCTGACCATCAATGCGACTAGAGGACGGTTGTGCAGCACCAGAAGGAAGCATCAAGGTTTTGGGTACAAGGCAGGATAATGTTGGAGGATAAACCATGGTTTTCGGAAGACGGCTAATCACCTATTGTCACATTAGATGGAGGGAACTCTTCATCTGTAAATTCTCCTGGATCTACAAGGAAAATACCGCAGGCCCGACTGCCTGCCCAAAAGATGCTCACCTTAGATAAGTAATCCCAAACATTTCTGCTATCTATATTGTGTGCTTACTCTTCCAGGATTACTTTTGAGCCAGTTGTTGCATGCTTGCGAAAAGTTGAAGGACCACCTGTCCAGTGAAGCATTTTGTGGCTGCTGTGAGGTGGGAAGGACAGCAAGTGAATGTAGTTCTATCCATAAAATAGTCAGTATCTAATGATAAATGAGGTATGGTTGTCCAAAATTAATAGAATAGGACTGTATTCTGTAGCCTGAGCATAGGATTGGAAATGTTTGAGCTAATTGCAGAAAGTGTTACAATTTGCATATCCAGAGAACCATTACTGAGTTCTGCTTTCCCTCTTTTCCTTTTGAGTATAAGGGCTGGAGGAATATGATTCTCTGCAGCACTCATTGCACAGATTATTGTGCTTAGCTGTCCTCTCTCTCTCTCTCTCTCTCTCTCTCTCTCTCTCTCTCTCTCTCTCTCTCTCTCTATCTATCTCTCTCTCTCTCTGCTGAATTGGCCCTACCACAGATTTCTTCCCAGTGCTGGACACCACTTTAGAAACATTGTCAGGCACTGTTGAAATTCCACTTTCATCCATATTAAAAATTCTTTCGGCAGAGAATGTGTACTGCTGCAGCAATTCGCTCAGATTACTGAAAAATATTCTAACTTGAACTCTATAAAATTCCATTATTCTTGCAAGACTGGATTTTTGTGGGGTTCTTAGAGACACCGATGTTTCTGCATAAAGCTCAAGCCCAAGTATTTCCTGCTAATTTTCTGTCCTTGTAAAATTTATGATTTACTGCATTTGATTCAGCGTACTGGAATGCCAGTCTTCCAAGTTTCTACAGTGGGTGGCCAGCTCTTGTTCCTGATGTGGCGTAAATGTTGATCGAAATCTACCAATTTGCTCAACACTACAGCCCTAGAAAGGAAAAAATTGCAGTTTATTCACATGATGTTTAGTGACATTTTACAAACATGCACAAGATTATATATATATGCAAACCAGGTAGTCAGCTGCTCCTATTCATTTTGGAATTTATGCATCCTAAGCAGAATATGTGAATTATGCCGTTCTTGAATGCCTTCCAATGGGTTGTTTTTCTGCTGTTTGTTGTAGTGTTTAACGCCCGCTTTTACTAATTGTGGCACCGCAAGCGATGACATTGGTGATACATGAAATGAAGATGGGGCGGGGGAAACCGGAGAACCCGGAGGTAACCCGCCCCTGCGCCGCTTTGTCCACCACAAATCTCGCTTGGGATCGAACTCTGACCGTCTTGGTGAGAGGCGAGTGATCTAACTAGTCGGCCACGGCGCAGCCTTCTAATGGAAGATTTGCATAACGCTCAATAGAGGAGGGATAGATAACTCAGTGCATAAGTGTTTTAGAGACAAAATGCAATCACTGTGTATATCGATGCCTAAAACATCGTACCCTGACATTGGTAGCTGCAGTAGCACCTTTAGTCGACTTTACTAACTTTTATTCCTTAACTTACGTTTATACCCACACCTTTGAAAACGCCCCTGAAGGAACTACCTATTACATGCATCGGTTAACAAAACCATTTGCAAACAAAATGATAGATCTACGCAGTGCGCCAATTGGATTTACACCGTTAGCCAGTAAGTGTTCGTTGTACAGCCTTGTTCAAAAGTATTAGGTGGATAATATCACAAACTATGGCATATTTCAGCTCATACAGTAGTTGTAAAGGCTATGGAGTTTACTTATTTGAGTTAAAACAACCAAAAGGAGCATCAAGCGCTGTAAAAGGTTGTAAAAACGTGTAAAGATTCGAGGTGGTGTTCGGATTTCTGCGATTATTTATTCTTATAGGACCCTCAGTTCCGAAGGTAGCATTGGACGGATGGTATTATCGTGGTGGCTTTATCACTGTGGTACCCACTTCATTTCGAGCTCAAATCCTTCATGTTAAGTTCTAAAATGTTATTACATTTCGTTATATCTCTTTGGGCATATAATTTCATATTATGATACAAATAACATTTTGATAACGTTATAAGTGTGTACAAAATAGAATAATCCCCATATTTTTCACTAGTAGGTGGATAATTTATAGGTATTTCTTAGTATGTAATTTATTGTGTCGGTGTGCTTGACCCATTCAACCAAGTTTGAAAAACCTCACACATGCAGTGTCTTTAAGTATTTGTGCATGTGTCAATACATGCGTGAATAAACCATACATTATCTACTCAGTGTTTGAAACATTTTTATGAGACACGGTTACTGCCATTGTGTATACAAACGACGAGTACGTTGACGTGCTGTTAATATATGGTGAAACAAAGTGTAATGCTCTTGCAGCAAAGCACCTGTATGAAGAATGATTTCCAGGAAGGAGGGCACCTATTGCAGACACTTTGCGAATTGTCGAAACAGGATCAATTGGAAGAGCACCACCTGCTCGCTATGCTCCAGTAACCTCTGGAGGCAATGAAGAAGCTGTGTGAAATGCAATAGAACACAATCTACATTCCAGTTCAAGGGCTGTAGTACAAGATCTGTTCATAAGTCAGGCCTCAGTGATGCACCGTAATAATTATCATCAGTACCATCCACAACTACACCAGGCTCTCCTCGGAAGCGACTTTCAAGCGCGAGTAATGTACGCACGGTGGCTACAGCAGCGAGCGCAAATGGATGCAGAGTTTATAGGAAGTGTTCTCTTTAGTGATGAAGCCACGTTCCACAACAAAGGAACTGTTAACCATCATAATATGCACTCCTGAGTATTGACAATCATCACTGGATGACAGAAGCTGCTTTCCAGATACAGTGGAGCATCAATGTCTGGTGCGGAATATGAGGTGACCAGTTGATTGGACCGCATTTTTAAGGCAACTTAAAGGACCATGGTAGCTTACATTTCTGAAAGAAGAGTTGTCATTGCCACTGGTGAAAAGGACATGGCCCTCCAGATCGCCTGATCTCGCCCCACCGATTTCTTTCTGTGAGGTCCGGGTCTACGCTCAAGAACCGCAAAACCCAAATCAACTAAGGGCTATCATAAGTGAGAATGCAGGCATGTCACAGCATGCAAGAAGGTGTCTCCAGCTACGTACACACATCTGCATTGACGAAGGGGGTCGTCATTTTGAACATTTGCTTCCTTGATGAATTCCACGCTATTTGGTAATTTATTTACCGTGAACTTAGCACATTTACAACGCCTTTGTCAGTAGAAGAAGTGATATATAAAGTTTAAACATGAAACAAAAATTGTTAGATTTAATATCGTCGACATGGCCCAAAGGAATGATAGCTAAATACATAATACGGTTTACAACACTAGATACGGTACAATTATAAGGGTAAACATAATAAACATTGCAATTCTTGTATTTTTGACTCACAGAAGAGCCAAAAACATTAAAAAATTAATATACTAAAATACGGAAAATAAACACAAAGAGAATTGATATAGGTAACTATTAGACTAGAACCTCAGAACCTAGCTTTTGCTATACCACATTCCCGGAGCTAACCCGCTAGGCCAGATCCCCGTAATTGGTGCTGCTCTTCGGGAAAACATTCCTCTAGCTCTAGCGCTTACCACCATGCCAGCACATCAATGAAAAGCCATTATATATATTGTAACCCTTTTGCAGCTTTTTGGTTCTCATTCAGGACTTAATCATTAATGGAGGTAGTTATAGAACGGAATAGAAGCGCAGAGCTACAATAACATTTTGTCTGCTAAAACGGTCCATGTTTTACATTAGACGATAAACTGCGGGTTTAACAGAAACGAATAACGAGAGGCAGCTGACTTATCGGTTATAGTAAATTAAAGCGTTACCATCCTTAATCTCTCGCGTAATGCAGTGTCTGTAATTCCTAGTTGCTGAAGTACTCGACGATTTGAATATCCATATTTTAACGTTCTCCTTGCGTCCTCAAACATTTCCGGTTAGTCTTCCTTGTATAATTTTTGAAAATAAAAACAGAAATACAGCGTGAATTATAGAGTAATAGCTCGGGATACTCCAAAGCTAAAATAAAGTTAAGAGCATAGTATAATAAGAAATTCAGTACACAAATTTCAGTACACGGTAAGAGCTTCATTATCCAGGTTCAGAATTATAGCAAAAATGTAAGCGCGCTTTACTGAATATTTACCATTTTAATTTATAAATTTCAGAATTGAAATAATTCAATAATGTTTATTTTTTCAAAGTAGTCCATACTCTGTTAACATACACCGAAATTTAAAATTAACCGGGGTAAAAGTTCACGCTGCGAAGCTTTGCCACATCACATGTGCGCACTTTACCCCCACTGACCAGCCTTCCGTTACTGGATAGTGCTGCCATCTAACGACAGAATTTCCATAATGTATAGCATCAGAACACCTCAAACTTAAGATTATCTGGTGCTACACTTCACACTTTGTTCATCTTAGTTTACAACGATGAAACTACGTTTGCAAAGAACCCATATTTTACATCAGAAGAGAGAGAGAGAGTAAGAGAGAGAGAGAGAGACGAAACTTATCCCTTGATAAACGCAGTTTTAGTCGGACACGTTAACCAGCAAGCCTCCATGACATCTTTGCGCCATATAGCGGTTACCAACATAACCCTCACAAAACAGAAAATTCCTACATTTCGACCTTTTACCCCACTCTACACTATGCCTATCCTGAATTTCCTGGGAATTTCCTCTGAACTCCGCTTCAGTCAGAATGACCTTTGCATAGCTGGAATACCATGAAAGATAGTCAAAAACTTTTATTTGATTGAACACACTCACACACACACACACACACACACACACACACACACACACACACACACACACACAGAAATTGTGTGTTTTGACGAGTCTACGTGTCTCGTTTTGTAGAGATGGCCCTTTCCAAGTAATTCCTTGTTATACGTTTTAAAAGGTTCAACACTTACACTTTTCTCAAATGGGAAGATGTTATTCACTTTTAACTAACGAAATATAAATTGTATTGCATAGCGACCTGTTTTTAAAGAATTTGAGTACCACTTTAGGCCAGTGTATTCCACTATTTTTTTCTAATTAGAAGCAACTAATTAATAATACCATTTCTGCTAATGTTTATCTCGATTACTATGGAAAATAGAAAAGAATAAGGTTTTGTAAGAGTTTTTTTTTCTTCAAAATAGGTTGGGAAAGCGATGTGAACGCAACTAATCGGATTTTTTAGTCATAATAACTTAGTACATTTGTGTTTTCAAAAACCAATGTGAAATGTGCGTTTTGTGGACCGTTTATAAGGACGGAATGAAATTAAGTTAGATCAAAATAAGCATTCCAAATACCTAAGCCGCGGGTTATTTATGCTAACTTCACGGTTATTCATAATTTCTCATCTTGGAACAAATGAAATTAAAAAAAAAAAAAAAAAAAAACATTTTCATAAAGTATACAATCTAAGGATGAAAGATAGGAGATATGAGGGAACATTATTGTCCAAAAAACTATCTTCCTCTCCATGTTTACTTTCTCTACCACCTACATTGTACGTAGTAGGTGGATAAGATATTATATTCCACCCAAATATTCAATATGGTGATTTCTTGAATTGGAAATATATTTTACTGCCCCTTAATAATAAAAACATTAGAAAATAGTCAATATGGATTGGTGGATGGACGGACGAACGGACGGACGGACGAATGGATGGATGAATGGATTTATTTTTTAATTATAACTGGTAATCCTCATACACTGATATTTATTCTAGCTAAGTATATAGATGCAGAAAGGTGCAGTGCGATGATGCAGTGTGGATCGACCTGCCGGGTGCTCTATCTCTCTTGTGAATTAGGATGGGGTGGGCCCATGTTAAATAATTGTTGGTACGGAATACCTGAATAATGAAGGGGCAATCGAATCAATAAGTGCATTACTTATTTTCTCTGTTTTCGAAACGTATCAAAGTACTCACTTTTTTTTCTACTAAAATATATTCTTAACAGTGACTTTGGCATTATTCAAAGAAGTTTCTATTTTAGTGAAATGGATCACAAATAAACTCACAAAAATAACCACATAGCCGGCGACCTTTGGAAAATCGGCCATGGCATAGTTACACAGCTATGGTATTTAGTTTTTATTTAAGACAATTTTGAGGTGAAAACAAAATCCCTAGGAAATATGCATATCAAATAAAATTATAGGAAAGGATCAGTTTTATAGAACATTTATATATATGTCTGCTCGAAGACTGTATCTATCATATCACTTTTTGTCAACATTAGGATGCCGAATAAATGTTCCCAAAGGGGAAATCTGAAACATCTTGGAATATGCTCACACAAAATGCGTTTAAAGTCCTTTGTTAAATGCTTCTTTTGATCTAACTTATATAAGTCTCTCACATAAGTATTCCTTCCTTACTTACATTGATGTGCGGTTTTTCCACTAAGCTTTTAGAAACAGGAAAAATATTGAGCTCCCGTTACAAAAATAAGAATTAATATATATATTTGTAAGTGGAAACGAGGAGAAACGAAAAGGACACCGTCACAAAAAGTAGTAACAGGTTGTGTTCTTATTCTGAGAGTTCAGCTCAGTTATCACCTATTTCCGTTCCTCTTTGGCATTATCAGCCCGTCCTTTCATCTGTGCTACTATATTTATGAAGAAACGATTTACAAATATCGTTTCATTTGGGGCTGAGGGTTTAAGGAATAAATTGAGATATTCGGGATGAATTAAATACGGTTTGTATGAAAATCGTTATAAATATTTATTCTTTGTAGCAAAGATTCCAAACAAGCGAGCGGGCGCACACACAAAAATATATATATTATGGGAAATAAGTAAGTGCATATATTTATATCAACATTTGAGGCCGGTATCGTGATCCAGTATTTGCAGATTTCATTGCTATTTTCTAAAGTTATGTTCATGAAGAAAACTTCACGAAGTTTTGGAATGGGTGTTATTCCTTATCTCAGATGTTCGGTGGTTGTTTACGTAATAGGTAACACGGTTGACCCTCCGCTGCCATTTGCCCTGCTCGATTGTAGAGGTATGATGTGGGGGAAGAATATCGATCGCTTTGAAGCTTCAACCTACATAAATGTATGTTTTTGTTTCCATTCAGAACAAGATTCACAATGTATTCAGGGTTCAACTTGGAAACATTAAACATAATGACATCATTATACTTTATTTAAATGTTCGTTTATTGAACAAATACACAACTCAAACCAAAATGTAAACTTTTGCCCCTCCGTTTTTAAACTACAAAATCACTCTCATTGCTCTTAGGAAGATGAAAAATTAGAATTAAATCTCAATAATTAAAAAAACCTTAAAATCAGGAATTAAGAGAACTTACGACTTTTGGAAAGATAAAGATTTAGAAATCTCTGATGATACAGTCATTCGCAGCACTGACAGATTCCCCAATTGCGGTGTAAATTAAATGAATATCTCCTAATTCAGCATGTGTAAAGTCATTCATTGTGTAAAAGAAAATTTGCAAGTGAATCGGTCACTCGTTCCTGCACTGTGAGTCAAGTAAATGCAGGTCGGCAGTGTGCGAGTTGTACAAAACACAGGAGCTGGATGTTTCGTGGTGTATGTAAACACATTACGTAGGGCCATTCAAAAACATTAGTTCCTGAAATTTATTTCATTTGCGACAATGGTATTACATAGCGGATAACCTGAGACACGTGCTACTCATTGTTTTCTACTAAATATAAAAGTATTTGCTGTTATTCCCCACCCATATTGTAAACAATGTAAATGTCAACAACTTTTAAGTTCTATGACCCTGTACTTACTTGAGCATCATTTCATCCATTTCATGTATCGACTAATATGACCATCTAGGTTAAAGGACAATAAACTTAAAGAATATGCCATCCCAAGAGGCAAGTTTGAAGCAAAGGATACTCCTCTGCATTTCATGATAAGAATTTACTTGCATTCTATATGCATTAATTTCTGGTGAAATGTACCTATTTAATTCACACGGGTATGAGAATGTAAATTAGACAATTCTTTTAAATATATTAAAACAAATAACTGTGATAAATAGCTTGTTCCGTACAACACCTTAGTCCACGACGGCAGCCAATGACATTTAACTAGTCCATGTGACCATTAAGAGATACGAGATAAAGTTATATAGAACAAATCATAGTGTATGATTCTATACGCATTTCTTTTATTTTGATTTCTCATCTGAATTTAACTTCTTAGAGGATAATTAAGTAATATAACTTTCAAATTGGACGGTATACTTAGATTTATTCTCAGAGCCCCACTTTCCAAAATTTCCAGAACCTCCATATTAATATCAAAACAGTCTTTCTACCATAAAATAATGACATATGAATACATGGTGTATCTGTGGGTCAGTCAAGATATGGACCTGGACCCTCCCAAGGTTGCTTCAACTGCCCCTACATTTCAGAGGAACGAGGAGGTGGGTCTAGCACGTATGTCTATCACGAGCAAGGTGACCCTCCGTCCTACGTTTAGCCTCCAATGCGCCCAAACGACAGTCACTGATGACCGTACGATATTATCATAGCAGAGCTTTAAATACACATGTGTTTATTAATTATGTACTTGAAGACGTTTAATTTATGTTTTGTGCTGTCTTTTATCAGATATGAGTTACCCAGTAGACTTAACATCAATACTCAACACGTATTTAGTGGTTTTGTATTTCTATGGGATTATGGAAACACTTATTCGTACATTGAATCTCATCAGACACAGCACTCAGCACTTTCCTTAATTAACCAGGTAATTAGTTGGGCCGCAACTTTTGTCCTTTCATCGGGGTTAATTATTATCAGTGCGCGCAATCACTGTCGAGTGAAGTCGGTTTGTTTTGCAGGGATACGGTAAACTTAAACAAGTTCTTACGTTACTTAGCTTTACTAACCTGAGTAGATGTGCATCTTTTGATAGCGAACGATACTGAAAAGGGTCTTGTTCGAAGTGACCGTGTGGCCTAATGGATAAGGCGTCGGACTTCGGATCCGAAGATTGCAGGTTCGAGTCCTGTCACGGTCGGTGTTGTTTTAATCCTGCCCAGTTTCACTTGTTTCAAGCTGAGAGACTGGGGATAACTGTGAGATTTTCTTATACAGAATGTATTTTAAATTGTTTGTTCCAATCCTTCTTTTAATCCAATGTGCATCTTACAATTAATTCCTTCTTCACGAATACAAGTTTCCTATAAACGCAACATTCCCACAAAGGTTTTTGAGTAAAGAGGAATTCTCAGACTTAAGTAAAAAGTATCTAAATTTATGTGAAAAGCAATAGAAACAGGGGGGATTTTCGCAAATAGTAATAATAAACTGTTAAATAGTAAAGCATGTGTTAACTTTGGGTAATGAGAGTCAAGTTCATCGAATCACCTTAATACGCCTCTTTTTGGCTTTATCTGTTCGTCCTTCGTTTGTCTAAACCTTTCTATCACAAATGGGCAAAAATTGCTCCCCATTTGAAGGTTAGAGTTTAAGTGAGGAATTTGAGAAATTCGGGATAAATTAAATACAGTGTGCTAGTAATTATATACAGTTGTTATTAATAGTTTAAATTTTTAATATACATAAATGTTTTCGATGCTCCCGTACCATTTGAACTAAAACGAAGGCATCTAGAGAATGATCTTCTAGATAATGTTTGTCTTGATTTGTTAACTAGATTTAGCTTTTGGGGGGGGCTAATTAAGTTAAATAACTTTGGAATTCTACATAACGCTTAGTATTAATTACGAGTCCCAATTATTGAAATGTTCATAAGTCGCATATAAATATGTTTTCCAAAACAGAGTATCTGTCACAAAATAACTCACTGGTTCATATTGCCGTTCCAATTGGTTCTGCTATTGGATTATATGAAGGGAATTATTGAAGAATAAGGTGTGAAACCCATTGCCTTTCTGTACAAAACAAACTGCATCCGGGAATCGAACCCGGAGTGCCCGAATGGTGGCCGTGTATTCTACCACTTCAAAATTACGGTGCGTTCCCTAAACTGCGGTCCGGGGATGTCCCGTGTGCGTGCTCTGCGCTCTGTCAGGTACATTAGAGGGTGGGGGTGGTCCATTCTACATATCGCACCTTACGTCTTCACGAGTGATTGTAACATCCACTAAAATGAATACTTTCCTTGTTATAAGTGGTGCTGAAACTGGTGTGGATATGCAGTGAGACATTCCTGACATCTTGAGATGAACTTTCCATTCACACGTATAAGCTCTTCTTGCATAATTTTAAATGTATGTTCTTATGCGACGGTCATCCAGAAAGTCACAGAAGATTTGGCATAACCAAACAATAACGAAAATTATCAACACAAAACTTTATTTACAAAGTTACAGTACCTTTCTCTATTTTTCCACGTATTCGCATTGTTATCAAGATATTTATTGTCGCGAGGTACCGGTTTTTCAATGCAGATGTTGTACTCCTTCACTGCTAAAGTTCTGAGCCAAAATGTCATTACCACTTTGAGATCTTCATCGGCTAGGAAATCTTTTTCATCCAAAGAGTCATGTACGGTGTCCAAAGTGAAACACCGGGCTTTCTTAATTCGTTTATCAATATTTGCTTTCAACTCCTCCACTGCGGTCTTTTACATACACACCAGTTCATCCTTGATTATTTGTAAATTATGTGCCATTTCCTCACTGAAAAAATAAATCACATCTTAAATGAACTTTCACCTCTGAGCTGCTCAATGCACAATTTCTGTTTAAGTCACGTAGAGAAGTCGAAGTACTAGCGCTGAATCTCCGGCTCTGGTGATTCGCGGAACCGAGAGAGGCTCTGTTGCCACATGTGCTACCTCTTCGTGATATGTAAACAATCAAAACTGCAACGTTAACTAAAACAATAACTACAACTATAACAAGGATAACGCAGTAAACCGCACCAAAAAAATCAATTTCAACTGGACTAAAGCAAACTACTATTTGACGCGTGCTCCGCTTACATGAGAATTGGCAACACATCGAAAATGCAATACCGGCATACGGGGAGGAAGCATGTAATTGAAGCGTTCATCTTTTGTTGTATGCGTCAACCTAATATTGTAAACTTTGACTAATTAATGATTTAATTCTCGGCTATGGCATGGAATTTTTCAGTCTGACTCTTACCTTTCCATTTCTGTCCTACACATGACTGTTGAGGAAAAAACAGTTAATTAATAGTAAACTATATATAATATAAAATGAATAATAGACATTAAAACGTCACGGGAAATTAAAATAGAATGCCAATGTATCTGTTGCAACGAATCAGAATAAATTCCTTTATTGTGGAAATTCAGCTCTAGTATTACTAAAGGTGGCCATCCTGTCTCTTTCTTTACCCTCATGAAACGCCAGAGCCGGAGAAAGAGCGGCAATGCAATAGCAACTGACGCAGTACGAATTTAGTAAACTGATGAATAGTCTTGAACAGGTCAATCACCACTAGTGCCCAGCGAAAATCACTGCGGTGAGAAGGAACGACATATATGCACGATCTGACCCCACCATAAAGCGATCGCATATTAGTTTAGATAGAGGAAAATATACAATTATGGAATTGACCCCCCGGACACACTATATCAATACCTGCACCTTAGTATTTCTTCCTGTTTTGGAAATAGCACAAAAAGACGCCAGAGACAGAAGAAGTTAACATTGCATCATGAAGTGTCACAGCAGACTGGGCACATATTAAAAGTATTGTTCAATATGCAAACAGTTTACCACGAAGCTGTTCCACCTGCGATGTCATAAGTAGTTAAAGCGGGTGTTAAACACTACGAAAAAAGAAACGAAGCTGTTTATTATAGCAAGCACACGATCTAACATTAAACTCGAGAGCTCGCCGTTACCAAAGAATAATCTGCCGATCACTGTAGAGAAGAGATGTTGCAAACACTGATATCTCATTCTGGTTTGTTTCCCTCCAGCTGGTCTCGGGTTCATTTAAAGTGAATAAAGCAAATTCAAAATTTGCAGAGTATTTAACTTTTCTGATTAGAGTAATTGCTTTTGGTTATTTCCCATAAAACAATTATATTCGAAACAAACACATACAATTATCAATTTTAACCAAAGAGCGGACATTAGGCACATAAAAGTTCAAAACAGGCAGGCAAAAAGGCACTATAAAGATGCAAAACAGGCAGAAAAATCGTCAAAGTAGATGCTAAAAGCTTTACACCAGCATGCAAAATAGATAACACGTCAGAAATATGATGGATGTTTCTTGTTACCTTTGAAATAAAACATTTAAATCATTCAGTATTGTTGCTGTTCATCGACTACCACAGCGTGCCAAAAGTACGACCAATGCCGCTGTCGACGCTTCTCCATCACAAACAGAGGAATGTCGCACTTCACCGTTTAGTTACTGTGCCCCCAGAATCCTCGCCGGCGCCGCTAGTTCACCCGTTATCTGCCCAACCAAAGCTGCCTTGGTCACCACCTACTTTCTCGTCCAACGCCTTTCTACAGGAAATCCGGGGCTTAAGTGAAGCCATTCAGGATCTCCATTCTGAGTATCTGGACATGACGGCCAAACTGACGACCCTGGAGACAGCATCCAAGAGCTTCAGACATCTCCAGTACATTACAAAATCTCAGGAGACATAGCTACAGAGTACGTGGAGTCCCTAGAAGTCACTCTAAGGGCACAGGGGGAAAACTTCAACATAATACGTACATGTTTGGTACAAAATAACGCTCCTGTCCTACGAATGAAGACATCGCAATTTCACTCCTTCAGGAGTACCTGAACAGGATGTCACTGTTGACCTAACACTGGTCCTTCCAGCACAACCTTCACCCTTACTCCTTCCATTACCACCAATTCCCCTAGGCTACAGTCAGGTCCCATGGTTATAGTCTAGATATAAACTATCACCCAATCCCATACAATGTGCGGCAGCATCCCATCTTTCACATATTACCGCGGGTTCTATGCCGACCGCAAAAAAGGCTGCTACAGTTTGTCTGCACTGCATTAGGCGTTGTTACTTTAAAGTTCACCTGAGAATAAGAATGAATTGTCGCTGCTGTATTATAAAATCGGCGATGGCATACGACTGTAGTATGTGGGTTTTAAAATAATTATGTCAGTGATTTGAATGAAGCTTTGGCTGAACTATAAAAAAAGAATAGATAAATTTGGCGAACAGAGTGACTTTTGATACATGGAAGAGAAAGAGTTGATATTCTTGACTTCTAATTAAACATTTATAACGTATTCAAATTACTAAATAAAACAGATCTATTTGATTTCTTAAATTAAACCTCCAGTTACAGTTGCATAATACGCATTTGATAACAATTTTCTGAGGAACTGATTCTCCCAATTCCCCACATGGTCCATAAAGTGGACAGAGCAAAGTGCATTTGACGCTGTCAACATAGGGTGGAAACAAATAGATAACATGCATGATCTGGTGACACGAATAGTCCTTGTGTCGTATAGCAACATACAGCATTTGTCTTCCCCTACAAGACAAAATCCCCACAAGGGTCGTACATAGGAACAAACAATTGAAATGTTCTTATTTGCAACTAATAATAATAATAAATAAAATAATGTTACTAGTAATAAAAATGACAATTTAATAATGTTATTAATAATAATAGTAATAATAAAATAATAATAGTAATAATAATAATAATAACAACAATAATAATATTAATAATATCGATAATGACGATAAAAATTATTATAATAATGAACGTGACAATATTTTCAAATGCCTTTCAACGGAACATGTAATAACTATTATATCGTTTTAATTATTTCTTCAATTTGTCAAATAAAAAAACTTATACCTCGCACTGAACACTGCGATACTCATATTTGCTATAAATAATCTTCTCTTTCCATCCCCTAAATAAATCTAAAGAAATATCTAGAAATAAAAGAAAAATATCTAAACCATTCCTCAGGGTGCTACCAACTTTCCGCCTTGCAATGAGATTTGTCGCCAAGTTAGCGAAAGATAGAGCGCATCGCTACCAGTTGAAGAATAGGCGAGGTGGATGCGTGGCTATCCGTTGAATTCAACAGCGCCCGCCGTCTGTCGCGGTTTGAATCTTGTGTCCCGCATGCTTATTTTCTGACACTGAACAATAACAATCCATTTAATAACTCGAGATGAATATTATTATCATGAATGAAGAAAACAGGTTAAAGGCGCTATTCTAGGCATTCAGCCAGTTACAACTCCATTGTGCTCTGTTTAATGTGCTATTAAATACTTTATTCTACTTTTAAGAATGTTTTTAATCATTAATGTCGTCTTTTATGCTATTAATTTGTTGGTTATGTTATGTAAAGCATTAAATTCACGTGCTTTGAATACTACGAGGCCTATTCTCACATAATAGGCAGAATAGGCATAGTACTACATCCAAAAATTCAATACCGAGGTTTCATCGGAAATGCGTGTTTTGAAGAACCCTGAATAAAAAAGAGCATTTTCAGAAGAAACCTACGTAGGTGTGTGTGTGTGTATGTGTGTGTTTGTGGGTGTATGTGTTTGTGTGTGTATGTTTGTACTTGTGTGTGTATGTGTGTGTTTGTGGAGAGCATTAGTATTTAAGTTTAGTATATTCCGAGCATGCGACCTGAATATTTTCGAGAAAATCCACCCACCCCAAACTACCGTTTTGCACGAAATAATTTTCAAAATTTTCGATTTACTAAAAATTTGCTTTAAAGATTTTGATTAAAATGCTATATTTATATTATAGGTATTTACACGATAAATGAAATCCATTTCTTTAATTTCTTGGTAATAACCTCTGAAGTCCTTCTCATTCTGAATGACTTTAGCGTAAATGGTAAGTCGTTAGAAAGACCATAATACGACTATTTCTACTAAGGTTTACCTCAATTGTATAAAGTACATAGAAGATTAAGACTTTGTAAAAACAGCTTGCTGCAGAATAGATATAGATAGAGTTGTGAAAGAAACACATAAGATTTTCTTACCTTATCCACTCTTTCACCGGAAATGCATGTTTTGAGGACCACCCCTGAATAAACCTTTTTAGAATAAGGTCCGCGGTGTGCCTGTCTATGTGCATATGTATGTGTATATATTCGTATGTGTGTGCGTCTGTGGGTAACATATATGAAAAACGGAAAGTCGGTTAAATACCAAAAGTTGCATTTAAATTTAGAGTCCTTCAAATATCCGACATGAAGAGTTTAGGAAAGTCCCCTCACCCTAAACTATCCTTAACTGGAAAATTTTTCGAAATGTTCTCAAAAATGTCTGTAACGATTGTGATTAAAATACCGCATATTAAAGATGTTTGCCGACAAATAAAATGTGAACTAGAGTAAGGTAAGGTTTGCACTTAAGCTTTGTCTTACATTTTTTACATTTAAAAATATTAGTACGATAACTATTTCTTTCCTTGGGTACTACATACCTTTCTCTTATTACTGTCATCTAAAATAAAACTGAAAAGTAATAATACATTTGTGAAAATTTGCTTTTGTATTTAACTGCACTTTCGAAGTTTTACCCCACCGATGGGGCAAAAATTTTGCATTGACTGATGTGTGGGACAAATAATGTAGACTGAGTATTATGATAAACAATGTTTAATATTTAAATCAAGAACATGTTTAGCAGTAATCGCAGATAAATGATCAGCACCTTCATAACTGGTACATGCTTCGTACCACCATTCCTTGCATATTGTATAAGTATCCAGTCTTCTTCTCAGGGATCAGCGTATGAGTTTCACAAGCTGGACAATCACTTCTTCTGCATTTGTTTCCTTCTTTATAAAGAAGCTTCCGGATTCAAAAATTATGGGGCACCAATCCCAAAGGTCTTTAAAGAGGGATTTTTTGTCATGTTTTTCTTCTTTACTCCATCCTTGTCCCCAAAAACCGTCTTCTATGACGAGCCTGTAATGATTTCAAATCTCTGACCACTTTTCCCGCTTTGCATTGGTTGAGCTCTTAGGCAGAGGCCTGATTTTAGCTGGAGATACCGTAGAATGACTGTTTTAGAGGAATTCTCCGGATTATTGCTTGCAGATGTTAGGAAAGTGAAATTAAGGAGGCTGTGCCTGACCATCAATGGGCTAGAGGAAGGTTGTGCAGCACCAGAGGAATCATCAAGGTCTTGGGCACAAGGCAGGGGGTTGGAGGATGAACCATGGTTTACGGAACACGCCTGGTCTGTCATATTAGATGCAGCGAACTCTCCATCTGTAAATACGCACTTCTTGAAGCCTCTGACTGCCTGGCCAACCGATGCACACCTTTGATAAGCAATACCAAACATTTCTGCTATCTACTGCTATCTAATCGTATATTGTGTGATGACTCTTCCAGGATTACTTATGAGCCAGTTGTTGCACGCTTGCGAAAAGTTGGAGCACCTGTCCAGTGAAGCATTTTGTGGCTGCTGTGAGGTGGAATGGAGAGCACGTTTACAGTTATGGATTTGAGTAAGGCTTTAGGCTAGTGAATTTCATCATTTCCCTTCTAATTAGAAGAAAGTAATTGATAATACTATTGCTGCTAATGTTTATCTCGATTACCATGAAAAATAGAACAGAATATGCTTTTGTAAGAATACTTTACTTTAGAATAGGTTGGGAAAGCCATGTGAACTGAACTAACCGGAATTTTAGTCCTAATAACGTAGTACATTTCTGTTTTCAAAAGCCTATGCGGGATGTTGTGTTGAAGGTAAATAACATAAATGGCGTGTTATTTATGGACGCTCTTTAACCGCTGTGGTTCTCAGCGTCCCACTCTATTGGACGTGAAAGACCGCTTAAATTTGCTCAGAGGCCTCTCTATCAGGTTTGAGGTTCTATTACGTGCCGTAAATCTACGACACGGGACCAACAGCTTTACCTCCCTTCCGAAGGCAGCCATGCTAAGAATTTTTACGCCCGAAAAATCCATCATCCTCGGCCGGGTTTGAACTCGCGACCTATGAAGTTAGCATGGTAACCATTACACCACGGAGGGCGATTGCGTTGTAGGTAGGTAGGTAGGCAGGATAGGCAGGTAGGTAGGTAGGTAGGTTGGTGGGTGGCCGGGCGGGCATGCGGGCACATATGTAGGTAGGTATGGATGGATGTGTGTATGTATGTATCCATGCATGCATGTATTTATTTATTTTTTAATTATAACTGGTAATCCTCATACACTGATATTTGCTCTAGCTAAGTATATAAATGCAGAAAAGTGCAGTGTGGGTCGGCCTGCAGTGTCCTCTACTTCGCTTGTGTATTAGGATGGGGTGGGCCCATGTTAAATAATTGCTGGTACGGAATACCTGAATAATGAAGGGGCAATCAGAATAAACAAGTGTACTACTTGATTTGTCTATTTTCGAAACGTATCAAGGTATTCTCTTTTTTTACTAAAATAGTATTTTTAACAGTGACTTTGGCATTATTAAAAAAAGCTACTATTTAGTGCATAACTGGCGACCTTTGGAAAATCAAGCATGGCATAATTACGCGGCTAGGATATTTAATTTTTATGTAAGACAAATTTGAGGTGAAAACAAAATCCCTAGGAAACATGCAAATTTATCAAATAAAATTATAGGAAAGGGTCAGTTTTAGACAACATTTTCATAGATATCGCTTGATCGACTGAATCTATATCATCTGGTCAACATCAGTATGCCGAATAAATCTTCACCAAGTGACCGTGTGGCCTAATGGATAAGGCGTCGGACTTCGAATCCGAAGATTGCAGGTTCGAGTCCTGTCACGGTCGTAGTAATTTTTTGCCCTACCGAGTTTCTCGTGTTCCAAGAGGGGAAATCTCAAACATTTTGGAATATGCAAACACAAAATGCGTTTAAAATCCTTTGTTAAATGCCTCTTTTGATCTAACTTTATAAGTCTATCACATAAGTTTTCCTTGTTTACTAACACTGATGTGCGGTTTTTCCACAAAGCTTTTAGAAACAGGGAAAATATTAAGCTCTTGTTACACAAATATAAATATAAATATTTGTAAGTGGAAACGAGAAGAAACAAAAAGCACATCGCCACAAAAAGTAATAACAGGTTGTGTTGTTATTATGAGAGTTCAGCTCGGCGATCACCTATTTCCGTCCTGTTTGGCATTATCAGCCCGTCCTTTCATCTGTGCTAATATACGAGATTTACGAAGAAACGATTCACAAATATCGTCTCATTTGGAGCTCAGGGTTTATGGAATAAATTCATCTATTCGGGATGAATTAAATACGGTATGGAAATCGTTATAAATATTTATTCTTTGTAGCATAAATTCATAAAAAGCGAGCGTGTGTGCATGCACACACACACACATGCATAGCATGGGAAATAAAGAAATGCATACCTTTATATCAACATTTAAGGCCGATATCGTGATCCAGTATTTGCAGATTTCATTGCTATTTTCTAAAGTTATGTTCATGAAGAAAACTTCATGATATTTTAGAATGGGTGTTATTCCTTATCTCATATGTTCGGTTATTGTTTACGTAATAGGTCACACAGTTGACCCTCCGCTGCCATTTGCCCTGCTCGATTGTAGAGGTACACATTACGCAGCGCCGTTCAAAACACATTAGTTCCTGAAATTTGTGTTTCATTTGCGACAATGTTATGAAATAGCGGACAACATGAGAAGCACATGTGCTACTCATTGTTTTCTACTAAATATAAAATTATTTGCTGTTATTCACCACCCTTATTGTAAACAATATGAATGTCGCTGGCTTTTAAGTTCTATGAACGCCGTGCTTACTTCAGCATCATTTCGTCCATTTCATGTATCGACTGATATGACCTGCTAGGTTAAAGGACGCGATATACCTAAAGAATATGCCATCCCGAGAGGCAAGTTCTAAGCAAAGGATAATCATCTCTATTTCATAAGAATATACTTGCATTCCATGTGCTTTAACTTTCTGGTGTAATGTACATATTTAATTTATACGGGTATGAGAATGTAAATTAGACAATTTTTTTGAATATATCAAAACAAATGACTGTGATAAATAAGGAACTAGTTCGTTCCGTACCACACCTTAGTCCACAACGGCAGCCAATAAGATTTAACAAGACCATGTAACCATTAAGAGATGCGAGATAAAGTTATGTAAAACAAATCATAGTGTTTGATTTTATACGCATTTCTTTTATTTTGATTTCTCATCTGAATTTAACTTTTTGGAGGATAATTAAGTAATATAACTTTCGAATTGGTCGGTATACTTAGATTTATTCTCAGAGCCCCAATTTCCAAAATTTTCAGAACATCCATATTAATACTTTTGACCAAAACAGTGTTTCTATCATAAAATAATGTCATATTAATACATGGTGTATCTGTGGGTCAGTGAAGATATGGACCTGAACCCTCCTCCGGTTGCTTCAACAACCCGCACATCTCAGGGGAGCGGGGGGGGGGGGTCTAGCACGTTTTTCTATCACTAGCAAGGTGACCCTCCGTCCTGCGTTCTACCTCCTACACGTCACTGATGACGGTCCGATATTATCATATAGAACTTCAAATACACATGTGTTTGTTAATTATGTACTTGAAGACGTTTAATTGATGTTTTGTGCTGTCTTTTATCAGATATGAGTTATCCAGTAGACTTAACATCAATACTCAACACTTATTTAGTGGTTTCGTATTTCTATGGGATTATGGAAACAGTAATTCGCACATTGGATCTCATCAGACACATCACTCAGCACTTTCCTTAATTAACCAGGTAATTAGTTGGGCCGCAACTTCTGTCCTTTCATCAGAGTTAATTATCAGTGCACGAAATCACTGTCGAGTGAAGTCGGTTTGTTTTGCAGGGATACGGTAAGCTTAAACAAGTTCTTACGTTAATTCACTTTAATTAACCTGAGTAGATGTGCATTTTTTGATAGCGAATGATAATGCTTCTTACATTTAATTCCTTCTTCACGAATAGAAGTTTCCTATAAACGCTGGTTCATATTGCCGTTCCAAACGGTTCTGCTATTGGATTATATGAAAGGGATTAATGAAGAATAGGATGTGAAACCCATTGCCTTTTCTGTATAAAACAAACTGCATCTGGGAATCGAACCGGGACTGCCCGAATGGTGGCCGTGTATTCTACCACTTCAAAATTACGGGGCGTTCCCTAAACTGCGGTCCGGGGATGGCCCGTGTGCGTGCTCCGCGCTCTGTCACTTACATTAAAGGGTGGAGTGGTCCATTATAAATATCGCACCTTACTTCTTCACGAGTGATTGTAACATCCACTAAAATGGATACTCTCTTTGTTATAAGTGGGTGCTGAAACTGGTGTGGATCTGCAGTGAGACATTCCTGACATCTTGCGATGAACTTTCCATTCACACATATAAGCTCTTCTTGCAATATTTTAAATGCATGATCTTATATGAGGGCCATCCAGAAAGTCAAAGATGATTTGGCATAACCAAACAATAACGAAAATTATCAACATAAAACTTTATTTACAAAGTTACAGTACCTTACTCTATTTTTCCACGTATTCGTCACTGCTATCAAGGTATTTGCTGTCGCGTGGTACTGGTTTTTCAATGCAGAGGTTGTACTCCTTCACTGATAAAGTGCTGAGCCAAGATGTCATTGCTACTTTGAGGTCTTCATGTCATGTTCCACTCGTCAGGAAAAATCCATTTCAAGAAAGCAGTTGAAGATTTCTGTTAGGCGATCTAATGTTGGGTCCGAAAGGTGTCAGAGGACGATGTTCGATATGTCGTCTGGGCCCGGGACTTTCCTGTTGGGGAGGTGGCAAATGATCCATTGATCTCTGTGCGCAGGTTTTGCGAATTTTACTTTGTGAGGGGGCAGTTTGGAGTTCATGGATGCGGTTTATCCGTTTCCTGTATGGACTACGCATGTGAGGGTACCGATTGGGAGTTAACGCAGGGTATGTGCCAAAATTTCTGTGTTTTCGATATCCGAGATGGCAACTTGCTGGTGCGCCTGAGGTGGTGAAGACGGAGCTCAAAATCCATAGGCTGTCTGGTTTGTTGCCATTTATGGCGTGCACGGTTTCTTTGGGTGGTAACAGTTTGTAAGTCCAGCGGAGGTGGGTGGTTTTTAGTGGCATATTGGATGTCCTTTTCAAGGTCTTTGACTGCCTGATTAAGTTCGGCTATGGAGTTAATGGGTTCATGGGGGACTTCGGAGGTTAGTGCGGGCGCGAATTGCTGCCAGTTGACTTTGTTGCAATTTCATCCTGGCCGCAGCAACTTGAGCCAAACAGCCCTCGATAGTGGTCTAAGGAGAGTTCGGTGACGGCTGTGAGGATGAAGCGATTTTCAATCCACGAGTGAGGATTATTTCCAATCTAAGTCCAGTAAGCTGTAGATTGGAAGGTAGGTGTGCTCGTTAGGTGATGTTTTATGTAATTGGAATCGTTTTGGTGTCTTAACATTACCAGCAGTGACACACGGAAATTTCAGATCTAATGTTTCGCGTTGAGATTGTGCAGTTGATCTTAACATATGCCGGTGGCCTCCAGTCTGATGAGCACAGGCAATGGAGCGAGCACAGGTTCAGTTGTGCTCTTGATAATAATCTCTGTGCCTGCGCCCCTTCGATTGCAGTTTGGCAAACTTTGTGTCCGGGAATAGTAAATCTGGTCATTTTAGCAAGGTGAGTTTCCTGTATGAGGAGAATTTGTTATTGGAGGGAGAAGTCTGAGTTCATATTTTCGTCTGTATGACATCTGAGGGAAGAGAAGGAGGGAGGTCAAGGGGTAGTTGGGTTTCAGAAAGGTGGGAGAAAGGAGTGGTGAGATGTGATTTGGGTTGATGGATGATGCCGTGCAGGTTTGTGAACAATTGGGCTGATTGCCATGGTCATGATTACATCATAACGAACCCAGTTATAGCGATGACACTTGTGATACTTGGTTGAGGCACCTAAGGCATCATATCGGTGGATGTTATTAAGTCAGCATACCCCAGGTTAAAGTACTTTTCAAGAATTTCATCTAGGCATTGCACATGCTACATTAAGCTGTATGCATAAAATGTAACTTTTGCTTTACCTATAGGAAAAGCTTGAAAGAATAGCATATACTTCATTTCATATGCATAAACAGTACTCTAATGGTAAGAAGTTTGTACTTCCATACCATAGTTTTTACCTTTTGATAATAAATGCTTTTCCTATAATCAGGTGTTTTCATTTCTTTTTGGTAATTTTTGTTACAGCCATTCTAATTTAAAACTTAACAAGAAGGTTAGAGAAGGCAGCAAACTCAAGCAATTGAAAACATAAGAAACAAGGAAAACAAGGAATTCAAGACCAATATGGAGTGTTTTTGGGGCTTAACAGTCAAATTTATTTAAAAAAATAAATAACATGAAAATGAAAGTTAACCAAATCTGATGTAAAGCAAATAGGAAACAAGAAATATTTATCTTCTGCCATGGAGGAAGAAACATTAAGGCATTCATGGTGGAAAATGAAAATCCTACACTGAAAAATTACCAAGTTTAATGATTATTATTACTACTATTAGTGGTGGTGGTGATGGCGGCAGGGGCAGCAGTGGTGCAGACGCACAGTACTCACTTACTGGCAGGGCCTAAGAGTGTATAGTATATGCCCCACACACACACTTGTGCTCCTGTTTTGCACCCTTGCACTTGTTAGGCAAACACTCTGAATTATTCATACTACTACATAGCCTACTATAATAATAGTAAGGGTATACATTATTATTCTATTATTAAATAAATTTAAATGTTAATGAAACTATTAAAATAAATTTATTATTTTTTTCATTGATGGAATGATACTGGTGCTTCAAGTTCTTATTCAGAACAGAGTGAAGTAGCAGCTTCAGTTACAAGTCCAAAGTGCAACAGCTCTCATCCAATTCAAGAGGTACCAAAAAGCACATGCACAGTTCTGGTGAAATGGAAGAAGCCCAACATTTCAGCACCCAAGAACTGTAGCGATTATTATTAATTGAATAGTTTGAATTAACGAGACAAGAGAAGGTTTGCAAAATAAAATTACAACAATAAAACATTTTTGAGACCTTAAATTAATGAAATTATCCGTTGTGTATGATTTCTGCAATTTTGTTTCTCTTACATTGACCCCTTTCATTAGGCTTTTTGGATTTTTGCCATCATCATCTCTGTTCCCATACTTATCATTCTCAGAATTATCTTTGCTTATCAAAATTGTCCTCATCTTGAAGGTCCTTTGCAATGTTATGTAGAATAAAAGACCTAAGTATCAAGGGTGCAATATGAGATAAGGGCAGTCTAATACCATAGTAAATTAGGAAATCATCATTTTTTTGTTAACCAAAACTTCTTTCAATTACAACCCTTTCAGCACCTAAGAATCTAGAAGATATCATTCCATGACAGGATTCCAATAAGGTGTCATCAACCAGGGGGAAATTCCATAATCATCATCAGCTAGTAGCACAACATTTTTAGTTCTGCTCATGACATCATGCACAGGGCTGCACTGATAAGTCAAATAATGTCCACATTGGTGAAGCACTCCTTTGAATCACACGTGGCCTGTATAATGAGACAGGAAACCCTTTAATTAACGTATTCATCTCCAGGGTCTGATGCTTTTAGAGTCCTGATGTGTATGCAGTCCAGTATTCCTAATGCACTATGGAAGCTTTTACTTTATTATGAACATTTACTAAATAAGCAAAGTCTGAGGAAAGGCAGGTTAAAATTAATCTACGAAGCAAACTCTCTTCCTATGGTTTATAATGACAAATTAGTTCAACTATTAAAGCGCCAATGCAATGACCGAGATTAGGCAATCTCAACTAATCGCATCCATCTCTCTGGAGCAATATTGTTGAAACATCATGATGTTCATTTCTTTGAAATTTTGCACCTGATATTCATTTGTTTAATCTCCTGTCTTGGTTATTGGTAACAAGGTGACAATTCAGTCAGCCAACCTTAACTTTTAATTACTGTCAGTTCTACAATTGTACTTTCAGTTAATTCAGTTACAATGTTTGTTTTAAGTTTTATCCAGTATTTAGTTCAAAAAAGGAGTGAAAATAATCATTATTTGTATTTATGTATGAGATGAGTGCAATAACTTCAAATAAAATAATGTTTGTTTCCTTTTCATGTATTAGTTATTAAAAGTTGCAATAAAATAATTTAAAATAAGAACTAAAGCTTTCCTGGCAACGTGTTAATTCAAAATCTTCTCGGGCTTCTAGCCAGGTAAAAACTTGGCTTGACACCAACGTTTCGAAGAAGTGCATCTTCCTCGTCTCGCGAACCAATCAGATGTTAGCTTCATCCCAGCTCTTATAAATACCAGTCTCCGCAAGCTCAAACCATCAGTTCACCCTGAAGACGAGGAAGATGCACTTCTTCGAAACGTTGGTGTCAAGCCAAGTTTTTACCTGGCTAGAAGCCCGAGAAGATTTTGAATTAATAAAATAATTGTTTGCTATTTCTATTGTTTCTATCAATATTTGTACATTGGGTGTAGGCACGGTTGGCCATATCATAAATTCAGGATGCAGTGAAGAAGAAGAAAAAAAAAAAAAATTCGGTAACTAAACATGGTGAATGCATCATCTACCATTTGAGAAGTAATGTACCTACGTATTACACTCATAACCTGATAAAACCTCTCTTTCTATATATTATCAATTATTAATAGTCTATTTTGCTGAAATGTCTTATGTCGCTTCGCTCCAGTTGTGAATTATCGATAAGATAAAAACACTCAGGGTATTACTTATGACAACTTTCATATATTCTAAGGGTGGAAATATAACCCACTATATTGATAATGTGTTAAGAGGAAAAGCATTTACTATTCTTTTTATGTATGCTTATCATAGTATTTCCTTCCAATACTGTAAGAAAAGCATATGCATATGGTTGATTGTACAAACAAGAATTTAATCATAAGCAAATAATAATAATTATTTCGTGTTCTTAGTGGTGAAAGTTTTGCAAGATATCTATTGTTGGCAGGCAAACCTTTTTAACAAAAATATTTAAAATCTCTGATCCTAGTTTTCTCTCTCCAATAAGTTTTCTAAAAACCCTTTATACTGATACCCAATATTCTCTGTTTTGCAGTATTCCATTTATTTGTGAGCCACAGATATTTGTGTATCTCCAATTATTATTTAACTCAAAAGTAACATGCTAAGTTTTCACTTCACATTGCTTTTGCCACCCTTTCTTGGTAATAATCATCTTGTATAAATTCTCTTTCGCACTACCTCTGAAGCTAAAGGAGGGTCTACACCAAAGTAAAACACAACGATAACCAAAACATTTATCAACAAAGTTGCTAAATTTCTGTTGAAAACTACTTCAAATTTTATCCACATCATAGGAAGGTGTTTGTCACCTTCAGTGGACAGGAACTTGAATCACTAGAACTACAGCAGCATTCATTTCATGATTAGGATAAGAGAAGCGCAGACTTAAAGAAGCATATTTGTTAAGGGCATGGAATTAAGTTCAGAAATCAAAATAAATAAGGAAATAAAACATACCTATGTATATACAACCTGACCTTGTAATTCATGATCCAGCAAACTTTCAAATTTGTCAAGGCTTAAAATGTCCATGTTAAGTTCTTAAAAATCAGTTTCATTGTTGTACCTAACTGAATATTCATTTTGGCAATAAAACAATAGGTGAGAAAACAAAAATCACTTAGGAGTACATAATGTTTATGTTAGGAGGTTAAAGAAAGAAAAGTTAATTGTTAGCTGTCAACACAAAGTTAAATTTAGAGGTAATGTAGCAGTTTTATTTCATAGCAATACAGTTAATGCTTCCCAATGCTAGAAGGTATTTTTCTTCTCCAAATGGCGAAGATAGGCAGCAAAATGGGGCTCCTTAACTTAAAATAAGATATGTAACTTACACTAAGAAATTGTTTCCATATATGCATCTTTCCTAGCATTATTTTCAAATTGATATAATTCTATGCATCAATGCTATAACCTTTTCATTGTACCATTCCACTGCATCCTTATCAACTACCACTTGCTTATAAAACTCTTATTTCCATGCAAAGTTTTCGCAGTAAATGTTAGTTTTCTAGGTTATATTAAACAAAGATGGATTGTATTTCCTCATGGCAGTTAACAGTTAGAAATGTGTTAGTGAATATTTTCATTCACGAAAGTTAAGAGATATTCTGTTCATAAACTTTACCAATAAGTTTATAAACCCCCTAGTTTGTTAATGAACATGGAAACTGTTCAAGAATACTGTTTGTTAACAATGTTTATTAACAAAGTTAATGGAACAACCTTTTAGCTAACTTTCCAGTAACTCATCTCCTTTAGTTACTGTAAAGTTATTAAGAATTTAGGATTTGTTTTAAATATTATAACAAAGGTACAAAATAGTTTGCATATTTCTTTAATGGAAATGCATATAACAATTACTGGATGTAGAATGGAAAATATATGAAATAACAAATGAAATGCCTGAGAAAGATGAATACAAGAAGAGGTAGTATGGTAATTCCTTTGTCTGCTCATTAACAACACTAGTTTTTATCCCATAAAAAGGCAACTTATTTAAAAGAGGTATAAAATGATTAGGTATTGCTACAGAAACAGTATATTTAGTAAAAAATAACAATGAATGGTATGAATGAATTACAAAACAATGATAATACCTGTTATTAAAAATAGTTACAGTGGTAAATATGTGAAACCCTACTATTCTACATACAGGCAAACTTACTATCAGACATATCAAGTAATCCAATACCAAATTAGCAATTTTCTAGAGATAGTTTCTAGATATATACTCATCTATAAATCATTTGCCTTAGAAGTTTTCCAGTAAATTTGGTCCTTTTGCTAAGCTGTTCTTTTTATTTCTGGAATAGTGCAGAGGTAAACTTCTAATAAAAGACAAATCCACCAGAAGAAATTCTTACAACTTCAACAACCTATTACCTTTTACACACAATTTCACATGAATACATATTGTGATTTCAAAACACTGGGTTTTGCATAAATCAATTCTTTAAACAATAGTATAAATAATAACATAAACAAATCTATTCATTGAGAATAATCAATGATAAATAACCAGCAATGTTTAACTATACAGTTAGTGCTGGTTGTATGCTATTGCGTTTAGCACCTCTGGGCGGAATGTTTCTTCCTTCTTTTAAGAGGATTCAAATAAAAGTGTCCAGGCAGCTTACATTGTACCTGCTGAAATAATCAGAAAAACACATTTATTAACATGAGAATTGCTAATTGCACTCTTACACAACTATTTGTTAACTTGTTAGTAAACAGTGTAACTGAAAATCAGGTGTGTTGTACTGACATTGCTTTTCCTACTCACTTTTCAATAAACTATTCTTATAAGACATTTATTATCTGCATCTTGTTATTCCAGGTGAACTTTCAATTCAACTTTATACATTTTATTGGTTATGGTCACAAGTAATTTTATAACTTTGAATAAAAAACAGATATTTGAAAATTCAAACAAAGAACAAGGCATATCTTGGAAATGGTTACCATACAAAAGTTTTTATTTGACATAAAGAGTGTGATTTAATTATATCTACATATTTACATAGCAAGATTTTATCATCTCTACATTTACCAACTACACAAAGCCATTCAGAATGAAGAGAACTACACAGGTGTTCCCAGTAAATTCAAAATATCAAATTTATTTGGCATACAAATATCTTTAATATGTAACATTTTAATGAAAATCATTAGACGAGCTTTTGATAAAATCAAAATAAAATAACAAGTAACAAACAATGTTCCATTTAAGAGAAGTTCAGCATAGCAACATGTATGCATACATACGGGGTGTGTTCAACAAGAAACTGAGCTTTTGCTTCATCAGCTTTATTGCTTATGGTACAACATTTTAAGCACTGTCCATTCAAAACAGTACCCTCTACAGGCAAACACCCTTCCCATTGTTTCTTCCATTTTTGGAACGCCTCCTGGAACACATTTTTTGGAATGGCGTGCAGGTCTCTTGTTGCATTGTCCGGAATCCCTCTATGGTTTGAAAACGACGTCCTTTCAACAATCTTTTTCAGTTTGGGAAACAGGAAAAGGTCTGCCGGGGCTGAGTCCAGAGAATAAGGTGAATGGGGCACAAGAGGAATATGATGTTTTGCTAGATAGCTGCAGACAAGGAGTGACGTGTGAGCTGGTGCATTGTCATGATGCAACATCCAATTCTGCCTTTTCCACAATTCAGGCCTCTTCCTGTGCACAGCATCCCTCATGCTCACTAGGATTCTCTGGTAGACTTCCTTGTTTACCATCTGACCACATGGTACAAATTCATGATGGATAATGCCTTTGTAGTCAAAAAGCACAACCAACATCACCTTAACCTTTGATTGACTCATGCATGCTTTTTTTGGACAAGGTGACCCTTTGCCCTTCCTCTGCAACAACTGCATCTGTGTTTCAGCATCACAGCTATACACCAACGTCTCATCGCCTGTTACGATGTTCTTAACAAAGTTTTTCACTGTCATTAGCACTTCCTCGCACGTTGATCTTCAGTCAACAAACGCGGTACAAATTTGGGACTGACAAGATGCATCTCCAGTTTTTCACTCAAAATTTGATGGCGTGATGCCCACCTTGTCAGCAGCTTCCCGAACAGTTGAACAACAATTTAGGTTTCTTTTTGAACACACCTCATATTTAGTGCTCTCCTCAATTTACTATTAAGTAAACAGGAGAGAAAGTAACAATTGCCTGCAATTTTGTGCTGCATAAGTGTTGAGTAGGTCACAGGTGGGACTTTTTAAAAATATGACAAACATTATTTTATTGTAGTTATATTAACCAATCTAAGAGTGCACAACTCCTAATAGCAACAAAGTGATTTTGGATTTAATATATCATAAGCATCATTTAGGAAGCTTTAATCAGCTGCAAGTTGCAAGATATGTGGAGCAACCATACTCAGATGAATCTGAAAATTAATAAATGTTCTACTTAAGAGCAGTCCAACAGACTTTTGCATTTTCCAGAAGTATACAACTCAAGTAGAACCAGTCTGATGTCAAATCAAATAAAACCGAAAACAAAGGCCCTATATCAATGAGCAGTATAACAATGGTCAGGTATTTCTTGTTTAAAGTAGAACATTTTTGACATCACTTCTGTTTCCACAACTTGTAGCTCAGCTACAGCAGGGGAACTATCTTTGCTTATTAAGAAATGAGTGAACAGTGTAACTGTAAATGAACCATTTGAAACAAGTACAGTATTCTCAAACATCTCCCGTTTTGACACAGCAAAGTGCAACATCTCTCTAAAATGAAACATTTTCTTTACTGAAATAGTCTCGATAACTATGTTCATAAAAATCTGATGTGTTCCATTCACATGAATTTCTCTACATCTTTGTAATAAATTAATTGTAATTGCTTATTTTTGATAAGCTTATTCTTGTTTTAAAATGCCATGAGATTGAATTGGTTCCCGTATGAGAAAAGTATAAGCATTTTTAAACTGAAACCAATAACAATAACAAGAAATATCTCAAATGGTCAACTCCATGAAAAAAATGTGTTTTAACGAGATCTTCATTTTTTGTAGTTAAGTTTTTTTTTTTATCTCTTACGGTTTACCAGTTATGCATCCAGAGTAAAGATTTCTTCACAGGCTATTCCCAGAAAATTCAAGATATACATTTTATTTGTCATGTAAATATCTTAAATATAAGAGACTTTAATCAAAATCGTTAGAGCCATGTTTTTAGAAAATCAAAGTTTTCAAAATTTTTGACCATGTAAAGGATAGTCATGTTCTTAAAAATCTTAGTGTCGTATCCTTGGGAGTTACTGAACTTAAATATCAGGTTTGGTATTTAAAAGACCTTTAGTTGTTGGGCTTTGTTGCCCACAGACACGCACAGAGACAGACAGATACACATGGACATTTTTCTAAAAATGCTTTTTCTGGATTCAGGGGGTCCTAAAACATGTATTTCTGGTGAAATCTCGGCATCAAATTTTTGGGTGCAATACAATACCTTCTCATAGTATATGTAGAGAAAGTAAAAAGTCAAAAATAATTTTTGTATCTATCCTTATAAAACACTATAATTAACTTGCTGATATTTGACAACTTGTTTGGTGTGCACTGCATGCTAAATGATTTTGTGATAAAAAGCACCAGCAACTACACTTTTGCATAAACTGTTTGCAAAGCTCTAAGTAAAGTAATCTACATATCACCATTTGCAATACTACTCAAATTTCTTTGCAATCTAGTAACTAAAAATTTTCAAGCTCCATAAAGACAGAGCCATCCTTATGCTTCAGGACCAATTTAAAGGTGCTATTCTGGTTAAATATCTATTGCTAAAAGAAAGTTCTCATTCATGAAGATAATGCACCTTCAAAGATATAGCATGACCATGGGAAGCATGACCACTTCCAATTGTTCTATATCGGCTGTATTACGGATTCAGCTCCTACAATAACATATTGTTCCCAAACCTAAACAAATGATGGGTGAAAGAAGATCCACAACAAATGATGAGGCTCAAGCTGAGACACACATTTACTTTTGTATTGGACAAATCCTATTTTATTGAAATAAAAGAAAGAAAAAAAAAAAAAAAAAAAAAAAGAAAATAAGATATAAAATGACCCTTAAATCTCGCTTTTCTTACTTCTAAAATGCAAAATGCCCCTTGTACATAGTGTCTTATATTTTAAGCTGCAAAATATAAAAAATCTGAATGAGATTTGCACTAAATTAATTGAGCACATTATTCAGTATGGAATTCACCGCCATTCTTTTAAAATGTGTGTTTTCTTTTGCAAAATTCAGCTGGTTTAAATGACTCTGAATAGCAGCAATCAATATGTTCTGAAACACTTTTATATATTGTGCAATATTTTTATAATTTACTGTAAAACCCCAATGTACAATTAAAAATTACCTTAGCTGTTAAAGATGAAGGAACTGCTAGTCAGTGTATCAACACACAGCACTAGCTATTTCTTGTGGTGCTCAAAATCAAGGCCAGTCACTTAAATGAATACTTCTTGTATGCCCTATTTATATAATTGCAGGAAATTCCAAAAGAAACTATTTTCCTGTCAAAAGTACAATATATCATGCTGAATATATTATGCTAGAGGAAGCTCAAGAGCTAGCAATTAGTACATGTAATAGGCTTGAGTATCAAAAGTGTTATGCAAAGTGAAGTAAAGCGAAGAACAAAATCTCCACCCTAGAAGTAAAACCTGAAGACACTTTAGTATCCTTTGACATCACAGCAATGTGCCTGAACATACCATTCCCCAGACGCTAAAATACTTAGAAAACTGGCTAACCCACAATGAAATAGTAAAAGAAGAACTAGAAGATTAACAAAACTTTGCCTAGATCAGAATTATTCACCTTCAACAACAGAACATACCAACAAACTACTGGCCTCACGATGGCTAGCCCAATGTCACCACTTCTGGCAGACTTCCACATCAGCTACCTGGAAACACACATAACTTCAGCATTTCCACACATCTTCAAGACTTGGCATGGATATGTGGATGACATTTTTGCCATAGTCCCCAAACAGTTCTAACAGGACTCCCTCAAATTCCTCAACATATAGCAGAAAACAATACATTTCATGATAGAAATTGAAAAAAAGCAACTGCCTTCCATTTCCAGATCTGAAAATAATTAGACAAAGTAACAAACTAACCTTTGGTATCTATCACAAACCCACACGCTCTGACAACTATATCCAGAATTACTACCATAATCCTATAGCGCACAAACATGCTGTATTAAATAGCCTCACCCATAGACTTGCCTACACGCCATTAAAAGCTGAAGAATACAACACATATACTTATAGCAATAAACAATGGCTTTAACCAAAAATTAATAAAAAAATTTAAACAACAGAAACTAATTACAGACATCACAAAATTGAGCCCACCAATAGATAAACTTTGCTTCAAAAAGTTCACTTATCCAAAACTGCACCACAAGTTTAAAAAAATATTCAAAAAACATAAACTAACACTTGCCCCCCAAAATAAGTTCAGCCTACAAAAAATACTCTGCAACAACTGAGAACACAAAATAAATTGTGCAGATTGCAACAAGTTTTATATTGGAAAAACAAAAAGACCCCTTGAAACTACACTAAAAGAACACTTGAGAGCAGTAAAATATAAACAAACTGACAAATCAGCCATTGCACACCACTTTTGGTCTACTAACTATGAAATAGTACCAAACATATACCTTATAAAACCTGCCCGATATGCAGCAGAGCTTGACGTCCTGAGAGAAAATCTACATTGTTAAAAACCAATGCCACATTCAACTTTGAATTGCCACCAGAAAACAGACCGTGGAAGTTCATCATAAACCACCAGGGACCTACACACCTCAACATAGAACATCCTGTAGAAATTTAGTTGGAAACCTTTGACAATAAAACCCACATGACTTCGAAACTGGTCTGGCAAAACAATATGTAAGTGATACTTATCTTACAATTCCAACTCAAAAATATTCTACTCATACATATCACTCTTCCAAAACACCCTTTCATAAAAATTGTTGGTAAACTTTCTATAATTTTAGAGCACACACATGAGTTCATATATATTTTTCATTTATTTTGCTTTTGTAATGCTTGATTGGTGTTTTTGAGTTTTGAAAAACTAGGAAAAATAAGAAAGTGACTGTACCATTTCTCCTTTAGTAACAGACTGCCTGATTTAGGGTTTTTAAGTGACTTTTAGCTTTTTGATTTTTTTTTTATTCCTATGAAAAGGCACCAATTTACTTGATTTTCTCATTTAGTAAGTAAAGTTGTAGATGTAATTAATGATTTTCTCAACAACTGTATATATACATATTTGTTGTGTGTTGGGTCATATTCTCTCACAATTAAATGTCATTTTCAAATTCATTTATAAATTACAAATAATGTTAAAACATGTTTCTGAATTTTTTAAAATAAGATTTTGTACAAATATTACCCTAATTATATGACACTGGCCTGAAATGTAGGAGTGTTTTAGCAATGCAGAGAGAGAGAGAGAGAGAGAGAGAGAGAGAGAGAGAGAGAGAGAGAGAGAGAGAGAAACAGTCTCTCAATCTCTCTAAATTCTTTAGTTACACTGTAACAACATTTTTTCTTGAAATGTTAGATTTTGGTTAAATAATTGACACTAACATGAATGATGGGTTAGCCTGACACTATTTTCTTTTTTTATAAAAGAATGACAAAAAAAATTGTTGCGAAAGTTAATATATAACATATTTCAAGTTGCACTCAGTAAAAGTTATATGGCATGTTAATTATTTGCCCTAAAAGGGGTCGGAATTCTGATTGGGTGTAAAGTCAAAATATCTTGCATATACGTATGCTTTTTAAAACTGCTGTATAAAAGGGTATATATATGTTTCTCACAAACTTTTATTTACAAAATTTTAATAGGATGAATTTTTAACAGCTTTAACAGTTTATTATTATTGTTAGTTACTAAGAGGGTTACCTTGGTAAACAAACTGGATGCAAATCAATGAGTTGTAAGAAGTTACATAGAGAGAAAAAGAGAGTACAATGAAAGGAGAGATTGAGAGGGAAGAAAGAGGAATAGACAGGAGAAAGTGAGTGAGAATAGAGAGGCAAAGAAGAATATCCAAATGTAGTGTGCACGAAATGCAGAAAAAGAGATGAGGGATATCTAAGGAAAAGAATGGGAAAACAAAATGGACTTGAAAAGAGAGTGAAAAGGGGGGTAAAACAGAATGGATATAAAATACAGAGAGAGAGGGAGGGAGAAGAGAGCAGAAACGGGAGAGAATGAAACAAATCTCTGCATATAATACAACAATGCAAGCAGAGCTGGCAGATGGTGTGTCACTAATACATGGGTTAAAACTCAATTTTTAACAACTCAGGTTTCAGGTGAAAATTTATTTTCATACCTTTGTAAATTCACTCCAACCTGATGTGCACTGTGTTCAAATCTGAAACAAGAAAAACAATGTAAAATTGGGAACAAAATAAGCAGAATAAGGAAAACAGAGAACAAGAAGAAATCTTGACCTGAATCCTGTTCATCTCTGTTTAACTGTGTCTTCTCTGAAAGTATCATACTTATAATTATCAATAGCAGTATTCATTTGTCAACACAATCATACTCAATGCTTCTATTACCTGTCTGAAGAATGAATGCAGATGGCCATGAGTGGGAGCACAACACACAAGCAGATAAGCAGTATTATGTCATCACTCCTGGTGCATGACCTGCAATACTGAAATGCAGCAGTCAACAGGTTTGAATCAAATCAAAATGCAAACACTGCCGCGTGTAGTAGAAAATTAATATTCATTAGTGATAAACCTGTAGTGGATTGATTAGTTTCTTCCTGTTTACGTACGCTGTGCTGATGTTTTGATGGTCAGACTGTACTGCACTATATTCCAGTCTTCTCTGACCGCTCTAAACTGTGCCAGCAACCTCCCCTAACAACTCCCAATCTGGTATTCTGCTTAACAAAGATTGATGCCTTTGGTTTGTTTCTTGCTTATTCTTCCACTATCAATAGTCCCAATCCATTTCCTCCACTCTGTTCCTACAGCTCATTGGCAGACACAGATGTGCTATTGCTGTGAATGTTGAATTTCTTGTATTACTTTTAAAAGGTATGGATATAGATAATTCAATAAAGAAAGTAAAACTATTTTGTTTTTCTTCAATGGTAATTGGCTGAGTGATGAGAAGTGTCATGGCTGGCTTAAATATAATAAAGAAACTGCAATTTGCATTTTAAATGTTACTTGTTTCATTGTAGAAATAGTTTTATTTATGGACGCTCTTTAACTGCTCTCAGCATCCTATTATATACTGGACATGAAAGACCTATTAATTTTGCTCAGAGGCCTCTTTATCTGGCTTGAGGATCTTTTACCTGCTGTAAATCTATGACACAGGACCAGTGGCTTTACTTCCCTTCTGATGGAAGCAATGCTATGGAATTTTAGGTCTGAAAAAATCCACCATCCTCTGCCAGGTTTGAACTCGCAACCTTGGATATATGAAGTTAGCATGGTAAGTGTTACACCACAAAGGGTAACTCTTGTTTCACTGTGATGGTATCACTGCAATCAAACAACATGGCAACTCTGCAGCTAACCATTTAATGCTGCAATTATTTTGGTACATATGCTGCTCTGCTTCCAATTTTTAAACTGGCTTTCATACCCTTTCACACACTACAATCAAAGCTAGGCTTTGAATAGCCATGATTGTTAAAGCTAGATGAAATAGATTGGACATCCATTCAAAGCCTAAAGTTTCAAGTTCGAGTAAAAGCTACCACACTCAAATGCACCTTGGTAAAGGAGATACAAGCAAAATAATCTGTGTTGGCACAGCTACATTTCATTGCAGTTACTTGATTTTGCTTCTTCTTTGATAAAACACTACAGTTTTAATTTTAAAAATTAATATTTTTACAACATGGTTGGTTTCTAATGGTAATGAGGCCATTTGCTCTCTTGTACTCCGATATTTTGATGAAAGGCTAGTATTAAGTTTGAATGCTGGGCAGTGAAGTAGGTGGTTTTGTTCCATTTCTTCTCCAAGTTCACAGAATGAATATATAGGATATTCAGCGATACCAATCCTACGTAGGTGTTTGTTAAAGCAGCTGCAGAAAGGTTTTTTTTATTAACAGAAAGGAGACCCTTTAATTTTTTCTAATATTTGAAGGCTTAAAGGAACCAAACTGGATGAAAACCTAATGTCCAATCCCCCTCTTTCCATGGTGCCGCTGTTAGTATTCATGTGATGATTTTAAGAGTTATAGATTCACCGTTGTTGCCTCAAGGAAGAGACCCTTTAATTTCTAGAATTATACAGTTTAAAGGAACCAACCTGGAAAAAAGGCTATTTCTTGAGCTCATGATGAACTACAGGGAGGGGCTACTCACCAATTCAGCACCAGACAGTTTGGTGAGTTATTGACCCGGACTGATATCCCTTCTTTTCTACATATCAGATCCTCTCTCTTAATTTCTCCCCCCCCCCCCGCCCATCTTAATTTGACTGTTTTTATTTTAACACCAGGTAAACTTGTTCAGCAAAATGACAAACTTCAGGCAAAAATAAGGATATATGACTTCTCAAATACTAATCAATAGCAACATTTTAAATTTAAAAATACATTCACTGCATTAGACTTTTTTCCATTGACAAATGAATACTCCTTAACAGAAACTTACTTTACCAGAAGAAAGTTTCTCTCACCTGAAACATCAAGTTAATTCACTATATTCAGTCCATCCATGATTGGGTGCACCAAGGCGAAGAACACCAACTGATCTATCTTTAGATGCAGTTATGATGTCTGTTAATTACATTAAGGAACATAAAGTACGAGAAATGAATTATAATATTATACTTGTAGTTAGTTATCTTTTGTCTTGTTAGGCAAAATTTAAAAAAAAAACTTATAATTGTCTAGCCTTTAATTGCACTAACTAGCTGGCACTTGTCATATCAATATTTTGTGATCACGCTCAACAGGTTTATGCAAAGATTTATATGTTTGAACTGTTCATTATTTTCTCGTTTTTTAAGGTTATCACCATCTGACAGTTTCTCATTATGCCTAGCCAAGATATGCTATTTTAAAGCCAGTTTCTAGGGATCCACTTTTCTAACATTTCACTATCACTTCAGCTTCCTGTATTTCCTTTGCAGTCACAGCAAAATATGGAATGAACTATATCAAATTATTCTCTTGTGTTACAGATAGATACTTTATTTCGTTGCTTAGGGCAAGGCTCAACGGTAGTGCTCTCAATGTAATAATACAATGTACAATTAAAATAAATATGGGTAATTCACCCTGTCAGAATGACAATTCATCTTAGTACACTGCAATAATAATAATAATAATAATAAATGTTTTATAATACTAGTGATAATGCAATATTTATATTTACTATCCTGACTATAAATTACTCTTCTTTAGTCTCTTTTTATAACTATTTATACTTTGAGGTAAAGTCTCCAGTAACTAAGTGCACCCTGGACTATCAGGTCATAATTATACCATAAATCAGAGAAACTGCCCTCTCCTTTGAAGATTCTCAGGTGAAATGTGAAAACAAGTATTTGAGAAAATGGTGTTAAGTTTTGTTTGTTAACTAATGTTGTTAACATTTGCTCTCCAGTTCTTACTCAAAGAGGATGAGGTAGCAGTGACCAGATAATGTTGAAAATGCAACCATAACCTTTTGAAGATCAAAGTGGACAAACAAGAACATGGTTAAACAGAAGTTAAATGTCCTTTTCATATTATTTAAATGAGAGAGAGAAAAAAAGAGAGCGAGTGAATAACACCAAATAAATATACAAAAAGGTTCTGCTCATGGCGCTCCATAAAAGGAAACAATTTTGAGAATAGAAATAACTTCATATATTATTACAAGCTTTGATGTACACATACTTAAAACTTTAATGCTACAATCACAATGAGATGCAAGCATAGACGTAACATAAGTGCAAGACTTTGTACTCAAGTTATTTAATGTGAGCATTCACATAGGAACATGCAAGATGCTATGCAATGCAATGCAACACAAGAGTTTGCAAACTCCAAACTTTATCCTTGCATTACGTGCAAAAAGGAGGCATTCTGTTGCTTCTCTCTATGCACTGCTAATGAATTCAATGACGACAATTGCACTGCAAGATTTTACAGGGCCTGTTGTACATGCATGCCTTCTATTTGGCCGTGTAGTGCTGCACCATCCTGATTTCCCTCAACAGGTCATGACAGTCTCCTTGCAAATCCTTCTTTGATTTAACAGATGCAACTATCATCTTCGTCTAGATTTTTTGGCTCTCATAAATCGAAGGTGCAGAGAGATAATTCTTAGTTCATTAAATGTGTAGTTTTATCACTTTCTGCAGTCTCTATGTTTGTACTATGTTCGATAGGTAATTCTGAATGAGCAATTAATGTGACCACTGCCACGAGCATCAGTTGTTAGTATGTAATTTTGAAAAGAATGAGTGAATTGTCTTATATGATATTGTTGGTTATGTTATTCAATTTGAAACATCCATAGTGCTTGGAAGGTGTTCACATGTAATTTACAGATCTAGAAACCCATGCCAACTTCTTGTGCTAAGCTTACAACTGCATTGTGCATGTTCTTCCCTCACACTTGTGCTTATGCTGTGTTTGCATCTCATCGCGATTTAGCTTAACTCCTAAAAATAAAGGATTTTGTAGATATGAACTTTAGAATTAAACAGTGCAAAAGTGTACTTAAGACATACAATCCCTTTGAATAGAAATTTAAAAACTAGTCCTTAATGTGCTAAATTTTAATTTTAGGCACAGTTAAAGTTGCTATTGTTAGCTCCAAAATCTTTAGCTTGTTTAAATGTGTGTTCATATTCCAATGTGTATGTTTCAGGGCAGTGAGTTCATACTAATCCAGGTCTTCGACAGTAAACTATCCAAATAATGTTAGTACAGGAAACATTGCTTTATTATGTAGTTTGATCTGTATTTAAACAAATATTTAACATGTCAGCCTGAGTACATAAATGGCTGCATACTAGAGTAAAATTCTGTTCTAGTTAAAAGCTAGAAAAATCAATCAATCAATCAATTTATCCATCTTTGAGGTGTCATGTACCATATGGTATGCCTGGAATGCCTGCCTGTCTCTTTCTTCTGGAGATACCTGGATTATATCCCATATGTTTCACCAGAAAGAAATAAAGACAGTTGAACTGCAACATCTATGTGCATACATTAACTGCAGTAAATCTGAAAAGGCAGCTCTAATAGCAAATGGAAATCCCTACATATTTTCAAGACTACATGAACCAAGTTTTTTTTTTTTTTAATACTGTTTAATGCCCACTTTTACTACATATGGCACTGCAGGCAATGAGGCTGATGATACTTGCAGCACTGACGGAATGTGAAACCACAGAACCTGGAGAAAATGTGCACCTGTACTGTTTGTTCACCGCAAATACCACATGCAGTCACTTGGGATTGAACCCAGGCCACCTTGGGAGAGACAAGTGGTCTTAACCACTGAATCTGCACTTTTCTTAATTGGCTTCTTGGTTTAAGCTTTCAGCTTCAGTATTGTAGCTGATGTTAGCTATCACTTCAGCTAATTGACACCATTTTAAAACTATGAGTAAAAAGCACATTGAGATTGTGGAAAGAGTTGCAAAACCCATTAGTTTTATAAATGTTTGGGGGAAGAAAGACAGAGAGACAGAGAAAGAGGGAAAGAAAGAGAGAAAGAAAAAGAGACAGAGTGAAGAAAGGAAAGAGACAGAGAGAGAGAGAGAGACAGAGAGAGAGAGAGAGAAAGAGAGAGAGAGAGAGAGAGAGAGAGAGAGAGAGAGAGAGAGAGAGAGAGAGAGAGAGAGAGAGATATGCCCATTTAAAGAATAAAAACATACTAATTTAAAAGAATAACTGGAGTTGTTACAGTGCTGAAGGTACCCTCTGCTGTAGAGATTATTAATGATGAATTGACTTAAAACTTGGAGTGGATTTTAGTGGTTCAACAAGTGCTTTAAGAGTTTTAAGAAATAACAAAAGTATTCCTGCCCAGTCATTTAAAGAAAAGCTGCAGCTGTGAATCCTGAAACTTAGAAAATGCTAGTTTTATATAAAAGCTCTACCACCAAAGATATTTTCAAGGCCCATGAAAATGGATTATTATTGAATGCAGAGTCAATTACTTTTAAAGGATCATGAAGGCAAAGTATTTAAGAATAGTGTGATGATTCTTTCTGCTTTACTGCTACTCTAATAAAAAAGAGAAACTTCTCTCTCTTCAGGCAAACATTTCACGGAGTGGCTTATATCACTGGAAAGAAGAAATCATAGAAAAGAAATATTTTCCTCCTCCTCTAGCATGTTCTACACATAAACTGATCCATCAATGAAACATATGTTTATGGGTATCTCAAGCCCTTTTGATTACGACAAGCTACCAGGGATGGAACTTCGATACCATCTATACCTCAGTACTCATCGATATCCAAATATTGCCAATACTTTGAGCTAAATGTTTTGATATATTTTCAATACTTTTAAATTTTTAAGGTTTGCACTATTGAAGGTTGCTGCATTTAATCTTATGCTAGATAAGGAATGAAAGGATTGAGACTTCACAAATTGCCTTGCATTATTCCTCAGAGATTTGTTAGACTATAGTTGTCTGGCAGTAGATTATATGTGACCATGCATTCTGACGTAGTTGCATTGGTATTAATACAGCAGTAAAATCTATGGAAATAACAAAAGAATGATAATCTAGTGTATGTAGATGAGATTTTGTTCTAACTAACAAACAAACATTGTTGAAAAAATGTTCATTCTTAAAAAGGATGCAAAGTTAGCATTATACATTTTGTATAGATGAGTATTTTAAACCTCGCTATTCCTAAATATATTGTATAGCATCCAAGTAATATGTGAGTTGAAGATGAATGTATTGTTAAAATATAATAAAAACTAAAAGTGCAAGTAAGTAGGTGCAAATAGACAAATCTTGTACAACTCACACCATTGTAACAGACGCATATGAGTTATCATATCAATCAAATGTGTAATATTATATAAATTATGTTTGAGAAGAAGAATATTTTAATATTTGTAATGTGTTAGTAGATTTTTATGTTAATTGGGCTTAAGTAAGGAAGTCAATAAAAGCAAATATTGTTAAAATTTGCTTTAGTTCTTTTCGTTTGCATTTATATTTTTAAAGTGAATAAAATTAAAACATCTCAGCGGAGTCTTACCAAATATCATTCAGCAGCTAAATCTCCTTGCATCACATGACCTCCAAGAATAATCCTGCTCAAACAAGATATATAAAATTCCCACAATCATTTAAATGCAAGCTGGACAAACACGTCTAACATTACTCCAAGCTACTGAACGAGCAAACATTTGTGTAGCGGTTGTTGGGGTGAACCAAGTCAGGTAAGCCATTTCATCATTTTGCATAACAATGCAGCAGGAGCTGTTATTGTTATCGTATAGCTTAACATCGTTTTCCTGGTTAATGATATTGGACAATGAATGAAATTGGTGAAATGATGTTCAAATGATCTTGGGGTCCATAGAGCTTAAAGTTACGTGACATTAAGCTGTGACTGAATTGTTGAGTCACTGGGGCTGGAAAGTACATTATCACCCTTCCCCCTTATTCTCCAGATTTAAGCCCCTGTGACTAAGATCTCATTCCTAAAGTGAAAGAACCATTTTGTGGGATCTGCTTTTGCATGGTTTATGACATTCTCCAGGCAATCGACTGCTCCTTTGCAACATCCAGAGATTAGGCAATGCCAATGGTATCAAACAGCTTCCACATTGCTAGGAACTTATGATAAAACACAATGCTGTTTACATCAAAGGCCTGTAAAATTTAAAACCTTGATGTAAGTTATGTATCTAAATAAAAATAGTTGCCACTATTAAAAAATCAACCCATGTATTTATTTGCTTTCATCTGTTAGTTTGTGTTCATGTAAGTCAAACAGATGAGCATAGCCTACAAGTATACTTTATGACTAATTTGCATATATATTTTCTTTTACCAATGTACAACACTGATAATGAATGAAACATGAGTGAAAAGTGGAACTACTTTCAAGTAGTAAGACGAGTACTGTATAACACACGCATGAAAAGATTTTCACATGGGGTAAATCACAATAAACTTAAAGATGTTACACCCATACATGTGAAAGTATGTTAAGTTTATAGAACCTTATTGAGAAGGCAATTTAAGTTTCCATCATTGTTAGAGCATGTTGCTGTAACATTTGAAAATGATGTGCAAAGCGACAGTCTATATAAATGCAGTTATGTAGCTTTAACATCAGCCACACCAAAACTGGTTACGAGGTACATCCAGAAAATAAGTTTCATTTGGTAATAAAACTAAATTGTGTACAGATACAGAATAATTATTTATTGCACAAAATTCTACAACTCTTAACTTTTCCACATAACTGCTGAAATTTTGCAGGCATTTGTCATAGCATGGCACAAGTTTTTGTATACCTTCTTCATAGAAGTTTGCTGTCTGTGTCTTCAAAAAGTTGGAAACATTTTCTTTCAGCTCTTTGTCATTGTTGAAGTGTTGACCGCTAAGGAAAGACTTGAGATGTAAGGACAGATAAAAGTCGCTAGGAGCGAGGCCAGGGCTGTATGGAGGATGGCCAAACACGTCCCAGCCAAATCCCTGTAGGACGTTTTTTGTCACATTTGCAGTGTGTGGTCATGCGTTGTCGTGAAGAAAAACAACACCTTTTGACAGCAATCCTCAGTGCTTATTTTGTATTGCGCGGCACAATTTCCTAAGTGTCTCGCAATAAACATCTGCTTTGATTGTTTGACCATGCGGTAAGAAATCAATGAGTAAGATGCCTTTCCAGTCCCAGAACACTGTGCACATCATTTTTCGAGGTGTCAAGATTTGTTTCGGCTTAACCTTTGCTGGGGATGAAGTGTGCCTCCATTCCATTGATTGCCGCTTACTTTCAGGGGTGTCGTAAGACACCCAAGTCTCATCTCCTGTGACTATCTGTGTCAGAAATTCTTCGCCGTCTTCATCATAAGGGGTTAAAAACTGAAGTGCACTACCCATCCGTTTTGTTTTGTGTTGCTCAGTAAGAATCTTTGGTACCCAACGTGAGCAAAGTTTACAAAATTTCAGTTTTTCGGTAACAATTTTATGGATTAGTGATAAACTTGTGGTTTTCCTGGATCTTGTCATCAATCGCGTGAACCAGTTCTTCTGTAACCAAAGATGGACGCCCACTTTGTTCTTCATTGTGCACTTCACTACATCCTTCATTGAACTGTCGGACCCATCTTCTCACCATTGAATCACTCATCGCATTTTGTCTGTAAACTTCACAAATTTGCCGATAAATTTCAATTGGTTTCACTTTCCTAGCATTCAGAAAACGAGTCACAGATCTGATTTCACAAGCAGCGGGATTTTCAATCAACACCGACATTGTAAACAAGAACAACAAAGCGTATGTGACTGACAGCGACCTCAAAATGGCGCACGTTTCTTCTCCTTGATAGTGAGTGTCTACTGCGCATGTGCAGAACTGTGATCGCAGCGCTGCAGTGGAGATAAATTGAAACGGAACTTACTTTCTGGACGTACCTCGTAGTAATACAAACAGAATTCAGTGAACAAACAATCACCTTTATTATTTTTTTATAGTCAGCATCAAGTATTGATCCTAAAAATCAATATTGGTATTATATCTAAAAATAGTGGTATTGTTCCATACTACAAGCTGATTTCAACCCTTTGAAATGTGATTAACAGAAACAACTAGTGTGTAGATTGCATTTGGTAGCCTATTCTTATGGCATTGTAAACTTACATCACCAGAATATATTGAGTCAAAGTGTATGGTATATTAATGATGATGATGATGATGATGATGATGATAACAACAACAATGAATTGGAAGTGGTACAGTTTGAAGCTCAGTTAATAGTAAAGTACCTATGAATTGTTTTTGATAAGGCTTCATCAAAATTGTTACTTATAATAAGAGTTGATGATGCAGGACAGATCCTATGATACCAGTTCTGCTGTGTAAGTAACACATACCACTGGTACATTTATGTATGTTATATCTTGGATGAACTGGTATGATCACATATGTAGGGCAAAGTAGAGATTAGGGCTGCAGTGCCATGGTAGTAAAAGCGGGTATTAAATACTATCAAAATAAAAAAAAAGTAGAGACTCTTGCATGCTTAGAGCTGTGAGCAGCGCAGAGTAACAATGGGTAAAGAATTTTTTTTTTTCTAGTCATACGTAACACTGTTCCAAAACTCCATTTCATTAAAATCGTTCTTAAATAGGTAAAGATTTTGTTGCGCATGCATGGGAAGGATGAGTGAGTGAGTGAGTGAGTGAGTGAGTGAGTGAGTGAGTGAGTGAGTGAGTGAGTGAGTGAGTGAGTGAGTGAGTGAGTGAGTGAGTGAGTGAGTGAGTGAGTGAGTGAGTGAGTGAGTGAGTGAGTGAGTGAGTGAGTGAGTGAGTGAGTGAGTGAGTGAGTGAGTGAGTGAGTGAGTGAGTGAGTGAGTGAGTGAGTGAGTGAGTGAGTGAGTGAGTGAGTGAGTGAGTGAGTGAGTGAGTGAGTGAGTGAGTGAGTGAGTGAGTGAGTGAGTGAGTGAGTGAGTGAGTGAGTGAGTGAGTGAGTGAGTGAGTGAGTGAGTGAGTGAGTGAGTGAGTGAGTGAGTGAGTGAGTGAGTGAGTGAGTGAGTGAGTGAGTGAGTGAGTGAGTGAGTGAGTGAGTGAGTGAGTGAGTGAGTGAGTGAGTGAGTGAGTGAGTGAGTGAGTGAGTGAGTGAGTGAGTGAGTGAGTGAGTGAGTGAGTGAGTGAGTGAGTGAGTGAGTGAGTGAGTGAGTGAGTGAGTGAGTGAGTGAGTGAGTGAGTGAGTGAGTGAGTGAGTGAGTGAGTGAGTGAGTGAGTGAGTGAGTGAGTGAGTGAGTGAGTGAGTGAGTGAGTGAGTGAGTGAGTGAGTGAGTGAGTGAGTGAGTGAGTGAGTGAGTGAGTGAGTGAGTGAGTGAGTGAGTGAGTGAGTGAGTGAGTGAGTGAGTGAGTGAGTGAGTGAGTGAGTGAGTGAGTATGATTTTACAGTAATCTTCCATGTAGTACATTTCTCATAAGTACATATGCTTGGGTAAATTAGAGATGAGATTTCAGTTAGTAGCACAGTGACTTTTGTTGGGAAAAGCTTCTCAAACTACTACTTATGGAAGCACAGCGGCTCAAATTCATGTAATGGTGACAATAAGTCCATGCACTTTGATAAATTTTATATTGTCTTTTTATATGTCAATTACATTTACTAGACTGCATTTTAAGATAGTTTCAGGTGATTTTTATGGTGCTGTTAAAGTATTTTATCCAAAATGTTTGCAAATCATAATCTGTTTTGAGCTTCAATTTTCACATTTAATTTATTCCATGATGTTTTATAGATGTTCAATTTAACACAATACTCATCAAGAACATTATATTTTATTAATTCTTGTTATCAATATTTAAAATGAGATTTGCAATAAAGTGGACTCCTTAAAGAAATCCAGTACCTATTAGAATGGATATACGTATTTACTTTAAGAAATCCTACATGAAACAAATCAAATATTACATAAAAATAAACTTAAAAATAAAAAAAAAAAAGTTAAGTAATGAATAACTTCTAATTAATAAAATAAAATGTAATAACAATTTGGGAAAATAAATTTGGTTCCTTATTGAACAAATTAATGGTAAAAACAAGATGCTGGACCACACCAGTCTGTTTTGCACCACCATACAAACCTGCACAACAGACAAACCAAACAAAACATTTTTAAAAGTTTCTAAACCATTATAACCAAATCTATTAAAAGGATGGGAAACTCAAGTAATTCAAAACACAAAATAGAAGTGAAAAGGATACATTCATCATATGGTGAGATGTCCAGATCCTGAATATCTCCTTTGTGGCGATAAACTTCTCCCAGAAATTCGTGATGGTCTGGATATCTTCGATATCTTCTAACCACTCCACCATCACATACAGAATACAACTGGCTGCCATTTGAAGTGTACCTGTCACAAAAATGTATTACATTTCTGGATTAAAAATCATTAGGTTCTGGTATTTTTTTTTTCTTAATTATTCCATTTAACTACATGGTCATATCGATAGTGTTCTAGTATTAAAGTAATTTAATTGGTGCCTGGTGAAATGGTAAAATCAATATTTTTGTGGCCCAAAGCATTTTGTGAGTGATTACAAAAAACTTACAAATTTATTCCACTCTCTTCTCGTTTCTCTTGATAGGTCTGTATTTCTGTAATTTAATTTCTATAATCAGATGCAAGTAATTGTACAAAAATTACGCTCATTTCTCATGACTGGCCCTTTATTTCTGTCATTTATTTGCTGAAGTACTTTCACTTAGAGAGATCCATACTATCTCTGGGAAGATTCAAGCCTTAATGACTTTAGTTATTCAAATATAACTACTTATAAGGTATTCATATTGCTATTTACCCCTCTGCTCTTTTATCATTACACTATACAGGAGTACTTGCTTCTGTTTCAATTATGTTGTCTAAAAGCAATGATATTGCTAGCACTGTCACTGCATACACTTCATATATTATAATAATGTTTACAATATGAATACATTATAGAATGGTGGGGATGACAATGATGTATCCTGCCCTCAGATACAATATATATATAAAAATTATTATCTTTTCAGAAACACAAAACACAAAAATGAAATTAGTTTTTTCACCTCAGTTAAAACATGAATGAAAATGCACAGTGAAGTAACTAATCAATTAAGAGTAAAAACATAGCATCACACTCAAACTTCACAAGTGGAAATAATAATTTACTTATTTGTACTAGTGAGGTTGATTAGTTAATTGATTAGTGTTTTCATACCACATATCATTTTTTTTTTCTATTGCTCTTGGACCATATAACAAGCATTCTTTTTCATTATGAATATGGAGGGGATTCATCTCTGAAATATAACTACTGCATATCATTATATAAATTATCAGTTTTCAGACCCATAGAACATGAAAATGATATTGATTTTTTGTTCCACCTAATATTCATTTTATAGTGCTGTCATACCATATATAACCTAAGTGCTTGTTTGCCTGGTATAAGGAGAGCATTTGACTCTCATTCCAAAGAACTGTCTCTCTCTTTCTTGCTTTTCTCTAGAAATCGTCCCTCTTAAGGAATGTTTGGCACTCCCAGGAATAAAGAGTTTGCTAATGGCTGTTGTTACTATTAACCTCTCCTAACAGTTTTGACAATAACAAAGTACTGTCATATGTTGTAATATCTCACTCTGTGCAGTTTGTGTTATATTGACAGTGACTAATTGTGTTGGTGATGTGTTGTTTTGCTACAGCATTGTGTACTAAATTAAGAAATTAAGTTCAATTCTACCATCTGTTATTGTTCAAAATGTTCAATATATTTATAATTTTGTATAGTCCTGTCACTGAGAATTCTCTAAACTTATTCTGTTATATATGTGACAGTATACTACAAAATCTCAGCACAAAACTATCAATGCCCTACTTGTGAAGCCTTACAATTTATATTTTGGGAATTATAGTAAATTTGGTGACAAAGATCAATATTGGGTGCCAAACTCCTACTGTAAAAATTGCCAAAGAACTTTAACAGGTTGGTTGGTCATGCATGCTATTTGGCATTCTGATGCTGTAAAGGAAGCCTTTGGACTACACTAGTGACTCCATTTCTGTATAGTCAATATACCTTTCTGACCTCAAAAAGTATGCATGTAATTGAGTATCCCAATTTACAATCAGCCATAAAATTTATTAAACATAGTGATTCTTTACCATTACAAAATCTCCTGAAAAATGGACTTTAGAGGAAGAAACTATGTTTCTTGGCTCTAGTTTCATGATGCACCATCCCTCTCTGATCATGGTTGCACTGTATCTTGAGAACTTTATTTGATATCATAAGCAGAACTGTGCACAATTTGCAATTAACTAAAACACAAGCTGAGATTTTCTCATCTCAACTTCACCAATGACACCTTTTATAGACTGGTACAAAAATAATATCTTACAGAAAACAGAATAATAATCTGAGGTAATTTTATTTTTTAAGAAAATGAATAATTAGCTTACTGTAATCATATTAATGGGCTAATGAGTGCAATGGAAAGAGATCATAATCCTCAGGAATGGCATCTCTTCCTAGACTTGTTGAAAATTAGTTTCAAGAGCGTGCTTTTGCATACTGGGAATTTATATCCATCATACCTACTAACATACTTTGCTAATGTGGAAGAAACATGACACTATGGCCAAATACTATCCAGAGCATGGTTGGAAGATATGCAGTGATTCTGTAAGTCATATATTGCTAAGAAAAATGCAGCCAAGAATCCCGATATGCTAGTAGCTCCTCTGTGAGTGGGATGGTAGAGATAGGTGTAACATTATGAAATTAAGGAGTGGCCCTCAAGAGAAAATGTAGTAGGACAAAAACATGTGAAATATGAATTGCTTTGCTTATTGATGAAGCTAAAATAACTTTACTGCTATTATATGAGATTGCATATAAAACTGGGCCTGATAAAGAATTTTGTGGAGGCTATAGACAAATCACGAAGGGCATTCCAATATTCAACATTGAAGTGAAGCTAAATTAAAGATAGGCATCTTTGTAGGGCTTCAAATGCAGAATCTGCTTAATGGTGCTGAATTTGAGAAGACTCGCATCAGTTGAAAAAATATCTTTGCTTGAATTTAAATCGAAATGTATGAATTTCCTGAGGACCTGCAGAGTAGACATTTACAAGAATTTGGTGGAAGATTTGTTGAGGAGTTACAAAAGATTGGGATGCAATATATCCCTTAAGATTCACTTTCTTCATTCCCACTGGGATTTCTATTTGTCAAACTTGGGTGATGTTAACGAAAAACATGAGGAAATGCTTCACCAGTACAAATTAGAATTGAATAGGTGATACAAAGGGAAATTGGAAACCAACACGCTTGCTGAATACTTCTGGCAACTATCACCAACATTCTGGAGCCATCTTATTGGAAGAAGTTTGAAAATGATAAGCATTTTTCTATAATATTCTGAGCTGTGTTACTTTATAAAATACAATTTTATCACTATTAGAAATATTTGTTGGGGTATTTTAGATTATTTTAATGCTTACTTAAATTTGGTTGGACAGTATGGATTGATTCAAGTAATAGTATTGGGAGAAAAAAAAAAAAAAAAAAAAAAAAAAAAAAAAGTATCCTAAAACCAACTACAAATAAACTACAATATGTAATTTTGTGGAAAATTCAACACATTTTCTCTAAACACCGATAGGTGAAAGGGCAAAATCAACTTTAGATTCAAAATTAGCGCATGCCAATTTACTAAAATCACTTAATTTCATTTCTGAGAGTGAAAAACAGTTTAAATTTGCTGTATATATATTTTTTTTTTTTTCATAACTGTTGTGTATCAGTATATCTTTAAATAATATACAGATAATAAAAAACATGCTTTCAGTAAAATAGATAAATACAATAAGAGAGCTTTTCTTTTCCCCTATGTATCTCCCACTACTACAATGTTAAAAGCATGTAAAATACAAATTTTATGTTTTGTGGAAATGTGAAGCACTTCTTAATGAGATTATCTTGGTTGTTTTCAGGAACGCTCATGTTACAACTAGATGATTATTAATGTAAAAAGAAGCTAGTAACAGTGAAGAATAACAAAAATATTAATATAAAAATAATAGTTGCAACAAATCTTCACTTATCTTTTGGAATCCTTGCTTGGACTAGTTTCGCAATGATTTCATTGCATTATCAACATATCCCTTAAGTAGTAAAAGTAATGTAGCAGACATAACAAGAAATCAAGTGCATCTCTGAACTGTTGCCACAAAAGTGATGGAACAGTGATTAACTGGAAAGTGTTAAGCCAATACTACACAAGAATTAACACTTATCATCAGGGGTTCCCAAAGTCTGAAGTGTCGTGACTCTCCAGAAATACTTCTTATGTTTCGTTACACCCCTATAAAACATTTTCATTTAAATTTTGTCACACATAATGTGATTGTAATATTGCATTAATATTTTATAATCCATCCCTGAAAACAACATTTTAAATAATATAATGATGTTCTCAAGTAAAGAACAACATATTCAAACTTACTTGGAATGGTCATTGTGATGGTTGGGCCTGTCTGGAGCCTGTCAGTTTCTGGAGAATGGGCTCAACAGTTGATTCTCTAAGATGTAAATCTGACTCAACATAAAGCCTGTTTCTATATTTGCTCTTCATTATGAACACAAGAGCAGACAATGTTGATTCGCACAAGTATGTGACAAATGGTATGGAATGTTTTATTGCCTTTCAGGAAACTTCTGGATACAAGTTTTACACTTTTAACCAAAACTGCAACAGGTTCATTGAAGGAAATACTATCTTCAAGCTTGAATCACAAAACAAGTCTGTCAGTTGTTATTTATGTTAAAAGGACCAATCATTTTCATCGCCAAAAAGTGATTCTTCTACCCAGTTAATCTACTCATTGAAGGATGGAAATATTCCCTCAAGTTTGATGTAAATGAATTGGGATGCTCTTTTACACTTTCGAGAATATCAGACAGCAACATTTAAAATTTCAATGGACATTCTTCTCACTCCCAGGATCTGTGACATGATACAAGTAGCCAAATATTGCATTGTTGCTTTGCTTTTTGCAGTTATACTACAACTGTTCAATAACGTATGGACTTAAATATTCTTAATGGCATTCACTGTTTATTCATGGTTTTTCAATATGTTTGTATGACGTTTTCTGTTAGTCTTTTTGAACTATTAAATATTGAAGATAAACATGCAGTTCTTGGTTTTTCTTTGTACAAAGTAAGTATTAAATTTCTACCACACAATACAATTTTAATTTAGATGGTGTCAACTAATTCTAATACAAACTATTGAGAATTCTGTGAGACAGAAATGAAGAAAGACGAGAATAGCTACAGATTCAAAGAAGAATTCACTTCCAGGAAGACTGGTTCATCAATGTTTTGCTTTGTTGGAAATAAGGCATTTGTTTCCTACGAGTCTAAGCAAAACAAGAACATGCTCCTGATTTCAATGACACACAATCAACCTAATATCACTAAATCCACAAACAAAATAAACCTCAAACAGCAATTCTACAACCTGCTAGTCGTCAATATTCTTGAACACATGTTACAACTATTGCACCATTGAAACTAACCACTTTGTACATTTTAAGGATTCTGACCATTTGCAATGTAAATTCTTGGGTTATCCACCTCGAAAATAGAAACAATATACAACGACTACCTCATTACTCCCAACTAATGCCTCCATGGCTTCATCGTCAACTAATAATGAAAAACCTTCCTAGACCATTGCAATAATCAATGCTGACACTGTAAGGGGAGAAATTCTTTCAGCAACTCCTCAAGGAACCAACAAGAAAAGCCTGCTGATAAGGCCACCCAAGTAAAAGGAGAATCACAATGAAACACAATTTGAGATATACCAAGCCATTCTGTTCCAAACACATGAGATCTTGCGCGTATAATGTGTACAGATTGATGAATGCATTATTCTTCAACTGAAGATTTATATTTAATATATCAGGAGAAAAGTACTTATGAAATTTCAAATCATTTGTAATGTAATTATTCTTGTGTTGTCATTTACATCTAACTTCATACACCAAAGGTCATGGGTTCAAACCCAGCATGGCTTCCTTCAGAAGGGAAGTAAAGCCGTTGGTCCCGTGTCGTAGATTTACGGCATGTAAAAGAACCTCAAGCCTGATAGAGAGGCCTCTGAGCAAAATTAAGCGGTCTTTCACACCCAGTATAGAATGGGACGCTGAGAACCATAGCAGTTAAAGAGCATCCATAAATAAAACACCATTTATTTTATTTACATCTGTATTAAAACTTTTCCAACTATTAAAACTAATTTTGCTCAAAGTGATGTTAGATTCGTATAATATACACTTTTAAAATATTCCAAAATTTGTCTTACTGTTGCTTATAACACAAAATATTAGGCACTGCTAAAACTATGATAACAAAAGTTGTAAAATTTATGACACAGTTGTAATGAATCTGGAGCAATATGTCAACATTTTAGGATTAACATAGTGTCTAAACTACCTCCAAAAGTAGCTATTGTTTAGGTATTGTTGGCATTACCCAACATTGTTTAAAATCCACTATGGATTTACCAGTGAACTACAACAACATGTGAGGATGGAAGGTCTAAAGATATGGGGCAGATACAAGAGCTTCCTAAAGAAGGAAATAATGATTAAATCATAAAGACATTGGTATATAATATTTTATTTAATCCAGCAGTTGGAATGCTATGAAATATGAATGTTCAAATCTGAAACCATAGAAAGATAATGGTGGTTTTGGAATTGGATGCTGGAGGATAAAGAAATGCAACTGGGACTAATGAAGTGGTACAGAAGAGTGTTTCACATTTAGTTCAAACCCAATAAATTACGACAAAATGATATGAGTATCTTACTCAGGTCTTAGAGACTGCGGAATGAGTTGCAAAAGAAGCAATTCACAAGTTCAGGTTGATAGGTTACATAGTTTGAGGAACATCTACAAAACTATGAAGGCTAGAACAATCACAACTGAAGACCTTAATAATAGTATGTACTTATTGACACTGTTCTTAAACTTAAAAAATCATTAGATAGCAAAATGAACTCATGCTACGAGGCAGACACAAATATTCAGAAAAATATACATGATTACTGTGAATTGTTACACGTTTTACTTTCTCTACATGTACTATGTACAGTGTATAGAGAAGGTATTGTATTGCAACCAAAAATTTGACACCAAGATTTCGCCAGAAATACATGTTTTAGGGCTGCCTGTAACAAAAAAAAAAAATTTAGAAAAAGGTCCGCAAGCATGCGTGCGTGTGTGTGAACATGATAACTCAAAATGATATGTGGGTAAAATAAGAAACTTGGTATCTGAGTTTGCAGTCTTCCAAGGAATTCAAAAATTTTGATTTTCTCAAAAATGTCTCTAATGATTTCGATTAAAATGCAGCATATCAAAGATATTTATATGAAAAATAAAATGTATATTTTGAATTTTCTGGGAAGAGCCTCTGAAGAGTTCTTCATTCTAGATGAATTTTGCTGAAATTTACATAATGGTAAACTGTAAGAGATAGACAAAAATTTGCTACACAAAAATGTAAATCTTGTTAAAACACACAATTTATGCCACATACATTTTTTTCAGGAGTTGACTATTTTACTTAAACTTTTCACATATGGGAATATATCAACTCCTGGTAACGCAAAGAAACAAATTTCATCCATATGGCAGCCACCTTTTAAAAGATTTGATTGCTTTAGCCTTTATTCCCTTATTTCCCTTCTGCTTAGAAGAAAGAGAGTAATAGGACCATTTCTGTTAATGTTTATCTCAATTAGCATGAAGTAGATAGAAGAATAAGCTTTTTAACAATAATTTGTTACTGAGATGTACAGAAAGTCATGTGCATGGAGTATATCAGATTTTTTTTTAATCTAGTATAGTGGCCATAATTGGATAATTCAGCCTAGTACTTACTCTTGTGCCACAACGACAGTATCTCATATATTAAAAGACTGAGTAGTTTTCTAACACAACTACCTTGCCCCATTGTACAAAAGTATTTGTAAACGCACTATACAGAAGGAAAGCAATTGGTAAACAGCAAGCTTTGCAGAGGGTTGTCCGCAATCTATGGTAACAAATTCATGGCAGTCTTACCTTAACTGATTCCATGCCTCCACCAACAATCTGTCTACCTTGAGCATGTACGATAGTTCTGCAGCAAAGTTTCCACTATAACAAGCCTGATAGTCACACCCAGCCCAGTGGACCCTCCTCACTTGGTACAGGAACTTCACAAACAGATGAATTCCTTACACCTGTCCCTACTAGCCAGCACACACCAAAGTACACCTTTGTCCATCCAGGATTTGCCAATGTCACCCAAGTATTCCTCCAACAAGATGCAGTCTAAAGACCTTTAGAACCTCCCTATAGTGGCCTTATAAGGTCCTCATGCAGAATGCTAAAACATTCACACAATCTATAAAGGAAGCTGCATAGTGTCCATCGACCATGTTAAACCAGCATTTATGCCCATGGATAAGGAGGAGCTAGCAACTTGAATGATCCAACACTAGCACAGGAGTCACATGTACCTCTAAGTATTCACACTCCAGTGACAACTCACTCCAACAGAACCATCTACTGAGCCCAATTTACAGACTTTATCTGTCCCTAGGTCTTCTACTGCGATGGGGAATATGGAAACACCAATGTAATTAAATTGCTTACATCTATAATCTCTAACTGTAGTCTCTACCATGACAGGAGGAGATGAGAAAAACTTTCATTAAGGCGACCATGGCAATGCTTGATATTTCATATGTATTTTCCTTGAACTTTATATAAGTATCAAATGTGTGCCTATGTAGCATATTAGACTAATAAATGTATATGTGAAGCAACTGATTCTTCATCAATACGAATACCCATAGAGCCACATGATTTAAAAAAATCAGAAAAAAAGGAAAGAATTTGCCAAAAGATATATGTTCACTAAGTGTAGAATTCTGAGATGATACTCTGTGGTTTGATAAAAGCAAAGCTAATATTTACTGCAGTAATGGTAGAGTCTTAGTCTGGGGAAACCAAATACTGAATGTGATCCAAAATATATGGTGGGTACAGTAAAACATGGTGGGAGTGCATGATATCTGCAAGTGCAAAGCCTATTCAGCCTTAAGTTGATCCTCGCCAAAACAAAACCCAGGCGATCAGTGCACCGTTATAATGTAATCTGCCATTCGTGCCAGAAATGCTGTCATACTTCACGACCACGTGGCGCATACACGTGGCATATTGTAATGTAAAACAAACAGAGCCCTTATTCCCACAACTTAAACAGTGACAATAACATTCTCTTAGGTATAATGGTGATAATATTGATAGTCATAACAAAATACATGTAATACTTAACTCTAAAAAACATGAGCGAAAAAATAAATATCATGTATGCGATAACTTACATTTATTTGCTCTTCGGAAGCGGCTCTATTCCCTCCAGATTAGAATCGTTGTCTGAGATGTTTGTGCTGCTGATTTCTCCTCAAAGGTTATATCAATAATGGTGTCACTTAAGCTATCCATCTCCCAAAACACTTCTTCTTTTGTTACATGAGCCCTTTATTAACTGTTGGCGGCTCATTTTTAAAAAATAAATTGTATATCTCTACGCAAATTGCATTCTTCACAAAATCGTAACATTTTTGCATTGTATATTTCACAAGCTTTCTTTTTTTTCTAGGTGCAACCACTTTTTCCGTTTCAGGTTTTTCTTTATGAGCACTGTTTATATTTGTAGCCTAAACACCAGTTAACTCAGAAGTTAACTTCATCCTTCTTTCATGGGAAGTGTTGAATATTTCTCACAAAACTTACCATAAATTTTCAACACTATAGGTTTTTCACCACTAGTCAACGGTTTACCACCCTTATGCTTTATGTAACTCGAAAGTTGCAAGAGAAAACTCACGGCGACCCTCCTCCATGATTCTAAACAGTAGTGACTGTTACTGTGTAAACAATATTACGGAAATCAGGTGATTCATACAAACAGCATGTTGGGATATGTAGCTCTGTTTAATAGTACAAACTGGTGTCAATAGAACTCTTTGGCATTTGTATAGAATATTGTGCAAGTTAAGAATAAATCCATCAGTAATCTAGATTGTTAGCATGGGATTATATTCTTTTGCACACTGATATTGTGTTGTACCACGATGCACTGACCACGTGGATCTGTTTTGGCGCGGATCAACCTAAGAGTGAATGGAAAATAGAAAATCTTGTTTTTATAGGCAATACCATGAATAAGTATGCTTATTTACGTATACTTAGAGAAGATTTGAAAATCAGTGCTCAGAAATTAGGATTGCAAAAATAGTTTGATTATGGCTTCTGTACTATATTCTAAATATTCTGTATATACCATTGCAATCTCCTGACCTGAATCTGTTTTTTTTTTTTTTTTTTTTTGGTAATGTTTAACGCCTGCTTTAACTACTTATGGCACCGCAGACGGTAACCTGAATCTGATTGAAAATAACGGGTCATCAAGAAGTCGCTCCGCACCTCCCGTGTAACCAAGATTCCTCTAGAGTTGGGAATTCTGGTGGCAGCACTGGATGGCGCGAGCGTATGGTGAAAACGTTTCGCTGATTAAGAAAACTTTTAGGTTCACTATATTCATGTATGAAAGGTAATGTAGAAATATAATATGCAACTAACCTGTTTAAAGAAGATGTTGAAAATGTTTACCATTTTCTTGAAGACACAAATTTACTCATTTTAATTTATTTTCGAACACTGTAATTAATGTCTCCTTTGTTACAGATGTTATGTAATCTTCTATTGCGTTTTCAGCTCATCAATTTTTTAGGATTGTCCTTATAGACCGAAGCTTTTGCAGCTCCCCAAAGAAAATAATCTGGAGGGGTAAGATCAGGAGACTGCGGAGGCCACAGACCTTTAGAAATTAGTCTTTCCCCAAAAAAATTCCACTAACAGGCCCATGGATTTAAGTGATGATGAGCAGTGGCGTTATCTTGTTGAAAAAACACACCGTTCACTTCATCTTCATTTAGCTGTTAAATAAATGGAAAAAGAATATCCGAGCATTAAACATCTGAATTAATTGAGTTATGGAAAAAAATTGACCCAATAATGCGAGAGCGAGAGATCACACACCATACACCAATTTTCTCTGAATGTAAAGGGGTTTCCTGAATTGCATTAGGATTTTCAGTAGACCATATTCGTGTATTTTGTGAATTTACGCATCCTGATAAGTGGAACCAAGCTTCATCAGTAAAAAATGTCCTATCTAACACATCAATTCCATGGTGCAAAATAAACCTCTGAAACCATTCACAATACTGAACTCTTTTCCTGTGAACTGTGGGTTTTAATTCAGGAACGACTGATACTTTATATGGATACAAACCTAGTTCTTTTTTTACTGCTTTGTATGCACAACCGTAAGAAATATCACATTGTTGGGACAATTTGTTTATCAATTTCTGTGGACTTTTAAGCATTCTATCCGATGTATCCAATAGTTTTTCTATTGTTAGCACACTGGGTCTTCCACTTCTAATAGCATTATGCACGAAACCTGACTCCCAAAATTTATTAATTAAATCACGCACAGTATCTCGGTACGGTAGTTTTGAGTTAGGGAACCTGACAACGAAATTTTGTTTCTCTTTCTCAGTATACTTTCCACGTTCATTAAAAACGTTTTCCACTAAAAACATACGTTCTTCTGTAGAATACATTGATTTCGCTTCAGGCACACGTCAGAACTCATAGCATAGTAGACCATACTAACCAGTACAATAAACAACTCATGAGCTCATAGCCGCTGATAATGCCGATAATCATAGCATCCTGTCAGAATTGAATGCGATAAACCTAGGGATGCCAACCTTTTATCGAGCTGTGGCTAGCAGCAAGGTGCGGAGGAAGTTCTTGATGACCCGTTATTTAGAATGAGCTAGAAGAACGAGTGAGAAAAAGACATATTACAACTGAAACTAAAACGTAGAGGAGTGGAACAACACCAGAGCTGATGTGACAACAAAGCATGTGCAGTCAATGTCTAAAATGTTTATCAGCTGTTCTACTGTGGAAAGCTCTAATGACAAAGTAAAGTTGTCCAATTCAAGTAAAGTTTTTTTCTACATATTTCATTAGAATGAGTATGTTTGTTCATGTATGTAGTTTCCTTAGTACTAAAGAACAAAATACACTCCTCAATTAGTAGCTCAGAATGTGTTGTTCATGTTCATTATAATCACATTTTTGATACTAAGAGCTGCATCCAAATATTTATGTATGCCTCTGTAGCTTTGTATTAGCCTCTTAACTAACAGGAGGATAGCAGAATTGGAGAATAAATTCAACCCCTCCTCCTCCACCAAATTAAATGATCAATATTTTATTTTCACTGCCAAAAATTTCCTTACAATAGTAGGGAGATATGATACTGAATTTTCAACAGAAATATTTGTTTTGAGGGGCCCCATTAAAATAATTAAAGTATTTTTAGAAAAAGGTCCACAAGTAAGTATGTGAACAACATAATCCAAAAATAAAATGTTTGAAAAACACTAAACTTTGTATTTAGATTCAGCAATTTCCAAAGATGCAACTTGAACAGCTTCAAAAAATCCCCTCTCAAAAATACCATTAACATGGAAGAGGCTTTGAAATTTGAAATTTTCTGAAGTATACCTATAACAATTTTGATTAAAAAATACCACATGTTTAAGATATTTACATGCCAAATAAAATGTAATCTTGAATTTTCTGAGAATAGCCTGTAAAACCTTTTCATTTGGAAGAATTTTGCATCATTTTGAATAACTGGTAATCTTTAGACAGGAGAAAAACAAACAATACAAAAAAAGTTAGATCTTTAAAGCCAAGCTAACGTGAAGAATGGATACAACCAAAAAATTATCTTGGGATACTATAACACAACAATGCCAGCAAAAAGCCATGTACCTCCTTTGTTCACTTGTTTTTCCAACCACAATAATTATGCCAGAACTCTTGCTCTTGATGTTCAAGCCATTGTTTTGATTTCGTAATAAATAGTTACATGCTACTGATTGAAGTATAAATTAAAACATAATTTTATTAAGTACACATCTTTAATATTAACATATTTTTAGTCCTACATAGTTCTGCTGTTACTGTTTATATCTAATCACTTGTCTTGACTTCTCCTAAAAAAAAAAAACATTTTTATTTGGGCTTAAGAGAAAAACTATTAACCTTTTAAAAGTTAATCAGTTATTGTTTTATAAATAAAGGCAAAAATTTGTTGATAGAAGCAAATTGTTTTCAAATTGATAGTTTGTAGAGAAAAATTGGCACAATACTTTATTATGCAATTATGAGCAGTATTCAACTTGTCTGTAAATCCACACATCTCTGGAATAAGACAAATGTATGCAAAAAATAGCCCTTGTTCTTGCATCCATGGATGTTTACTTCACTTTGGCTCTGCCATATGCAATCTTATTGGATGGTGACGGTACTAACAGTTAACAGCAATTATATATTAAGTTTCTTTGGATGTATTATCTTATTATTAATGGTTATCCTTTCTCACCTAAGTTTCCATACAGGCATGTCTTTATTCTCCTTCAAATGTTCCTGGATGCCAGTATCTGGGACATAGGCAGATGCCATGTCTCCACCACTCATAATGACACCTGCAAAACGAAAGGTCATAGTAGCATATGACAAAAACATACATTTCTCTGATACCAGGTCAGTGTTGCATATGGTTCAGGTTGCAGAATTGAAAATATTAAGAATAATATGAGTCAAGATTTTTATTGCGCGCCTCAGGAGTTGAGTGGTCATCATTCACTTCTCAAACTAGAAGTTCTGGGTTCAATTCTCAGCTGGAGTGGGGGAATTTTTCTTTAATAAGAATCTTCCCCTACACTTTACAGAATTTGGAAGGATGCATGTGAGAGTGAATTTGAGTGTATTTCAAGTTAGAAATAAAATTTGAGCCCAACATTAAAGAACCAACAGTCAACAAGTTGTTTCTCAAGTCAAAGCACCTGATATGACCACAGTTAACATGAGCTATACAAATGAAACAATTAAAAACACAAAAAAAAAAAAAAAGTTTTATTGGGTTTATAACACTGACCTAAATTACCTTACAGAAATTACCTTACAGAAATCTCTGATCAATGGAGAATCACAAAGCTAGCTTACCTTCAGAATTTCACTAAGAAGTAGGTTGAATTGATATTCATATTATTTGTAATTTGGTAACTCTCCATTATGTGCTATTTTGTTTCTTTCAAAGTATAGAATATTTAATAGAATGCAAGTAACTAGCAATATGGAGAAACAAGGTTTGGGAGAAAAAATAGAGGGGAAAGTTGTAGCTATAAAAAGTTAACAGGGAAGGAAGAAAAGAAGATGAGAAGCATATGTGCAGAAACAAAGAGAAAAATGGGCAAGAAAAGTAAGGAGTACAAAAGAAGACAGAGTGGAGGAGAGAGATAACTAAGATAAAGAGGAAAGGGTTAACAAGAGCTACTCGGGTGGCTAACAGCCTGGATGCCATGCAAACCGAGGTAGCAAGAGGTAGGTTAGAGAAAGAAAAATGTAAAAGCTATGTAAAAGAAGTTGCACAAATAAATATTTAATATTCTTTTTTTTTTTATTTCATTAAGAAATTATGTGTTATATATATTTAATTCGCAACTAAACCCCAGTAAAAAATTACATATTTAATTATAAAAAAAGTAATTTACATAAAAAGCATTTTGTAATTTTACAGAAGAATTTCACACTTGCCTGCTTTCCTTTTTTACTGCACATCATATGTTAATCATTATCTGTGAACACTGAAAGTGGTTGGTTGGTATCTAATGTTGAGCAGTTGGCAGTGAAGCCATTTGCTCTCTTGCATTCCATATTTTGATGTCATATTATCATGTTGACTAAAGGTTGGGCAGCACAGTAGATGGTTTCCATCCATATTTTCTTTAAGTGTACAGAAAGGACTCAGAAGAGATCTCACTATACCAATTCTGAATAAATGTTTATTGAGACAGTCATGGCCTGTTAGGAGTCTAAAAGTAGATAGCTGTTTTTTCCTGCCAGACATAGGTATACAGTTTTACAATTGTACAGCAGATGAACACAGCACCACATGATGCGTGCACATGCTTCTGCAGAAGAATACATTCTGGTTTGTTTACATTGTTGGTGAAATAAGCATGGATATATATTAGTTTAGTAGTCCAGTTAGCAAAGCAGTTCCTAATGAAAATGATAGATACCTGCCATCAAGCACAGATGATAAAATGTATCATTTGGAGAAGACATCTTCATTTCTACATTTCCTTTCACTGAAGCATCAAGCAAGACTGCCCTCTAAAAAATCCTGCTTGTGACTGTGCAGCATATTACATTTGCATCTAGCAACTGTAGTTTGTTGGTACAATTAAGGGAGCAGGAAACTACCTTAACATTCCTGTAAGTTTTTATATTCTTCAGGCCCACTGATGTGTCAAGCTCCCAAAAAATGTGAAAATATCATTGGTTATCTGTGCAATTTCATTTATGTAGTACTTAACTGGAAGCTTCTTTATGCTTAAGTGGCTCAGATACTGAGGTTTGCCGATCATGATTAGGATCTAACTGCCCACATAGTCAAATTGGTACACACAAGAACAGTAATCCTGTCCTTGGCTCTCTACTCTCCATGGCAGACTACTCCATTCAAAGTCATTGTATGGACTAGAAGAAGGTTAAAGACTACACTAGTGTTATTAATGTTATATATAAAGATGGCAAGACATAATTTCATCTACATGGCAACCAGCTTTTATAAGATTTGACTATCGTTTTAGCCAAGTGTATTCCCTTATTTCTTTTCTGCTTACAATAAAGCATTTCTTATAGTGTTAATCTCGATTAGCATGAAGTATAAGCTTTTAAACAATACCTAATTTGTTACACAGATGTGGAGGAAATCATATGAATGGAACACATCAGATTTTTCTTGTAGAGTTGACTGTTTTCAAGATATTCCTTGTTATTGGTTTGAATTGGTTGGCCTAATTTTTCTCAAAAAGGAGCATGCTAAGCAATGCTAACCACAACTGTTTCACATAGCGACAAGCTTTTAAAAGATTTGATTATCGCTTTAGCCTATGTATTTCCTTATTCCCCTTCTATTTATAAGGATGCATGTAATAATCTGCTAATGTTTGTCTCGATTAGCATGATGTAGATAAAAGAATAATCTGTTATGCTAATAGTTTGTATATGTTACAGCTAGAGAAAGTTATGTGAATGGAACACATCAGATTTTTAACTAATGGGACCATTCACCTAAGTTTTCCTCCTATGATATGGAAATCGAATGAGGATATGAGTTGGCATACACTTTATTCTGCAAATGGTTAAAAGAAAAAACAAGTACAGATTTAATGAGAAGCATTTATTGGTATATTTCTGTTCTAAGAAGTAGTAAATTCACGAGTCCAGGAAGTTTGAAAACAGTGATAAATTAAATAATGGAATTGCATTTAATAACTGTTGAAACTGTATTATCAAACAAACATATCAAAATATATGTACATATTGGGATGGTTTTATTTATCACTAAAGTGCTTTTTACTTTCTTTATACATACTATGCACATAGTGTATAGAGAAGGTATTGTAACGCACCCAAAAATTTGATACCAAGATTGCACCAGAAATACATGTTTTGAGACTCCCTGAATAAAAAAAAAAAACATTTTTAGAAAAATGTACATGTGTCTGTCTGTTTGTGTGTGCAGCACAGCTCAAAAACGAAAAGACCGTTAAATACCAAACTTGGTATTTAAGTTGGTACCTTTCAAAGATGCAACATGAAGATTTTCAAAAAAATCCCCCCACTTTCAAATACCCTTTACATGGAACATTTTTCAAAAATCTTGATTTCCTTAAAAATGGCTCTAGTGATTTTGATTAAAATACCATATGTTTAAGATATTTTTATGACAAACGAAATGTATATCTTGGATTTTCTGGGAATAATCTCTGAAGACCTCTTCTGGATGACTTTTATATAACTGAAACTTAAGAGATATACAAAAACTTAATGCACAAAACATGTAGATCTCATTAACCACTTGATGCTTTAGTTATTTTCAGAGAAATGTGAAAATACTTCATATTTTTTTCTTTGCATTCTGCAATCAATGATTATTACTTGGGCATTATGTATAGGAATCATTGTCAAAAATAGACAACAATGTGTAGAAACAACAATGGGTTTTAGTGCATTTCTATTATACCGAGTATTCTTGGGTTTCTTACAATTTACTTTTTTGTGTTAGAATATAAAAACCCACCTAATGGCACTTCCAGAAAAGTGTTTGTATACATAATTTCACTTAAATTCTTGCTACTGTGTGATAGACATGAACTTTGTATTCTGGATAGTAATAGCGACTCTCTCTTCTAATTTTCTTTCCTCTTGTATCCTTCACACAGCTACATACTACCTTCACACTGCCTGGTTGAAGCTGTCTTCTTCTCCATTGCTAGGATGACTTGAGGAAAACGCTGCTCTGTTAGGTGTTTTTCCAGACATTACACTTGGGCAATGTTTTTCGAATGTCTTCAGAATGACAGACATCCTATACTGAGGAGGAGTTTGTTTACCCCCTGATTTTACATACAGGATGTAAGAGTTCCACAATGCCAATTCCAGTAAATGGAAAACAATTTTCTTGTATCCTTTCCCCCTTTTTCTTGGTATAGGATATGCTGCCAGATGTTAATCCACTCTGTCGATGCTCCCCATTGTGTAGTTGTAGACTATAACAACCCAAGGTCTTTTTTCGTCATTTTTTTTTGCCATTTGTGGGTTATGGATGGTGCTGAGAAGTACTACATCTTTCTTGTCTTTCTATCTTAGAGCCATTACTTTCCCCTCTGACAGATGACTATTTCGCCTTTCTTTAGCTTTTTGGTTTTCAGAAGCTGAGGCATTTCTTTTCTTGACAATCGCACTGTCCCATAGGTATCAGTTCTGTGGTGTATGAGGATGTCTGCCAGTTGAGGAGATGTGTAGAAGTTGTCAGTTGTTAGACAATAACCTTTCCCCAGCAATGGTTTCATCAAAGCCATAACAACTTGGGATGACATCAGCAAGTCTTGTATTCCTGGTCTAAAACTGTTCCCTTTCCAGTATAAATAATAGTGAACCATACATATCCACTCTTTGATTCCCACGTATGAATGTCTTTACACCAAACCTGGCATGCTTCAGTGGTAAATATTGCACCCATCCCAATCGACCTTTAAACATCATCAAGCCTTCGTCTATTGTAACATCTCTAGCTAGTGTATACAATTGTCAAAACTTTTGCTCTAAATGCTTGAACACATTTCAAATTTTATTCAGTTTTCGATTAGGATGTGTTTCTAGATCATAATCTTCATTGTTGGAGAAGTGTAGATTTTTCTTCTATGTCTCTTGTAGGAGATTGTCACAGGAAAAAATGGAGTTAAGATTATAGGATCTTTTGACCTCTACTACTTCTCTTCTGTTTCCCAATTATACTCTGCAAAATAGTTATTGCCAGGAAAATGCACATTTCATCAGTTGTAGTGGGACTCCACCCCCGTGTTTGGTTTCCACTATTACACTGCGGTGAGAAACAATTTCCCTCTCTTGTTATCATATCAATAACCTCATCATCAAAAAAGAAACCGAAAAACTGAGTGCTATCATTGTCAGCATCTACTGCAAAATTCAGGCTAGAAGCAGAAGTAAATGGATATCTTGATGGAGCCGGAATTACATTGTCACCTTCATGCAGTTGCACCCATTGTCTTGCTGCACTTAGATCCACAGAATTACTTGTATCTGAATCAGTATCGCTTTCTTGTACTTCTTCTGAACTATAATTACTATATTCCTCAAGAGAAATACTATCAGAATCACTATTAATTGACATTGTGAACATTACAAGATAAACACAGTTCACAAATAGAAACTGAGAATATACAATACAATGCTTCTACAAAAAGCACTCAATTGCCCCATGTGCTCCCATCTGATGTAAAAATAACACTATAGATAGCACGGAGCAGTGTGTGCTAAATTAAAGCATTTTTATGAGAATTCTCGGGATAAAACCACAAGGAAAGAAGATTAAAATGTATACTAGATAACTCAGCTTAAAAAATGTTGTCAATTCCAAGTATTCTCGGGATAAGAGGTAAAGAAGTTAAAACACACAATTTACATTATATACATTTTTACTTTCTCTACATGTACTATATACATAGTATATAGAGAAGGTATTGTATTGCACCCAAAAAGTTGATACCGAGATTTCACCAGAAATATATGTTTTGAGACCCCCTGAATCCAAAAAAAGCATTTATAGAGAAAAATGTCCATATGTGTGTGTGTGGGGGGGGGGGCAGCATAGCCCAAAAACAAAAAGACCATTAAAAACCAAACTTAGTATTTAAGTTTGGTATCGTCCAAGGATGCGACACGAAGATTTTCAAGAAAATCCCCCCCCCCAACTACCCTTTACATGGAAAAAATTTCGAAAATGTTGATTTTCTTAAAAATAGCTCTAACGATTTTGATTAAAATCCCTTATATTTAAGATATTTACTTGCCAAATAAAATGTATATGTTAAATTTTCTGGGAAAAGACTCTAAAGACCTCTGTATTCTGGATGATTTTAATTGAATTTTGTATAACTGGTACACTTTAAGAGATAGACAAAAATTCGCTTAACAAAAAATGTAGATCAGGATAAAACACACAATTTATGTCATTTACATTTTTTTCATTGAGCTAACCATTTTTTAGATATTCCTGTTTTTTGGTTTCAACTTTAAAAAACATACCTTTCTCATACAGGAATTTGTCAACTACTGTCCATACAAACAAAGGAACTTCAGTCACATAGCAACCCTTTTGACTATCCCTTTAACCTATGGTACTCCATTATTTTGCTTCTACTTTCAAGGAAGCAAGTAATAAAACTATTTCTGCTAATTTTTCTCGATTAGCATGAAGTAAATAGAAGCCTAAGCTTTTTAACAATAATTTGTTCCAGAGATATAGAGAAAAGTCATGTGAATGGAACACATCAGATTTTTTTTATAGCATTAACCGTTTTCGAGATATTCCGGATTATTAGCTTCAATATTTAGTCACTTCAATTTTTATCAAACAGGAAGACATCTTTCTTTTAGTTTCTCATTTGTTTACTCCTGGAAAGCAAAGAGATTGGAATTTCAACAGAACGAGCTTTAACAGAACAAGACTATCGATTTAGCCTGTGCATTTTCTTATTTCCCTTCTACTTACACGGAGCTAGTAGTAAGACTAATTCTGCTTATGTTTATCTTGATTAGCATGATCTATATAACAAATTAATGTTTTGAATAAAAGGTTTGTTTACCGAACAGCAAGAGGACATCATGTGAATGGAACACACTAGATATTTTCCCTTCTACTTACAAGGGACCAAGTAATAAGGACAATTTCTGCTAATGTTTATCTCAATTAGCATGATGTATATAGAAGAATAAGCTTTTTAACAATAATTTTTTACAGAGATGTAAAGAAAGTCATGTGAATGGAACACATCAGAATTTTATTATTTCTTTTGTTTTCATAGCAACCACATTACACATGGGAATGTTACTTCCAATCTATAACAACAATATTGGTATTAATTAGTTAAATCTCCAAATACAAAATATTCCATTTTGTTAACACTTACTATAAAAACCATCCTCTGCTCCCATATTGTATGGCTCTGGTGTTGGACAGACAGTGTTGACCTGGTGACCAGCTTGGAAGGCATGTAGCACACGGCCATCTAATGTTGACACCTTGCATATGCCATCAGATCCAGCAGTCAACAAAATGCTCTGCTGTCCTCGAGCCCATGGCCATGATGAATGCATGAAGGTCAGATCTCGGATCACACTTCCATGCAACTATATATGTACATTCAATCCGAACTATAACATGAGATTTAGTCATATACAGTGATTTTCTATGTTGCAGCTATTGATTCAAAAAACAATTATGGCATGGTAATGTAGATGGGTAACATCCAGATATGCTGACCAGATACTGGGAAACAGTGATTTTCTTTTCCTGTAGAAGTCATTCTGTTTCAAATTAAAACAAGTGCTTCATCTATGCAAAATAATGTTTACTAATTTGAGTGAATAGAAGCTAGTAACTTGATGCATAGTCATATATTAAGTGAGTTGGGATATGGTAAAACTACATCATTGACTAAACATTTGCTTGGACACATTTCGGGAACAGCGTATTATTCTCATTCTCAACAATTCTCCAACTGGCCGTGCTGCTTTCATTTCCTGTCATTTTGTTTCACATCAGTTTTTGTATACTTTGGTGCTGTACAACAAAACAAAAGACCGTATTCCTAGAAAAAAGTTAGCTGGAATATACCGAATATATTGCAACAACTGCATCTAGTATGCATAGGCAGAACCAAAAGAAATCTGGAAGCAAGATTCAAAGAACATATGAGATGTTTATACCAGAAACAATTAGACAAATCAGTAGCAGCACATCATTTCTGGACCTCAAAACATGACATCACACCCAGCATAAAACTTTTGAAACCAATAAAAAAACAACTACAAATTAGAAACCTGGGAGAAAATACTTATACAAAAACACAAAGACCAGTTAATGAATTTTGAATTACTACTGCCAACCACCCTTGAATCATCATCCCGTCACCAGAGAGCACCAGCAATCTACAGCCTTTCCAGGGCAGGAAACAATATAGGCATGATCAGTTGAAAAATTGTTGAGAATGGGAACAATATCCCATTCGCAAAACACATCCAAGTAAGTGTGTTTTACTTTCTCTACACGCACTATGTGCATGGTGTATAGAGATGGTATTGCACTCCACCCAAAAAGTTTGTACCGAGATTTCACCAGAAATATATGTTTTAGGATCCCTTATATCAAAAAAAAGCATTTTCACAAAACGGGCCGTGTGTGTGTGTCCATGTGTCTGTGAACACGATAACTCAAAAATGAAAAGTCGGTAAAATACCAAGCTTGGTATTTAAGTTTAGTATCTTCCAGGGATGCGACATGAAAATTTTGAGAAAAATCTCCCCACCCTGAACTACCTTACATGGAACTTTTTTCGAAAATTTCGATTTTCGCAAAAATGGCTCTAACGATTTTGATTAAAATATCATATATTAAAGATATTTACCTGACAAACAAAATGTATATCTTGAATTTTCTGGGAATAGCCTCTGGAGACTACTTTATTCTGGACAAATTTTACGGAATTGTGCATAACTGCTAAACCATAAGACTTAGATAAAAACTTGCTACACAAGTAGAGCACGTTAAAATACACAATTTATGTTATAAACATTTTTTTTTGTGGAATTGATCGTTTTTGAGATATTCATTGTTTTTTGTTTCAGCAATGAAAAACTTACTTTTCTCATATAGGAATTTGTCAACTCCTGTCCATACAAACAAAGGAACTTCAGTCACATAGTAACCAGCTTTTGACTATCATTTTAACCTATGGTACTCCCTTATTTCTCTTCTACTTACAAGGAAACAAGTAATAAGGCTATTTCTGTTAATTTGTTCTCGAGTAGCAGGAAGCAAATATAGGCATAAGCTTTTTAACAATGTGTTGCAGAGATGTAGAGAAAGTCATGTGAATGGTACACATCAGATTTTTTCACTGATGTAGTGTTATCATTTCCCAACTCACTTAATATATAAAATAATTTTCAATACCTCAAACTTTAGTAATAGATATAATTTCATGATTATAACTGTATGTGTATGCCATACAATATAATCAGGTTAAGTAAGCTGTAGAACAGCATTTATACTTATAAAGTATGTAATTCTTTTTCAATGTTCAGAAAAAATATCAATTTAGGTACCCACATAAAATGTTTAAATTCAAAATTGGTTTCTTTTGAACCACTTTGATACAATAAATGTAGCAACATTAAGCATATCAGTTAAAATAGAATGAAAAAAAGCTACATTTTCTGTCTCAAATGTTTTTGGTCTGAGCAGGAAGCATTAATTAACTCTTAATCAAGTCTGTTAATAACTGCATTCTGTGTCACTCATGCAATCTAATGGCTGGTACCAGAGCCTTGCACTGCTAGTGTTTGGTAGTGGTTAAATATGTGCACATCAAGTACAAAGAAACATGTCCATGCTTTCCATGGTTTCTATAGACTATAGTAGTTTTCTTGATTTATTTTTGCCAGATAATCCTTATCATGTGTGTTTCAGAACAATTCTGGGTGAGCCAATCTCTTATGTTTTTCAATCCAAGCTTGACACACACACATTAGCCTACGAGCAAAGGTCAAGCCTAGGTGAGTGGCAAAAGGGTACAGAAGGATTTTGCCTTAGTGGCCTGGAAGGCATACTTTACAATAAGATTTCACACCAGCTCCTTAATGAGTCCTTTTTGTACTGGTTTGATGACGAAAATCTGGCACTCAAGTGTTATCCTAGGAATGCAAGTGGGATTCAGGAGCAAAAGAAAAGGCTGCTAGACAAACATTAAGCTGAATGCTACAGTTGGTTTAGTATTTCCTTACCAGCATAAATCACTGCATATTATATCAACATGATTCAATGCACTCTATTGTATATCCTTGCAGACATTCAAAGAAGTACTATTTTAATACACAAGTAATGCAAGATCCAGTTAAGGGGAGGTTAACATAGGAGCATCCAGGAAAAAATAATTTTCTGTTTTTCTTATGAATTAAATATATAGATTATTAAAAATATTATTACAAACTCTGCTTTTTCTTTTTTTAATGATTATTTTTGGAGTCACAAGAGAGCATGACATTTAAATGGTGTTTTAAGTTTTATCCTCCCAATAATTTGATATAAATCTTCCTCCACTTAACTGAAGTATTTCACTTATTTACTACACCCTGGAACCACTAGACGATAGATAATATCACTCACATGCTTGTTTTATTTCAAACTCGCAATTTTTTGTGGATTTTTTCCTTCTATCATAATAAGAGGATCTGGTTGGTGGACAAAAAAAATAATAAATAATAAAAATTCAGCAGCTAATATTAAAGAAAAGAAAGCTATAATTTCAAATAGAATATTGATGACCACATGTCTTCTGTTCCTAACCTCTCCAACCTAGTTAGCTGGTACAAAAATAAATTCTGGCTGCCAGGAGTAATTAGAACCTCACCCTAAACTCTAAATATTAGTGATTATGAGGCTTGAGGTTCTTTTACATTACATAAAATCTATGAGACATGTTCCCTGGCTTTACCTCGCTTCCAAAGGAAACCATGCTAAGAATTTTTACACTGCAAAATAATACATCACCTTCTGCCAGGATGAACCTATGATCTTGGGAACTGGAAGCTAAAAATGAAATGGCATTTTATTTATGGATGCTCTTTAACTGCTGTGGTTCCGAACATCCCGTTCTATACTGGGCATGAAAGACCGCTTAATTTTGCTCAGAAGGCCTCTCTATCAGACTTGAGGTTCTTTTACATGCTGTAAATCTACGACAAAGGACCAACAGCTTTACTTCCCTTCTGAAGAAAGCCATGCTAAGCATTTTATGCCCAAAAAAAATCCATTGTCCTCCACCAGGTTTGAACCTGCAACCTTGGGTATATGAAGTTAGCATGGTAAACATTACACCACTGAGGGCAACACCTGGAAGCTAGCATGGTACCTCTAAACCATAAAGGATGACAAAACTTACAAGCAGTATTTGTGTTTGTTCATTCATATCACGGAAGCGGGCAAATAGTATTACCAACTTATATTAGAAAGTATAAGATGCAATATATAGGTAATATAGTGACATGCTTGTAGCTAAAGGAACACATAGGTGGTAGAACCTTACTGGCTAGAGCAATAGTGGAGGGAGAGTTATCATGGAAACCACATAGAAATATATTCTTCCAGTAACTAAAGCTGCCTCAGTTTAAAATAAACAAAGTTTACATTGCATCCACAGATGCTTTGCATTGTGAATAAACAGTCATTTTAAAATACAGTACAAAATAATATTGGGTTTAAGAACAGGAGAAACTGTAATCTATTAAGAATATTCATATTACCATCAATTACAATTAGCAGTTTAAGTAGAACTAGTAAAACAATTACTTCTCTTGTAAATTTTAAGATTTACTGACAGATAGTGCAGTGGCATTATCCAACTCCAGTTTCAGGGATTTTCCTTTTCTGAATGTTTACTGTTTCTGAAAAGAATGATGTTCATAAGTTACTGTACTTATCTGAATACAACACAACCCCATTTTTTAGAACTTAATTTTGGAATTTAGTATATCATTTACATAGGACATGTTTAAAATACATAAGTATTTAAAAAGAAGAATTTCTAAATGAAATTTACAGGTTTGCCATATATTTTGAACTAATGCATACTTAAACAGAATAAGCCCTTATTTATTTATTTACTTATTGTACTTAATTTGAATTTGTGCAGAAATTCACATTTTGAGCGATTGCCAGAGAGGGAAGTATGGAAATGTACAGTATGGGTACAATGGTGGTGGCAATGGTGGCGTAACTGCAATGACGATGATGGATATGATTTTGTTTATAGACTACATACTTAATATAACATATTGTAAATGTTTTTCCCTAATTTAAATTTGCGCAGAAATTCATATTGCAAGTAGGAGAGACAGAGAAGGGAGAACAAAATGTACAGTATATGCAATGATAGAACGTGGAGACATGAAGTCAAGACGAAAAACCCTCCAGGACAACTGACTTTCAAATGATTGAATGAAACCTGCATTTTGTTCAATATTCAATCAGTAATTGTTTGTCAAGGAACCTGCATATATTAATTTAAAAAACAATCAGGTTTATTGAAAACATTTTATGTAATGTGTGCTTTGAAACTAAACTATGATTTTCACAGTGGAATAAACAAAAACTCTGTTATTGCTAGGCTTCAAACTGCAGTACTTTGGCTTTGTCTATGTATGTATTATGTTGGTTTAATCACTTCAGCTGTAGTGATCTGAGGCATAAATATAGGCTTCTATAAGCCCTCGTCAAATGTTGAATTAAAAGTCTACTCGCACTTATGTTTGACCTTGAGTAGCAATTGACTCTTCTCAGGGTGTTTTTTATTGGGCTTGTTGGGCTTCACAGACCCAGACTACCTGACGGCTTCTTAAATAATAAGTCGCTAGGATCTTTATAGAATCGCAGTTTATTTTGTGGTTATTTTTTACAATTCCAAAGAGAAACTGTAATCGCTTGATGCAATTTTTACTTTGTTAAATGCTGTGAATCCATGTGCAAGTATAATTCAACGCGAATGCATTTTTATGCATTATCTCTAAGCAGCCTTTTCCAATACGCGTGAAGAAGCCTCCTTCTTCATAATTTGGTGTCACCAGCCAGAAAATCAACACACAACTATAGATACTGTTGAAAACAAAAATTGAAAATCAAAACACTTATATGCGACGAAAGCACAAGGAATAATAAAAATTTGCATCCAGCGATTTCAACTTCAGAAGCAAAGAAACAATTTAAACAATTAAACATCAAATATCACAAACACGACATAAAACTCATAAAATGTTGGCAGATTTTGTGAATAATATATAAATATTGCCTCCGGTCCCATGGCCTTGTGCTTCATAGGTGTAACCTCTGCAGGTTGCCAGATTGAACAGTTCTTCCGGTAGCCTGTTGTATTTTGTACTTTGGATATTACATTATGTTTCAAAGTCTCTTTTTATTTGTCTTTCATGCAGAGATGAAAATGAAAAATACACCTTCCCTTCTAGTACTAGTTCTTAATAGTTTTATGTAGGTACTTCTTTTACTAAGGAGATGGTTGTTCATTTTGTATTTCATAAGTTCATTTGACACAATGATGATATTGTTTCATAACAAAATGTGTTTATTGCTTTTTTGTTAGTGTTTAATGCCCTACAACTACCACCACACTACTTGTGGCACTGCAGGCGATGTCACTAATGATGCATGGAATGAAGATGGAGCACCAGTGGAATGCAAAGGTGGGGGAAACCTGAGAACCTGGAAAAAACCCGCCCCAGCACCACTTTGTCCACCACAAATCTCCTATGTGATTGCTTGGGATTGAACCCATTTTGTTGTTGGAAAGTTTGTTTCACATAAAGAAAACAACTAAGAATACATATATATATATATATATATATATATATATATATATATATATATATATATATAAAAATTAAAGAAAGTATCAGACATATAAAATGTTTAACATGCAAAACTGTTCTAAAATATGGTGTTTGCTTATATATCACTTTATTTATTTTTGTACATGCTTTTTGCATTTCCTTATCCATTTATTTTCCCACATTATTTTTGTTCCTTTCTTTTTTGCTACCTGCTCCCTCAAAAAACAATAGATCAAGGTTCAAGTGTATTTATTTTGTTTCATATCATTAGCATATCTTGGGAAGAAACAGCAGGCCAGACTGCCACATCTACACAAATGGATTTGTGTAGCAGAGTTACACAAAAAGATGGCCACCAGCTGTATCTTTTGAGAGAAACCCAGCATTTACTGGTCATTTGTTTTCAAAAAAGTCCAATGTATGCAATTTTCAATGGAAATGAAAATACAGACACATCACTTGTCTTCTGACTACTATTACTACCCAAATTGAATGCCCTATTGCTTTTAAAGTGTTTCTGTATAAGAGAAGACATTGTCAATGCAGTCAGGCAAGTAATTGCAAAATTTGGTAATAGTGAAGCTGATGGTTTCATTAATAACCTGAAAAATACTTTAACATATTGTTCAGGGTGTGTAAAACACCATTAAATTTAAGGTGAAGGAATCAAGTCAGAATAAATTCAAGCAGTTAAATTTTGCATTCCTCCGTCGCCTTAGCCTTTCATAAATTATTTTCTATTGGTAACCTGCAAGAATATACTGTGTTCTTCAATAATATAGTTTGAAACTGTCACAGTATGCAACATTAATGCAAAAAATAATAGTTCAATTGGCTTAATAATTAATACTTCATAGGAATCTCAAAACACTGTCCACTTGCAAAGACATATATTTTGTGTATACTCACATCATAAACAAAATCAAGAGGAAGAGGCATTCTCAGATCCAACAGAGTGAGACCTTTTCCGTTGACAGCCACAGAAACAGCCATGTTGGGACAAACAGGATCAGCTGCTAGACCAGTACGATCTCTTCCACTAAATGCACAGTTGTCATATGCCAACAACTGTTCCCCTCTCTCCACATCCACAACTGCAAGTCGCCGTGCTGTTGTAGCTGCTAAAATCTAAACATATTGTTTTAGTTTAGGTTATTTCATTATATGACATCAAAATATTCTCAAAAATGTAATACCAAAATAATAAATATTGTTCACAATGAAAATGTGCAGTCTGAAAATATTTATTTACAGTGTGTTCAACCATTTATTAATGAAAGCTAAAAAAAAGAAGACATGTTTAAATGACATCTTATATAAAAAGAAGAATTTTTAAATGAAATTTAAAGGTTTGCCATAAATTTTGAACAAACTAATGGACACTTAAGCTTATTATCCCTCCCCCTTTTCTATCTTTTTTTTTTTTTTTCTTTTTTACTTACTGAGTTTGAATTTGTGTGGAAATTCATGTTTTGAGTGGTTGGTGGAGAGGGGAGTACGGAAAGGTATGGTATAGGTGCGGTACAACATGGCAGTGGTGGTGATGCACGTTAACAGTAACAACGATGATGGATATGATTTTGTATTTAGACAACATTTAGTGCTTTTACCTAATTTGAATTTGCACAGAAATTCACATTGTGAGTGGGAGAGACGGAATAACGGAAATGTACAATATGTGTGCGATGATAGAACAGAACGGCGGCAGTGGCAGTAGCACAGCTGTAACGACAACCATGGATGTGATTTTCTATAGACAACATACTTATTATAACAATTCATACATTTTTTTTACCCAATTTGAATATGTACAGAAATTTACATTGTGAGTGGGAAAGAGATGGAGAAAGAAAACAGAAATGTATTAGCATGTCTGTGTTTGGTGGTAATGGCAGCAGCTTAGCTGTAATGACAATTATGGATATGAGTTTCAATTAAGGCAACATACTTAATATATCATAACATGTATTATCTAAAAAACAAAAGAATTTGAGTCGGTTTTTGTAACATAAACATCACTTATTTTTACTTACTGGGGACCGGTTTTGGGTATCACTTGTTCCCATTTTCAACCCTTAATTCTGACTAAATCTTTCTTCGTTGGCGTCAACGATGTGGGTGGTGGTGTATTAATTGTGAAGGCATCTGTTGCTGGATCTATGAGCTTCCAGAGGTTGCTGTATGGTGGCAAATAAAAATTCATGATATGGCTCTTTTTCTTCATGATGTAGATCTTCTCCCAGACATCTAATTCTGTGGGTTTATAAGTTGGTTTTAACAGTTTTATATTTGGTGTGATTTCGTGTCCTGGTGTCCAAAAATGATGGGCAACTGCTGATTTTTCTATTTGTTTGTATTTTAGGTTTCTCATGTGTTTCTTTAATCTGGTCTCCAAACTTCTCTTTGTCCTTCCAATATACACCAGATTATAGTCTGAGCATTAATTTCATAAATTCCTGGTTTTTTTGTCTGCAGGGATAGGATCTTTTAAATTTCTGAAGGAGTCCTACCATTCCTAGACATCAGAATAATAACAGAAAAACATAGCCTGACATTTGGAATATATAGGAAATCCACCAATACAGATAAATACATAAAGTTTGATAGCTACAACCCTAAACCCTACAACACACAAATATGCAGTCCTGAACAGTTTAACATATAGATTAGTACATATTCTCATGGAGATGAATGAATACCAAAAAGAATACCAACAGATACTCCAAACAGCTACCAACAACGGCTTCCAAAAAAGTGCAGTAGACAAGAGAATGCATAAATGCAAAAAACTGAACCACACGACACACACAACCACCCTACAGAACCTCAGTGACCAACCTCAATTCAGAAAATTCACCTTGGGCACACAACAAACTTCAGAAAATATTCAGGAATTATATCACCACCTTAGCTCCAAAAAAACAACTACAGCATTCAGAAACTGCTGTGCAGAAATTTAAAAGATCCTATCCCTGCAGATAAAAAACCAGGAATTTATGAAATTAATGCTCAGACTGTATTCTGGTGTGTATAGGAAGGACAAAGAGAAGTTTGCAGACCAGATTAAAGGAACACACGAGAAACCTAAAATACAAACAAATAGAAAAATCAGCAGTTGCCGATCATTTTTGGACATCAGGACACAAAATCACACCGCATATAAAACTGTTAAAACCAGCGTATAAACCCACAGAATTATATGTCTGGGAGAAGATCTACATCATGAAGAAAAAGAGCCACATCATGAATTTTTATTTACCACCATACAGCAACCTTTGGAAGTTCATAGATCCAGCAACAGATGCCTCCACAATTAATACACCACCACCCACATCGTTGATGCCAACGAAGAAAGATTTAGTCGGAATTATGGGTTGAAAATGGGAACAAGTGTTACCCAAAACCAGTCCCCAGTAAGTAAAAATAAATGATGTTTGTGTTACAAAAACCGACTCAAATTCTTTTATTTTTTATTTAATCACATCACTGTCACAAGCTTCTATGCATAATTGCAAGTTTGAACATATTATCTAATTTGAATTTGAGCATAAATTCATATTTTGGATGGGAGAAACGAAGAATGGAGTGTGGAGATGCACAGAATGTATGTGATGGTACAATGTGACAATGGTAGCAGTGATGATGGCAGGAGCGTAGCTATAATGATGATTATGGATGCTATTTTCTATTAAGGGGAGTCAAAATGTCCTATTTTGCCAATGTCAAAGTTTGACACATTATCTCAGTAACTATTTAACATAATGAGCTAAATTTTTCAAGGTATATTCAGCAATAACTTTATTGGTGATTAATGAAAACAGAATACCTCAGTTCATTAGACGGAAAGGTATAATTTTTTAAAATAAAATCCTTCACATTTTATTGAAAAATTATGATTTTTAAATTTTAAAAAAATAAGTAATCCATAAACAAAAAAGCTTTTTCGTTAAAATAAAGCCTATTTAGTTGCAAATGAGTGGTAAAAATTTCAGCCCTTAGTGCCAATTAGTTTCTGAGATAATGGAGCATTTGTATAGACAATTTTACTTGCTTTCAAACATAACATCTAAAAAAAATGTAACCTAACTGTACAACTTTGTAGTACTTCGAAACTCTCACATGAGGGTAATATAAGTGGGATGCCAATGCTGCGAATAGTTAAAGTAAAACTTTCCGATCAAAATAAACAACATATCTCTTCTTTAACACTAATATTCACAAAGTTATTGAAGTTTTACAAAGTGAGTGCACGAAAATGTTCTAAAAACTACAACGCAGGATTATTTTCAACAATATTTTTAAAATATTTATAATTAGCATACCTCTATGAAATTTATACCAAAATGAGCGGGAGATTAGAAATATTCATATGCAATTAAAACATGAAAATGGAAAAAATTATGAAAATTCTATTTCAACTCCCCTTAAAACAGCTTACTTAGAAATTTTATTTTATTCTTGGAGAGTAATCTTTTTTCCAATGAGAATGCTCATAGGCCCTCAACAACTAAATTTTGGCATGAAATGGAACACAAAATCTGCCGCATACATCATGACTCAGGCTTCGCCACTGCTGTACCCGCAAAGTTTGAAACTTACTTTTTCCCGGGAGGTATTCAAGAAACATATATCGTGAATGGAAGACGACCCCCAGTTTTGAACATTAATATTTTGAAGAAAAAAAACATTGTCTTGCATTTAGACAAATATGGTATTTCTTAATTTATAAATGACATATATCTTTAACAAGACCTAAACGTGGGTCTAGTAATCTACATAAATTCTCTGAAGTGAGACATATTGGTTGGTTGAACCGGGTAAACCACACAGGATCAGTTGGGAGATTGAGTGCCATACCGGTGGATTGTCACAGTAGCTCAATGGTTAGAGCAACCACATGGAGAGCGGGAGAACCGTGTTCAATTCCCAGCTGTGGCGTTGAGTTTTTCAATTGGTCCTAATGAACTAATTGTATATCATTGTCCTTTCAATAATTTGTAGGAGAGAGGAGTATTACAATTATAAAAGATTAGTTGATAGCTGGGACATCATGTATATACATAAACAAAACTATGCTAAATTCAGCATTCACTCACCATGAGTGAGTGTTTATAACTTAAAAAGTTTCAATCGCATGCTTAAAGTTCAATTACAAATTCAATTCTTAGTTTATCACCCTTGCATTACTCATGTGATGAGTCACTTCAATAACACCAATAATGCCTGAACATTTTTACTGTGATACACAAAATTACTAAAGATATCTGACAACATATAAAGAATATGTTCTGGATTGTAAATATAACTGACCTAGATTGCTGTTCTCCTCACCATGGAGTGATAAAAAAGTGTCTTAATAATCTCTATGCCTTAAAGGTATACAGAGTTTTGTAGTGGTGCTATGGTACTAACGAGATTTACTTTATCTATTACTACTAGATTTACTTTATCTTTAACAGAATTTATTAACAATTGCTTGAAAGACTTTAATACAACTATGGTATATAATTTCTGGCTTTTAATTTGTGTAAACTTGTATAAAAATCTTACTAATCATCATGAAAATGTAGTGTTAATGTTTTGTAATACGAGGGCCATCCAGAGAGTAACCAATGGCTTGTCATAACGAAAGATATCAACACAAAACTTTATTTGCAAAGGTACAGTATCTTGCTCTAATTCTCAGCATAATCTCTATTCTGTCAAGACATTTATTGTCACGCGGCACCAGTTTTTCAATGCCAATGTTATACTTTTCTACCATCAAAGGACTTATTTGTTCTTTTTTTGAACGCACAAAATGTTTGGCCAATCTATAGGCAAATAACGCAAGTGTATATGAGCGAATCTTCAGTGAGGAAATGGTGCATAATTTACGAAATGAGTGTGTACGATAAAGGCTGGAGTGGAGCTGAAAGCAAATGTTGATAAAGCAATTAAAAAAAACAGTGTTTCACTTTGGACATCATACATAACTTTTTGGGTTGGAAAGATTTTGCAACCGATGAAGACTCAAAATGGCAGTGATATCTTGGCTCAGATCTTTAGGGGTGGAAGAGTATAACATCTCCATTGAAAAACCGGTACCATGTGACAATAAATAACCTGATAGCAATTACGATTACGTTGAGAAATAGAGTAAGGTATGGTAACTTTGTAAATAAATACAGTTTTGTGTTGATATCTTTTGTTATTACTTGGTTATGCTGAGTAGTTTGTTAGTTTCTGGGCATCCCTCATACAATAAGCTCTTTCCTCTATTTACCTAGCTTTCCTGTATAGGTAGAATGCAAATTGTGAAAAAGAGATTGAGGCCATCTATTTTCCAGTTTATGGAATTATGAGAAAGCTAGTCCCAACAGAATGTCTCATCTAAGAAAAATTTGGAAACTTCTTTTTATTTTCTATTTTCTTTTGCCACCAAAAATGTCCAGGCATACAATGTTTCAAAACAAACAAAAACGAGGGATATAAACTAGGAGATTGTAATTGGACTTCAACCTCTTTGGCTATTGAGTTGGATGCTTTCCTTTGAGTAATTTTTGTAGAATCTGAGCATAGAGCACAGTCAGCCGATGTCCATCAGTTGAACAAAAATTAACAATGATGCACCACAACTACAGCTTAACCCAGTCAAAATTTGATCAGATTTCAGTGATCCCCGGTCAGCAAGGATTTGATCAAGAATGGTGCACATGGCAAATAGTGTGATTAACATTAATTACAGATTAAGGGAGAATACTATCAATGATCCTTTTCCCTCCTTAGTGCTTTGTAATTTGATATAAGAATCATGATGATTTAAGTTTAAGTTACAAAATGTATGTTAACTCTGTATAGATATAAACTTGTAATATGCAAATCTGCAGTAAATAACAGTACTAATACTAATACTAATAATAATAATAATAATAATAATAATAAGCATAGATAAATAAAAGTGCCAATATGTAAAAGTGTCTGAACCACAATTTAAATCTTAAAATATTTGTAATATGTGGAAAACCTTTGTGTAGGAAAACGATACATTTTAATTGATGTGAACATTAAATAAAACTGTGTTCTTTCTTACCCATTAATTTCTGGTTTGAATTTCTGAAAATGTTTCCCACTTTATTCTCATTCTCTGCAGTGCCCATATATGCAGAAGATAAAGAAGTGATCCAATTTTATATTGATGCATTTCTTGGCTTTTAAGGCTCTTTTAACAACTAATGTAGAGTAGATATTCATAAGAAGTTTTTTCCAAATGTAAAGTACAGTTTTCAGAAAATGTTTCCAGGTACACCTATTTATATGTTACATTCTTACCCGGGATCCATCTGATGTGAAGCGCACTGCATTCACATTTCTTGCCAGGGTCATGGTGGTGATCTGGTAACACATGAGTAGTTCCATCCTCAGAGCAGAATAAAGGTTCACTTTACCATCATATGCACCAGAACAGAAGAGGTAGCGATCCTTAACAAACATTTTGGATACACATATTAAAATATATTACAGTATTTAATTCACTTTCTTTCCACTTAATTACACAATAAGTTTCTATAATTCTGCTTCACCAGCATTCAGTATGCTTAAAATCAACAACAGCAGGAGCTTCTTCCTTTTTGAAAGCATTATAATTCCAATAAGTGTGTGTACTGAATATCCCTTATCTCTTACATAGGTACACAGCATAATATTATAACATAACGATGGTACCTATGCAAGAGATAAGGGATGTCTAGTACACACATTTATTGGAATTTTAGTCCTATAATACTATATGTGGTATTAATTTATTGAGTTGGTTTTTTACTTTCTCTAAACATGCTATGTACATAGTGTATAGAGAAGGTATTGTATTGCACCCAAAATTTTGATACCGAGATTTCACCAGAAATATATCTTTTGAGACCCCCTGAATCCAAAAAAAGCATTTTTAGAAAAATGTCCATGTGGTGTGTCTGTGGGCGACATAGCTAAAAATGAAAAGACCGTTAAAAACCAAACTTGGTATTTAAGTTTGGTATCTTCCAAGGATGCGACACAAAGATTTTCAAGAAAATCCCCCCACCCCAAACTACCCTTTACATGGAAAAAATTTCAAAAATTTTGATTTTCTTAAAAATGGCTCTAACGATTTTGATTTAAATCTTGTACATTTAAGATATTTACTTGACAAATAAAATGTATATCTTGTATTTTCTGGGAATAGTCTCTGTAGACTACTTTATTGTGGATGAATTTTATGGATTTTTGCATAACTGCTAAACTGTAAGAGATAGACAAAAACTTACCACACAGAAAATTTAGAGCAGATTAAAACACACAATTCATACTATATACATTTGTTTCGTGGAGTTGATGATTTTTAAGATATTCCTTGTTTTTAGTTTCAGCTTTGAAAAACATACTTTTCTCATACAGGAATTTGTCAACTCCTGGCCATAGTAACAAAAGAACTTCAGTGATATAGCAACTAGCTTTTGACTATCACTTTAACTTAAGGTACTCCCTTATTTTGCTTCTACTTACAAGGAAGCAAGTAAATGTTGCTAATTTTTTGTCAATTAGCATGAAGTAAAGAGAAGCCTAAGCTTTTTAACAATAATTTGTTGCAGAGTTGTAGAGGAAGTCATGTAAATGGAACACATCAGATTTTTTAACACTACGCCACTTACATTTTTAATTATGAGGGACTAGTTTCGGAAGCCTATACTTCCATTTTCAACCTCACGGGTCCAACGTCGTTGGTTGCGTTTGTTTGTGGTCTCTTCTCTGGTGGTGAAATGATGAACTTCTTGACTAAGCTGTCTACTGGCAGGATTTCAAAGTATATTAGGTGATGTGATGTTGAAAATGAGTCGGAATAGTAACACTCACCTCACTTATATGTAATTATGTTCAAAACATATGTTTCAAGGGCAATTGCCCTCTTCTTCAGTTGAAGTCCGACTGATGGCTGGTATTTGTGCTCTGTGGTCTATTACGGTGGAGCCATCTGGTGTTCTCAGTAGAAGTTCAAAATCATGTGGCGGTATTTCAAAATTCATCAGTTGGTCTTTTTGTTGTGTAATGAGAATATTCTCCCAAACTGTAAGTTCTGCCGGGTTGTTTACAGGTTTTAGCAATTTTATGTCATTTTGTATTTCATGATGTGATGTCCAAAAATGGTATGCTACTGCCGATTTATCTGTTTGTTTCTGTTTGATATGTCTGAAATGTTCCTTTAGCCTTGTTTCCAGTCTTCTTTTTGTTTGGCCAATGTAACATGATTTGCGGTCCTTGCAATCAATTCTGTAGATGCCTGATCTCTGGTTTGTAGGTATGGGGTCTTTAATGTCTGTTTTCAATGCATTTTTTATGTTGAATTGGTTGCTTGAAGCTAAACTTATATTGTATTTCTTATGCTTTGCCAAAAATCCACAAACCGGACAAACCCATGAGACCAATAGTCAATTGCATAAACTCTCCAACCTACAAATTATCTAAGTGGTTAGTTAACAAATTCAATAGCTTCCCCGAACACAACCACCGTTCCATTAAGAACTCCATAGAACTAATAAAACATCTAGAAGAGTACAAAGTTTCAAACAATGAGTTGTTGGTTTCGTTTGATGTGAAATCATTATTCACCAGCATCCCAGTCGACAAGTTACTTGAAACCTTCAAAGCATGGCTCAGGGACATAGGCTTAAACCAGAAAGAAATAGAAGACTTCCATACTTTAACAGAACTTTGCATCAACCAGAATTATTTCCAATTCAATGGTAGATTTTACAGACAATCATCAGGCTTAGCGATGGGTAACCCACTTTCGCCCTTTTTAGCAAATCTGTACATGGGACGACTTGAAGTACATATAACCTCCAGTTTTCCGAATATATTCCAAAATGGTTTAGATATGTGGATGATGTTTTTGCGGTGGTCCCCAAAAAATTAGCAGAAGACTCTCTAAAATTACTAAACCTACAGGACAGGTACATACAATTCACAATGGAAACAGAAAAAGACCAAATGCTACCATACCTGGACCTAAAACTAACACGGAAAGAACAAAAGATCACTTATGGCATCTACAGGAAGACCACACATACAGACAATTACATAAAACAGAATAGTTTCAACCCAGAACCTCATAAACAGGCAGTCTTCAACAGTTCAGTACAGACTCCTCAGCATCCCACTTGACCCAGAAGAGTACAACACAGAATACCTCCAACTAAGACATATAGCCTCAGCCAATGGTTTTAACCCAGACATCATTGACCAAAAAATTAAAAAACATAAGGAGAAATTAACCTTAAAACAAATCACCACTTTGTCCATACAAAAACCGAAAGTTATATATAAAAAATTCACCTATCACCCAACAGCAGATAGGAAATTCAAAAAAATTTTCAAGAAATACAATATAAGTTTAGCTTCAAGCAACCAATTCAACATAAAAATGCATTGAAAACAGACATTAAAGACCCCATACCTACAAACCAGAGATCAGGCATCTACAGAATTGATTGCAAGGACTGCAAATCATGTTACATTGGCCAAACAAAAAGAAGACTGGAAACAAGGCTAAAGGAACATTTCAGACATATCAAACAGAAACAAACAGATAAATCGGCAGTAGCATACCATTTTTGGACATCACATCATGAAATACAAAATGACATAAAATTGCTAAAACCTGTAAACAACCCGGCAGAACTTACAGTTTGGGAGAATATTCTCATTACACAACAAAAAGACCAACTGATGAATTTTGAAATACCGCCACATGATTTTGAACTTCTACTGAGAACACCAGATGGCTCCACCGTAATAGACCACAGAGCACAAATACCAGCCATCAGTCGGACTTCAACTGAAGAAGAGGGCAATTGCCCTTGAAACATATGTTTTGAACATAATTACATATAAGTGAGGTGAGTGTTACTATTCCGACTCATTTTCAACATCACATTGGTTAAAACTTCACTTGTCTCAAACTTCTGAGTTATTTAATTTATATTAGGTGATCTTTATTTTTCCATATGAGGATGTTTTCCCAGGTTTTCATTGTGGCCTGACAACCTGACCATCACTGTTACTAAATTCCTCCAAACATCAATTACATATAATATTATTTTAAAATCACTTGACTGTACAAGGAAAATACAGTAATACTAAAAATCTCCTCCAGAGATAACCATGTGCCCAAATAGTTTTAATCTGGCTGTTAATATTAAATTCAATATCCCTAATTATCCTAAAAATATCTGGAGAGGAAAGCTGAACTATTTTATAAAAAACTGTGATATGTTTCATATACATGACTTTCTCAGTAACAAGTTATTCTTAAAAAGCTTATTTTTCTGTCTACTTTATGCTAATCAAGATAAACATTAGCAGAAATACTTTCTTGTAAGCTGAAAGTAAAATATGGATTACACTAGACTAAAACAATAGTCAAAATCTTTTAAAAGCTGGTTGTCATGTGGATGAAATCTGTTTCTTTGCATTGCCAGGAGTTGAGAAATTCCCATATATGAAAAGTTTTAAGTATTACAAAACTGAAACCAATAACAAGGAATATATCAAAAATGGTTAATTCTGCTAAAAATGCATATGACATAAGTAGTGTGTTTCAACAAGATCTACATTTTTTGTAGTAAGTTTTTGTATGTTTCTTACCGTTTACTAGTTATGCAAAATCCAGCAAAATTCATCCAGAATAAAGAGGTCTACAGATGCTATTCCCAGAAAATTCAAGTTATACATTTTATTTGTTGTGTAAGTACCTTTATATACAGTATTTTAATCAAAATCATCAGAGCCATTTTTGAGAAAATCAAAATGTTCAAACATTTTTTCACATAAGGGGTAGTTTGGGGTGGGGGGAATTTTTCTCAAAATCTTAGTGCCGCATCCTTGGAAGATATTAACTTATATACCAAGTTTAGATTTTACTGACTTTTCATTTTTGAGGTATCATGTTCATAGACAGAAAGGTACGCGCGCACGCACACACACACACACACAGACCGTTTTCTAAAAATGCTCTTTCTGGATACAGAGGACCATAAAACATCTATTTCTGGCAAAAATCTTGATCTCAAATTTTTGGGTGGAATGCAATACCTTCTCTGTACAGTATGTACATAGTATGTGTAGAGAAAGTAAAAATGCAGTGCCATGGTCAGGATTAGGACCTGGACTTTAAGTTTACTGGGCCAAATATGCAGCATAGCTAAGCCCATAAATATATATTCGATCCTTCTAATTAATATACACAGCTCCACAACCCTTCCAAACATAATTATTCTGAATTTTACAATCCTTAAAGACAACTTGCAATTTGATCACTGGATTTATAGACAGGGTTAACTATATAGAAACCGTTTCAGTATGTCATGGCAGTGAATTTTTCAAATCTACATAGTTCAAATATCTTTAGCCAAAACATAAGTAAGCAAGAATAATTTTTACATGTGTATGTCTGCAAATGTTCAGCTCAAACTTAGTGCTAAGAAATGGCAAGTGAATATGGTTTGAATGAAAGGAAATTTCAAGAAAATTCAATTTATGGTTTAAAATGTAAGCAATAGAAGCAGAAGGAGAAAACTGATCCCCACCCCTGCCTAAATTGAAATAGAGTATTATTAATGGATGCTCTCTAACTGCTATGGTTCTCTATACCAGGCATGAAGAACCATAATTTTGAACAGAGCCTCTTATCAGGCTTGAGGTTCTTCTACATGTCATAAACCTACAACACAGGACCAACGGCTTACTTCCCTTCTGAAAAATCCATCTCCCTCTGCCAGGTTTAAATCCATGACCTTGTGAGCTAGAGGCCAGCATGTTTCCCCATGACCTCATACCTTAGTACTGAAACCACTAGTTATCAGGGTGTATAGCATATATGTCCCAATGTTTTCTGCTCTGTTTATGAAATTGTGCAAAACCTACTAAACAAAGACTATACCCCTGCTGCTGAATCCTTGCACTTGACAGTTGGGAGTAAGTTGGTACCCCAGCAAAAAAAAAAAAAAAAAAAAAAAGAAAAAAAAAAAAAAAAAAAAAGAAGAAGAAGAAGAAGAAGAAGAAGAAGAAGAAGAAAGAAAGAAAGAAAGTTGAAAATCTTTACCGTTTGACTTTCTAAACCAATCACAATGCAGCATTCTGGTCGGTCAGTCTGACAACGGAATCTAGATGCTGCACTGTTGCAATATCTGGCTATTTCCAACCACATGCTCAGTTTGTGAACTCCTAACACGTGTTTTAAACTGTTCTGTGCAAGCTACATATTATTCGTTATGTATATCTGTTATTATTGTTGATAGTGTTTTTGGTGTTTGTTTGTACATGAGGGAACATAACAAGAAACAAGACTTTCACAATTATAGAAGTGGATAGACTTTTGTGGTAAAGTGTGGCGAGGGTGAACACGGCTTCATGGAGGAAGAAAGTGAATTATGTGCACAAAATAATACGAAAAGCACAGGAATTAGACAGAATCTTCACTAATAATATGTCTTGGTGACAATGAGGATGATGCTTCCGAGAATGACGATGACTGAGACTTGGATGGATTGAGCCATTAAAATTCTAAACCGGTGAAAATCATTACCTTTCTCGCATTGTAACAAGCTATTTTGCATTAATTTGTTCTATATTGTCGTAAATACATAATGTATGTTACATGCATTATAGTATCGCCGTGATTTTCAATTAACATCAATAATAACAAATTAGTTTCATTATTCATCTGCATTCATTTACTATGTGCACTGTTTATGTTTGTCTAGAGAGATTTGTAATCAGCTGGTGTTGTTTAGTAATTACTCTGGCAATGCTGCAAAGGCAGCATAGCCAACCTAACGCAAAACTACCTGAACTGTCAAGTGCAAGGATTCAGCAGTGGGGGTATAGGGAGCTGAATACCCAAGAAAATGTGCACATATAGTACCTATTGAAATTATTGCACACGTAGGCACTTACTAAATCAGATGCTTCCATTTTACATACAGGTTTTGAAGAAGTCATTGACTTTGGTTTGTTTTATCTTTTGCAACAAATTCTCTTCAACAAACTGTTCAAACTTACTAAAAGACTTAAGAATGTTCTCGGGCACCTTTTCAATCTTCTCAATACGGTCTCCACTTCTGTAGACACTACATTGCATCAACCTTAGACACACTTTCAACTTCATCTTCATTGTTGTCACTGTTATCTTAAGGGGCTTCTACTATTTCTCTGTAACAGGATGTGTTGCTTCTGCCTTGGCATCCACACAGATGTAATCCTCAAACTTCAGGGAAGATAATAGTGCCAGCTCTTTTGCCAAGTTCTCCCCATAACTCGCAAGAGACTTTATCTGGCTAAAAATGCAATATGACAGCTTTTCCCCAAGTATTCACTAATGTAGTTTCTTTAACATATCACCAGGCCCTCTATCATTTGGGCATTGCAGAATGCTGATATTGGGCACTTTAAGTTTCAAGTTAATTAGCACACGTTGCACCAAATGTTTATGTAACTACACTTTTACATTCTGGATGATTCCCTGATTTTTTTAGTGTTTAATGCCTGCTTTTAGTACTTGTGCCACCACAGGTGATGACACTAGTGATATATGGAATGAAGATGGAACACTGGTGGAATGCAATGGCAGGGGAAACTGGAGAACCCAGAGAAAATCCACCCCTGCGCCACTTTGTCCACCACAAATCTAACATGCAGTCACATGGGATAGCACCCAGGCCATCTAGGTGAGAGGCAAGTGAATCCCTGATCTAGTAGATATAGCATCAATGTGAAATTTACAGATAGAAACTCAAATCTGATTTCTTTTTAACTGGCAGTCCACTTTATGGGCAGAGCAGTCATTTATGATGGCAGTTGACTATGATGGCCTTATATTTTACAGACAGAGATAAAACACCTTGGCTTAGCAAAATGCCCTATTATGAATGGCTTCAGTTTCCTGGTATCAGTGCCATTATAACAGTACAATGCTCTTAGTCTCTGCTTGGGCTATTTGCAGTAAGGTCTTAGCCTTTAAGGGATGAAGCAGGCTAATAAATAAATACATATGAAAAAAAAAAACATGCTATATAATAACTCTAATTATATTTTATATTTTAAAGCACATATTTACCCTGGGACTGAAAGCAACACCACGAACACTTCCTTGATGATGTTTCAGGAAGCGGGGCTTTCCTTCTTGTTCCATTTTGATTCACCCGTCTCTCTGACCTTGTATTTAATACAAATATAGTCAGAGGTGCGAGTGATCTCAGCTTTTGCTATTTTAATAGCCACATTATCTTCACTTCACCATTTATTAATGGGTGCAATCCTGTTAAAAGAAAACATAAATCATTAAATGAAGAAAATTTAAATATTCAACTAACTATCCATGAATTCATAAAAAACGTACATCAAAAAATACCTCATTAAATTATTCAAAGTATGAGTGCTAAGTGAGTACTGAAAGAGGAAGAATGTGTTTACAGTGAGTTCCTGAAGTGTGGGAATAAAAGTGGCATAAACAGCAATGGAATTGGACATTTCAGTATACAGGATAGGATTATTCATGAGAATGAAATTCAGAAAAAGGGGAATTGAGGGAAATGTGATGAACTACTTAATAATGGGAATCATAATTTTAGCTCTATTAATGATAGGAGGTGTTGATCAAAATCCTGGTCCAGAAGAAATAAGTTTTAAGGATGCAAAGGTAATTCCAGAAATAAAAAACAACTACATTGAGATTTTGGATAGAGCTATAACCGAGGTTGAAGTATTAAATCAGATAACAAAAAATTTAAAGAAATAAAGCACCAGGAATACATGGTATACCTGAGGAATTTATAAAGGAATGGCGTAAAAATACAAATTGAATTAATGTATTAACATATTTATTTAATATAATGAGAACAAAAGGATATACGTCAGAAAACAGGAGAAAAGCTATTATACAGTCCATATATAAAGGTAAAGGGGATATGGACAAACCAAATAATTATTGAGACATATGGGAAAAGTTTATGCAGGAATTCTGGCAGACAGATTGCAAGCATGGATAGAAGAATACAACATCCTCTCATAATTTCAAATGGGCTTTAGGAAAGGGAGAAGAAATGCTGATAACGTTTTTGTTATAAAAACACTAATAGACAAATACTTAAGAAATAAAAAAGGAAAAATGTATATGGCTTTTATTGATTTAGAGAAAGCATTTGACCGAATAGAACTAAAACTATTATGATATAAACTATTAAAGAAAGAGGTTACTTACCAAATGGTGACTGTTTTGAAAGGATTATATAAATACAACTCTTTCTGCATAAAATATGATGAAGGGGCAATAACTAAAGAAATGTCCCAAGAAAAGGGCTACGCCAGGGATGCAAGTTAAGCCCAATTTTATTCAATCTGTTTATTGATGACATATCTCAGAACATAAGCAATAGTAATAAGCCTGCAATAAATAATGTACAAACGTCTGATCTCCTCTTTGCAAATGATTTGGTAGTGTAAATTGTCTAAAATTGTCTTTACAAGAAATAGACAGTTACTGTATAGAATGGGGATTAAATGTAAACCATAGAAAAACCTCAAATTGTGGTATTTAAGAGAGAATTTAAATTGAGTAAGCATGAAAAATGGGAAAAGGGAAGTAAAGAATATAAAGTAGTACATTTAGGAATAAAAATAAATGCAGGAGGTAAATGGGAGAAACAACAGAAAGTAGCATTAGCAAAAGGAAAAGCAGCAATGATGGCTGTGAGAGGATGTTTATATAAAACTTCAGAGATGGAATTGAAATGGTTGGAAAGAGTATATAATTCAATGGTGAAGGCTAGGATGCTATATGACATTGAAATATGGGGTCTCGAAAATGGATGGGAAGTTGTAGATTTTGTCCACAGGATGTTTTGTAAGGAAGTTTTGGGGTTGCCAAGAGTAACAGCAAATGAAGTAGCCCCAATTGAAATGGGGAGAATGGCAAGAAAAGAACCAGCTATGGAGAGAGCTTTAAAATATTGGTATAGGATCTTAAATTTAGAACATAGTAATTTGCTTAAACAATGTTTGAAATACCAAGCAACAAGTTTACAAAGTACAAGTTGGGTACATAATTTAAGAAATGAATTAGAAAATGATGGTTTAGGCGATATTTAGAGGAAAAGAGAAACAATTATAATGGTTTTTGGAAGGGAGCAAGAAAAAGATTTGAAGATAAAGAAATTTAAAAACTGTTAGTTAATGATCAGAGAAGAGATCACTTGTGTTTTATAGCCACAAAAATAGAAATAATTGCTGGGAAAGAGAAAGATATATAGATAACTCTAACCAGAAAGAAAGGAGAGGGATAGCATGGTTAAGAGCAGGAATATGGAGGCTTAAAGGACAAGGAAACGGGCACCCACAAGGTGAATGTCCATTATGTGGAGGAAAAGAAGATGTTCAACATAGAATTTTTGATTATAAGAAAACAGAATTGGATAACAGAAAATGAAAGGGAACCAATCCAATATAAATAAAAACTGTAAGACATTGGAACAATAATTAGAAAAAGTCAGAAATAAATGGAAACAGACTGTTAAAAGAGAAGAACTGCAGTTCATAAGCATTTAGTGGTAGATACTGTAATGGTTTAGTATAACTTAAATTGGACTACCCACTGAGAAAGTGGCCTGGGCCAAATTCTAGAGGGCAGTATAGTATATATCTTTCTTAGTGCTTCAATAAATTAAAACTCAAAATATATTATGAAAATATTGTTGTAGAAAATTATCTAGAATATACCAGAAAATTGTCCATATTATATTAAGTTGTACTATTATACCTTGTCTTTAAGCCTCTAAAAATGCTATTTTAACATACTGATTGTCTTTTTCACTGAACTGAAATGATATATTACTTAATTTTAAGTGTTCTCAGGCTTCTAGCCAGGTAATTAGAAGTGTTGACTCCAATGTTTCGAAGATGATGTACATACACTTACATGGAGAAGCTCAAAAGTGTTCACAGGTCATCAGGAAAGCTTCAGCTCTTACTTTATGATATATTACTTCTTTCTGCTATTGTTTATTTGAAATGGGTTTCTCCCTAAAGTGAATTATTTTCATTCCTTTAGGAAAAATTGTCAGAAAATGGATAGCAACGATGTATCAATGTTAGCTGTTCTCCTACTTCATGTCATTGTTGTAGGGAGATATGTGATCAGAACATAATATAATAGTTGTAAAAATGTTTTATAAGAACAATCAAGAAGAGCAGAAACAATGGCTGATATGCATAAAATTGAATAAATTGTTTCCTCTCACAATGCATAAAACATGTACAGCTTTTACTCACTCAATGGCATCATGGCAGCAGCTGAGCCTGTCCAACATGCTCTGCATATCAGTGCTGTGAATGAAACCTTGCAACTATTTACTTAAGGGTGAATATCAGAATAGGCTGCATTTTGAGTCCCAATGTATTACAACTTTTCACACTCCTATTTTATTTTTAATTGTTGCTCAGATTATTGTGAATGACTTTATATGGGTATTCGATTTCATGAAGCTACAATTTTTAAATGCCATGGATGTCCCCAACCACATTTTTACTTATAAACGTCCATTTTAAGTGCTGGTATCAATGAATAAAGACCATTCATTTAAAGATATGTATTGATGGCTAATTGGTATCATTTTTTCATTCTTTTTCATCTCATAGATACAATGTGACTTGTGTTTGAAAGTGTGTCCCCTGAGTAGTATGTCTTTAGCATGAACAGTGATTAAAATTCTCTAGCTAAATGAAGAAAAGAAATTGTCTTTTTTTTCTGTGGTAAATGCTTTTAACTGTATACCAGCTTGGCAGCACTGGTTTCATATTAGAGGGAAGAGTGACATCATTGGTTTTTATCTATTATTAATGCATTTCCAGATGAACTGTACCTATGTATTTAGTATGGATTGATTTATGGCTAAATTATTATTAATAAAATTAAATGTTTCTAACTATTTTAAACCCATGTGTGGGTATTAGACATATGAAAAGGTTCATACTGATAGTGCTTTGCATGTGAAAGATAAGTTTCATTAACCTCACTTTTGTTTTTAGCATGGACACACACAGTGAATTTTTTAGCCATGCTATGGGCCAGTTTATGTTATGTCTCAACCTTACTTGTTTACCAGTATATAATTTTTATAGGTAATGCCTAGAATAAAGAAGTGTTTAAGCAATGAAGAAAATTGAAGCGGAAAAGAGAGTGTAAGAAAAGCAGGCAGAAAAATACTAAAAAAGATCCAGAAAAATTAAAAGCACTGAAAGAAAAAAAACATGAGATTTACTTAAAGGCAAAGGAGTCAGGAAGAGTTAAATTGGTGAATGACATGGATTCTCCTGAAAAAAGAAAGTGTAGAAGAAAGTGGAGAACTTAGAAGAAACTTTAATAATAATAATAATTTATTTGCCTTTTGATTTATACATAAATCATGGCTTTGTCAGTGTATATATTTATAGTAGTATGTACAAGTAACAGTAATTATAAATTTATATTTTTAAATTCTTGAATGTTGAAGGGTATATGCTCTAAGAGAGCTTTAGTTATTGAACCATTAAATTTGCTGTAGGTTAGTTCTTTGCAATGTCCAGGTAATATATTGTACAGGTTGGTTCCACAAAGGGAAATGCTACTGTGGCTCTTATTTGTACAGCAGAATGTGGCATTATATAGTTCAAAGATTATTAGTATTGTGTGCTTGATATATATTACTTGTTTTAAAGAGGTTCCTGTGTGCATGTAGAAGGGAGAGGTAATTTATTTAATTCCTTAAATACTGTTTTGCTTGGTGTTTTCACAGAAACTTGCTTCATTATTTTTAATATTTTCTTTTGTAATTTAAAGATAGCGAATAGGTTTGTGGACGTGCCCCATACTGGAATACCATAGGTTAAAATGGAGTGAACATATTCAAAAAATACATAGATCTTAATACACTTGTGATACACACTTTACTTGCTACTCTGAATGCATAGCAGATTTTGGACAATTTGCTGGCTAGGTAATCAATACGCGTGTTCCATTTTAGCTCCGAATCTATCCAAACTCCTACGAATTTTGTTTCATTGCCTATGTTTATGGGGTGATTATTAATGCAAATATGTAGTTCTTTATATGTTTTACCTGGGCTTAAGTTTATAAAAGTTGTCTTATCCACATTTAAGTGGAGCTTATTTCCTGTTAGAAAATTATGTAGGATTATGTTCTTTTGATTTATACTATTTTTATGTAAAATATTGGTGTCATCTGCAAATAAAGTTATTCGAATTATTATTGAAATCTGATGGCAAGTCATTTATATAGATTAAGAACAAAATAGGTCCTAAAATTGACCCTTGTGGAACTCCACCTTTTAGAGGTGCTGAAATAGAGTGGCAACCATTAATTTCCACATATTGTACCCTCTGGCTAAGATAGGACTTAAACCAATCATTCGCTATACCTCTTATGCCAGCTTTATCTAGTTTATCCAATAATATTTTATAACTGACTGTATCAAAAGCCTTTGAAAGATCTAGAAATATACCAACTGCTCGCTGATTATAATCTGTTACTTTAAGGATATCATCTACAAACAGGTGCAGAGCATTCATTATGGACTTACCCTTTCGGATACCAAACTGAGAGTGAGTCAACATATCACATTTTTCAAGAAAGCATACCATTCTATTATACATTATCCATTCAAGTATCTTTGAGAACACAGACAAGATTGAGATAGGTCGATAATTTCAGGATTATCTCTGACTCCTTTTTTGAAAATGGGAAGTACTTTAGCTATTTTGAATACCTGGGGAAAAGTTCCAGAGCTTAATGAAGCATTGCATATATCTGCTAAAGTCTCAGCAACATATGTTACACAGGTTTTAATTACTGGGTCAGGTGTACCATCTGAGCCATGAATATTTGTTTTTTAGGTTTTTCGCATCAATAAGAAAAAATGTGAAGAAAGAATTAATACTTTTGTCAGAGATAATACACCAGAAACTTCAGATAGTGATGAACAGTTAAGTCAGCCTGCAAGTAATTTTATAATTTTAATAACACATCCCAGAGTATAAATAAGTGTGAAAGTGACCAGAAAAAAAGAGGAAGAAAACTGATTTGCAGGGTTAGAGCAAAAGCTTACCATGACATAAATAAAGTGAACAATGAAAATGAGAAACTCAGAAGAAAATGTGAAAAGCACAAGAAAAATACCAAAGAGCTTTATCGGGAAAGAACAACCAGGTGATTTCACACCTAAAACTAAAGTAAAAAAATTGTTAAGAGGGAGAAATTACATAGGAAAGGGTATCAGAAGAAAGCTTCTATTTGGCAAAGTTATTTCCACAGAGAAATCAGAAAATTATAAGAGATTAAAACAAATGAGAAAGACAAGCAAATATTTACTTAGGCCACATCTGGAAAGATTATCAAGAAGTATAGAATGGCAAAAGTAGCCAAAATATTTCTTTCTCGCTCAATTGTTCAGTCCAAGTCAAAGCGCTCCAAGAACCTACATTATGAAAGAATGAAAACTCATGTGTATGTCCTCAGAAGCAAGACATTATTTCAAGGAAAGGCATCCAGAAACAAAAAATGTACTTCACAGACACTATAAAAAATCTCTGTCTACTCAGAATTTCCAAATAAGCTATTCTGCCTTTTGTAGACTATGTCCTTTTTGGATAGTACCGCCAAAGTTGAGTGAATGTAATACATGTATGTGTGTTAAACATGAAAACTTTAAACTGATAGTACAGAAAATGCATGCCTTAAAAGTAGTTAACACAATTAAATGAAGGGAACTTAATTAAAATAATTATGATTGTTACAGAAGAGTGTGTATTTCTTGTCAGTACTATCAACAACAAGTGGCTGTATAACAATGGATCACCAAGAAAGAGAAAGCTATAAGCAGCAAGACAAAATTAGAAATTGAAGTAAAAATGACACTGAAAGATGAAATCCATATTATTGTAGGTAATTGGTGGGCATGTTTGAAAATAGTGTAGTGGTTTTTATGCAATACAAGTTCAACATCAAATATTAGTATTTGGTTATATCAAAATTAAAGGAGAACTTGAAAGCCACAGATCTACTTTTTCACACTGATGCATTTTGTAGCCTTGAGGGAGCAGGTTGCCCTTCACACCGGTGTAGTTTATGCAGGTGACATAAGTCATTTTGCACTTTATCTAAAAGCTTGTGCCATGATGCCTTTGCCATAGTCGCACATATGTCTCCAATTGTACAGAAGTATTTACATAGATTTGCAGATGTTAAAAATCTACACACATTCCAAGTACTCAATCTGCAACAAAACGATGTATACATTAAAACGATCTTACATTCCTAGGATCTTCCCTCGCATTCAAAACATTACATGCAATTACTCTGAGTCTGGGAATGGGAAAGGAGCTCCAGATGGTGTAGGAGGCCTTTTAAAATGTACTGCTGACTACCTTGCTGCAGAAGGGAATGACATTCCATGCTTTGAAATTCTTTAAAGTTCATCGAGGGCAATTGTAAATATCCACCAAAAAGATACAAATATTAACTTTCTAAAATAAAAACAATTAGGCATGTTTCATTATTTTATAAAATCATATTTTGGATGGTGTTGTAGCTTGCAATAATTTAACCCCCTATGAAATTGAAAAATGGGTAGTTGTGGCCTTTGATGGATTTCACTACCCAGGAGAATTAATGCTAATTGCATTGAGGTAATCCATCCCACAGCTGGAGGGAAATACAAATGGCCAGCACAGAAGGACAAAATTACATATCCTTATGGCGATGCAGCGAAAAAGATTGGAAACCCTGCTCCATTTAATTCTCGAGCAGCTACCTTTACTTTTCCTAATTTTCGATTGTAATTGGTTTCTCTTGAATAGTGCATCAACTTTCAATTTGTATCCATCTGACTAATAAAATACATTTACAGTAGGTATATAGTAACTAACTTCTCATTTGTTTACATTAACATTCTGGTTTTTAGCACAATAAGTCTTTAGCATGGTCACTGTGTCTTTAGCATGGATTCTCAAAATTTAAAAATTTGGAATGAAAGAAATTTTGGGTTATTGAGCTCTGCTACTGCTAAAGACTTACTAATAAATACTTGGTTGGTCATTTCATTTTTTTTTTAGATTTTTAAAACAATTTTTACATCCACGAAATTTATTTCATGAAACTGCATCCTATTCACCCTTAACATCATTTTTATTTTTTCAATGGCATCATGAATTGGAGTGCATGTCCATTGCTAAGCAGGTACACCAGTTTGGTGAGAGTAACACCAGAATGGAGACTAAATTAGATGACCCCCAATCTACCTGCACTGAAAACTCAGGTTTAATATGCTAAATTAACCAGACTACACATAACTACTACTTTACACATAAGGATTACCTCAGCCCCTTCTCAATTTTAATTAGACTTCTTTAAGTTCTGATTCCCCATTTTATTTACTTTCCTCTTACTTCAAACTTTTACTTTATTTAAATACCCTCTGAACTAATTTCCACACTTTCCCATTATATATATAAATAAGGGTGTATTAATCCATCCTTAATTTTTCTCCCATTATTTGGTTTCTTCACATTCACAATTCCTACGCCAATAATTATCCTTCATTCTTACATTGGGCATTCCTGTAAATTCTTGCCCCCTTTTATTCCTGGCAACTTCATCCATTCAGCTACCAAATGCATCCAGCATCTTTTTCTATATAAATTTGCCTACATCATTCTGTTTTTAGTTACCTGTAGATTCTCAATGAATGTTTGATGTTGAAACTATTTCTTGAATTTCAATATCTTCAATTCTTTCCCACCTCCCCAAAAAACATTCTTTTTGTTATCTTGGCAGGTTATCACCCTTGTCAATGTTTCCACTGAACTCTGAATTCACCTATTGTCACATAATGAAGGCTAAGCAAAGGAAAAAGTAGGTTGTAACATTGTAGTTACGCTTGCCTGGGTTCAGGGACCAGCCTTGCAAAGCACAATAGACAAGGTCAGCCAACTCAATTACTTATGATGTAGCAGAGCCTGTGTGATGCAATGCCACTCTTTAGGATCAAGGGTAAAGGGTGTAGAGGGAGAAGGGCAAGTTGGTTTTCAAATTATGTATTTAGAAAATATAGCATGTGCCTTGCCTTACAATGGAGCATCACTACAAAAGGTTTGAGAATAAACAGCAGTGAGTTGAGGTAAGCCAAAGCAGCTTTTCCTAACTTCAGATTGAAGTTCAGATAGCAACAAGTGCAAGCCTGGACACTCTCTAACAATGTACATCGTCAGTATAGTATGATATGTATAGCAGATGTTGCTGCACCATATACAAGGATGGATCTCAAGCGAGAGCATTTCTCTGCTATGATTTTCTATAGCTTTAAAGTTGGTTCAGGGAAGAGAGAAACCTTGAAAGATTGCATCATGCATTTAGTGAGTTTTGCCCTTTGCAATCCACTATTTCATGATGGTATGCAAAATTTAGAAGAGGAAGGGATTTTCTCGAAGATGAAGACTGAGTGGAAACGTTTGAAATTCCTTCCATACCATCTGCAATTGCTGTAGGCTCTGAAACTAATGACAAAGCCAAGCGACAGTCTTCCTCTGAGGAGATGCAACTCAGAATGGAAACTGAAGGTTTCATTGAATCACTGATATTAGTGAGGAACATGCTCATTCTCTCTCTCTCTCTCTCTCCTGTAGTAAACCTCAATTGTATAGATATCTTGGTAGGGAAAAAGGAAGGAGAGAGGGAGGAAAGCAGGTAGAAAGGCTGGGAGGTAGGGAGAAAGGAAGGAGAGAAACAAAAAAAAAAAAAAAAAAAAAAGTCTGATATGTTCCATTCGTATGACTTTCCCTACCTGTTCTGCAAACACACTATTCTTACAAATGAGTATTCTTCTATACGATTCATGCTAATCAAGATTAGCAGAAATGCTCTATTACTTAAGATCCTTATAAGTAGAAGGGAAGTAAGGGAGTACACTAGCAACAGCAACTGTCGCTATGGATTAACTTTGAAATTTGCTTCTTTTTGTATGGCCAGGAGTAAAACAAATGAAAAGTGGATGATGACTTCCTGTTTGAAAAAAGATAAGTGTTTTAAAATCAATAACAAAGAATATCTTAGAAATGATTAACTCTACAAAAAAATGAAGGTGACAAATTGTGTGTTGTAACGAGATGTATACTTTTTGTGCAGCAAGTTTTTGTCTAGAGTCAACTGGGGTGATTTTGGGGCAAAAAACTAATATTTTTACATTTTAAGCCTCAAATAATTATTTTGGAATGCATACAAATATATTTTATTACTGTATTTTCATTCCCACACTCAAAATTAAGACATGTGAAACTGTTCATAAATAATGTACAAAAATTCAAGTCCCATATTTACCCCATATTTTGGAGCAAATGAGGGACAAGGCTGAAACAAATGAGGTGCACTGTCTTAACTCAATGACCAGTAGTACCATACTAAATCTGAGGTAATGATGGGACAGGTGATATTTTATTTCTCATAACTTGATTTTTTCACATTTTAGAAAAACCAAAAAAGTTATATTTTCTCCAAAGAAAGAAAAGTGAAACCTTGGAGGCAAAACATGTACTTTTTCTCACAAAAGAAAAATTATATTGCATTACATTAATCCTGGGAAAACATATTTACGAAAACCCAACATCTGAAATGCATGAAATGTATTTACACTTTTCATTTAGTCATTTCTTCTCATTAATATGAAAATTCAACAACAACACACACACACACACACATTATTTAGGTTCTGGCAACTTTTCAATTATATCTTCACAAGAAACCAATATTACATCATCTTCATCAGATCTGAAAGTAATATTCTTAAGAGTCCACAGACTCGCCAGGAATTCAACATTTTTTCTGCTTTGAAAATAATGAGTGGAGGTAACAGGGTCCCTGCAGTTGAACAACAAGCCATTACAGTTATATTTTCCTTAACAGATACCATTACAGTTCTATTCACTTTCTGCCCTTTAACAATAACACCTTTTATGTTCCTAAGTTCAGTTGAAAACCCTGATTCATCCAAGTTCCATACATGTTTTGATTTTCTTGAAAATCTTCGTGTCGCATCCTTGGAAGATACCAAACCTAAATACCAAGTTTGGCTTTTAACGGACTTTTCGTTTTTGAGCTATACTGCCCACAGACACACACACACACACACGGACATTTTTCTAAAAACGCTTTTTTTGGATTCAGGTGGTTTCAAAACATGTATTTACGGTGAAATCTTGGTATCAAATTTTTGGGTGCATTACAATACCTTCTCTATACACTATGTACATAGCATGTATAGAGAAAGTAATATGTGTGTGTAAAATAAGGGTTTCCTTTTCATAGTTTTGAAGACACATTAACCACAGTAACTTTATCATTCAATTAATGTATACTGTAGATTAGATTATGTATCAAGTACAGATATTAAAATCTGCAGAAAATTGTGCATAGTATGCGAATGTTAACTGTCCCATGTTTACCCCATGTCCATGTCCCATCTCTTAGGGTTTACCAGTTATGCAAACATCATCCAAAATGAAGAGGTCTTCAGAGGCTATTCCCAGAAAATTCAACATATAAATTTTATTTGTTCATTTAAATATCTTTAATATATGGTATTTTAATCAAAGCCATTAAGAGCTATTTTTGAGAAAATCAAAATTTTCAAAAAATTGTCCATGTAAAGGGTAGTTTGGGGTGAATAATTTTCTTTAAAAGCTTTGAGTTACATCCTAGGAAGATACTGAATTTAAATATCAAGTGTGGTATTTAACCAACTTTGTTTTTGAGTTACCATGTTCACAGACACACACATGGACCTGAACAGTGCAGTGCAGAATGGCTAATGTAACTATTCTTAACTTTCCCACACTGGTGTAATTTAACTTCAGAAATGTTCTGTTTTGGTTTTGGTTAAGTTTTTTCACCTTTTCACTTTGGTAAAATACATCTTTTACAATGTTTACAAACGCTACTCTCAAAAAATCTACCTTTTGCAGCTCTTGTTAAACTGTTTAAAATGTGTTTCATCGATACTTAGTTACAGCCTCAACAGTAAAATAATTTGTATATTATTTGCACCAAATTGTGAAAAGCTGCATTTGGTAATGCAATTCTTCTCTATCTTGGAAATTAATTAAGCTGAAAAACTCAAAACAATGCATTAATTTCCTGCCAATTCAGGGTTATGTATAACTGGATCGGTATAGCAAGGAGAAAGGGAAATTTATTTGTAGGGTGGGTATCTGTACATATTTCAAATATTTGAATAATGGAAGTTTCAAAAATGTATTATTGCATAATAATTTGAATGTCTGCAATCAATAAGGGTTAATCTAAGGCCTAAATAGCATTATGAATATTAAGTGTATAAATAATAACTGAAATAAGTCTCCATGACTTCACCGGATGAATCCGTAGCTCAGTTGGCAGAGCACATGCCTGCTGTATAAGGGGTTCTGTGCTTGATTTCCAGCTGGGAATAGCAATTTTTCTCTAGCCCAGTTTATTCCTTATCCTCCCCAGTACCTGAAGTATGAATGTGTGCATGATCTAATGATTAAAATAGAAATCTAACAATTACTGTACATGAGTTAATACTATTGCTGATAAGCAATACTACAGATGTGAACTTTGATGGCAAAAATTAGTGTTATGCAGGAACCTGTTTTATTGCCAATTCTCATGCCAATGTGCCAGCTTATAATAGGTACAAAGTAATGGGGTACAACAGTATTGATGCAATATTTATTGCTTTACTTGAAATTTTATTGAAATACTATAGTGCTATGCAGATTGTAACATTAAACCATATCAGAAAATTATACTTAAATTTCACAGACTATTTCATGAAGTTTCTGGATGCCAAAACCTTTTAATCTCCCTTATGTAAGAAAGTTCTACTTTATTTCTCTGCATGATTTAATCACCGTCATTACTTGTGCTTGCTAAAGGTTTGTATAAAGAGAGAAAATTGTGTCTGGCATAAAATTACACCCATATAACTGATATTCATAATTAAAAATTGAAAAGATTGTTCTTCTCAGTGGTTACAAGGTAGGTATCATTTTTAAAATGTTCAGATTACTACCTTGAAGGCAAACACTTTCAAAGTCATTCCATTGAGTATTTTGTTGTGTTTTTCTTTTATATATTTAAGATTAATTAGCTCAGGTACCAAAGATAAAATATAATGATTAGAAAATGTCATGTAATTTAATTAAAATTACTTGACCATTCCAGTAATACGGGCTTTTTTTTATCCAACTCCTGGCAATATTTCTTTTAAATTTATGCAAAAAAGGAAATCGGGTTAGCTGTAAAACTGATATGTACTTAAATAAAACGATAAATTATATGTAAAACAAAATTACGTTCAATGAACATACAGATCCCCAGAACGTCTCCGTAACCGTTGCAGAAAGCTAAAATTAATTTCAACGTGAATATAAAACGTCTGTGTCTTTACATTAAAAGAAGTCTTTCTTTGGTCGAATTTTAATTTATGGAAGGCACAGGACACTTTGAAGGACTGAAAAGAATTAAGTAATTAACCAATGAAAAAGTACGTGTACAAGAAAATAAAAACGTCATGGCAACCTAACAGCTGACTGAATAGAATGGAGTTTTGCAGAGCCGTGTTATTTAAGATAGAATACTTTTACATTCATTATCGGACAGTTTCAACATCCCACTGACTCGCATTTTCTTCAAATGTATATTAATTAGATATATATGTATGTATATATACAAAGCTACGCAGCGGTATCTGCCTCTCTGCGTTTAATTTTGCAATTGATCAGGTAAAAAATATCATTGCGGAGCAGAAAGCAACAGCCTTTGTTGATAAACATTTGCCAACTTCGGTGAGAGCTGCATGTCAAAATGACCTCCCATTATTCAAAACTATTTCCCATTTCGAAATATACATAATAACACCTACAGAATATACATTAACAAATGTTATTTCCTTACCAGCAGCATTAATCATGCCAATAACACCTATTAATGATCTTCTTACCGAAATCCAACCATTGTTAATTGACGACCTTATGCACCCTTACTTCTTTACCCAACAGATGGCAGCTACGTCGGATTTCCATAGGAACGTCATGACTTCAGGTTTGTTTACATTTATACAGCTGGTTGGAGAGACTCACGTGTTCTAGTTGAAATTCTGCTTCGATGAACAGCGTAAGTAGTATGTTGACTTTATTAAAATAGATATTTGTCCAAAGCCCACTTAAATATAAGGCAAGGCTTTTGAAACCACGTCAGCGCCCCAAACCTGGCTAATATTTATTTTCTAATAGTGAAGATTGACTAACCTGAAGGGTAACATAAACAAATTGAATTTTAAAACTGATGTGTAAGTTGAGGTACATTCACTTCACAAGTACATCTTATCCACATCCCACTTTAAAATTACGGTCGTGCTAGATGGTCCCTATAAGTTCTGTTACAAAACCAGTGTTCAGAGAATTTTGCATACTACTATTACCTTGCATTTACATTTTATCAGCTGTTCTTTTCATCCATACAAATCTGCCATATTTTAGTAAGAATTCTGATTACCATTCCTATAATACTAGGGGATCATAAAACTTACATCTCATCATCGTAACAGTAAAATCTGCTTTCAGATCATATCACACCTTTACAACAAATTACCAGATAATTGCAAATTACTAAAACATAAACAGCTTAAACATCAAGTCAAGCAACACTTATTAAATCATATGTAATATGTCAACTCTCTAGTTTAAAAATTATATTTTGTGAATAGTGTACATATTAGTATAAGTTGTGACAATGTAAGTAGTGAATGTGCTGTTAGTCTGTTACTTGACAAAGCCTTTGGATTTTTGTAATTCTTTTGGTGAATAGAACATCTTGTCTATCTATATTATAGGATACACTACAATGTTTCTCACTTTAGTGCTTTTCAGTGTAAGCTGTTTTCAGTTGCCCACTTCTTTTACCTGAATTATTCTTAGCCTATCCAGACACACCTCTGTGATGTCCAAAACTGGTGCAGGCAGTGTGGATGTCTATTAGTGTGGACAAAAGTCATGTTCTGTTTACCAGATGACAAATCCCCATAGCAAACATTCTCACGTTAACCAAGGACACAGTGTAGGGGTTCCATCTTAGGCATCAACCTCAATAAGAGTCAAACTTTTCATGCACACATGCAGAGGATGAACAGAGTTAAAGAGGTGCTAGTGAAATCTTGATCAAGGAAGAAGAACCTAGACTTCTTCAGTAAAAGCAGATGCAGAATAGGGGACTTCAGTCTATCTATTCTGTTTGCTATTATTTCCCAGTAAGGCTAGTGCATGAAATCTCAACTCTCCCACATGCAGAGGATGTGATTAGACCCGGGCTGAAAATTTTTACACCAGATTAAACAACCATGAGATCATCCTTTTCGGATCCGGGAGAGTATTTACCCATAGAACCCTGCTAAATGCATTAGCAGGTTCCCCACATTGGCAAGGGCACATGGTAACGAAGGCACTAAACCAGCAAACAGCATATAACTGAATGTAAGTACACCCCCCTTCCCTTTAGGAGCAGTCATTCAAAATTTAAAGCAGTTATTTTTGGGTCTGACTGTCAGCAGCATAGTATTGGCAAGGTAGTTGCTCACCTTTGAGGAACCTGTAAAATCTTAACACTACCTCCTACTATCCCCACCCAAAAATGTAAACAAACCATCCCACAACTATCGTACTTCTTCTGTGGCTAAGTTCTGCTAAGGGCAGGCACACAGTAAAATGCCTAGGGTATCCATTACCCTATCTTCTGCCCCAGAAAAGAGACATGAGAAACTATTTGTCAAGGACCATGTAAGGAAAGAGCTGAGAGCCTAGCAGACTTCAGCTGAGAACAATTACTGCTTTCCTCACAGGGCATGTCCCTGTGAAAAAGCATCTCAACACAACTGGAGTGCTTCAGGGCAACTTGGACTGCAGATTATGCAGGAAGGAGACTGATACAGCCTGGTACATTTTATGCTCCTGCGAAGCTTTGGCTCTTGGGAAAATGTTCATAGAACCAGAACAAGTATCATCCAGACCCATTGCAGGGCTGCACTCCTTTTTAAGGGATGCAGGTGTAATGGGTTGGTTCTAAACGAAATAGATAGCACAATAAGCCTCAGGCTGAAGTGCAACCGAAGAAATGATGGGGATCTGTATTGAAAAAGAAGAAGAAATCTATTTTCTGCTCTCCTGTTTACCTTTAGGCCCTATACATTCTAAAAAGTTGGTTGCTAGTCATGGTGATCCATCATATCCTTTACTTAGTCAATATACTCTGTTCAGAGTATCCCCTCAGAGTAAAATCTCTACAACTGACCATGGAATAGAGGTATGACTAACCTTAGGGCCACTTTGGAGTCGAAATGAGAGGAAGAGAAGAGACCCCCTTCCAAAAGAGGGAGGTGGCCACCTCTGGTCTCAAAAAGGAACCAAAGGACAGGAAAGGATGAGTGACTGTTGGAGGGAGGCCAGGAGAGATCCCCACCAATCCCCATAACTAGTAAGCCCAGCCCATTTACCCACTAAACTGGCCCTGTTCTCTTCCCTTCTCGGAGGTAGTAGAATTAGTGGCAGACCCCATTCCCTCACCTGCTCTCTTCTCCCTCTGTGAGGTTAAAACAAGAGGAAGAGAACACAATCCTTGCTAGGAACATACAGAAAAGGTTCTCTTTTTTCCATACACACATGAAATTTGTAATAGTAAAAATCTGATGTGTTACAATCACATGACTTTCTCTATATCTCTGTGTCGCCCTCCGTGGGAAATGGTTACCATGCTAACTTCATATACCCAAGGTCGCAGGTTCAAACCTGGCAGAGGACGATGGATTTTTTTCAGGCGTAAAAATCCTTAGCATGTTCGGAAGGGAAGTAAAGCCGTGGGTCCCGTGTCGTAGATTTGCTGCACGTAAAAGAACCTCAAGCCTGCTAGAGAGGCCTCTGAGCAAAATTAAGCCCAGTATAGAATGGGACGCTGAGACCCAAAGCAGTTAAAAAGCGTCCATAAATAACACGCCATTTCCATTTTTTTTTTCTATATCTCTGTAACAAATCATTGTTAAGAAGCTTATTTTTCTATCTACATCATGCTAATCGAGATAAAAATTAGCAGAAATTGTCCTTATTACTTGGTCCCTTGTAAGTAGGAGAGAAAAAATATAATGTGTTCTATTCACATGATGTCCCCAAACTGTTCAGTAATTAACTTTTTACTCAAAAGATTAATCTGTTATCTACATCATGCTAATCAAGATAAACATAAGCAGAATTAGTCTTATTACTAGTAGAAGGGAAATAAGAAAATACACAGGCTAAAGCGATAGTCATCCTTAAAAACATGTCGCTATGTAAACAATTGCAATTCCAATCTCTTTACTCTCCAGGAGCAAACAAATCAGAAACCAGAAGAAAAATATCTTCCCATTTGAGAAAAGTTTAAGTGGCTAAAATTGAAACTAATAATCCAGAATATCTCGAAAACAATTAATTCTACAAAAAAAAAAATGTATAAATTGTGATTCTTAATGAGATCTACATTTTCTGTGTTTTAAGTTTTTGGATATCTCTTGTGGTTCGCCAGTTATACAAAAGTCATCCAGAATGAAGAGGTCTTCAGAGGTTATTCCCAGAAAATCTAAGATATACATTTTGTTTGTCATAATAATATCTTAAACATATGGTTTTTTAATCAAAATCATTAGTCATTTTTTAGGAAATCAAATTTTTTTAAAAATTTAAAGGGTAGTTGTGGATGGGGGGATTTTTTTGAAAATCTTTGTGTTGCATCCTTGAAAGATATCAAACATAAATACCAAATTTGGTATTTAATGATATTTTCGTTTTTGTTGAGGTATGCTGCCCACAGACAGACATACACGGAGATTTTTTACTTTCTCTATATGCACTATGTACATAGTGTATAGAGAAGGTATTGCACTCCACCCAAAAATTTGATACCGAGATTTCACCGGAAATATATGTTTTAGGGTCCCCAATATCCAAAAAAAGTATTTTTACAAAAAGGTCCGTGTGTCCATGTGTCTGTGAACACGATAACTCAAAAACGAGAAGTCTGTAAAATACCAAACTTGGTATTTAAGTTTAGTATCTTCCAGGGATGCGACACGAAGATTTCGAGAAATATCCCCCCACCCCCAACTACCCTTTACATGGAACTTTTTTCGAAAATTTTGATTTTCTCAAAAATGGCTCTAACGATTTTGATTAAAATTTCGTATATTAAAGATATTTACCTGACAAATGAAATGTATATCTTGAATTTTCGGGGAATAGCCTCTGAAGAGTAGTTTATTCTGGATGAATTTTACTGAATTTTGGATAACTGCTAAATCCTAAGAGATGGACAAAAACTTATTACACCAAAAATGTAGGGCACATTAAAACACACAATATATGTTATATACATTTTTTTGTGGAGTTCGTCATTTTTGAGACATTCCTTATTTTTGGTTTCTGCAATGAAAAACATATACTTTTCTCTTACAGGAACTTGTCAACTCCTATCCATATAAATAAAGGAACTTCATTGACATAGCAACCCGGTTTTTACTATCACTTTAACCTATGATACTCCCTTATTTCGCTTCTACTTACAAGGAAGCAAGTAATAAGACTATTTCTGCTAATTTTTTCTGATTAGCATAAAGTAAATAGAAGTATAAGCTTTTTAAGAATAATTTGTTGCAGGGATATAGAGAAAGTCATGTGAATGGAACACATCAGATTTTTTAAAAATGCTTTTTGAGGGGGGTGAGGATTCAGAAGGTTTCAAAACGTATATTTCTGAAATCTCAGTATTGAACTTTTGGATGCAATACAATACCTTCTTTATACATACACTATGTACATAGTATGTGTAGAGAAAGTAATCATAGATGGATAGAGAAAGTCATGTGAATTTGCAAATAAGTTTTTTTTTTTTTTTTATCTAATGCATGACCATGACAGTAATGGTTTGGTAGAAAATACCTAGGTAGACGTGATCATTTGCTAAAATAGTGCAAGTAGACTTTCCCTGTAAATGGACTTGTCACACAGATAGTGATGTACTCAAAGGGCATCCCAACATTAACCACCACATACCTGCTGCTTGCAGTTACTGTGCTACATTATTGCCACTAGCCATATATAAGTAAAATTGACAACCCAGCTTTTCCAGTGTCCAAATTATCTGAGTGAGTCAGTCAGACTTATTCTCCAAACATCTCTCTTGCGTTATTCCTCAGAAGGACAAGCCCTTCTGCCCTGGTTTTCCTTTAACAGGCTTCCATCCCAAGGAATTGACAATGGACGCACATTGCTTTTGAAGCATATTTTCCAGCAATAGAAGTAATTGATGTAGTGTTACAAAATTGACTCAACTAATTAATTTCAATTGTCAGAACACATCGTCACAAAGTCCACCATATATCAGTAATAATATTGCAGAAGCTTAGAGAGGGCTGCGCCGTGGCCGAATGGTTAGACCACTCACCTAGATGGCCCAGGTTTGATCCCAAGCAACTGCATGTGAGATTTGTGGTGGACAAAGCGGCAGTGGGGCGGGTTTTCTCTGGGTTCTCCGGTTTCCCCTGCCATCGCATTCCACCAGTGCTCCATCTTCATTCATGTATCACCAGTGTCACCGCCTGCGGTGCCATGAGTAGTTAAAGCGGGCGTTAAACACTACTACCAGAAGCTTAGAGACAGTGAAACACCATTGAATTAAATTTATGAGTCGAGGTGTAGACACTTATTGCTCACTTACTGTTTTTTTTTAAAACAGGACATGTTTCAAAATTCAGTTTATTACTTTTAGTGCATTCCAGCTCATAGAGTGGGATATCACCAAAATTTTACTTTCTCAATCGATATTATATAAGAACATAGTAGGTAGAGAAGATATTACTATCCACCCAAAAATTGTGATACCTAGATTTCATTGGAAATGCGTGTTTTGAAGACCCCTGAAATTAAAAAAGGAGTCTTTTTACAAAAAGGTTTTTGCAAAAAGCGTAATTCAAAAAAGAAAAGTCAGTTAAATACAGCACCTTCCAATGATGGGACATGAAGATTTTCAGGAAAATACTTTATGTGTACATTTTTTGAAAATTTTGTTTTGAAAAAAATACTTTTGATTAAAATTCTGTATATTAAAGATATTTACATGGCAAATAAAATGTATATCCTGAATATCTTAGGAATAGCCCCTGAAGTCCTTTTCATTCTGAATAATTTTTGCATTACTGGTGAACTGTATGTGACAGACAAAAACTTGCTACACAAAAAATGAGGAGCTTGTTAAAAACCACAATTTATGATATAGGTACAGTCTTTTTTTATAAATAATTTCACAGATATTCCCTGTTATTGTTTCAGCTTTAAAATACTTAAACTTTCTCAAATGGGAAATCATCATCCAAATAAAATTACACCATGTTTACTTCAAATCCTGCTTTAGTCTCCTACATTTTACTTCAAATTTACATGTCAGATTCATTTTTACTTTCTCTACATGTACTATGTACATAATGTATAGAGAAGGTATTGTAATGCACCAAAAAATATTATACTGAGATTTCACCAGAAATATATGTTTTGAGACCCCCTGAATAAAAAAAATGTTTAGAAAAAGATCAGTGTGTGTGTGTGTGTGTCTTAGCTCAACAATGAAAGGTCCATTAAATACCAAACTTGGTATTTAAGTTCAGTATGTTCCAAGTCACCCTCTGTGGTGTAATGGTTACCATGCTAACTTCATATACCCAAGGTCACGGGTTCAAACCCGGCGGATGACGATGGATTTTTTCAGGTGTAAAAATCCTTAACATGGCTTCCTTCGGAAGGGAAGTAAAGCTGTTAGTCCCGTGTCGTAGATTTACGGCACGCAAATGAACCTCAAGCCTGATAGAGAGGCCTCTGAGCAAAATTAAGCGATCTTTCATGTCCAATTTAGAATGGGACGCTGAGAACCACAGCAGTTAAAGAGCATCCATAAATAACACGCCATTTCCATTTAGTATCTTCCAAGGATGAGACACAAAGATTTTCAAGAAAGTTCTCCCACTCCCAACTTCCCTTTACATGGGAAAATGTTCAAAAATTTTTATTTTCTCAAAAATGGCTGTAACGATTTCAATTAAAATGTTGTATATTAAAGATTAGTTGCTTGACCAATAAAATGTATATCTTGAATTTTCTGGGTTTAGTCTCTGAAAACATCTTTATTCTGGATAAATTTTGTGGAATTTTGTATAACTGGTAAATCGTAAGACAAAAACTTACCACACAAAACATGTAGAGTTCATTAAAACACACAATTTATGTTATATACATTTTTTTTGTAGAGCTGACCATTTTTTAGATATTCGGTTTTAAAATACTTATACTTTTCTCATACAAGAATTTGTCAACTCTGGCCATACAAACAAAGGAACTTCAATCACATAGCAACTAGCTTTTAAAAGATTTGACTATCAATTTAGCCAATAGTACTCTCTTATTTCCCTTCTACATACAAGAAACCAGAAATAAGACCATTTCTGCTAAGTTTTTCTCAATTAGCATGAAGTAAATGACAATAATTTATTGCAGAGATGTAGAGAAAGTTAGGTGAATGAAACACATCAGATTATTTTACCAAGTTCAAGTGGATCATCATTTTGGTACCACTGTTTAAGTCTGTTTTCTTTGATTATTTGGCAAGTCTCTCCTTACTTTGAAAATTGCTTTACTAATGATTCGTTGTTCCATAAGAATAGAAGTGTCATTTGTTTCTATTTGGGGGTGGGGCAAGATTGTCTTAAGCAGTTTCCAGCGGTTTCATGGTAATTTTAATAGCACACATAGCATAAAAGAAAATAATCTCTCATTTCTTAAATCAAAATATTTGTGTTCTGTCTTAATTTTCTTCTGGTAGAGTAATAATAACCAGTGGCCTAATTATTTGTCACAATTTAGGGGGCTGGACATTGAACCTCCTATCCCCTCTAAATGATTCCCAACATGTGAATCCATTCTTGCAAACAAGGAATTTGTTGTGGCTAGAGATTTTATGCTTTCTGTGTGACACCTTTGTCTTAATCTTACCTGCTTTTGCATTACCTCTTTAAAGTATTGCTCGTGCTCTTCTCTTGCTAATTAAATCTTTCTCAAATTTTGGCAAGATATGCTTCATATTTTATTGGAACTTGATTAAGCCCTCATGCAATAACCATGAGCTATCAATGGATACTATTGTATAGCTGCAAATGACCACCAGGAACCACATAAACAGACTCTAATATGTCCCCTCCATGTATCTCTAGTTCCTAAGGTCATAGGCCCAAACCCAGTAGAGAGTAATGGATTTTCGGAAGCAAAAGTTCCTTAGCACAGCGTCCTTTGTAGTGGATGTAAAGTTGATGATTCCGTGTCAGATTTACAGCACATAAAATAATCTCAGGCACGATAGTGGTCTCTGAGCAAAAGTTGTCTTTCTTATCACATATAGAATGGGACACTAAGAACCAGTCCTTAAATAAAAATTCAATTCCAGTTACTAAAAGATATATAACAAGTATAATTAAAAGTTTATTCACACTAATATAGTTTATCCAGTAATAAAATAAGTTTAGGTTTTTAGGCAATGAACTTTTCCTCCAAAGTTAATTATAGATGACATTAGGTTGTTATAGGTGCCTTTATGTTTTTGTAGTTTCAACAGATAAAATATAGGTTCTGTTGTAGGTAGCTTATGTCTTTTTGCAATTTCAAACAGGAGTGTTAGGCTATTTAGCTCTATAACGAAATATAGGTTATATCTTTTTGCAGGCTACAAATAGTAGTATATATTGAAATATAGGTAATTTATGTCTTTTTTCAGTTTCAAACAGGAGTGTCAGGCTACATTAGATGTAGGTTATGATGTAAAAGTAGTAGGTAATAATAATAATAATAATGACGATGGTGATGGTGGTGATTATGATAATGATATGTCAGAGACCAACATATTCATCCAAAAATTACATCATAAACAACTTAACTAGGATATATTACATATTTACAGATATTTAATTACAACATTATATTTACATCACTGTTCATAAATTCATTAATTGAATAAAATGGTGTGTTTTTCAGCCAATTATAAACATAGTCTTTTAGCCTAGTGAGAGAAATATTTTTAGCTACATCAGTTAATTTGTTGTAACATATCAATCTTGCTATAAAAGCAGGTGTATGAACTAAGAGCTAATTTATATCTCAGACAATCATGTTGAAGTAATAAAATTTGGCCCTTGGAAAATGCTATCCTATATTGGTTTTAATGTAGATTAATGATCACTATATAAATGGATTATCATCACTCCCATAAATGTATTCCATAATTAATGTGAATTTCAAGCAGGGAAAAATATACTTGTCTAAGTATATCTAATGATATGCAGGACTTTAATTTTCTAAAGAGAAGGATTACTCTAGATAATTTAGTGCAATATTGTTAACATGCTTTTTCCAACCTAGTTTGCAATCAATTTAGAATGCCAAGAGATTAACTAAAGGTAATCCATTTATAAGATAAACTAAATATGTATTGCTGTATTTTCTTCTCATTTAGCATTAGGAGTTTAAGTATTTTTGCAGTTTCAAACTGAAATGTACATTTACAATAATTAAGGTGGCCGAGTGGTTAGACCACTTGCCTCTCACCAAGGCAGCCCAAGTTCGATCCCAGGCAACCACATGTAGGATTTGTAATGGACAAAGAGGTGCAGGGGCAGTTTTTTTTTTGGGGGGGGTACTTCGGTTTCCCCTGCCATTGCAGTATCTTAGTAGTAAAAGCAGGCATTAAACACTACAAAATAAAAAAAAGTACAGAAATTGTTATTGTTCTTTAATTTTAGAAGCATGAATTTGATAAGTTAATTTCCTTGTAATTGTCAAATTGTGTTGCATATATGATGAATAGATTTTATGTTTTTAAGCAAATTGAGTTATGTACAGTTATTTTAACTGTGGACAACCTCACTTTTACAAAGTCTAAAACAGTAATAGGTACTTAAATTTACTACCATATGAATAATTAGTGGCTATCTGGTACAATATAAGGTTTTAGCAATGTTTCCCATTATTTGGTTTCAGTTTATCGTTGTGCAAGCTCAACACTATTTCTTATTTTTAGTGTGGTTAAAAACTTTGGCGATTTAAAAGATAGATTTACCTGTAGTTGTTTTACCTATTAGTTCTATTTTGGCTAACAGGTTGCCTCCCAAAGCATTTGAACCAAATTCCATTGTAAATTATGTTTTATTTGTTTTTTAAGCATTCTGGTGCAGTTGTTGCATCTTGAATTGAATAATTCTGTATTAAAACAAACCAGAACCAGAAAGAATTACAATATTATTGAAATGTAAGTATATATGCAGGAATAGCTGTTGTAGAGTTCATAATGTTTTTTGTCACCAAAAGTTTGCCGTCCTTTGCACTACATGATTAAAGCACTTGTCATTTGATCTAATTATAATGTTACCACCACTAATTATTTTATTATTAATTGTTGAAGCCATTTATGAATTTCTCATCCTTCAGCATACAGCTATTAAGGTATTGTAAATAACATGAATTTAAATTGTAATCCTTATAATGATACATTTATGTTATTCCCTTCTGAAGTTATTTAAGAATGTGGGTCCCATTATTATTGCTAAATTAATCACCTAAATAGTCACTATATCATTCCAGTAATTAAATGTTTGCATTTCAGAAATTACGTTAAAATGGCAAAGATGGATACTGAAGTGTGTCACCAAGGAATCCAACCAGGAGAGGTTACTGATGCAAGCAAAACATCTGACTTCTACCACACATTTCAGATACCACCACGCTTTGATAATCCTTGTAAGTTTTACTGCTTTTGATTCTATAATAACAAGCATATTTTATCTATTTCTTTACATTGTTCAGGGTTCTGATGACAGTGTAACTGAATTATGCAGAAAGTACAAGATGTGCTCAAGAAGTAATGAACCTGTGGTTGATAAAAATATATTTATTGATTTGAAGTAGTCTCCTTGGTGATGCACACACTTCTCCCAGCACTCCCGCCATTGTTGGAAACACTTCAGGAATGGTGAGTACCTGGACTGTTGCATTCTTCATGTCTTCTCTTGAGTTATTGGGCTCCTCTCCATGATATTTTCAGCTTGGGAGATAGCCAAAAGCCACATGGATGTCCAGTGAGCAGGGAGCCTAATGAAGCACAGGAATGTTGTGTTTGGCAGTGAATGTGGGTATATTATCATGACGGAGCTGCCCATAGATGCAGTTTTTTGAGCCACACAGCATCACGAAGGCAGTACTCCTTTGTGATAGTTTGGCTTTATGGTGATGCATACTCATGATAACAACACCATGAGAGTCAAAGATCTGCCTCGGGGAGTTACTGTGATGACTGTATCTTGGTTTCTCATAAACTATGTCTCAACACCTGTGATCATGGTGTTCAGAGAGTTGGGTTCATTGACCAGCATGCCCTGTGCAGATGCCATTACTTGTACTCCATTGTTAGCAGCTTCAGTGTGAATTTCACAGACACACTGCTCATGCCCAAATTTTCAGTCAAAATTGAATGCGCTGATCCAATACATACCATTATATAAATCAGCAGTGATACAGCAGTCCTGCAAAACCACAGTATACACTGCTCAATGTCATTGTCATTTTAGGTTGTTGAGGGCATACCTGAATGTGATTCGCTGTTCACTGGTGCATGGCCATCTTTGAAGTGGTTTTACCACTCCTTGGTCCATGGGGTGCTCATGGTCCTGAGAGCCTGTTGAATCTTGCAAATGGTTACCACTTAGGTATTGCCAAGCTTTTGGCAGAGTTTGATGCAATATTATTGTTCAAGTTGTTCCATCATTTTACAAAAACTGAAATCTGAGAACTACTCACCACACTCACTTGTAGACCAACTGCCAGAAACTGATGCTTTCTGTGGGTAGAAAAGAATTCACTAATGTCCTCTCCACATCTACACCAAAGGAATGCTTTATGTGGGAAAACATAAGGTTTGATACTTCTTAAGACGCTTTATATGTTTTTGCAGTATTTTGTATTGCAATGCAGAAGCATTTCCAAACTCAAAAATAACATTTAAAATTTAATATCCTATTAATTGTAAGACAATCATGAAAAGATTAAATTTTATTTTCAAACAAAAACACATTTACAGTATTGGGTAAGGAGATAATGTTTTAATTTTAAAATATTAATGAGTAAATGTTAAAGAAAATTAAAATAACTTCATAGTTAATAGTGCTCCTGTTATTAATAAACCAATCAACCAATTTTGATGATTCATCACCATTCAAGAAACCCTATTCTTTCTGACAGACGTGGACTATAAAATACCTATTTAAATGTGTAAAGTACTAAAAAGTGCAAAGGAGGCTTTGACTTTTCATTGAGATTGTTTAGATAGATAAATAGATAGGTATGGAGGGTAGGTGGGTAGGCAGACAGGCACACAGGCAGGTAGGTAGATAGTATGGGGGCATGACATGGCAATTAAGAAATGAGAAGATGCAGCGAACCTAAAGAGAATCAAATACGCTTACAATGCTATACCCTTGCCAAAAGTTGTTCTGGGTGGCTCAATTGATTAGGCTCTGACCTTCTGATCCCAAGGTTGCAGGTTCGAACGTGGCCCAGACCAATGATTTTTAAATGTGCTTAAAAGTGACAATCTTATGTCAGTAGATTACTGGCATGCAAAAGAACTCCTGCATGACAAAAATCAGCATGCTTGTGGCATTGATATCCAGGTAAATCCATCGTCAACAAACAAAATATATCTAATGTCAAAATATTTTAATAAACATCATGTAAGAAAGTTTTAGTTTAATTCCTTTGTACTTATGTTGTAATTAGTTTGTTAGCATGACATGCTAAATAATTGCATAAAGAAGGAATATTGCTAAATTTGCAAATTGGTGAACAAATATTTAATAATCAACCCTGAGAAGATTATTTTCCTCAACAATCATAGACTGTGTCTTTTCCAAAGATGTTAACTGTGCACATGGAATCTTCTTATTCACTAGTTTCACCTCTACTTCATTGTGTTTTGTGAAAACTTTTGTTATCAAATAACTACTACTGTAATCGTACTAAAACATTACTGAACTAATGCAACTGATGATAGTTCCACTGCCAAAGCTTATAGAATATTTCTGAACTTGTAAAACTCGAGGTATAGTATGGAAGTCAGCTGTTCCACATCCTTTACATGTGAAAATCAGTGGATATTTCATCTGTTATTAGGAATAGCCCACAAAATTACAATTATAAGGGGTAGAGAAAAATGTTCTAGACCATTGTGTAACAATTTCAGAAAGAATTATGAGGGTAAACGATATTCAGTTGTTATTCGAGTTTGAAAATCTAACTGTGCAACTTCTGAAAGTGAGCTAGTAGGTGATATAGTGATAGGATAAATTTGTAGCAGTTTTTTGGTTGCCTTCTGAATTTTCTTCTTATTAGTTAGTAACCTTATAGGTTAATAAGGATCCATTTTAATCAGAATTTCAGCAAACCACATTGTCATAAATGTGCACTTACCATTACTACTACTAGGGTGGTGCCCTGAGTATAGACTGCTCACTTGCCAATGTCACACAAATTGTTGCCCACTATAAGCAGATATAACAACAAATAAATAAACATGTAATAAATAGATAATAAAGAAATAATAAATAAGGTAATGCAAAGGTGTACATTTACGATGGAACAATGAGCAGTCTAGTACTCGGGTATGGGTACCAGGGCTCCAAGAAAGGACAGAGAATTGAACTGTCAAGCCATGACATCTACTAACTTCAAGTACATTATATTACCCTTTGAAGTGACACTTTGAGAAATTGATGTTTTTAAAGTCAGGTCAAAACTATTATTGGATTTGCTATACATCTTTAAACTGTATCCATTTTAGGAAATATTAAAACCAATAGCAGTGTGCAACTATTATAATTCACATCAAACCTCTTTCATATGACCTTCAGAAGCTGCACAGCTGTAGCAAGTCACAGGCGTGCAACATTGCCAAGACAGAACTAGCCACATTTCACTTAGTAATTACTAGAGTAACACTTGGATACTAATAGTTTATTACAATCTTAAAACTTATATCAGATATAAAGAGAGTGATCGAGCAAGCATGTATGAAAAAGAGTGTAATTTAAGCTTCAGCTGTTCCATATATATATATGCAATTATGTTTTACATGTATTTTGTCAGGAATAAAACAACTGTTAATAGAGATGTGATTAACCTTTGTATTAATGTACTATTATGCTTTGCTTTTCTCCTAAACACCCTGACTGGGGGATAAAACAGATAGTTAATGTGTAGTTCTATGTAGTTGAAGATATCATGTCACCAAGTAAAACAAGCGATTATGTTAGTGAAAACAGAGGAACAAAATATAGTTTTTTACGTAATCACGCAGTGACAATAAGGTCCTGGTCATGCCTCTAAGTAAGTACATTAGTTTGTAATTTCATTTATTTAGTTTTACTAAATAACCAAATTTTTCTTAGGTTTTAATCTACAGTTCCACTAAATAACCCTCGGAAACACCCTGCGCTACATGCTACTATCTCTTATCTTTCTCAAACCCGGCGGAGAATGATGGATTTTTTTCAGGCGTAAAAACCCTTAGCATGCCTTCCTTCGGAAGGGAGGTAAAGCCGTTGGTCCCATTTCATAGATTTACAGCATGTAAAAGAACCTCAAACATGAGCAAAATTAAGCAGTCTTTCACGCCCAGTATAGAATGGAATTCTGAGAACCACAACAGTTAAAGAGCGTCCATAAATAAAACTCCATTATTCTATCTCTCTCACACAGAAGCGCACAATATGGCTATGTTGTACCGTGCTCTTATTGGCTACTGTGATATGCGGAGATTTGATGTGAGCTCTAGTATCACATGAGTATTTTTGGTGTGTTTCATGCTAAGATGTGTGATATAATTTAGCATTATTTACAGTGCTTTCTTGACTTGTAAAACACAGAGTACTGCTTGTTGAAAGTAAGCCTAAGAGCTGATTGCACTTGATTATCAACTCATTAATCAAACTATATTTGCAGATTGGTTTAGAGGCTATGGTTGCCAGCAAGATTCTGGATCTAATCCATTCTACAGAACAACTTCATCGGATTATGGATGGTATCCACCATGTATTCATACTGTACCTGCTGCATACTATCCAACAACTCAGTCTTTTAGCAACACTTTATTAAGAACAGGCATGTACAGAAATTGTTCACTGAACACAGCATTGGACAAAGCACTTATCTGCATGTAATTCCAGAATTACTAACATGTGTATGTGTCTCACTTCAAAACATTAATATTGCATATGTATTTATTTGGTATGCAAATATTTCCTTAAAATATGTTAATTAAATTTATGATTATGTGTCAAAAGTGTTAATCAGAAAAAGACATCTATCAAATATATTTTTCTTAGATATTGCACATAAACTTTACAAAAATGTATTTATGCATATTGACATTAATACACACAAATAAATTAGAGGAGAAATGTTACTTAAGTGAAAAGTATAACATTGCTTTTGTAGCACATGCTTTTTAAAAATATTTACATTGAAAATTTATTTATTTATATGTATTTTATAGACACTGTAGATACAAGTAAAAATATATTCACAAATAGACTAGAGGGAAAAGGTATAATTTAGCACTAATAAGACCAGAAATGTAAAGCACTTGTAACATAACAAATCAGCTTGTATGTGTGATATCTCAGGTATTCAGGAATGTCCCTCGAGCTTCTAGGGTAGTTGAATCAGTTGAGAAGATTTAATGCATATATGGGTAACTCACCAATAGAGAGAGCCAAAAACTATGGTTTATATCCCAGCTGTAGCATTGAACTTTTCAGTCTGATTCAAATTTACAATTTAATGAACAAATAGAGAGAACAAATATCAAATACAGGAGATAATGAAATAAATCAGAAGTTTGAGACAAGCAAAGTAGTTCAAGTATATAACATGATTTGGGACAATGACCATCACTACACTTAAAATTGTATTTAAAAAATATATGTTTCAAGGGAATTTGCCCTCTTCTTCAGTACTTCAACTGATATTATACAGGAGTTAATGTTCACCTAATGCTGAATGCAATTCCTCTATCATTTTCTACTACTTACCAACCTTTAGTAAGTAGAATAAGTATTAATATAAAAATAATAGTTGCAACAAATATTCACTTATCTTTTGGAATCCTTGCTTTGGACTAGTTTTGCAATGAATTCATTGCATTATCAACATAAATTTCCTTATGGTCTCAGTTTTGATGTTTATTTACACTGTTATGGTTACTGCTACTAGGTGGATTGTGTACTAATGCTTTGCTAACTGCTGGAATCAAAACAAATTTGGTAAGAGAGTCAATTGGAGGCATATCAAAATTCATTGCATGATTTCTATACTTTAATATAAATATTTTCTCCCAACCATTAAATCTATGGGCCCATTTAAGTGTTTTAATAATTTAACATCTGGATTTATTTCATGATTAAATTTCCAAAAATGTTCTGCTACAGCTGATTTATCAATTTGTTTGTATTTAATATTCCTAAAGTGTTCTTTTACTCTGGTTTCCAAATGACGTTTGGTCTTACCAATATAAACAAGGTCACAATTTAAACAATTTAATTGATAAATGCCAGATTTTTTTATTTTTTGAAATGTCATCCTTTTTAGAAAAGCCTAACAAAATTTTTATACTGTATTTGTTTTGAGGAACCAATATTATGCCATGCTCTTTGAAAATATTTGTGAATTTTTTATTTGCCCAAGGGTGATAAGTAAATTTTTTTAAAAATGTAATTATCTTTTATTTTCTTAAGCATAGAAATATCTTTAATAGCTTTTTGATATCTAAACTTCTCAATTTTTTTATTTATAAAATCAATATTAAAACCATTAATTAAAGCAGTGTTTATATTCTTTATAGAATTCATCTTTATTAAGGGGTAAATTAATTAACCTATAAATTAAACTATTAAAAACAGCAAATTTATGTGAAAAAGGGTTAAAGCCATAATTTTTTATATAATTATCAGTGTGGGTTTGCTTTCTGTATATTCCAAAATTCAATTTATTGTCTTTTTTTATTATTTTTATATCTAGGAAAGGGAGATAGCCATCACTTTCAGTTTCTAATGTGGATTTTATAGCCTTATCTTGTAAATTTAAAAGTTTTAAAGCATCACTTACATGTTTATGAGGAACAATAGCAAATATATCATCTACATATCTATACCAATTTTAAAAATTAGAGGGAATGCTTTAGTGACCTGTATTTCAAAATAGCTCATGAAAAGATCAGCAAGAAAAGGTGAAAGTGGACTACCCATTGTTAAACCAGAAGTTTGTTGATAGAATTTGTCATTAAAGCTGAAAAAAATTTGATCCAAACAAAGATTAGTAAGGATAACAAAATCATTTATTAAATCTTCATTCAGTTCTATAGAACTTAACCATTTTTTTAAAAATGTCAAAAGTTTTTCTCTAGGAATGCTTGGAAACAAAGCAGTTACATCAAAAGAAACAAGTTTATCATCAGTAGACAATGTAGTATTGCTGATCCTTTCGACTAGCTCAAAAGAATTTTTAATACTTAAACTCTCAAATTTTTCAAAATTAATGAATTTTTATTTAACTATTTGGCTAGGTTGTAAGTAGGTGAATTTATGCAATTTACAATAGGCCTCATTTTATTTCCAGGTTAATGAATTTTGGGAAGAGCATATATTCTGGGTAAAATTGGATTACTGACTTTTATAATTTGCTTTTCTTTATTTGTAATACTTTTAATTTCATTAAGGGTTTTATTATAATTCGAAATGCAGGATTTTAAAGGGTTAATATCAATGCTTTTGTAATCTGGCATTTATCAATAAAAATCTGGCATTTATCAATTAAATTGTTTAAATTGTGACCTTGTTTATATTGGTAAGACCAAACGTCATTTGGAAACCAGAGTAAAAGAACACTTTAGGAATATTAAATACAAACAAATTGATAAATCAGCTGTAGCAGAACATTTTTGGAAATTTAATCATGAAATAAATCCAGATGTTAAATTATTAAAACACTTAAATGGGCCCATAGATTTAATGGTTGGGAGAAAATATTTATATTAAAGTATAGAAATCATGCAATGAATTTTGATATGCCTCCAATTGACTCTCTTACCAAATTTGTTTTGATTCCAGCAGTTAGCAAAGCATTAGTACACAATCCACCTAGTAGCAGTAACCATAACAGTGTAAATAAACATCAAAACTGAGACCATAAGGAAATTTATGTTGTGCAATGAATTCATTGCGAAACTAGTCCAAAGCAAGGATTCCAAAAAATAAGTGAAGATTTGTTGCAACTATTATTTTTATGTTAATATTTGTGTTATTACTTCACTGTTATTAGCTTCTTTTTACATTTATAAGAATAAGTATTGTATTCCACCCAAGTATGATACTGAGATTTCTCTGGAAATACATGTTTCCTGAATCCAAAAACACCTGGTATGTTGCACTTGATCCCATTCTCTGCTCATTCTTGTACAAACTGTTCTTGCAAATGTAAATTCTTCTATGTGCTTCATGCTCGAGATAAAAATTTGCAAAAATTGTCTTAATTCACATTTCCTTGCAGGTATAAAGGGATTAGAGGAACAGTAGATTTTAAGCAATAGTCAATTTTAAGAGATACTACATAAATAATATATAACTTTCAGAAGCTCTTCTCAGAAAATTCATGATATACATTTCATTGGTCATGAAAAAATTGAAAACTGTCTTTGTTGGAGGTGGGGGGGTATCTTTGTTTGTTTTAACAAATATGGATTTGCTCCCAAATTTTCAATTAATCATTTATTTAATATATTGGGAAGAATTTCGGTTGATTAGTGATCTTTATATACAGTACGTTTGTTACAAAACTTGGCAGCCAGGAAATGGCCCATGCAACCTTCACTGCATTTCCCTGCATATGCATCCTACCACCGTTCTGTCTTCACATGTGTATCAATCTTCTTTACTAGACCAGTTCACTTGTGAATAACATTATGAATAGTTAAAAAAATCTAATTGGAATTAACACTGGAAGCACTGTAATAATTTATAAAATAATACAGATTGAGTGGAGCAGACACTCTATGGCTTCACATACCTAAACTTTTCCAGACGCATTTCACCTTCGGTTGAAGGCATCATCAAGGTGTCGACTGACTGGAACTCTGGTGCTCTTGTGGATCTTGCTTCTCTGGGGTGGAGACATCTGATAGAGGTTTTATGAGGCTTATTAGTGGCATGTAAAAGTTCATGAGAAAATCACTGTTTTTTTTATATAAATTTTTTCCCAAATATTTAATTCTGACATAAGGCTGACCAATTTTAATAGATGAGTCTTTTTCTCTATGTTGTGATGGTCATTTCAAAAGTGTGTTGCTACTGCAGATTTGTTGGTTTCTTTGTTTTTGATGTTGCCAAAATGTTCCTTTAATGTAATCCCAATGTTCCTTTTTGTCTTGCCGATGTATACTTTATTGCAGTCAGAACAATTGATTTTATAAATGCCAGACTTCTTTTCGGGGGGGAATTTTATCAGTTGTTGGTTTCTTCAGAAGATTTCTGACACTGAATCTATTGACAAGTGCTAAGATGATGTTAAGTTTTTGGAAGACTTTTTGAAACTTATGGGTTGCCCAGGGGTGATATGTGAATTTCTTATATACTTTTATGTGTATGGAAAGTGTCAGTGTAGTGATTTGCTTTATGTTTTTGTCTCTTGAACTTTTTTATTTTGTTGTCTACTAACTTTTTGTTGAACCATTCTGTATAGCTGTTTCTATAATAGTGGAGTATTCAGTCAAATATTCCTATTCATCCAATGGTACATTTACCAATCTATGAGTTAGGCTATTTATGATTGCATGTTTATGTGGTGTGAGATTGAAACTATTTGCCTTGATGTAGTTGTCAGTGTGAGCATCTTTTCTGAAGATTCCAAATTTTAATTTGCCATTATGTTTCACTATTTTTAAATCTAGGAAGGGTTGTGCATTGTTTGATTCCATTTTCATTGTGAATTTGATGGTAGGTTCTTGTAGGTTGAGTAGTTTAAGGGCATGTGAGTTATGCCTTTTGTTGACTATTGCAAATATGTCATCCATGTACCTGTACCAGGTTTTGAACACGAGAAAGGTGTAATAATTTGTGTTTCGAAGTGACTCATAAACAGATTGGCAAGGAAGGGAGATAATGGGTTTCCCATTGCTTGTCCAGATTGTTGTTGGTAGCATGTTCCTCGGAATGTGAAAAATGTTTGTTTAATACAAATTCTGGTGAGTTTTAAGTAATTTTGTATGTGATTGCTGTCTATTTCAATGGATTCTAGCCACTGTTTCAAGATAGAGAGTAGTTTAAGTTTTGGGCCATTAGGAAAGAGCGATTTGACGTCAAATGACACCACAACATCATTTGGTGATAGGCTAATATCCCTAATATTGTCTATTAGTTTTAACGAGTTACTCACTCTGTGGCTTTCAAATGTAGATAGTGACATGAACTGTTCTGATAACCATTTTGCTAAGAGGTATGATGGTGTATTGATGTTGTTGATTATTGGTCTTAAGCTGTTACCTGGTTTGTGAATCTTGGGTAGTCCATAAATACTTGCCACTTTAGGATTGTCTACTTTAACTTTATATTGTGCTTCATTTGGAATTATGCAGCTGTCTTTTATTGTCTCATTGACTATTTTGGTGCATTTAATAAGTAGATCCTGTTTAATTTTCATGAATTCCTCTGATTTTAAAAGATTTTCCATGCTGGAGATATATTCTGTCTGGTCCATAATGACTATTTTATTGCCTTTGTCGGCTTTTGTGTAAACAATGTCTGTTTTGTGAGTGATTTGATAAGTAGTTTAAAAGTGTTCTTGGGTTTGTCCAAATTTAATTTCTGGAGTATGTCCTTTGATTCCTTTCTGACAATGTCCTTATTTCTGTGGAAACAAACTTAGAGTAGTGAAGGACACTCTGATAATCTGGGTAACTTTTTCCTGTGCATCTTGTCATGAGGTGGTTTTGGCATGATTGTATATTGGCCATTTCAATTTTATGCATGGAGGGGGACCCTGTTTCTATTTATCCACTACATAGTGGAAGTCTTTTGATCTGCCATTGTTGCCAGAGTGTTATTTTCACATCCCCAGGAATCTCTTCACCTGCCAGTGAGTCTTGCAGAGGTCTTAACAGTGGCAAGGGAATGCATTTCGGTTAATAGCTGCCAGATGGCAGTGGTACCATGGTTATTTGTTGCTAAATGACCGTAGTACTGCTATATTTTCCCTCCCCATTCAATATTAAGGTAACGCACAAGTTTATCAAGACAATGATGCAACAGAGCAGTGAAATTCAAATACATTATTATGTATTAATTGTCCTCTCCTTACTCCTATCGTTTAAAATAAAGAAGCAAAGAAGCTTTCCTGGTGACGAACACCCAGAGAAGTACTTATTTATTTGCCGCTAGATGGCCGTAGTAGTATTTTCCCTCCCCATTCAATGTTAAGGTAACACATCAGTTTATCAAAACAATGATGCAATGCAGCAGTGAAGTTCAAATACGTTTTTATGTATTAACTTTTCTTTCCTTACTCCTATTGTTTAAAATAAAGAAGCATTCCTGGCGACAAACACTTAGAGTAAGTAATTATTTATTTGCCGTTAGATGGCCGTAGTTTTCCTGCCCATTCAATGTTAAGGTAACCCATAAGTTTATCGAGACAATGCCATAACGCAGCAGTGAAATTCAAATACATTTTTATGTATTAACTGTCCGTTCCTTACTCCTATCGTTTAAAACAAACAAGCAAAGAAGCTTTCCTGGCGACGAACACCTAGAGTAAGCACTTATTTATTTGTCGCTATATAGCCATAGTAGTATTTTTCCTCCCCATTCAATGTTAAGGTAACCCACCAGTTTATCGAGATAATGACGCAACGCAGCAGTGAAATTCTAATACATATTTATGTATTAACCGTCCTTTCCTTACTCCTATCATATAAAATAAAGAAGCAAAGAAGCTTTCCTGGTGACGAGCACCTAGAGTATGCACTTATGTATTTGCCGCTAGATGCCAATAGTACTGCTATATTTTTCCTCCACATTCAGTGTTTAAGTCACGCAACAGTTTATCGAGAATGACACAACGAAGCACTGAAATTCAAATACATTTTTATGTTATAACTGTCCTTTCATTACTCCTATCGTTTAAAATAAAGAAGCAAAGAACCTTTCCTGGCAACGAATACCTACAGTAAGTAACTTATTTATTTGCCGCTAAATGGCCGTAGTACTGCTCAATTTTTCTTCCCCATTCAATGCTAAGGGAATGCACCCAGTTATGGAGTTGTTTTTTTGTTGTTGTTGATCTCATGCTCTTTACCAGCTATACAAAGTAATCCTAAATGAAAAGGTCTTTAGAGCTTATTCCCAGAGAACTCAAGATAAACATTTTGTCATGTAAGTAAAGATGTGGTATATTGATCAAAATTAGCCATTTTTTAGAAAATAAAATTTTTCGAAAAATATTCCACGTAATTGTTGGGGGTTGAGGGATTTTTGTGAAATTTTTTGTGCTGCATACTTGGAAGGTATTCAAGTAAGTTGATATCTAATTAGCTTTTCATTTTTGAGTTATAATGTCCACAGACAGGTGTGGACTTTTTTTTTAAAAATGCTTATTTTGCATTTAGGAGTCCTCAAAACTTGTATTTCTAGTCGAATCTCAATATCAAATTTTGGATAGATGTATTTTGTAATTAAGTTCAAAATAATAACTGTAAAATATGTATTGTTACCATAGAACATTATTATTATTACTATTATTGTTGTTATTATTATTGATTATTATCATTATAGTTATAATTTATCAGTTTAGCTTCAAAAATAGTATGTTTATTGTATTTAATGTGATTCAAGAGGACCTCCAATGCAAGACGATCTCCAATTTCAGAACTAAATTTTGGAATTTAGCAGATCATAAAAACACACACACATACATACATATGTATATGAAAAATCTTTTTTTTTTTTGTTCATTATTGTCACAACAAGATTTGTGGAAAAGAAAATGTTTAAACATAATACGGGAACATTTTTAAAATCTCATAAAAGAGTAAAAACAGTGCAAAGGTAAGGGATTTTGGTTAATAGCCGCCTGATGGCAGTGGTACCATAGTTATTTTAGCTAAATTGTCGTAGTACTGCTATATTTATTCTCCCCATTCAATGTTAATTCAGTTTATCGACACAATGGCGCAACACAGCAGTGAAATTCAAATATATTTTTATGTATTAACTATCCTTTCCTTACCCCTATTGTTTAAAATAAAGAAGCTTTCCTGACCACAAACACCTAGAGTAAGTACTTATTTATTTGCCACTAGATGGCCGCAGTGCTGCTATATTTTTCCTCTTCAATCATTCTACATGCAATGTTAACGTAATGCAACAGTTTATCGAGATAATGGCACATCGCAGCAGTGACATTGAAATAAATTTTATGTATTAACTGTCCTTTCCTTACTCCTATCGTTTAAAATAAATAAGCAAAGAAGTCTTCCTAGCGACGAACACCTAGAGTAAGTACTTATTTATTTGCCGCTAAATGATTGCAGTGCTGCCCAACTTTTCTTCCCTATTCAATGCTAAGGGAATGCAACCTGTTATGGAGTCAATAACGCAATAACTGTGAAAATCAAATATATTTCTTATGTATTAACTATCGTTCCCTTGGTACATCGTTTAAATAAAGAAATACGTATCTTTTGTTTTAATTCTTAAAAATGAACAAGTTATAAACTACGCACATAATCATTAGCCCTTCTTGTAATCTGAAAATACCGGAGAAATGACGGGATTCGTTTTAGGTTAACTTCCTATTGCAATGATGGTTATTTGACGTTATGTGCTGCATGAGCTAGCTAAAGAACATGCAGATACTCGCGACATCATCACACTGCAATTGCGGTGCTCTTAATACATTTAATCAAGTAATATTTTGGGTTAAATGGATAAATTTAATACACAATGCTATCATCAAATAAAAGCTTAACAGTTGCCCAACAAGATTCACTTGCTCTTTAGTTATGTCATTGTTAGCCTTAAAAATCATTGTTTTGACAAAGGAGAAACAAAGAGATTCGGAAGAAGCATGAGAGTTACTTTGTGACTTTCTCCTTAATATAATTAATTATCTATGTCAGCGTTTACCCGCCACACTATGGAAGTGCTGCCATACTGTTATTATGCCAATGGCATTCTTGGTTGCCCACGCTGTTAACTGCATGTCATTTTTTCCACAATACCTGCGCTGACTTTGTCCTTTTCGCTACATTGCACAGATTTTCACATGCAAATGCATTATTAGACATTGTCAATGGGCAAATTCCAGTTGACTCTTCTACTGGCCTCATTTCTTTTCCATCAAATTTTTGTCTTTTCACAACGTCAAAGGAATAATTAATATCGAAAGTGTTCCCAAATAAAATATTGGTGCAAATTACAAAAACTATACTTGGTTGAACGAACGAGCCATTTTAGCAGCAACTAATAGGAATACAGATGATTTTAAGATAACATTCAGAGTAAAATTGATAGAGAAATGCATTCGTTTAAGTCGACGGATTCCAATACCAATCCAAATGAAGTCGTCAATTATCTAACTGAATTCCTAAATTCATTGGATTTGCCAGGATTACCGACACATAATTTACAGTTCCAGGTTGACTCGGTGATAATTATGCTAATCAATCTCAATCAGCCAAAATTTTGCAGCGGAACAAAACCCGCTGTTAGAAAAAAAAATATGAAACATTTTATTTAAACTACTAGGTATAACATAGGAAAGTTCAAAGGCGAAGATATACTTATTCCAAGAATACTACTAATGCTAACTAACTTTCCTTTTGAATTTAGGAGTGTTCAGTTTCCGGTGCACCTTGCATTCGCAATGACAATAAATCCCAAGGCCAATCGTTAGAAGTGCGTGCAATATGCATTGCATTGTCGTGTTTTTCGTATGTGCGTGCTCAAGAGTCGGCAAACCATCGGCGCATTTTGTTTTCTCTCCGGAAGGAATATTATATATTACAAGGCAATACAATAAAGTATTGTCAAATTGTTTATTTGTAATTTTATTTCATTGCATGGTAGTACTGTAAACGGAACATTTTGTCTCAGTTTTTTCATTAGGTACACCAGCGAAACTGGGGCGGACAGCTAGTGTGTGTGTGTGTAAATAAATAAATCGCCGAAATGTATGCGCGCGATTACTTACCAACGACTGCACCAACCTGAATAATTATTTTTCTGTTGTATTCGTTATTGTCGTGACAATAACAAATGTATTGTCGTGTTTTTTGGAAAAGAAAATGTACGGGAACGTTTTTAAACTCTCATAATATGAATAATAACAGAGCCAAGGGAACGTATTTCGGTTAATAGCCTCCAGATGGCAGTGGTTCCACGGTTATTTGTTGCTAAATGGTCGTAGTACTGCTATGTTTTCCCTCCCCATTCAATGTTAATCAGTTAAACCAGTTTATCGAGACAATGACGCAACGCAGCAGTGAAATTCAAATACACTGTATTATGTATTACCTGTCCCTTCCTTACTCCTATCGTTTAAAATAAAGAAACGAAGAAGCTTTCCTGCCGACGAACACCTAGAGTATGCACTTATTTATTTGCCGCTAGATGGCCGTAGTACTGCTCGATTTTTCCTCCACATTCAATTTTAAGGTCACGCAACAATTTATAGACAATGACGCAACGCAGCTCTGAAATTCAAATACATTTTTATGTTATAACTATCCTTTTCTTACTCCAATCGTTTAAAATAAAGAAGCAAATAAGCTTTCCTGGCGACGAACACCTAGAGTAAGTACTTATTTATTTGCTGCTAGATGGCCGTGTACAGCTCAATTTTTCTTCCTCGTTCAGTGCTAAGGGAATGCATCCGGTTATGGAGTCAATGACGTAAGATAACAGTGAAAATCAAATATATTTCTTATGTGCTAATTATTGTTTCCTTAGTCACATCGTTTAAATAAATAAGAAATAAGCATTTTTGTTGTAATTCTTTAAAATGAACAAGTTTTATACTCTGCACATAATCAATAATACTTCTTGGAATCTGAAAATGGCGGAGAAATAACGCGACCAGGATTATAAACCTTTTTAGGTTAACTTCCTATTGTAGATGTTAGTTATTTGAGGTTATGTGGTATATGAGCTAGCTAAAGATGATTTCATCACAACAAGAAGATACCCCCGTCTCCATCACTCTGCAATTGCGGTGCTCTTAATACGTTTGATCAAGTAATATTTTAGGTTAAATGGATACATTTAATACACAAAGCTGTCATCAAATAAAAACTTATCACTCGTCCAACCAGTTCTACTTGCTCTGTAGTTATTTCATTGTTAGCCTTAAAAATGACTGTTTTGATACAGAAGAAAATAAAGAGGTGGAAAACATTAAGAGAAAAGGAAAGAAAAATATTCGGAAGAAGTATGAATGTTACTTTGTGCATTTCTCCCAAATATAATTCATGACTTATTTCAGCGTTTACCCGCCACACTATAAAAGCGCTGTATTGTTATTATGCCAGCGGCATCCTTGCTTACCCACGCTATATATGCTACATTGCGCTTTGCAGATGGAAAGGTATTATTTGGCAATGGGAAAATTCCTGTTGTTACTTCTACTGGCCTCATTTCGTTTCCAACAAATTTTTGTAACTTCACAATGCCAAAGGAAGAATTAATATCGAAAGTGTTCCCAAATATTGGTGTAAATTACAAAAACTATGCTTGGCTGAGCGAACGAGCATTTTAGCAGCAACTAATAAGAATGTAGATGATTTGAATATAAAAAATCAGAGTAAAATTTATGGACAAATGCATTCATTTAAGTCGATCGATTCCATTACCAATCCAAATGAAGTCGTCAATTATCTTAACTGAATTCCTAAAGTCATTGGATTTGCCAGGATTCCGCCACAAAATTTACAAGGTTAACTTGGTAATAATTATGCTACGCAATCTCAATCAGCCTAAATTGTGCAACGGAAAAAGAGTCGCTGTTAAAAAAAGTATGATTTTTTTTTATTTAAGCCACTATAATCATAGGACAGCTCAAAGGCCAGCACGTGCTTATTTCAAGAATACTTTTTTTTTTTTTTTTTTTTTTTTTTTTTTTTTTTTTTTTTTTTCCATGGGCAGTTGTACGTTGCATGCTAGAAAGCCGGCAAACCATCAGCGCTATTTATTTTCTCTCGGGAAGGAAAATTGTACATTACAAGGCATTAGAATTAAGTATTGTCAAATTATTTCATTGTAATGTTATCTCATTGCATGGTCGTATAATAAAACCAAATATTTTGTCTCAGTTTTTTCATTAGCGAAGCCAGAGCGGGTAGCTAGTGTATATATATGAAATAGCTTAATATTTAAATGGAATTTAAATATTTTCTATACATTTTGAACAAACTAATAGACACTTAAGTTGATTAAGTTCGTTATTATTCATTTTTATTTTTACTTAATTTGAATTTTCGCGGAAACGCACGTTTTAAGCTGTTGGTATAGACTTTTTTTTTGGGGGGGGGTAGTGTTTAACATCCGTTTTTACTGCTCTGGTACCGCAGGCGATGACACTGATGATACATGAAGATGGAGCCCCGGTGGAATGTAATGGCGGTGGAAACCGGAGAAAACCCACCCCTGCGCCGCTTTGTTCACCACAAATCTCAAATGCGGTCGCTTGAGATCGAACACGGACCGTCTAGGTGAGAGGCGAGTGGTCTGAGCACTCGGCCACGGCGCGGCCATTAATATAGAGGGGACTATGGAAATGTACGATATGGGCGCGAAGTACAAGGTGGCGGCTTCATTGGAACGACGATGACGGATATGATTTTGTTTTAGACAACATACTTAATACAACACATCGTAAATTTTGTCTAATTTGATTTAGCGCAGAAATTCAGACTGTGAAAGGGAGAGACGGAGAAAGGTGAAGGCAGAATAGTAATGTACGGGATGTGTGCGATGATAGAATGTGACGACGGCGGTGGCAGCAGCATAGCTGTAATGATGATGAATATGTTTTTCTATTTAGACAATAGATATACTTAATATAACTCATCGAAATTTTTTTACTTCATTTGAATTTTCTCATTGCGAGCAGGAGAGAGACGGGAAGGGAGAATGAAAAGTACCGGTATGTCTGTTTTCGGTGTGACGGCGGCACCTTAGCCGTGAAGCATGTTTTGTTTGTGTCTCTGATAGCCTTCTTTGGAATAATACCTCTCTCTCTCTCTCGCTCTCTCTCTCTCTCTCTCTCTTTTGTTGTTGTCATTTTTGTGTTTTTATTTTAGTACTCCGTGGTTACTTTTCGAGAAGATAGAATTTTGCAGCGTTTTCGTTTTCTCGTTAGTCGACTTTTCATATGGTGACGAGCTGTTTATTTTTGCGTAAATAACCTGTTTTAGGAAAGATTTTTTTTTTTTTTTCATTTATCAAGTAACATTTTAAACCTACTTCACCTCTTCTTCTGATCTTGTCGGGGAAGGAGGTCCTGCTTAATTCTCCTCCTACTGATTGCGTAAAGGCGAGAGATTAAGTCTGAGAGATAATATTTCTTATAAATACTTCGTCGGGGAAGAAGGATAATTATAGAAAATAACTATTGATTTGATATTGCATCAGAGGATAGAGTATCTGCAATATTAGACGAAATAATTAAATTTCCGGAGAGTTATAAAGTCCAAGTGAGAAAGAAAGTGTATTACATGAAAGGAAAAGATACGGAATAAATTGCATACTTCGACGATAATGGATAAATTTCTTCGGAACTACAATTGTTAATAATTATAGACGACTCAGTTTGTTTAAAAGAAAGAAGACTATCGCTTATATTGAAACTATTTGGATGTTGGAAAGTTATCAATATCGTAAAGTTGTTTGAAAGAAAAACAGAATGTTATCATTTCTTCCACCATGAACGCGCCCTGAGTGCAAGAGATTTCGTGAAGTGCTCTACCGACTGATCTGGACCTGGGACCGGCCGAGCTGTATTTCCCACTCATGCTGCTTATGGGGGGGGGGGGGGGGGGCCTGGCAAGGAACCGAACGACAGCAACTGCAAGGTTGGAAGCAAATGTGCCATTGGAGACGAACTGCATAGGTTCAAAAGGAACTGTACGAGCGAGAGGAACTACACTGGAAAAAGGAAATCGCGAGAGAGAGAGAGAGAGAGAGAGAGAGAGAGAGAGAGAGAGAGACAGCAACAGCAACCAACTGCGCGCTAGTGGAAATTTCAAGGATATGCAACAACTCCTGAGGAATCTGCAAAACCACAACGGAATCACGCAGCAAGTAGAAAGTGAGGTTTTTAAAAGTGAAAAGTGGCTCTTTTTTATTTTTTCCCCCTTTCTTAAGGCATCAACAATTTTTAACATAGAATCGAGCATAGGTAAGTAATAACCTGTAAGAAAATTGTTGATTATTGTGTAAAACTTTGTTATTAGTTAATTATTGTTGATTGCCCAATAAATGTATTTGAGAAGAGGGAAAATAACTACAACAATGAATGAAAGTAATGGTAATGTAATTGAGGATAAGCCAGCAGAGATAGGAGAGGGTGAGCCAGGAGCCTAGAAGAAAGCCGAAATGCAAACAACGGGAATGGCCATATGTTAGAATTGCTAATGTGCCTCAATTTGACTTTGCAAAGTGTAAAATCAGATATAATTAGGGTAAAGTTACACATGAGTAGCGTAAAATCCGAAATAAGTATAAATTTTGGAACAGTGAAACTAGAGATAAGTAATGTAAAGTCTGAAATAGGAAACATGAATTTGAAATTTGAAAAAGTGGAGTCATGGGTAGCGTTAAGTCAGAACTGAGTAATATAAAGTCAGAAATGAATGTACATTTTGGAGTCAGAAATAGGGACTATAAAATCGGAGATAGGGAATTTGAATTCTGAGACCGGGAACCTAAAAACAGAACTCCAATTAGAAATAGAAAATGTGGGTAAAAATTTCGACGACATGAATACCGAGATAAATAATAGAACGAAAAACTCACCAATTTCCTTAGATTGAGCGGTAAAAACTACCAAAGGGGAGTAAAAGCTAAAGTAGGACAAGTCATTTTAGCCATGAAGAAAAATATTACTAAAATTAGTACAGAAAATGCAGTATTTTCAGTAAACTTAAGAAAAAAAAATAATAGGAACGAGGTAAGTCCCACATTGAAAATAAATTAAAGGAAATGTGTGAGGAAAATACTAAAGCAACATTGAGGATTCCAACAATAAAATGGAATTGCTGCAAATAATGTTGAATGAAAAAATGCAGCAAACAACTAAGCAAAATAGTCGCCCTCCGTAGTGTAATAGTTATTATACTGACTTCATATACTCAAGGTCGCGGGTTCAAACCCGGCGGAGAACGATGGATTTTTTCAGGCGTAAAATTCTTAGCTTGGGTTCCTTCGGAAGGGAAGTAAAGCCGTGTCGTAGACTTACGGCACATAAAAGAACCTCAAGTCTGATAAAAGAGGCCTCTGAGCAAAATTAAGTGGTCTTTCACGCCCAGTATAGAATGGGAGCTGAGAACCACAGCAGTTAAAGAGCGTCCATAAATAAAACTACATTTGCATTTACTAAGCAAAATGCTACAAAAGAAGTAACACAAAGCAAGGAAATTTTTTTCAGGACAAACAAAATTTAAATAATGCAAATACGAGATTCGACTGATAAGTCCCGGGCCTCACACAGATATGGCGCCACTAGGCCAGTTAGACGGTAGCATCGTATAATTTAACTCTAGACTAGCTTGTATCCATAGTTACAGGTCAATAGCTTGTTTAGTTTTCGAATAATAGAATTTTAAACCAGAAAACTTTAGAGTTTTCGCGAAAATAGAGGATTTGGAAAAACGAGCAGTGATTAAATGTACTTCCACTTGAAAGGCTTAACGCCTAAAGAAATCAAGGAGAAAATGACAGTACATTGAAGGACTCTGTCCCTTCATATTCAATGATTAAACGGTGGATCAGAGTTTAAAATTGGACTTACGAGCACTAATGATGAGCCTCGCTCTGGACGCCCTGTAGAAGTGACAACTCCAGAGATAACTGAAAATAGTCGTCGTTTAGTACTGGAAGACCGCAGATTAAAGTTGTTCGAGATAGCAGCGGCTGTAAACATATCAAAAGAATGCGCAGGTAATATTTTAAATAATGTTTTAGGCTTTCACAAGGTCTGTGCAAGATGGGTGTCGCGTTTGTTGACACCTGATCAAAAGTTGCAAAGAAAAACTGTTCCTGTTAAGAATGGGAACTCTACCGTAAAAATCCTAGTGCATTTGTGAGACGGCCTATACCATGAATGAAACTTGGATACATCATTACATTCTAGAAAGTAAATCACGGACAAAGCAGTGCGTTGCGCCAACTCCAAAAAAAGCAAAGTCAATTTTGTCAGCTAACAAGGTTATGGTGAGTGTTTTCTGGGATGCACAGGGAATTATTTTTAATAATTACTTGGAAAAGGGTAAAAGTACCACTGGTGACTACTACGCAAGCTTACTGCAAGTTTGAGTGACGAGATGAGCGAAAAAAAAAATATTGCTTCATCACAATTCTCCAGCCCATCGTTCAGTCATTGAAATGGGGAAAATGTGCGAATTAAAGGTCAAACTGCTTGAACATCCACCCTATTCGACAGATCTAGTCAGTGACTACCACCTGTTCCCAAACCTCAAAAAAAAATGGAGGACGAAGATTTCACAGAGCAGGTCATTGATGCGGTAAACAGCTATTTTGAGGACCTTGATAAATCGCACTACAGAGATACTTTAATTAAATTAGAACACTGATATGACAAATGTATTAGCCTTTCTGGAGATGATGTTGAGAAATAGAGCAGAAAAAAAACACCGCTTTTAAATGCTGTTTTCATTGAGAGGCCCGGGACTTATCAGCCGACCATAGCAGTATGAGTGGAATATACATTCTGTCAAGAAAGCACTGGAAATTGATCATTTAAAAATCCTGTTTTAAAGGGGATTCGAAATTATTGTTGTCGCTAAGTTGGTACAACTTTCCTCTATACCCACGCGGAGTTTGATCGTTATCTGTCATCTAGTTTGTTTAGAGTACGCTATTTTGTTAGTTCATCTCAAAGGTGATTTGCGATTTTACGATGGATATAAATATTGAACAAAGAATCTGTCTCAAAGTTTGCATTGTAAATGGTATTTCGTGTGCCGAATCGCTGAAAATGTTACAGAGGGCTTACGGTGAATTGACTTTAACAAAAACACGTGCATATGAGTGGTACAGTGCATCCAAAAGTGGTCGAGATGTGGTGGAAGATTTGCCTCGCTCTGGTCGGCCATCAACAGTTTCAACTGAACTGAACATCGCTAAAGTGAAGAAAATTGTGTCTGAAAATCGTCATTTAGGTCTGAGAGAGATTGCCACTGAACTTTCTGTGTCTCACGAATCGATTCGTACCATTTTAAACGATTGTTTGGGCATGACACGCGTTGCAGCTCGGTTAGTTCCGAAGGACTTGAATTTTCTACAAAAAACTCAATCGCGTAAGGATTGCTGAAGACATGCTAGAACGAGCCAGTTCCGACCCCACATTCATGAAACGCATTGGTGATGAGACGCGTGTTTACGAGTTTGACACTCAAACCAGTCAACAAGCTTCCGAATGGCGCCTTCCAACTGCACCGAAACCTAAAAGGGCACGTCAAACTCAATCAAAACTGAAGGTCATGTTGACAGTTTTTCTCGATTATCGCGGTGTCGTGCACTCAGTTCCTGCCAGAAGGTCAGATGGTAAATAAATATTATTATCTGAGCGTTATGCGGCGTTTGAGAGAACAAATACGGCGAAAAAGGCCAGATTTGTGGAACGATAACTCATGGATTCTGCACCACGATAACGCACCAGCTCACAAAGCTATTATTGTGAACAAATTTCTGGCCAAAAACTCAATACATTTCATCGAACAACCACCATATTCACCTAATCTGGCTCCTGCTGATTTCTTTCTCTTTCCAAAACTCAAGTTACCACTTCAAGGCACCCGTTTTCAGTCGATAGAAGACACATAGGAGAATTCGCGACGACAATTGACATCGATTCCTAAAAGTGCCTACAAAAAATGTTTTGATGACTGGATTATTCGTTGGCATAAATGTATAATTTCAGAAGGGGCCTACTTTGAAGGCGATAAAATAAAATTGAATGAATAATTCATTTTTTGTGTTTTATTGACCAATTCCCGGAACCTTCTTGACACAGTAGTATGATAGGGATTTGAACAGGGGAGGGGGGGGGGACGAGAGGCAACATTTCAAAAATCTGCCCACAGAATTCTGGAATAAAGGAGATAACATTTTTCTTTGTAGCCATAGTAACCAGCCGTATTACCACAACATAGCCCTGAATGATACCAAAGCACCCTTTTTGACGACCAGTAAGGTGACAACCTGGTACGATTCTTAAGAGAATTAAATCATCATTTTGAAGTCAAATACATACCAGATGAACTTAGAATGAATATTGCTAGAAGTAGTTTAAAAAGCAGTGCAAAGGAATGGATGCGACTGACCCTTTCAGGCCATGAAGATTAATAATTTTTGTAAATTTACTTTTATAAAGGTTTTAGTGACCTGTAGTTCAAAACCAGATAAGGGTAGAGTTATCAATAGGAAAAAAAAAATTGATCCGCACGAGATTATGAGGATGCCTGATTACGTTTTGAAAACTGATAATACTTGTAAATTAATTAATCCACCACCATCAGAACAAGAAATTATACAGACCGTAATAAGGCATTTCCCAAGAGATAAACAACTTAGTAATTGCTAAACCAAAGTATTTCACAAAAGTGCTAGATCTGTTAACTACGTTTGATTCAAAGGAGAGTGAATTAAACAAAACCTCCTTTGATCAACGACCCCACAAAATCGGAAGAGAAATTTGCATAAGTTTTCTGGGGTAGGGGCGGGTACAAAATTCAACAAAATTCCCCGTACTCATAATGTTGCAGGAACTAACTCCTTCAACTAGCATAGTTACTTTAGAAATGGTGATCCTTACAAAAGTGTTGAAAACAATACGCATAATAATGTACACACCACAAACCGCTTTGAAAATGAGAAAAGAAATCAGACTCAAAGAGCATATGAAGGTAACAATGGACCAGTGACACATCGACCTAATTATTTGCATTGCTAACCCAGGAGTGCCCCATACTATAATTTGCATAACACGAGAAGCTGTTTCTTTAGAGGAGGGATAGGCACTTGCTTTAAAAATATAAGAGGTTTAGGAATGAAATAGAAATTCAAATGATGAGCATTGGAGAAACCGGAGCTCAAACCCGGGACAACTTAGTTCTGCTCAAATTTCGTAGGTTGTGGAAGATTCACAAAGCAACGCCGCGGAAAATCCAATTTCAATTTCACACCATTCGGAAAACTAGTAACAGATAGTGATGATACTCCGCATCACCATCTTAACAGCTTCCTCAATCATCCTATCAAATGGAGTAATGTTAATATCCTTGAAACGGTAGGTAATGATGAGAGTCATGGTAATGGTAGATCAAGGCTTCTAAGTCCACCTCCAGTGAAAATTAAAGTTATGGGAGAGACGATGAATGTGTGGATTGATATAACTGTGCATGCCACATTTTTTTTAACAACCTAGTTAGCAAGGGTAACGTAGAATATTTGCCAGCGTGTAATAATCTTTGCATAATTGCAATTGGTAAAAAGAAAGAGAGAATAAAGTTTCAGGCACTATTAAAGTTGAGCTACGAAAGATGGTTTTGTGAGATTATTTTTACTTTCTCTATACGTGCTATGTAGGTAGAGAAGGTATTGCACTCCACCAACAAATTCGATACCGAGATTTCACCGGAAATATATGTTTTAGGGTCCCCTGTACCCAAAAAAAGTATTTTCAGAAAAAGGTCCGTGTGTATCCGTGTGTCTGTGAATACGATAACTCAAAAATGAAAAGTCGGTAAAATACCAAACTTTGTATTTAAGTTTAGTATCTTCCAGGGATGCGACACCCCAAACTACCTTTTACATGGAACTTTTTTCGAAAATTTTGATTTTCTAAAAAATTGCACTAACGATTTTGATTAAAATATCGTATATTAAAGATATTTACATGACAAATAAAATGGATATTTTGACTTTTCTGGGAATAGCCTCTGCAGACTACTTTATTCTCGGTCAATTTTACGGAATTTTGCATAACTGCTAAACCGTAAGAGATGGACAAAAACCTACCACACAACAAATGTAGAGCACCTCAAAACACACAACTTATGCTATATACATTTTTTTCGTGGAGTTGATTGTTTTTGAGATATTCCTTTTTTTCAGCTATACAGGACTTTGTGAACTCGTGTCCATACAAAAAAAGGAACTTCAGTCGCAGAGCAACCAGCTTTTGACTATCACCTTAACCTATGGTACCCCCTTATTTCGCTTCTACTAACAAGGAAGCAAGTAATAAGACTATTTCTGCTAATTTTTGCACCATTAGATGAAGTAAATAGAATAATTTGTTGCAGTGATATAGAGAAAGTCGTGTGAATGAAACACATCAGATTTTTTCTAGTAGTATCACGATTATCTTTGAGTGTAATATTAGGCAGCGATTTCTTGTTGGCTTGGCATGCTGTGATGAATTTTGGGGGGAATATAGTGAAGATGTATGAAAATGAGGAAGAGAGTGAGAGAGAGGGAGAGAGAGAGAGAGAGAACATTGATGAATTAAATAACGAGAGGGATGGTGTTGAATTCAATGAAGAGAGGTTTTTCATAGAAAGTATAGTGATAAATACTTATATAAGTATAATGATGTTAAAGATATATAATGAGAGTATTAACAATGGTTTTAATTTGAGGGCATGCCCTAGTATAATATGAGACGAATGTGTGCCACATATGAAAGTGGGCAGATATATGGAAGATTAGGCATCCATAGCAACGGATAGAACATTTTCAAACAAGAGCCATTTTGAGTATGAGACAAAGTTACGTATGATTAATGAAAAGTTAAATAAATGCCATAATTTAAATAATTGCCAATTGAACAAACTTAAAGCTATATTAATTGATAACATAGATGTATTTAGCGACAAGGCTGGCTAGTGTAATAAATATGTAGCAGGTTTGAAGCAAATGATATTATGCCTTATTCTCATAAAAGCCGACCTATACTGTTAGCAATGAAAGCGCAAGCAGACAAGATGATCGAGAATATGTTACAGAATGATATTATCGAGGAGGCAAAATATTCTTCTTATACGAAACCTATTGTGCGGTTCACAAGAAGAATACGTTGCGGATGACCCTCGATCCTAGACAGTAGAATTCTTTTACCTTTACGGATAATTTCCGGTCCGAAAGTGTGGATTTGTTACTATCAAAACTTAGGCTGCTAAGAATTTTTCTGTGATAGATTTGGTCTGACCTTATTGGCAAATCGAGCTGGATGAGGAAGTATGTTTCCTTTATTCACTCTAGACGAGGATTTTCATTCAAGAAATGTGCATTTGGCTTAGCCAATAGCGGTGTCGCTTTGCTATGCGGGTTGTATACCATTTTTGGTAACAACCTTGATGATTTTACTTCAAGTTATGTGGATAACTTTCTGGTTTTTGAGGAAAATTTCGATTCCCACATAGAACATTTGGATTATATTTTGAATAAATTTGGTGAACGTAATATGACTGTGAGTCTTGAAAAATCAAAAGTTTTTGAAAAACAAATAGAATTTTTGGGGTACTTAATCTCTGAAAATAGTTGAAGACCTAATCCCCAGCGTGTCGAGACAATACAAGCCACCACACCTCCTAAACACTTGAAGCAATTAAGACGCTTCTTTGACATTTTGCAATATGAAGCTAGATCCTTGTACAATTTCGCCAAACAGATCGCATCTTTAAGAGAGTTGCTTAAGAAAGGTGTTAAATGGCGTTGGGAACGCGATCATCAATTATTGCCTTTTGTAAAGTCAAAGGAATTATTTAAATCTTACATTTTGTTAGAGGTACCTATCCATATCTTTTCAGACGCATCTGTAATATCTTAGGCTGTGTGCTTTGTCATTTTGATGAGAACAATAAAAAACATGTCATTACTACTGCATCTAGGTTGCTGTCATAAATTGAGAGCAATGCATGTATAACTGGACTTGAAATAGGTGCAAATTGTTTTGTTTTGCAAAAGTTTCGGCTGTACATTAAAATCGCGAGATGATCGTACACATAGATCACGTTAGTTTATCCTTTATACAGAAATACAAGCCTACCAGCTCTAAATAATGCACGTATTATTCATGAGCTTATGTCATACCATTTAAAAATTGTACATGTCCCTGGCTATGAAAATGTATTTACTGACACTCTGTCAAGACTTAACATAAATAATAATATCCCTGATACTATCGATAATCCTGGCAAATAGGTGAAAATTGTTGTAATTAAACATTAACGTAGATTTGATTCCGGCTTCAAAATTAAAGGCTCTTCAGAAGCTCCAAATGGAAGACGAACAACTTAGAACATTCAGAGAAAATGCTACAGAAATAAGTGGAAATTTAGATTCAAAATTTGTTAGGAAAATTTGTATTTTTATCCGTTGCATGGTAACGCAGAAAAAAGTTGAAAGGTTGTAATTCCAACATGTATGCAACGTGAACTAATTTGGACATTTCACATTATTTAATTCATTCCGATGTAGAGAAGACAACTCTTTGCATATCTGAAGTTGCATACACAAAACACTCTTATGTGTGTTGAGACAGTACATGTCTTGTGCCGGGGCAAAGAATTATTTAGAAGGGAAATATAATATAAATCGTAGCTAATAATATAAATTATATCAAGAAGAGGAAATATAAAAGTGAAAATGGGAAGGGTAGAAAGACTTTTAACGCGTATAAGTCACGAGCTCGGGGTACAAGATCCCGTTACGTCCGTGCATTGAACCCAGGGAAAGGGGTGCGCATGCCCGGCCTGAGGGAACTAACGGGGCAGCAAACAATGCTCGCTGTTTAGGCGACAGTATTCACTAGACCAGAATACGTACTAAATCACGGCATCAAAATTAATAAATAACAATAGTCGCGGGCGAGTAAAGTGTAATTTCATAACAGAAAATTAAGAAGTATACGCGTGTGTTCTACGGCGGAAAAAGGTCGGACTCAATTAATTAAGCACTTGTGTCTCACAAACTGAAAGAGTTTCCTTGCTAATAAAAACCCTGAGCTAAGCCAACCATAAATCCACACCATTCCCACTAACCATAACCTGCACCCCGGATACGAACCCAGTACCGCCCCAGTATGTGTGTGTGTGTGTGTGTGTGTGTGTGTGTGTGTGTGTGTGTGTGTGTGTGTGTAAAACAGGAATATCATTTCAGCTTGTGACCTGGCCAAAAGCTTAAATGTAAAGTAGATATGTAGTGCCACGAACTATAATACGCGAAATGAAGATGTCTTGGTCACTCTAGACGCGCACGGGCCATTACCTATTGGACAATTCAATTTTAGATTTAGCTTCGTTGTATTTGAAATCGTTGCAAAATTTTGTAAAATCTTTCCTGTAAGAAAAATAAATAATAAATCACGTTTGGACAACATTTTAAAAGATTATGTGCCCAATTACGGGATGATTGAGATAGTCTTGTGTGATAACGCTACCGTCCACAAGGTAAGAAATTTTAGGATATTTTGTATGAGCACGTAATAAAATTATACCATAACACCGCGTATTTTCCTCAAGGAAACCCCCGTGAACGTTGCTTGAGGAATATCACCACATATTTTAGGTTACTTTATCGTAATAATAATAATAATAATAATAATAATAATAATAATAATAATAATAATAATAACAATATAAAACAAATTTTGTGTGAGGAAGCCTCATGTAGATAGATATTAGACTTAGACTGTAATTTAGGTTTAGCACTTTGGTTGTAATTAAATAAATTGTTTTCCGTTGTTTGCCTGTGTTTGTATTACAGAGCAGTCTCCCTAATCCATAATTATAATATCCACAGTGTATTGGTCATGCAGGATTGTTGATGATAAGATTTTATTCACCAAAAGAATTACAGGAATTCGAAGTCTTTGTCATACAAATTACATATAAGACAAGCATTATTTACTGGACACCGAGTGGCGCTCCCTCCCAAGAGAGTGGCGCTCCCTCACAGTGACAGTTTGTCTGACAGGTAAAGACTATTGTGACAAGAAGAGAAAAGTTATGTTTTCCGTTTACATGACTTTCTCTACCTGTTGTGCAAACCAACTATTCTTACAGAAAAGTATTCTTGGATTCATATCATGCTAATTGAGATAAGCATAACAGAAAATGTTGGTGACTTTAAGAGCAAATAATCTAGTATGCTTTGAATGAACATAATGCTTGAACTGTGATGTAGGCATCGCACCATGGATATCGATAGAAAGTAACTCTCAGGTTTTCCTTTGTAATCGCATGTGTATCGTACCAATTATCGTGCGTTCTTTTGCTTATATTTTTGACATGATGATGATGATGATTAGGTTTTAGGGCGCCCAACTTCTGGGTCATCAGCGCCCACCAGAAACATTCGTTACTAAAAACCAAGCGATTAGGTCAATAAGCATAACAATTAATGATGGACATGAATTTTTAAAAGGAGTAAAATGTCAGTTAAATTGAATGTAAATAAAACTTCCTATGGTAGATACCAAAGGGAGCTTAAAACAATTAAAACAAGGGAGCTAAAAGCTGTATCTAAAAGCAAATTCCTAAAACAATAGGTACACGTACTTAAAATTGGAAAGGTTAAAAAAACTGCAGCTAGCCCGCCTGGGTAGTACGTGGTAGCGTATCTGCCTCACATTCAACAGGTCGTGAGTTCGAATCTCCCTTAGGGTGAGTTACTCGGATAAGGTTTTTTTGTTTTTTTTCCCAGGGTTTTCCCTTATCCTGGGAAGACGAATGTCAAGTAACTTTAAGCTCAATGGATCCTGAGGCCATTTGAGTATCAGTTCACCAATTTCATTCATCGTCTGATATGACCATCCAGGTTAAAGGACGTTAAGCCAAAAAAAAAAAAACTGCAGCTACCACACCAACAGCGTACTAGAATAAATTAAAGAAAAATAAAACTATACGACAATCTTAAATCTTAGGGATTATACAAATTTAAAAAGCCGATCTACCGCTCCGATATCATCCGCCAGAATCTCTTTGGTACTCGCCGATAGTTGCAGAGGGGCTCTTAAACGTCCTAGACCAGCACACTCTATCAGCATATGGCGGACCGTAAATTATTGTCCACATTCTGGACAGAAAAGAGTGGTAGCTGTATGTGGGAAAGAAAAAGAAAAAAGAAAAATGACCAATGCTTAAGCGGGCCATTACCATCTCCTGCCGACGGATACGCGGAACGAGGTGACCCAGGCGACAGGGACGTCCTTCACCTCGCGAAATTTGTTCCCAGCAGAGCTGTCCATTCTGCATGCCAGGACGAAAGCGCCGCTCTCCTCACAAAGAGCCTGAAGTCTGGAGATGATACAAGGTGAAGTGTATTTCTCGGTGCCATGGTTGCCGTCTTTGCTGCCAAAATCGCCTGCTCATTCCCCGGCAAACCAACGTGACCATGAATCCAGGCAAACTCCACACTCACGTTTCTAGCGTGCAAAATGTGGAGTGTATCCCGAATGCGCTGTACAATATGAAGGTGCAGTATAAACGGGAGGGCTGTTGGGCAAACCGAAGGTATGTGTGTCGGTTCCAGCAACAGTAATTTGCCAGCAGGACATCACGCCTGCGTCTGGGGATTCGGCGTAGAGGACAACAACCGGGCTGGTTCGAAAGGCTCCAACAGCCATGGAAATGCCCTGATTGTGTACAGTGTCTAACCTTCTCAGCACAGATGTTCGTGCATCCATGGTCTAACTTGGATGGGATCAGTGTACGATAAAGACGCAGCAGCACTGTCCGATACACTCCCCACGATTTGCCATGTAGTATCCCGCAAAATATTAAGAGGAGACCACATTGTGCTTTCAATTGCGCTATATGGTGACCAAAGTTTACGATCGAATATCAGTCGAAGAGAAGCCGGCAGCCGCCTTCTACGGCGTCAGAAGTTAACGGAGAGTGACTTCTCAGTGGAGAAACGAAAGCCGTTTTCCGAGCTCCAAGATTATCCAAACATTGCTGGAGACGACGTACACTGAGGAGTACAAAAGATGGCAAAGTCGTCTACGGATAAGCAGGACGAGACCCTTGGGGAAATACATTGCGATATAGAGTTAATCGATATAGCAAACAGCGTCGCACTTAGGACAGATCCCTGTGACACTCCGTTCTCTTGGATAAAAGAATGCGAAAAACCCGAGCCGACCTTTACACGGAAAATCCGGTCTGTCATAAACTCCTGAATGAACATCGGTAGGCGTGCACGTATAGTCCAGTTGTGGAGGAACGTAATATACCGGTTCGCCAACACGTATCATAAGCGTTCTCGAGGTCAAAGAATATCCCGACTGTTTGGCAGTTCTTGAGAAAGCCGTCCATAATCTGCGTCGATAGCGAAACAAGGTGGTAAACCGCCGACCGACGTCTTCAAAAACCGCACTGTGTGGTGGTCAGTAGATTGCGGGATTCCAGCCACCACACTAACAGTCTATTACGTTGCAAACGCAACTGGTAAAGAAAATAGGAAGGAAATGACGGTCCTTTCCAGGCTTAAGAATAGGAATGACGGTGGCCTCCCGCCATTTCTCTAGAAAAGTGGCGTCAACCTAGACATGGGTAAAGACCTCGAGAGGGAAAGCCTTAGCATCAGGAGGGAGATGTTGCAACATTAGGACTCGTATGCCATCTGGTCCTGGTGCAGAGTTTCGCGAAGATGAAAGTGCGTTGTCTAACTCCGCCATGGTGAAAAGCCGATTGTGAGGGTCAAGGTTTCCAGAACGAAAGCAGAATCCTTGAGATTCCACCTGAGCCTTAACGGGAAGAAAAACAGGGAAATAATTTTACTGTCTGAGCCAGACACCTGAGCGAAAGCAGTGCCTGAAGTATTTGCCACGTCAAACGTATTAACAACAGCTCCGGCAGATGTTTTGAGAACGGTGATGGGCATAGAGAACGATTTTCCGGCCACACGCCTCAACTTATCTCATACAACAGAGCAGGCTGTATTTCGATTAAAGGAACTACAAAATGGCTCCGTGATTGATTTTGCTATCCCTCATAACTTGCCTAGATTTGTCTCGCATCTTCTTATGCTGCATCAGGTTATCAAGCGTAGGGTGACATTGGACAGCCCTGAAAGCACGCCTACGAACATGAATGACGTTCTGGCATTCATCGGTCCAGGGAACCGGAAATCGATTATGTTAGCCATTCGAACACGGAATAGGCCGCTCAGCAGCAGAAAGAATTGTCTCGGTAAGCTGGTCGACTAAAAGATACACATACTGGCGCTTATCGTAGTGGAAAACAGTCAAGCGGGAGTAAAGGTCCCAGTTGGCTTGATCTAGGTAAATGAATGGAACGCACATCGAGTGCTAACAGACTAATGAGGATAGAAAAGTGGTCACCAGTATGTAAATCATAGATGAAAGTCCATTGTAAAGAAACTGCCAACTGTGGAGAACAAACCGCTACATTCAGGTGTGAGAAACTGTGGAGGGCGTCGGAAAGAATATTGGCTCTCCAGTGTTCAGGAGAGAGAGAGAGAGAGAGAGAGAGAGAGAGAGAGAGAGAGAGGTTAATATTGTCCAAGAAATTGGCGACGAGTACGTTACTTCTCGCACAAGCCCAAGATGAATCCCAAAGTGAGTGGTGGGCATTTGGGAAACAGGTGTTGTAAATCAGTGCGCGAGAGGTGAACAGATGAAGGTAGATACTCACTGCAAATGGTAAACCTGGTAGATGGCAGCTTAATCCTTACGGCGACCGACTGGATGTCAGATTTAAGGAAATAAATTCAGCATAAATATCGTCTCTGATGAGCACAATAGTGCCTCCATGTGCGGGAATACCCTCTGCCGGTGATAAATCACACCGCACAGAAGAGTAGTGCCTAAAAGTATCTTGTGGACGGAGCTTCGTCTCTTGTAAGCAGACGACCAAGGGTTGATATTGTTTGAGCAACAAGTTCAACCTCTGCTCGATGTGGTAGAATGCCACATATGTTCCACTGTAGGATTGCCATGGTCAGTAGTATGGGAAAAGTCCTAAATTGAATGACGTTTCGGCATATTCGGTTGTACTGGTCGGTTTAATTTCTTCTTTTTCGCCGTGGGACTAACTTTTGTGTCAGGAGCACGATCCTGCTGCTTATGTACTATCCGTTTGGAAATGAGGGCAGAATCCTCCTGTTCCATCTCTTTCCCTTTCCAATAGAAAAATCGAACCGATTAGAGGATCTACGTGGAGAGTGGCGTTAACTCTTCCTTCCCTTGGATGTTTTGGGAGCGGACTTGACAATTTGTTTGAGGAAGTCGGTGCGGACATAGCTGGTCTTGAAACTTTTTGCTGGTGCAGATTACCCTACTGGTATATCGGTGTGATGTGCTGAGGTCGATGGTTTGGGTGAAACGATTATCAGATTGCTCTTAACGGTGGCGGATTTGGCAAATGGTGGTGCCCACGTAGACGTCTTTGCAATGGCCTGGCTACGAGAATCTTCTCTGTTATGGTGGCTCCGTTTATATCGCAGGTCTGGATCGCGATTTCCCGACGCGTTACCGATTTAGCTGCAACTGAGCTATAGGTACGAAGGCACGGGACAGAGGGCTGGCGGAGGCGCAGGAGCTTAGGGGCTTCTGAGGACTCCTTTTCCCTCACCCATATCCTGGATCGCTCTCTCCTCAGTAAAAGGGGACAATCTCAGGAACTAGATGGGTGTTCCCCGTCGCAATTCACACAAGATGGAACAGTAGGACAATCCCCATCGTGTGATACGTCATCGCAGATAGCACATGTAGGGCGACCAGTATGGTATGATATGGTAGTGCTGGTATGTCCTAACTTATAGCATCTTAGTGGGTTCGGAATATAGGGCATAACATCGATGCCTTAATCCTTTGGGGGAGATCTGCCCAATCAAAGGTAAGGAACAGGAAACGAGTAGGAACGACTCACCATTTACTTTCCGTTGAACCCTATAAACGGATGTTACGCCTTGTTCTGCCATATCCTCTTGAAGCTCCTCATTGGACAAACCATCCAATGCGCGGGTGGTAATAACGCCACGCGAGGAGTTTAAGGGCTTATGCTTTTCGACCTTAATCCGGCAGGTTCCTAAAAGTTTCGTTCTAAGTATTTTCTCTGCCTGGGATGCAACCAGGAGAGTTCCATTTCGGGTTCTAATACAAGATTTCAGTGGACCAGCAATTTTGCGTAAACCCTTTTGGATAGCAAAAGGGCTAACCGAGGTAAATTTCATCCCTTCCTCTGCTCTATTGATAACAAAGTAGCAAGGACCACTGCACTTCTTTTCCAGACACATTACTATTGATTTTTTTTATTTTTGCCATGAAAAACAGAATAAATTCATCCCCCAGTGCTCCTCAACCCCATGGAGTCCAACAAGCGGTCCCCACTGAGGTGACAGGGCTATACAGGGGATATAGTAGGCTCGCTGTCCCACTCACCCTGGAGTTCAGTATAATACCTAGTCCTGGCCAATTGACTTGGAGTGGGCTAGTCCCTAGCTTCCTGTTTAGGGGAAGAAGAAACCAAAGTGGTGTATTAGGCTAAGCAACCTCCCCAGTTACTGAAGATCAGAAGCTCAAGCTCAGATGTGCAACCTTCAACCAACCAGGGTATTCCTTTCCACCAACACGGTTCTCCATGCATGGCCTACATGTGGGTGGGCATTTGGACCAAATGACTCCCTCACCACTCAGAGGTTGCCCACATGAAGGAGTCAAGGTTGACTCGCGGCCCTGGGTGCACCAAACCTGTATTTAGCATGGTAGGCCCCATTATTAACAGATCTCACAGCAAGAAACTAGTTTCCTGACCTTTTCTCTAGCTTTGGAGATGTACATTATATCAAGAATTGTGTTGTACTACACGGTCAGTGCCGGAATAAAGTAGTTGAACATGAAATTCTTGAATAATTCGCTCCTCTAAGACTTTTGCAATTATAACTTTCCAGCATTGAATTTCTCGGCGTGACATTTATACAACATATTTCCTAATTTAGCGAACTTTGCTTCATTGCTTTCTCCTATGCTTTGTGCATTCTCATAGTAACTCTTATGTTTTTCATCCTCGCTCTGGAGTTCAGCTAATTGCTTATCATTGTTTTCGCCTCCCTACTTAGTTGTGTATCTATTCTCTTGATCTGTACTTCACACCGAGGTCGTACCGAACATCCAGAATTCCCTGCATTGGCTTTAGTCTCAGGAGCAGCTCTCCAAAGTGTTTTGTTTCCCTAGAACGTGCATTATGCCAAGATCATAGTTGGATACTGTGTAAATACCATCAGTTTCAGTTGACATAAGCTTACATTTCCTTATACAGGGTGTATATAAATAAATATCAGGGTTTTAACTCTTTATAATATTTATTACATTCAACTTACAGTTATGAATGATATGTCAAATGAAAAAGCAACGCAAACAGTTTTACCAAGAAGCTTATAAATGTTCAATGTGATTACCCTTTGTCACACGGCACACATCAAGTCTATAGCCGAGTTCTTCCCAAACGTTGATAAGTGTGTATTCAGTAATTGTAGCACCAGCTGCTTCAATCCGGTTTCTTAATTCAGGGAGGTCAGCTGGTAGCGGAGTCACGTACACACGATTCTTGATGAAGCCCCAAAGGTAAATATCGCATAGCGTTAGGTCAGGAGAACGTTGAGGCCATGCATAGCAAGCCCTGTCATTGGGGCCCTTGCGGCCTATCCAGCGCTCGGGTACAGTGACGTTCAACCAATCGCGTACTTCCTTATGCCAGTGAGGTGGCGCACCATCCTGCTGGAAAATGAAGTTCTCTGACTCATTTTCTTCCAACTGAGGGAAGAGCCATTGCTCTAGTGTATCAAGGTAAGAAGTGCCAGTTACAGTAGGTTCACCAAAAACGAAAGGCCCATAAACTTTTCGCCGGGATACGGCACAAAAACATTCACTTTAAGGGAATCTCGTTGCATTTGTACCATCTCGTGAGGATTTTCTGAGCCACAGATGCGCACATTATGAGTGTTAACATGTCCACTAAGGTGAAAGGTCGACTCATCACTGAAGACAACACGATCCACAAAATCGTCATGAAACATGTCGTTTGCGAATTTGGCACGTAATCCGTGGTCTGTCGGCTTTAGAGCCTGTAATAACTGTAAACGGTAAGGACGTAGTTGTAAGCGTTTTCTTACAACTTTCCAAACAGTCGACACAGGAACTTGTAATTCATGACTAGCCTTCTGGACTGGACTGATTTCTTTGGGCTACGAGTGAACGACTCTCTCACTCGCTCAACAGTCTCTTCACTTACTCCTGGTCGTCCCGTGCTCTTCCCTTTACAAAGGCAGCCGGTATCTTCAAACTGATTATACCATCTACAAATGTTTTTATCACTTGGAGGATCACAACCGAACTTACTACGGAATGCACGTTACACAGTAACTACAGATTCGGTCTTTGCAAACTGCAAAATACAAAACGCCATCTGTTTACTTGTTGCCATCTTTGCTACTACCGTTGCCTAGCGGATTGCAACAGAAACATTGCACGCACATGCGCACTTGTGCCAACAAACAAAACTGTTTGAGTTGCTTTTTCATTCGACATATCATTTATAACTGTAAGTTGAATGTAATAAATATTATAAAGAGTTAAAACCCTGATATTCATTTATGTACACCCTGTGAATGTGAGGCTGATGTGGTCCGAATATACTGTTACAAAATGGTTATAGATATAAGTTCTAAATTTAACTAGTGCATAGTAAATACCTCCTAGCTCAAGTAACATCACCGAAGCATTCTTTTCTGCACTTGTCAAATCTCTCGAAGAAGTACTAATTACATGTATGTCTTTATTTTCATCATTTTGTGCCAAAATAGTTCCATAACAGTAGTTATGAAACTAGTACATAAATGAGATACTTCCACACATCTTTTGGCCTTTCCAAAAGTATGGAGTTTGCAAATAATTGTTGCACCTTTTTGTAGCATGTCTGTAATTCTATGCTCCATCTCCACATTTTATTTTTCTGAAGTAGTTTCTTCAGAAGTGTTGTTTCCTGGGCTTTTCTATACAGAAATTGGCTTATAAAACTCCAAATACCAAAAATTCTACGGTTGTCTTATATTCCACAGCGCTGGGATTTGATTGATTCGATCCTGTCATGATTTGGATGCATTCCAGTTTCAATTAGGAATTCTAAGAAGCATACCTGCTTAACACAAAATTGGGATTTCTTAATATTTACCATGAATCCTGCATCTCCAAATTTAATAAGCATATGTTTTTTTTCTTCAAAATTTTCTGATATTATAAGGAGATCATCAATGTAATTTACCAGAAAATCAAATTCCTTGTCCTTGAAAACTTCATTAATCACACGTAGAAATGATGAAGATGCTGTATTGACACCAAAAGTCCTTCAGAAACAAAACTACAGTAATCTCTTACTGGTTCATCCAATGGAGTTTGCCAGTAAATGTAAATGGCATACTATTTACGGACACTCTTTAACTACTGTGGTTCTCAGCATCCTATTCTAAATTGGGCATGAAAGGCCCCATAATTTTGCTCAGAGACCTCTCTATCAGGTTTGAGGTTCTTATACGTGTTGTAAACCTACAGCATGGGACCAATGGCTATACTTCCCTTCTGAAGGAAGCCACGCTAAGGATTTTACACCTGAAAAATCTATTGTCCTCTGCCAGTAGCTATTAGTCAGATCTATAATAGAAATATACCTTCCCCTGGATAGCTTAACAAGAATTTGGTTTATGCTCACATTTTGAAAGTCATCTACCTTCAGGCAGGTATTCAGTTTTTGTGCATCCAGCGTTGCTTGTAGCTTATTCGTGTTGTTCATTGTCCATAATAATACTAACATTCACAGACCTATCCTCTGAAAGTTTCGTGGCACACCGAATAATGAAATTCTCTGCCTTGTATGGTGATCCAAGCTCCTAGCTGTGCTTTACTCTTACTCATCACTACATACCTGCACGTCCCTTGGTCATGTGACTCCTCAAACTGACCACATGATGCAAAATACAGTAAAACTTTCCCTTCTATTTTATTTGAGGATTCCCCAGTAGAGCACTTAGCTCTTTACTGCATGCAATGAATATAATAGAATCAAGCAATAGTTCTTTTTTCCTAACAAAGGCTATGCAGCTGGACAAGCAAAAACTAAATTTATCCTCCTGCTTGAAAATACCAAGTTGCATATAAATTCAAGCTCAAATATTGTCTTACTTGTAGACAAATTGATATTATATACTTGTTTATGTATATATTATCTTGTTTTTACATAAACTTATTATCATTGTTATTAAAATTACATAAATATCCACGGAAACACTGTTTCACCTTTTATCTTCGGGGTTTCATTCCAGAAATACCAAGTATATCTATCGGTCCTTCATTGTTTGTTATGTAAAGATAAAGGCAATGCATCTTCCAGATGCTTTTCTGGGACTATTGTAAAGATATTGTCTACATAGTAATATCATATTTTGAACATCCAGGGGAATGCCTTTTTTATTCTTGTTTCCACAGTGCTCATGAAGAGGAAAATGGAAAGGTCAGCTAGTATTGGTCATAGTGAGCTGCCCATAGCTAAACCAGATGTTTGTTTATATTTCCTATTGAAAGTGAAGAAATTTTGATCTATGCAAAGATTTGTTCATGTGACAGAAGTCCAAGAATACATCTTATTCTTCTAATGTACTCGTTAGCTTTCTAAGTGAAGGATACTTTGCACTATCTTAAAAGTCTTGAGTTAAACATTGAATCACGACTTCCTTAGAGTCATCTAGTTCTTTTATTAGTTTTTCTCAAGGGACATTTTTATTAAGAGAACTTAAGAGTCTCAATGTCAGCAATTGCACTTCCATCGATTTCTATACATATGAGTTGCACAAATTGTACAGATATTCTACAAGCCTCTGCTGCAATTCTTTGTGCATCTATTAAAATACATTTACTGGTTCTTCACAATCCTGAAAAAACTTGAAATTACATATGTAGTAAACAATACTTTTAGATGTTTTATTAATTTGTTGAGTTGGTTTTTTAACACTATGTCACTTAATTTGTGAAAAATGAAACAATAAAACTAAAAAGGAAACTAGATAAATTATGTTTGAAAACAAAGAAAGAAAAACCACCAACTAAACCAAAACATAACCTAAAACCACAACAAAGTAAAATCACAGATAATGTAGTAAACTTATCAAATCAAAATTTCACCAAAAAAGAGTTAAACTTTCTGAACCAAGGGTTAAAAACGTGTGTGGACTATTCAAACCAAGTAGAGGATTATATTGCAGACATCCAAATTGCCACAAAAAACTTAAAGGAAGAAGATAAAATTATAATAAAAAGTAAATGTTCAAAAATAGTTGATCAGATTAAAAATGAAAAGAAATCCAAATGCAATAGCCAAATATTAAAATCACTAAAAGACAAACCAGTCATATACACTAAAGCAGACAAAGGGAACAACATGGTAATTTTGGACAAAACAGAATGGAAAATTTATTACAGGATGACCAATACATCACAGTGGAAACCAACCCACTAAACTCTTGCATCCAGACATTAAACAAAGCAGTAAAAGGAAGTAAAATCATCAAAAAAGCAGTTATATAAAATAAAAGTAGACAGTCCAACATTACTCAGAATTTATGGCCTACCAAAAATTCACAAAACAGGAAAAACAATGAGACCAATCACCAGTGGTATTGATTCTCCAACATATAAATTAGCAAAATGGTTATTGAATAAATTTGATTCGTTTCCAAAATTTGAAAGTTCCAATCTAGCAAACTCTTTGGAATTAGTTGATAAAATCAAAGATCTAAAAATATACACAGAAGACACATTAGTTTCATTTGATGTTACAGCACTATACCCTAGCATCCCAACACAAAAACTGCAAGACCTATTAAAAAACTGGCTAAATACAACAGAAATAGAACCTGCAGAAGTAGAAGATTACATACAACTAACAAGTTTGTGCATTGAACAAAACTACTTCACCTTCAATAGTAAATATTACAGGCAAAAATCAAGACTCTCTATGGGCAACCCTCTATCTCCCTTTTCGGCAAATTTATTTATGAGCAAATTCGAAACGCACATGAAGAAAGCATTCCCATGGATTTTCAAAGTGTAGTACCGCTATGTTGATGACATATTTGCAATAGTACCAAGTAGACATTTAGATGATGCCATAAAATTATTAAACATACAGGAAAAAACAGTAAAATTCACAATGGAAACAGAAACCAATGGAGAACTCCCATTCTTAGACCTAAGAATCATCAGAAACGACACAAAAGTAAACTTTGGAATCTACAGAAAACCAACTCAATCAGAAAATTACATTAAAAATGAAAGCTACAACCCATTACCACACAAACATGCAATAATAAATAGCCTCACACATACATTAGTAAATGTACCTATGAGCACAACCGAATTGAACAAAGAGTTAAAAACCATAATTCAAACAGCAGAACAAAATGGATACAGCAAGAACCTTGTGTACAAGAAACTAAACAAAACAAAGCAGAAAAAAACCATAAAAGAAATAACTACCCTAACAGCAGGAAAAAACAATATGAGCACATTCAAAAAATTCACTTACCACCCCCGAGCATTTAGAAAATTTAAAAAAATCTTCAAAGAACAAGACATCACCCTAGCTCCAATAAACAGATTTTCTGTCATAAAATTACTAAATTCAAAAATAAAGATGAAATTCCACCAGAAAATAGGTAAGGAATATATCAAATTAAATGCACAAATTGTGAAAAGTTCTACATAGGACAAGCCAAAAGAAGTTTAAAAATCAGATCCAAAGAGCACTTTAGAAACCTAAAATTGAGACAAGATAAATTGGCAGTAGCATTTCACTTTTGGAAAGAAAACCACAATCTAGATCCAAATCCAAAATTGCTTAAAACCATGTCAGGCCACAATGAACTCACAACCTGGGAAAACATCCTCATATGGAAAAATAAAGATTGGCTAATAAACTTTGAAATCTCACCAGTAGACAGCTTAGTTAAGAAGTTCATCATTTCGCCACCACAGAAGAGTGTACAAGCTAATGCAGCCAGCAATGTCAGTTGGACCCGTGAGGTTGAAAATGAAAGCATAGGCTTTCGAAACTAGTCCCTCATAATAACAATGTAAGTGACGTAGTGTTAAAAAACCAACTCAACAAATTAATAAAACATATAATTTGACAGGCACTGTCACTAAATTCCTCCAAACATCAATCAATACTATTAGACTTCAGGATCTCAGCTTTACACAGGTATACCATGTTGTGGTACACACACAGATGTATGGTATGACTGTAGTGTATGCTGTAAAATATGATGGTGTTACACAAGTGTAAAATAGATTTGATAAGTGTGCACTTTATTTCATTTCATTTGCCAATCTTATGCAAATATACATAGTATCAGCTGGTTAGGTTACGCTTTTTTCCCTTTGTGCATTACATTCTATGTTCAACATATTTTGTACTTAAGTAATATTTAAGGATATTGTATATTGTAATTATGTGACTGTATATATGCAGTTGTGATTTTCATTTTAAGGCATACTTTCTTCCTTTCTTTTGGGTTTGGTTTTGTAATTGGGACCTAATGTGTTTGTAACTTGTAGCAACTGCTGTAGAGTATGAGTGCCAGAGAGTGGAGCTGGTCTGTCTGGTTGGAATGGTTGCTTGTTTCCTGCACAACAGGATGCTACAATGCCACATAAGAGAGCTCACTCAAGCCAGCAGTGGTCCCTCCAATCCCACACAGCACGTCATCTTCGTCCAGAGCTTCCAAGGGAAATGGCTAACCCCTTGGATAAATCCATTTTCAACATCTTCATTGTCCAGTGAAGCAGTGGTGTGAGAAGTAAAAATGTAAATGGCGGTTATTTATGGACGCTCTTTAACTGCTGTGGTTCTCAGCGTCCCATTCTAAATTGGGCGTGAAAGACCACTTAATTTTGCTCAGAGGCCTCTCTATCAGGCTTGAGGTTCTTTTACGTGCCGTAAATCTACGACACGGGACTAACTGCTTTACTTTCCTTCCGAAGGAAGCCATGCTAAGGATTTTTACACCCGAAAAAGTCAGCATGGTAATCATTACACCACGGAGGGCAATGTGTGAGAAGTGTGTGGTGAACCATCAATTATATAAAAAAAATAATAAAAAGTCAAATACATAATAATCTTTGTGTGCAGTGCAGTGGCAATTCTAAATAGGAAAACATAAATCTATTAAGCTGGCATAAATAAAAAAAAAATTAGGGAAAAAATAATCTAGTTTTATCATGGCTCAAAATAGATGTTCTTGGATGATCACAGTACTCTACAAATGCAACTGTCAGAATTTTTGTTTGTATAATTAACTCTTATTGTGTTGTAAATACTAGGTTTGCCTGCCAGGTTTACCAGTCATATTTTTTTGAGATTGTATGCCATAATTAATTCTCACATTGTCATTTAATTTGTTCTCCGCTTGATGGGGACGTCAAATATTTTTTTTTCTAGGGGGTGGGCAGATGTGGCAAATACATTGGGTCGTGTATCTGATTTGTATTGTTGGTTGTTGACCAACGTAATTGTTAGAATGCACGGAACTGGGATGAGTAAACGCCTTGTTCTTCATGCAATATTCGTCTGGCAGCCAGCATGCGAAGGTCAAGGGAATGGTCGCCATAAGTGTGAGTGCCGCATCAACCCCCAACAGGTACAATGTATAAGTTTCATGTTCCTTAATAAATCCTGATTAAGTAGAATCCTTGGTGTAAGAACTCCTACCTGGACCTAATAGGAATAGTTCTCCTAGCTAGTAAAATTCCACCCTCTGGGCTCTCCCCTATGGTTCACACCACGACCTCTAAATTATAATTAATGTTTTGGCAATTGCATGACTCGGGGAAGTGTCCTCTGCATTCTCCATTGATATAGGTTCTAACCATCATATCTTCATCAACAGCTGCTTGGGAACAATTTTGAGAAGCATATTATCTTTTGTATATGATACTCCAGACTTATCATTTATCTTGTTTAGTGATGATGCAGGCCAGGTGAACTGCAGAAACATGCAGACTAGGAGGAAACCTATGGTACTAACATGATGGCTGTCTGGAATATAACGCACACATTACTTCAGCTTGCCTTCATGGATTGCTTCCAAATCATTGGTTTGGAGATAGAGAACTTGTATTTTGGCAGCTGTTCACTGGATTTGACTACTCAAGATTTTTTCTGGGTGAAAGCTGAAAGAGACTGTATACAAAGACATACAAATTACACCAATGATATGAAACAGCAGTCTTTCCATAGCAGCCTGGAAGAATGTATAGAAGCTGGCACGGTCATTTTGAACACAACCTTTGAAGGTGAATTTCTCTTTTCTTGTCAGAAGCAGTATATTCACATTTTATTTTTTTTTAGTTTGTGATAAATCAGGTATATGACAAGGGTCTGCATGTAAAAGCTCCATAATAACATGTCTTAGTCTTCTGCAACACTAATTTACTCCTCTTTTATTCTGTTGATGTCAATAGGCACTGTTCCATTTAAATATATATATTTGTTCAAAAAATACACTTTTTAGGCATTATTAAAATATTTATATAGGCTACAAATAGGAGCCTCTGAAATTTTATGAAAACTACACATCAATAGTACTATCTATTTCCAAAATATAAATAAATATCTGGAAAGAAAAATGGGTAGAGCATACATATATGGTTTTTGTGAACTCAGAAAACCCATTCGATGATATTAATAGAGATGCATTCTGACAAACTGCATATGAAAGGAGTCTGTTCAAAAGTGATCAGAGTATTAGAGAATGATATGGAGAGATTAAGGCAAGAATGTAAATTAAGTTTGATATTTAATTTATTTATTAATGAAATCCTAAAAAGGAAATGCTTACTCATCCAGATAAATAATAAATAAATTCCTGGATTACTTGTAGATGGGTTATCTCAATTGGGGATTAGAAAGAGTATTAATGACAATCAGAAGATTTTGTGCACATTGGGGGCAAGTTGGAAAGGCAGGATAAAAATAAAACTGGGTTCACTCTGGAATTACCAGAAGAAAGCTGTATTGGTAACAGTGAACTAGCAATGACAGAGATATGAACAGGCTCGTATTAAATACCACGTATAAAAATAAAATAACAATAATAAAAAACCAACATTTATTTGTTAACAAGCTGTTAATTGGCAGGATCATATCAGTGTCGCTAGTGTACCAGAATTTCATCCCGTAGGAGTTCTTTAACGTGCCAGTAAATCTACTGACATTGAGCTGTTACTTTTAAGCACACTTAAAAAGCATTGGCTTGGGTCGGGTTTGAACCTGCAACCTTGAGTTCAGAAGCCCAGAACCTAACCAACTGAGCTACCCAGACCTGACAAAAAAAAGGGACTACAAGGCATTGTGGCAGCCAAAAAAAAGATTTGGGTTAATTGGTCTGGAGATAGGATGGATGAAAGAATGTGGATTTGATTCATAGAATGTTTTGCGGAATAATAATGGGTTTACCAGTACATCACCTAATGGAGTGACATTGTTAGAGGTGGGCAGAATGGGAAGCAAAGGCCAAATGATTGAAAATATTATTTTAAGTTTTTGTTTAGGATTAAGTCAATGTAAAAACTAAATTTTGTCATGCAATGTTCAATTATGCAGGAAAAATAAAAAAATTATAGTAATTGGGTGATAAATTACAAAAAAACTGTTAAGGAAATTGGGGAGAGAGGGAGTGAGCTATTTTTAAGTTGGGGGGTTTTGGAAAGTAGTACAACAAGAATTGAAGATAAAGGTAAAAAGGAAATCTTCAGTAGTACTGGGGATAAATTAAATAAACCTTAAGCACTGTATAGAGAAATAAAATATGGATGGAGGGAAAAAATCTCTAGATGTGATAAACTAAGTAAAGATGGGTGGACATGTTAAAGGATATGCAAGGAGAGATTGGACTAAATTTAGTTATATGAAGTTAAGTTGCATTAAGCTTTAGACTGTGGGAAAACTGAAGGATGAAGGGATCAATTAGCACCATTAAAATGGCAACAGTTACCAAGAGAATAGTACAGTAAAACTCATGAAACCAAGACATATCAGAGATCAGAAGGATTGGGAACCATTTGGGAAAATTAGAGAGAAATGGAGACAAAAAATCTGAAGTTCAATATTTATGGAAATGACCTATTTAATAGTGGATATAGTTTCTGTGTCATGTAGCGTTATAACTAGATGATAGGTGAATCTGGTGTGCAATATATCAGTGCCATGATGTTGGATATATCCATGTTAGAGACAACTCAGTATTAACAATTAGTGCATGAACGGATTTGAGTATCAAAAGTATTAAGTAAAGTGACATAACATGAAATAGCTTAAGGAGTTGAAACATGTAAATAAATACATACATTAGTTGATTCATTCATTCCCCTCCGCAGTTACAAGAAATTATGACAGGAAAACAGGTGCTACATAAAAGATCATGGCTCCAAATGGGCTAACTTTTTTATTTCATAAAATGCAGTAGTAACAATTATCCACATTACCTTGGCTGTTACTTATATGGACCTGTTACATAGTTTTGTAACATAATTTGCCAAACAGTCACAATCCTTTCTCAATATGCTTAAAAATCAGTGTTAATACATTACTTGCATGCAAAGCGGAAGACATAATACATAGATAAAAGTGCCACTGAAAAACGTTATTATTTTTATAGAAATACAAAGAATTTTATTCATAGATTTTAATGTATTGCTTAAGGCTGTAATTCTTTTAGCAGCATAACAAAGATTGAGTATCTGTTATAAAAATAAACATTTATGAAATAAACAGGCATTTAAAACCACAAATAAAACTGCTATTCCTAAGGTGTATGTACTACTTTGTTAACATAATTAGTAAAAAAACAAAAAGATATTTAACAGTAGAAAAGATATTTAACAATAGAAGGAGATATTTAACAATAGAAGGAGATATTTAACAGTAGAAAACTGAGAAAGAGAAAGGATGTGAATAACTCTGGAAAAGCTGTCATGATTCTATTAGCTACCCCACACTTTACCTTGTAAACATAATACACAAACACTGTAATTAATGCTGATAAATAGCAATTTTTTTTTCTTTTTTGTTTTACAACCAATAAGCTGAAGTCACTGATAAAATCACATTTATACATTAATCAAGTGGTTACTTGCTATACATAGTGATTATTCACAATTGTCTACGATTCTGGAGGGTCTATCACATACAACCTCTTCTCCAGTTTTGGTTGTGGAAACAAAAACTCCACTACAGATTTATTCAATTCTTCGAGAGCAAGTTGAACATGCAGTTTCAACACATCATCTGTTTCATGCTGGTACAGTGTTTTTAATGTTCTGTAGAGATCAAGTAAAATATCTTCCAGAACCTGCAATAACAAAATGATTTTATGCATATTAGTGCTCTGACATATATGTAAATAATTAAATTCAGATGTGAAGTTACTGCAGTGCCTGCATTTCGTTTTCTGAGTTGCACCTAACTATCAGTTTCAGGTACACATTAACTGTTTGATTTTCTATAGGTATCAGTATGCTTTAAAGGCACTGGTGTACTTAATTTTTGGGTACTAATTAAAACAAACTGATTTAGAATAATGGTGATAATTTTTAGATATAATTTTTGAAACAGTTTCTTTTTTAATTTACCTTATAATCTCATTCTATTCCATTATGAATACAAAATTACAGTGCCTGGCCATAATATTAGATGCACCTAGGCAATTTCACAGTTCATTGAATTCTGAGGACTAGCGTAACAACAATGCTCATCTATCATGTGAGCCTCACCGGACAATGTTAGGGGACTATTGTTGTCTACAATGAATGTGTTTATGCTGTTTCTGTGTTGTAAATCAAAATTATTGTTTCACAAGCATTAGTTGCAGTAGTGCTAACAAAAGTGGAAGGTGCATTATAAGCTGTGCTATTAACACTTAAATTTGTTGGTTTATTTGTGATTCAAAAGGTGATTTTTATGGTTTGAAAGGTGAACTTTATGATTTTGTGTTTTCTATTCACCACTTAATGGGCAAATTATGTGATCTGACACTTCAAAAAGTTTCAGAGGTAAAATCCTGGATTTGTTTTCAAATCAAAAAATTTCTCGAAGATTTGAATCATCTGTGAGGCAAATTAAAGAAAATTGATCTAGCCTCACAACAGAAAAATAAATGTGGACAAAAACAGATTCAAACATCAAATGGTGAGCACTGCTTGAAAAACTGTGAAAGAAACAGGTTTGCTAGACAAAAGAAATTAAATTCAAGCTTGAAAAGAGTGGAATTACTTCATCTGAAAGAACTACAACATGTAAACTTTCAGAAATGAAATTAAAAGGCTGCAGACCTGCCAAGAAACCAAAATTAACTCCTGCTATGGTTGCTAAACGTCTCAGCTGGACAAAGGAGCTCCAGCATAAAGACCTAAACTTTTGGAAACCGGTAAATATGAAAATTTTCATTGTAAAAATTCTTAATGAATTAAACTTTACTTTTGAAATGGATTATTTAGAACTACAGGTCACATTTAAAACAATTCATGTTGACTCCTTTTGTTTTAGGTTTGCTTTAGTGATGAAAGCACTTTTAAAATTCTTGCAAACAAAGCTCAATTTGTGCGAAGGTGTCCTGGTGAAATGTATCATCCAGATTGTGTTATGTGCAGACTATAAAACATCCCACCAAAGTCATGAAATGGTCAGTCCTCGGTGGCAAAGGCACTGGCCATCTCTATGTTGTTCAAGGGATCAGTACAAAGAAGTGTAGGGAGCAGGCTGCTGCCTCAAATAAGAGACTGGTTCCCAAATGGAGAATACTTCATATTTATGCAAGATGTCACTCTGCAAAATCAGTGAGAGCAAAACATACCTTTGTTGCCATGGCTGGGGAATTCACCAGATATGAACCTGACTGAAAATGTTTGGAAGCCGCCTGCGGTGCCATTAGTAGTTAAAGCGGGCGTTAAACACTACCAAAAAAAAAAAAAAAAAATGTTTGGAAGCTAGTGAAGAAAGAAGTGGCAAAGGCTTATTGAAAAGATCATAGAGGTCTGGAATCATCATCCACATATACAAGTGACAGTTCAGGCATGTATAAATAACATGCCAAGGCGAATTAAAGCACTGATAGCTGCCAAAGGTGGCTCAACTAAGTACTAAAAGGTTCATAAAATTTTAAGCATTTGATAACAATTCGGAGATATATCCAATTATCACCATAAGCATGCACATTATACTTCAAATTCTTCATCAGTGTTCAAGGAAATGTAATGTTTCAATGTAGGCTAGTAAAAATAAAAACAATATTAGTTGATTTTTGCCTCGTAATTTTGTATTATAGTAAAAAATCAAGGTGCATCTAATAATATGGCCAGGTACTGTATATTACGTATGCATGAAATTTTAAACATTACAAGGATCACATATATACTCTAACCTTGTAAAATAATTCTCTAAGCAGGTAAATAAGCTATTGCTATACTGATAAAACATGCAACATTTTCATTTTGGTTTTATATGCAAATAAGAGTTTAATAGGATTTGGTAATAGTAAGTTAAGTTTTTCTAGGGTTACCACCTTTTTATTTTTACATTCCCAGACACTTCTTTTTATTTGAGGGGGTTGGACAGAAGGTGGAGGGAAGAATCAAATATCAACTTAATGTTATAATATTCAGTAAAATCTTAAAAATAACGGACTTTTATAAAGTACATTTTTTATATTTACAAATTATGTCTCTTATATTACATATTATTAAGTACAATCAACTGTATTTTTGATCATTGAAGCTTAAATGCATACTTGTTTGATTTTTCAGCCGTAACAAGCAAGGGTTTAAATAGAAGGTAGTCATAAAAACCACAATATTTCATTGATTTGAAGTTGACTTTACATTGAATTTCTACTTTAACCACATTTACATCCAGGCTATTACGATTGTCAGTCCAAACATTTCATATTATGGAAAATACTCGTTCTGTAAATGCATTATTTACAGGAATAGAAAGTATATATGTACTGAACAATTGCACACAAATTTGGTAAGGAATCAACTCCAGCTTTTGCAAATAAGAAGTTCCACTTTGAATCGCTGGAATTATGTTTTGAAATAAACTCAGGAAGAACTTCCTTTGTTCTGTGTTTGCCAAAGCAACTGTGTGCTAACTGATTATTGCTCCTCTCTATTATGTAAAGTCTTATTACAGTATTTTCAAACATATAAATAGCAAATTATTGTGGAATTAAAAATATCATGGTGAAACAATAAATCAGATTCCCAGACACATTAAGCCTGGGTCTGAATACCCAAACTGTCTGGAGTAATCCTGGATGGGTGGTAACCCTAAGTTTTTCACTGCTGTTTGAGTACAGACTTTGACTTTTAAGTTTCTCAAAAACTGTTTAAAATAATCAAATGAAACTTTTGACACTGAATACAGCAATCTTTACCAAATATTATCATTGAAGATACAGCACTGAATTTTTTGTTTAACTCTGCATGTCCAGCTTCTATCCTACACAGGCCTTTTGTGGAGGGAAAAAAAAGAGAGAGAGAAAAAAAAAATTACATTATCAGTTTATATAAAATAATTTTTGCGTTCAACCTGTAATGCTAATTTTTCTGTGAATAAATGTTTCTTTGACCCACAAAGTGACATACACCCAAAAATTATCTTCTATTTATAGTAATGTTTTAATGAACAAATGAATCATCTTAGGTGCAAAATAAGACTTCAATGGAGGGTTAACATATAATCATTAAGTTGTATGCACTTGTTCTTTTATTTGTTTTATAAATAATATTAAAATTAATCTTGCTCTTTAATTAAAGTAACACCACTCTTCGTAAAAATAGCACACTTTTTCAGGCTGCTAATGATCAGCCAGACTGAAATTAGTATAAAAGTGAGTGGAGTAGCTTTGGTTAAGAGTCTTTGGAGACAGTCCAATTGTCAAAGGTGAGAAACAGTTGCTCACGCTCAGATTGGTTACATGTGGTAGCTGTTAGCACTGCTAAATGATTTATCTCCCTCTTGCAGTGTCTCAAAACACTGAACAAAGAATAGGTTCAGGTAATTTTAAAAATTCAGTACATAATGTTTGTCGCACTGAACATTTGGAGGTGAAATATTTGACCATATGACTAATTCTATAGCAATAGTTGAAGCTTTATTCCTGTAAATTTAAAATGTTTCTAGAACCCCCAAAGATAAGCAAAGTGACATCACTTCAATCTTACAAATGTTATGTTAGAAGTTCTGAATAACACTGAATGACCAACAAAATAATTTTTGGATTGCTTTTTATGCTTCTATGAAAGTTTCTGTGGGATGGAAAAAGTAATATACCATATGCTACAAACTGTACAAAGCTCTTTGAGCTCATATTTATTCCATGTGTAGATTAATTTTCCTTTAAAAAGTGTAGAAGTAAATTGCTATGGGATCATTCCAGCAAAATGAGTAATAGCATAATTACACATTTTTTATGATCAAAGGGTTTTCTATACTCCCAATGCTGAATCTTTGCACTTGACAGTTTCCATTAAGTTTCTGCAAAAAAAAAGATGTCAAGTTTTATCCATAGACTTCCTCAACCAATTACAAGAGTCACACAATGAAAATGGAACTTGTGGCAGGTATGTTGCAAGATCTGGCTACTTCCAACTGTGTCCTTCAGTTTGTGATTTCCAACAAATGCTTGATTTGTTCTTCACAAGCTGCATATTATTTGTTGATAGTGTTGTTGGTATGTGTGTTTTTATTACATTTAATTGCCTATTTATTTATATAATTTCCACTCATATTATGCAAGATTTCAAGTATGACTATACCTGGTCACTGAGTGATGGTTTGCAAAATGAAAATCTTTTGCACAAAGGTGTGCTACTTAATAGAGAGGCATTGGAATTATTAAGAAGGATCCGGGAATTCTTTGAATTAGAGGAGAACATGAAGGTTAATGGGCATCCTGTTTCTGCTGATACGACCATGTAGCAGCCCTGGACTAAGCACGAGAACTGTTATTACCAAACATAATGACACTGTTTATGCTTCCGAAATGGTAACAACCGAGATTTAGATGGAATTGAGGCTTTACAATTTTAAACCGACGAATGAAAAGAACTTTGTTACATTATGCTTATATTTGTTTCATTTTTCTATTGTAATAGGAAGTTTCATTAATTATTCCTATATTATCAAAAGTACATATTTTATTTGACGGAAGTTGCAATAAACTGTATTTATCCGAATACCAGTCAATGTTTTTTTTGCAAAATATTAATGTTCAGAATTGGGGGTCATCTTGCATTCGTGATATTTGTTTTCTGAATATCATAGGGCAAAACGTAAGTTTCAAACTTCGCAGGTAAGGCAGTGGCAATGCCTAGGGGAAATGGTATAGGTTACTACCAAGGTCAAGATGTATGTGGCAAATTTTGTGCATTCCATTTGCTGCAAAAATTAGTTAATGGACCTTTGAACATTCTCAATGAAAACAAATTACCTACCAAGACTAAAATAAAATTTGAAGGCTTCCTTAAGTATGTTGTCTTATTATAAAATAGCACCCATAATCATCGTTACAGCTACGCTCTGCCGTGTTGTACAATCACACACGTTCCATACTCCCCTCCCCATCCAAAATGTGAATTTATGCGCAAATTCGACTTAAGTAAAACATTTTGCAATATTTTATATTATGTTGTCTTAATTTAAAACTGTATCCATAATTGCCATTACAGCTAAGCTGCTGCCATCACCACCAAACACAAGACATACTGGTGCATTTCTCTCGTCTCCTCCCATTCGTAATGTGAATTTCTGCACAAATTCAAATTCAGCAAATACATTAAATATTGTTTAATTACAAAATCATATCAACCATTGTTGTTATAGTTATGCTGCCGCTATCACCGTTATGCACCATTGCACCCATACTGTACATTTCCATACTCCACTCTCCGTCAACCGCTCAAAACGTGAATTTTCGCGCAAATTCAATTTCAGTAAAATAGATAAAATAAAAAATATGGGTCTTAATCAGCATAAGTTTCCATTAGTTTGTTCAAAATATATGGCAAACCTTTATATTTAATTTTAAAATTCTTCTTTTTATATGTCTTTTAAACATGTCTTCTTTTCATGTATGTAGATAATATACTACATTCCAAAATTAAGTTCTGAAAAATGGGGATTGTCTTGCATTTGAGGTTGTCTTGTATTCGGATAAATACGGTTATTATGCATGTGTCATTTTCAGTTAACAATAATAACAATGAATTAGTTCTCATTTATTAGTATTCATTACTTTGTACACTGTTTATATGTGACTTTTGATACCACTGAAAGGTTCGGAATCAGCTGTTGTTTATTAGCAAATCTGTAACCACAATACAGCCCATATTACAAGAAGCCATCCGAATTGTCAAGTACAAGTATATATAGCACCATTGAAGTTGTCCAGACTTATAAAATATAGCACTAAACCTTAGCCATAGTGCCCAGAAAAAGCAGCTCTTATTCCATGATTTGACTCCGTTAAAAATGCATACCTTCAATGTGTCTTGACCCAATCCTTGAAGCAGCAGTGTCACCACAAGAACAGCTGCTCTTCGCACTTCTACTGCTGGATCTGACAGTACTATGGAGCGCACACACATCAACATCTGTAACAGAATATTAAGTTCCACGGTAATACAGCTTATCTTTACCTATCTGTTTAGAACATGATAAAATATAAATTTCAACTTAGTTACTACTAATAAGTCACTATATGTATATACACAATGAAATAACTGGAACAGAATAACACATTTTCAACCTAAGCCCAATGCCCTAATCCAAATATTATGCCTCCAAGGGGAAAGTTTAGTAAATAATGTAGTTATCAAAGTATATTTTTGTGTTTCATTTAAGTAGTAATGATTGCTGTTGAATTAGCAAAATGGCTGACAGGAGCAGTAATACCTGGAAAAAAAAAATCTTGAAATTATGGAAATCTTGATCGCAGCCTTTTAGTCCGGTGTTATTAGTAAAATATATGTTTTGTTTCCATCTGTGTTGGACATCCTCAGAAGAGAAGATGGTAGGAACAGCTAATGACTATGATTTCATATGGCACCAGATGGTATTTAATATTGTTGGAATGGTACAAAGTGTTGCTTATTGACTACTTTATGATTGGCTGTTGCTTGACTAATGTAAAGAAATTAGTTGTAAGGCAGGAATCCAAGCCTAATTTCATTTAAATCCATCTTCTTTTTGGAAATTACTCCAATGTTTATATATTTTTTAAAATACTTGATATGTAAGTTAATCATTCGGCACATATTTGGTAATGTAAGCTAAATTTACAATTCATTTATTAATTGCCATGCCAACAAGCAATCTAACACTTACAGTAAGAGTTTGAGAGGTCATTAATACTTACAGTACAATTAGGAAATGACGTAACTTTCAAGACATGTGCTTCTTCAAGTAAAGAATCTATTGCAAAATTTATTAACAAAAGAGCATGTAACAAGGCTTTGTCCATATAATTTAGATGTAGCCTTACGTTTGTTCACATAAAAAATTCATTTTTACTTTCCCTACACCTACTATGTACATAATGTATAGAAAATGTATAGAAAACGTATTGCATTCCACCCAAAAATTTGATACTAAAATTTCACTGAAAATGGGCATTTTAGGGTCCCCTGTATCCAAAAAAGCATTTTTTAGAAAAAGGTCAGTGTGTGTATCCATGTGTTTGTGAATACTATAACTCAAAAATGAAAAGTCGGTTAACTACCAAACTTTGTGTATAAGCTTAGTATCTTCCAAGAATGCGACACAAATATTTTGAAGAAAATCCTCCCACCCTAAACTACCCTTGAATGGAAAAATTTTAAAAAATTTTGATTTTCACAAAAATTGATCTAACGATTTTCATTAAAATACTTAATATTGAAGATATTTGCATGGAAAATAAAACGTATATCTTGAATTTTCTGAGAATTGCTTCTTAGGATGTTCTTTCCGGATGAATTTTACACAAGTAGTAAACTGTTAAGAGATATACAAAAACTTACTACACAAAACTGTAGATTTTGTTGAAACATGTAATATATGTCATATACATTTTTTTCATGGAGTCGACAATTATTTAGATATTCCTTGCTATTGATTTCAGTTTTAAAATACCTAAACTTTTCACATATGGGAATTTGTCAACTCCTGACAATGCAAAGAAATGGATATCAATCACATGACAACCAGCTTTTAAAAGATTTGACAATTGTTTTAGCCTGGTGATTTTCATTATTTCTCTTCTACTTACAAGAAAGCATTTCTGTTAATGTTTATCTCGATTAGTATGAAGTAGATAGAAGCTGAAGCTTTTTACCAAAATTTGTTACAGTGATGTAGAGAAAGTCATGTGAATGGAGCACATCAGATTTTTTTCTCTCTATATGTACTATCTTTCACAAAAGTAAATGCCCATCTTCTGTTTGACCATGCGACGGTCACCTAATTCTAAGGCACTTCTATATTGATGGTATGAGAAATAAATTTATCATATTATTTCCGTTGCTGTTCAGAATTATTCCCTAATCTCACAGTTTGGAGTAGCAATATTTCAGCACTAATTGTAAACCAACGGACAAATATGGCAAATTCAGCTTCAATACACTTGTAGAAATTGAGCTTTTATTGTGTTTAGATTAAGTAGTAGACCAGAAGGATAAACAATTCCAGTGCTGGGTAATTTGGTTACAAACCTAAGTGCAATCAGCGACAGCAGCATGCTCTTAGAATAGCTATATTCGCTAACACGTTTTTACTGTTGAAAGACAGAAGTATAGGAACATGGTTCAAATCCCCTGCACTGTCAGTCTTTTAATTTACTTTTACGTTAGGCAATATGAGTTTGTTGTGCCTATATAAGATGGCTGTATGTTTACAATATCTTGGTGGTAGAGTGTAGGTCCAATGGAACTTTGATTTGTGGATAGGTTTCAATTTTCGCAATTCCACATCATCGGTTCTATTCCTACCTTTACTTTCCCTTCATTTAGTGAGCTTTCTATATCCATTTCTATCCTTCTTTCATGGCTAAAGTACAATTCTTGGCTAAAAAACTCCTCCCTTTCTTTACATTTAAAGCTCACATTCACAAGGCTTTTATTTGTCCCCTCTATTAGTACTCAATCTCATGATTACTGGAAAATGATTACAGCCTACAGTTTCTTGTATCACCTTGCAGTCTATAAGAAACCTGTCAAACCATTAGAGCTCAGTATATAACCAATAATACACTGACCATTTTCATTTATAAATGTAAATTGCTTCTCTGTTTTTTTTTTTTTTTTCCTTTCTTTGTCCATATCTCCTTCCAAACCGGCCAACCAAATCTGTTCTCTTCCAACTTTATCATTGAAAATCTCTTAAATTACACATTCAACATTTAGATATATTTTGAGCCTAACAATAAAATAACAGTAACTTGTCATTGAAAATTACTTTATTGTTTCTAAAAATATTCTCCTTTATGATCACTACAATTTTGCATACAGTCAAACCATTTGTCATAGCATTTTTTCCAATCTGCTTGAGACATCTCCAAAACATGATTTTTGAGTACATCACCAGCTTCTTCTGCCAAGGAAAATCATTCAATCTTGATGTACAGGAATAAAACAGTCATTGGGTGCCAAATCAGGACTATACATGGATGAGTAATAAATTCAATTTTTTGGGTGTTCAAATAGTCTGTTGTTAGATGAGATGTGTGAACTCACATTGTCTTGATGAAGAATGATCCAAAGGCACTTGTTTGTTTTTCTTATTTCACCAAAGATTTCCGGCAAATGAATGGTTGTGTACCATTCAGAATTGACCGTTTTATACTCCTCTAAAGGCAGTTGCCACATGACCAGGCAACAATTTGGTTTGAATTGCTTCAACTGCCAACAACTTTTGTTTGATACGGTTCATCTTGAATCACCCATACATTTGTCTTCTGTTTATGTTCCGGATCATATGCACAGATCCATGATTCGTCACCTGTTAGTCTTAAATATGTCTTTTGAAGCATCACCATTGTATTTCTCGAGTATTTGAGTGCACCAATGTGGGAGCCAAAGAGGAAACCGTTTTCATGGCTAAATGATCATGCAATATTTTATATATGCTGGTGGAACTAATGCCTAGGGTTGCCTCTATCTCACAGCATGTGGCAGGATGATCTTATGTATTGGTTTTTGCAGAGTTTTCTGGCACAACTGATTTTGGACAACCTTCAAGAATTTTGTCAGTGAGCGAATGGCGGCCAGGAATTAAACTCATACATGTTTCACAGTGGCAAAGGCTGGAGCTTAATTGCCAAATGTACAATGCACTTTTGTCTTGATTATCCGTGCTGAAAATCTTAATAAATCATTGCACAGACATTTTCATGAATTAATTCTTTTCGCTGAGACACAATTTTAAAGTCAATTTAAAGAACACAAATAATGCTCTATCGACAAAATATCTGAAGTAGATAAAGTCAACAATGTCAAACTTTCCAGTGGAAACAACCGATGGCACCTACAGCAATCAGTGTTGCCAAGGCTCATATTATATGCCCTCATATTTTCTAATCCTCCACATTCTTCACTGTGCTTTCAAATATATTAGGATTATAAAAGTCTGATAATCCTGGCTGATTGTGTTTTACCCCTATACACAATTGATTCCTTTTTTAGTAACTCCACCTAGTGTTAACCATAAACTCATTTCACTTCTTAGACTTTTTTCTTTTATTACCATAAATGTCCTGCCCTTCTTTATAAAAGCATCAATTCCTCCAGATCCTTTCCCTTTTCTTCTGGTGCCACATTTTCCATAATATTCCATATCAGTTTATTCTATTATCTTGTTTTTTGCTAGCCGTGTCTCAATAACTGCAATGAAATCTTGCATCATTAACATTTGTGACATTATCTCTCTTATTTATCTTGTCCAATAAACCTTTAGCATTTCAAATAATTACTGCCAAGGAATTTTCCTACACACACCCTTTTCTGTCCACCCTCAATTAGTCTAATTTTGATTCTGCCCTTGTAACTTGGAACATTTGAGTATCAGGTGTCAATGCCCTCATGGAGTATGCTTATAATCCAAAACAGTGTCAAAAATTCAGGAATAAACAGAAGGGTTACATGGTAATAATTTTTATGATTTTAATAAATATTTTAAACAATACAGTAAACAATACTTTTGTTATTCTTTGCTAGGTTTAATACATTTTATAAATGCAATTTAGTAAAAATAAAAGTTTAATGCTCCCCACATTTAAGCTGTCAAGCCCTTTTTCATTTCATTTGTTTGGAAGTTAGAAGTGCCCAACCTCAAAGTAAGCAAGCAAGAGGATGGGAGGATGCAGTAAAGAAAAAACAATTTCTAGGAACCCTAGGAAACAGTGGATAAAATTCTTAAATATCGCTAAAAAGCTATGAATGATGGTGAAGAAAGTCAATATAAAAAGCTCATGCAGGTGGAAAAGCAAATAAAATTGTTAAATAATTTGAATTTCAGCATTTATCGTGTTTAACTTAAATAATAAACACTGCATAAAACTAAACTACAGTTGCAATGAATGCTCTTTTAACATGTGTAATACAATGTGACATTTTCTCATTTTTCAAAATATTTTCCTATCATTGTTTCCACATTTTGTGGCTTTAAATTAGTACATAATCTGAGAGGATATTTTCAAAGTAGGATAAAGCTCACTCAGAATCAACATTGGCAGAATTCATTGCGTCTTGATACTTTTCTCAACAAATATAGGGTATTCACTCCTCATTGCCAGAAACATGGCCACAATATTAATTTTCTTCCTATTTACTGCTGTTTCCTTAATACTGGTCTTCAAAGTACTGTACCGTACAGCTAACTTCTCAAGTGATAAATCATTCCTCACAGGCATGCCAGTATTGAGAGATGCTAGAATTGGGTCAACTGAATTTGTTAATATATTTGTTCATCAAATAATTTCCCCACAGCAAGATCATATCTGCAATCGTGGTGTGTTGGAATTTTGTACCACACGAGTTCTTTTATATGCCAGCAAATCTACTGAAGCCCGCCTGGGTAGTACAATTTTGAACTGCAAGAATGCTGGACACCTTAAGGCCAGGATTATGATGAACTTAACATAATGTGGAAGTCTAACATACTGGCACTATTTAGGGTTGACAACAAATTTGGCTGCAAAATTTCTTACTGTTACATTAATTTTGATATCATGGTAATTAGAACCAATTGCTAAGTGCAACATTCTGACATGTTAAGTTCATTGAAATCCCTGCGAGCCTTTTCTGCACACCATTATTTGATTAGTCTTCTGCTCTTGCACCAGGTTTTTATTTCTTGGAGTTGTTACTGATGATTCACGGGATACTAACTAGTTAAATTGGAGTAATAAAAATCCAATTTAACTCAATATCCTATGAAGTCCTCAGATTTTGGCTATTTCTTCCAGTACCTTATTTATTATTTTTTTGTAGTTTGCTTACCCTCCCCATTTGTTGGACTTACAAGCGGGTACCTAGGGGTCAAAAGCCTGTCAGGGGGCCAATGCACATAACCACAGAATGGAGAACCTAGAATGAGTGGTTGGGCCATAGTCAAGCATAAGTGTGAGGAAGTGGATGATATGAAATGCAAGCAAAATGCATGATAGAAAAGGTGATGAGTAGCAATTGATGGAATGGGTGGTGGGGAAACCACAAGACCTGGAGAAAACCCACCCAGATGCTGTTTCATCCACCACATATCCCATATGCGGGCGCTTGGGAACAAACCCAGGCTGCTTGACCATTGTGGACACAAAAATTAGCAACTCGCATGTGATAATGTGGAAGCTCTGTGAGCCCAGGTATGGAGAACACACAACGTGGACACAATACAAGTGTCTAGACCTTTGGTCAAACTTGGAAGCTTTCACAGACACAGTAGTTTGAATTTGCCTGAATGGTCATTCATTATACCATTCAGCTGCAGAAACACCTGAATACTTTTGTCATTGGCCAAGAATGAAAAACTGCCTGCGGTACCATAAGTAGTTAAAGTGGGTGTTAAACACTACAAAAAAAAAAAAAAAAAAAAAAAAAAAAAATGGATGTCTTATCTAGATGTTCGTGCGCACCATTAAACATTGTCTGACTCTTTGCTTGTCCTCTTTTCCCTGCTTTGCTTTGTTTGCCATGACCTATTGGCACAAATTTCTTGTCTCTACCCAGTCTATTCCAATATATGATGTAAGTTGCAGAATTTACATATGCACATATATGTTTCGTGATTAAAAACAAAATCCTTCTTAAAATAAGAACTGAAACTTTCTTGGCAGTGTATTAATTCAAAATCTTCTCGGGCTTCTAACCAGCTAAAAACCATCAGTTCACCCTGAAGACGAGGTAGATGCACTTCTTCGAAACGTTGGTGTCAAGCCAAGTTTTTACCTGGTTAGAAGCCTGAGAAGATTTTGAATTAAAATCCTTCTTGTCAAAACTATGTAACTCTGCACCATCTTTACTTTCAGCATTTTAGAAAAATACTTTTTTTTCTAAGTCACAAGAAAATTCTTGTTTAGTGCATTGTCCATTGTTTCATGCGAATATAACACCTTGCAATTCAACAAGAAAAACAATTTCTCACTTACTAGGTAATGGCACCAGTTGCAATACCAAATTCAATAACATTGAAATACATTGGTGAACTGAAAGCAATTGTGACAACAGCATATAGTTGCTTCTTTTTCCCAGATGGCACAGCAGTAGCATTTGACAATTTTTGCGCATTATTACCACTCAGGAAACAATGATAAATAGATTGAAACAAAATTACAAATGCATTCTTTACGGATCCTAATAATTTTGTTGTTGTTGCAATAACATCGTAAATGTAAACAAATTTTACAGAAAAATCCTAAATTATGGATAAATTTGTAAAATAAACTTGAAATATCAAAAAATTGTGAAATGTCACAAGTATAAAATGTTTACAAATTACACAAAAACCATAAGTATACCTTAATTTTGCATGCATTATTTTATCAATATTTGCAAAAATCAAGGGTCTCTGACAAAACCACCATAGATTACAACTGTGTAATGTGAAAGGTGGCTTAAATCTGTGTGTGTTTTCCATTTGACAACATTCACATCTGAACTCCTGCAGGTGCAAAACTACAAAAATAGAAAATTCACTCATGCTTTTCAGTATTAATAGATACTGCAGGGAATTAGTCAAATCCATTTCACATACTTTCCATGCAGCTCAATACCGGTTTATCAAAATATACAAATAAATATTTGATTCTTATTCCAACTTGCCAGAACTGAAATTAAGCACCTCTGCAAAACTTAATCAGTTGGTGGTTGTTACGATGACACTTTACTTTTGAGTAACGACAGCATTCTGTATTATAAAATCTGCAATGTTAAAGCAGCAGCAGCAGCAGAGAAGATCAGCATGGAACAAATGCAAATAAAGAAAAACAAGTGCATACAGAAGCACAAAAATCTAAAAGGTAATAGATGCCGTTTGGACTGCTTTGTTATGAAGATCTTGTAGCCCATGTCTCCTCAATAAATATACTATGTAATAAATTGAATAATAATGCATTCAGGGATTTTCTAGAGAATCTGTACCAGATTAGTCAATGATAAAGAATTATCTTGAATGATATGAAAAGACAGTAAATGAATAAGATTGAAACAGCATAAGAAAAGCATTTCAGTCCCAAAAGATGAAACTACAAATTACATGGGTTGCTAACTATGAATGCGGCTGTCATAACAATGAATGAAGAAAACACCAGACAAACAAGGTCTGTTAGAGAAGTATCTGACCTTAGGATGGAGAAAAAAAAAAAAAAAAAAAAGGATTACCTGGAGAGTTGGACACCTAATCACCTTCAAAGTAGTCCCCTTATTGAAAAAGCCTTTTTCGGAATGGATTTGAGCTCAGCTGTCATTGCTGCCATAATGTCCTTTCTTTCTTTCAACATCACATTGATTAAAACTTCACTTGTCTCAAACTTCTGAGTTATTTAATTTTAATGTCCTTTCTTGTCTGAAACTGCGATCCTTTCAATGACCTCTTGAGTTTGGGGAACTGCCCAAAATTGCAGGAGGCCATATCAGAAGAGTAAGGAGTCTGTTGAAGCACAGGAGTCTGGTGTTTCACCAAAAAGTCTGAATCAAGTGCAAGAAATGTGCTGGAGCATTATCCTGATGGAGGTACCAATTGCTTGTTGATCATAAGTCCAGTCTCTTGCGCTGCACAGCATCATGTAGACAACTGAAGACATCTCTGTAATATTCTTTGGTGATTTTTGACCCTGTGGTGCATATTCATGGTGTACCACACCGTGTGAATCAAAGAATATAGCCAGCATCACTTTGACATTGCTGCTCTTTGGTCTTAGTGACGAGGAATGCTGTCACTGTGATGACAGAGATCTGGTTTCTGGGTTGTACCTATACACCCAGGATTCATCATCAGTGATTATGGTGCTGAGGAAGTTGGGGTCACATTTGTGGAGTACACCATGTCCTGTGAGACTTCAACACAAAGTTGCTTTTGCTTTGCTGTCAGCAGCTTCGGCACAAATTTTGCCCCAGTCTCCTCATGGCCAAATCTTGGGTCACAATGGAATGTGCTGAAAAAATGCTGTTGCCCACCTCTTCTGCAAATTCTCGCATAATTACACGACGGTTCCACATCACAAGAGCGCTCACTTTGGCAATGACCTGCTCATTTTGGCATATGGCCGACCAGAGCGCAGCTCGCTCTCCACCAATGAGTGGCCATCATTAAACCTTTGTACCACTCCTTAATCTGTGTGATGCTCATAGCATCATCACCAAAATCTGCCTGAATCTTCTGAACGGTTTCCACCTGGCTGTCGCCCAGTTTCTGGCAAATTTGATGCAGTAATGCTGCACCAATTATTCTGCCATTTCCCTTCCAATGAGAAATTGATGCAAGCATTGCACATAATTTCACTCAACTGCTGCCTGTGAGCTACTAAATGCTATTGACAGGCAAGAAAAAAATGCACACATGCGCACGAAGGTTCATGGTCGGCTCATGCAAGCATGCTTGATTAAAATCATTCAGGTTTTCATACATATTAAAAAAAGTCAGATTCTTTTGTAACAGACCTTGCATTTTTTTTCCTCTCAGTTGCAAAGTTTGGGGGAAAGCTATATAATTTAAAAAAAAAAAAAAAAAAAAAAAAAAAAAAAAAAAAAAAAAAAAAAAAAAAAAAAAAAAACCAACAACAACAACAATCTATGATCTCTGGCTTAATGGCACCTAGAATGATTCTGTGCTGATATTTGTCACTGACAAAGCACTTATATATGGTTAAATCAGCACTCTCTCCAAAGGCTCTGCACTAAAAAATAAAAATACCATAACCTGCTCATCACAGAGTTGTGCAGAAGAAATAAGATGTCACTTCACCCACGTGAAAGGACTATTTGGAAATGTAAAAAAAGAATTTTTGAATTGCCATTTTGTCTGGAGAAATTCCAAGAAGCTCCTAGTGTTCCTCTTTCACCTGGTCCAGAATTCACTACATAGGGAACCTTATGGACACATGTAATTATGTGAATATTTTGATGCACTTAAAGAAGTCATATTCATTTGCTAGTGACATTGCAACATCTGTTAAAACCTCCAAACGACTTAATTTCCAGTTGAGAAACAAAAGAAACATAAAATCAAGTTTTGGATTTCTGCCAGGGGTTATTGCATCTCTGGAACAACATAGTTGTTCTTTACCAAAGCAACAGACTTGGTGAAATAGTATAGTTAAATTGTGTAGCGTGAAATGTGAAATTAGTGAATATGTATCTCATGAAATGGAAAATGCTTTCAATGGTTTTGATATACTCTGTACAATTAAGGATATGCTGACAGGGAAGAACTACTCCCATTGATGGTTTGGAGCAAAAGCTAGAACCTGGTGATGTACGCTGTTTCAAAGGAGTTTTTTTTTTTTTTTAAAAAAAAATAGCTCTTTTGGTTGACAATCAGCAGTCTTTTATACAGAAAGTGTTCAAAAATTTTAAACACATGTGAGTGGAGAACTTTAGTGTTTAAAATGTTGACTCATTGTTAAACAATTCCATTGCTCTAGAGCTATTGTATGAGGGCAAATCGACAAAGACTGAGACTGATTTTTCCTGTAGCTTCTGTGATACTTTTCTAACTGTACCATGAATACTTTAAAACATTGAGTTTTTATGTATAATGACCAATGGGTGGCAGCACTCTCGTATCGTAAGGTTGATAGTAATGCTCTATTTTGTAGACCCTACTTGTTCTTTGCATACCACAAAATGGAGGTGATTTAAAAGGAGCAGTATGATACAGTAAAATTCTGTTTTTGTTTAAACCATACGAAAAGCTGCAGCAAGTGCATGATGCAGATGCATTACCTAGTAAGTGTTTAGATGGTTCAAGTATTTCAAAGACCAACATGTTTGTTAAGCGGGATGGGCCTGCTGTTTTAGCTTCTACTGTGACTGAAGTCAACATTAACACCTGCAGGGACTGTCTGTTAGGATCATCGGATAACATTACATACCTCAGTGAAGTACTGAGAATTTCATACGATTATGCATGGTCATCTTCATATGACCCTATTGGTACCAGTTGGGTACTACATCTATTGACTCCTGAGCAAAAGGCTGTGCTTATGGAGACAAGTCCTGAGATGCTGTGTCTCTTTGGTGATGGAGAGGATATGTTTCTGGAATTATCACCAGAATGAGTCATGGCTGCATCAGTATAATCCTGAAGGAAAATGAGCCAGCACAGTGCAAAAATTATCAGGTTCTCCATCACCAGAATAAAGGCAAATATTGTTCCATCTACAGGAAAAGTGATGATCACATTTTTAATTTCACTAGCCTGCATGTGCAATGTACAGAGTGGATATATGGTCCCCTGAGCCCGAAATAAGCATTTTTAGAAAAAGGTGTGTGTGTGTGTGTGTGCACGCATGCGTGTGTCTGTGGACAGCACAGTTCAAAAACAAAAAGGCCGTTAAATACCAAACTTGGTATTCAGGTTAATATCTTTCAAGGATGTGACACAAAGATTTTTAAGAAAATGCAACCACCACAAACAACCCATTTGAAAATTTTCAAAAATTTTTAATTTCTCAAAAATGGCTCTAAAGATTTTGATTAAAATCCCATATATTAAGGCTATTTACATCCCAAATAAAATTTTAACTTGAATTCTCTGGGAATAGCCTCTGAAGACCTCTTTATTCTAAATGAATTTTGCTTAACTGCTAAACTATTAGAGATAGACAAAAACTTACAACACAAAGAATGTAGATCTCGTCAAAACATACAATTTATGACCTTTACATTTTTGTTGTGGAGGTAACAGTTTCTGAGATATTCTTTATTATTGGTTTCAATTGTGAGGTACTTATACTTTTCTCAGACAGGAAGTGTCTGCATTTCTTTTGTTCTACTCCTGACCACATAAAGAAGCGACTTGCAATGGCAATTGCATAACGACAGTTTTAAAAACATTTGACTATCTCTTTAGCCTAGCACATTCCCTTAGTTCCCTTCTATTTATAAGGAACTAAGTAATAAGTACATTCTGCTAATGCTTATCTCGATTAGCATGCTGGAGCAAGAAGAATAATCTTTTGTAAGAAGTTTATAGAGCAGCTATGCGAGTGTAACACATCAGATTTTTTGACTGTCATGAAATGATTAACGGGCATACAGTTTCCCTTCATACTACTATTACAGCAGCATACATGTCAGTATTGGTTAAACTGAGACATTGCAAAGCAATGACCAGAACTTTCTCAGAGTGGGTGCTGACTTCATGACAGTGCACAGCCTCATGTTGTAAATCAAGTCAGGCAGTTTCTGACTCAATTCAACATAATCTGCCTTATAGCCCCAATCTTGCACTCCGTGGTTTTTACTTTCTTTAGCATGTATGTACAATGCAGAGAAAATATTGTATTTTACCACAAAATTTGATACAGAGATTTCATCAGAAATGCACGTTTTAAGGACCCTTGAATAAAAAAAAACTTTTTATATAAAGGTCTTTGTGTGTGTGCATGCACAGCATAAGGCAAACATGAAAATTTGTAAGATTAGTATCTTACAAGGATGCAACACTAAGATTTTCGGAGAAATCTCTCCACCCTTTACATGAAGCATTTTTAGCAAATTTTGATTAAAATACCATAAGTTTAAGATATTTTTATGACAAACGAACTGTATATCTTGAATTTTCTGGGAATAGCCTCTGAGGACCTCTTCATTCTGGATAACTTTTGTGTAATTTTGTATAATTGGTAAACCACAAAAGATAGACAAAAACCTACTGCACAAAAAATGTAAATCCTGTTAAAACACACAATTTATGTCCTATGTATATTTTTTGTGAAGTTAACCATTTCTGAGATATTCAGTGTTGTTGGTTTTTATTTTAAGCTAGTTAAACTTTTCTCAAATGAGAAGTCATCTTTCTCTTTGCCTCCCTTTTGTTTTATTCCTGGCAATCAAAGAGCACCAAATTTCAATTGTTTCACATAGCAACTGGCTTTAAAAACATTTGACTATCACTTTAGCTGAGTGCATTCTCTTGGTTCCCTGCTACTTACAAAGAAAAAAGTAATAAGACCAATTCAGTTAATGTTTATCCTTATTAGCATGATGTAGATAAAAGAAAAATGTTTTGTAAGTGGAACAGCTAGAGAAAGTCATGTGAATGGACACAACAGATTTTTTTATTTCCATTACTAAAGGCAAAGATTTGGGGCATTCAATTTAAGAAGTCTGAAGCAGAGTTCAAGAAAAGTGAGTGGATTCTCAAGCACCTGACAAAGAATAGCCTACACCATGTGTTCAACGACTGGCAGAGATGTTATAAAAAAGCTGATGTATTCCATTCACATGACTTTCTCTTCATGGCTGTATAACAAATTATTGTTAAAAAGCATGTTCTTCTATCTACTTTACAATAATCGAGATAAATATTAGCAGAAATTGTGTTAATTACTTGCTTCTTTGTAAATAGAAGGAAAATAAGGGAATACACTAGGCTAAAACAATAGTAAAAAATTTAAAAGCTGGTTGCCATGTGGTTGAAATCCGTTTCAAAATATACATTTTTTTTGCCATATAAATATCTTAAATATACAGTATTTTAATCAAAATCGTTAAGAGCCATTTTTGAGAAAATCAAAATTTTTGAAATCTTTTCCAAGTGGGTAGTTTGGGGTGGGGGGATTTTTCTCAAAATCTTCATGTTGCATCCCTGGAAGATACTAAACTTATATACCAAGTTTGGTATTTTACCGACTCCTCGTTTATGTTCACAGACAGATAGATACACACACAAACAGACCTTTTTCTAAAAATGCTTTTTTTTTTTTGGATGCAGGGAACCCTAAAATGTTTATTTCCTCTGAAATCTCAGGATTAAATTTTTGGGTGCAATACAATTCCTTCTCTACACACTATGTACATAGTATGTGTAGGGAAAGTAAAAAGTGCATTGAAGCAGGAGAAGATTACTTTTAAAAAGATCCTGTAAACATTGAAATGGAATAATAAACATCTTGAAGAAAAATCAGTCTTAATCTTTGCTGATCAGCTCTGTATGAATCTGGATGCACTGCATTTGCATCTTTAGCATTCACATTTTTGAAGATATACTTGCCTCTGTTACAATTGGACCAATTCGAAATCCTAAAGCTTTGCAAATCTCACCCAAGTTGGAAAGACTTGATGCTCTTACTAAAGGATCTGAATCCTTTGTACCCACCAGAAAAGCATTCAGTAACATGGCTTTGTAAGTTGGAACCAAATCTCCTGAAAACAGATTTAAAAACACATTAACGATATAATGAAATTAAAAAAAAAATTAATTTTTTATTTAATGAGGAGCACAGATGCAATGGAGGCATTATCTGCTTTGTTCTTCCTGCCCCCCTTCTCTTTCTGATTTCCAATACTTTTTAAAACAAAAGACTATGTGCATAATATTTTTTCATCAAATCTTTGTGAATTAGTAAAAATAAATGAACTGTGAACTGTAGAGCAATTATAGTATTTTCCTTATTTAAGCAGGAGATTACCCTTTTATATATACATTCCTCATGTTTTACTGAAGCAATCAATAGATATTGATGCATGAATAGACAGGATATAAGTACAGTATGTGCACAACATCCAAACAGCCAAGTTAATGGTCTAGATTAAAAAAATACAATTGAACAGCAGCAATGTTTCTGCACTGACCTTTATTGTATTAAGATGGACACTATAAAAAGCACACAGCCTAGTGGAATTGCATGAAAAGCTTCACTAAAACAGCAAGAAAAATAAGAAGGGTATAATTCTTAGTGAGGGCAAAAAGAAAGGAAGTCTGCTTATGCATCCTGAGAATGGTAAGTTGGTATACGGATTCACAAAGACCATTTAGTCTTAAAACTGACACTGTGCAAATAATTTTGTTCCACGGAATTCTGCTCTACAAATAGTCCAGATTTGTACCCTCTGGGCTGCTACATGTGTAATTTTGGTGAAAAGATTTTTTGAACATTCAGGCCCTCCAAACATCCCTTCTGTTTAGGATTAATAATGAGAATCATGATCATTTTACAAGAGCAACACAACATATTCACCTTTCCACTCAGAAAATCTCAAAAAATTTAAAATTCATAGATCAAGGCATCAAATAATACAATAAATTAAATGGGGGACTTAATGATTGCAGTGCACACCAATTTAGTAATAAAATTAAAACTATCCTAATGTAGCGGAAATATTATTCTATAAATAAACTATAAATAATTTATATTTTCATTTGTGTATAGCTGTAAAGTAAATATGTTCAATGATAAAATTGGTGAAATATTATTTGTAAGTAAGTATGGAAGCAATTATACTTTCACATCTGTGAATAGTGTTTATTGTTAGCAGTAAGCTTATTTCCTTATAATGTATATAATATTTGACAAAACCAAAAATTGTAACAATTTATATGGTGAATAAATTACTTTCTTACTTCTGGCACTTGCATATCTACTCAGAGTCTCAAGCTTAGTACTGAGATGGTAACCAATATGAAAGGAATTTATTTTATAGGAGCACTGAACCATAAGTTAATGTTTCATATGTGGTTGGTTGGTATCTAATGTTAAATGCTTCATTTTCTTGCACTCCAATATTTAGCTGGAAGGTTGTAATCTTCTGTAAAAGTCGGACAATGTAGAAGATGACCATGATCCATTTCTTCATTACAGAGAAGACATATAATTTGCTATTTTTTAGTTCAGTGCTCTTTTAAAGCATCACTAAACAAGGATTCTTTATCTTAGACAAAATATCTACAGAAGTTTTTGCAATTTCTTTTGGATTTGTCTGGCACCTCATCAAATGAACAGCATTGTTTGATTAGAAGAATTAAGAATAAAAGGAAAGTGATTGAAAGAATTAAGAGTATCTGTAGAGAGAACAATGAAAAAAAGAAACATTGTTAAAGATGGCTTTAGTTCAAGAAAGGATGGGCTACAAAATTAGGTGTGGAAAACTTTGAAGGAAAATAAGATAGAAAATGCATGGAATGGAAATAAAAATTTGAGAAAAGTGTTCCAAAGAGAAACGTGGACATGAATGAAGGTGCTGAAAAACAAGATTTGGTAGTTTAAAGAAACTAATATTCATCAAAATGAAGAAAAGATTTTAAAATCAAATGGGATACAGAGGTTATAGATGCACTATAACCCTGAACATAAGAAAAGAGACTCGCGGAGGATTAACTAGAATAGGCTTGAGAATGAAGAACGAGCCAAAAGGATTTTCTCTTAAGATTGATAAGCATTTACAAAAAATGCAAATAAATATGCTGGTGAGTTAAAACCAAGAGAGCACTTACCCAATGATTTGGTTACTCGCACAAGAATCTCTCCTACTTTCATTTTGAGCTCTGCTGAGCTATTGTTGTTATCTGTCAAGCTTCTTATTCTCCTCATCTCATATTCTCCCACAAGAGCTTTTATTACTGTGTTTGGAAAAACATTGGCCATTACAGCTAACCCATTTATAGATGACAGATATATGTAAGAATCTTCATGTTGCAGATTTTCCTGCAATAACAATTAAAAGAGATATGCATAAAAATGGTTTATACAATTGTAACACTTCAAAAGTATTTTAGCACCCTTGGCATTAAATACATGTTTTAAAAATGTATGCTCATTGTTTAAAAACTCCAGGGTCAAAAAGAGTAATATAACACTTGATATCTATTAAATGAAAATGAGTCGGTTTTTATAGTACAAAACTTTACTTAGTACACTACTAGAACCTGTTTCATAGATCCAACACCAGCCACCTCCACAAGTGATGCACCTCCACCCTTTTCGTTGTCGCCAACGAAATGAAATTCAGTCAGAATTAGGGGTTGAAAATAGGAACAAGTGTTCCTAAAACTGGCCCCACTATATAATTACTTAGTGAGTTTCATTTAATATTAATCACATAACTTCACAAGATTCATTGCATATTTGCAAAATTTAAACTTTAGTACCTGATTGGGATTGAACCATTTTGGCCTTCTACGCCATATAGGTTATCATGTTTTTTTTCTTAAACCTAATCATTTCATCAGATTCGGTATATCCCATAGGAATTTAAAAGTAACTCAACAGCTAAGAATACTTTTAGATCCAAGGCGTTTAACATAACCACTAAATTTAAAGTTTGCTTTATTGGTAAATAAAACATACATAATAACTGTTTATATGAACTGTTTACATTCATAACTATATAATTAAATTACATATACTTTAATATATATGTATATATATACATACATGAGAGAGAGCTTATTTATCTACACTAATAAACAACAATACAAAGAATATGGCTATACATCTGCCTAAGATGTTAGCTTGCCATATTCATACCCAAGTTTTCCTAAATATCTAATACATTTTATTTTGAAGCTAATGCAAATAATAATAATAATAATAATAATAAAAAAACAAATTGCACAACATACAAGACAGTCATATTAAAAATTTTATTTTTACAACCATTGGACTTATGTTTCATTTGAATCTCTTTTTATTGACCATAAAATTTAAGTTCAGTATCCCCCAAGGATGCAACACAAAGATTTTCAAGAAAATCCCCCTATTCCAAACAACCCTTTACATGGAAAAAATTTTGAAAATTCTGATTTTCTCAAAAATGGCTTCTCTTTGTGTGGCTTCCTTAAAAGACACTGAACTTAAATATCAAGTTTGATATTTAATGGACTTTTGGTTTATGATCTATGCTGCACGCATGCACATACACACCCACACACAGACCTTTTTCTAAAAATGCTTTTTTTGGATTCAGGGAGTCTCAAAACATGTAAATCTGGTGAAATCTCGGTATCAAATTTTTGGGTGCAATACAATATGTTCTCTATACACTATGTATAGAAAGTAACTATATGCTTCATACCTTCCTTTCCTCCCATACTGGACACAAACTGTTGGAAGACCTTTCTCATCCCATTTAGTCTTACACACCTACTCATACCCAAAGAATACTCTTTGTTCCTTATTTAATTTATCACATATCTTTCTTTTCCCCATTTATTTTTTATTGATATATACAATTCTAATGATCTTTTTTCTATGTTGCTAAATAATTTTTGAATTTCTAAATCTTCAACTCTCCTCCTAGCTCCTTGCCAAAAAGCCATTTACATTATTTTCCTTCCTATATATTTCCCCCCATCAATTATTTTCTAGTTTGGTTACTGTAACTCCACATATTTTTGCTTACATTCTTTTTCTGAAATTCTAAGCACTCCTTCAACAAATTCCTTTCATCTAGATTTAGTTGTCTATACCAATATTTAAGAGCTCTCTCCAAAATCACTCCTTTCTTCCCACTATTCTCATTTCAATTTGAGCATATTCTTTTGCTGCTGCATTTGGCAGTTCTAAAACTTTCATACACAGCTTCCTGTGCACTGCAATCACAGCTTCCCATCCTCCATCTAGTCTCCAAATTTCTCAGTTCCATACACAATTTTTGCTACAACCACTATATTATATACTTTTTTTTTGAGCCAGTTTACATTTATATCTGGTATTCTACATTTACACCTTCTAACCGCTGACAATACTCCTCTACCTTTCACCAAAGCCAACTTTTGTTTCTCCCATTTTCCAATCCCATCAATTTTGACCCCTAAATATACAAGGGCCATCCACAAAATGACAGACGATTTGGCATAACTTAATAATAACGAAAGTTAACACAAAACTTTATTTACAAAGTTACAGTACCTTACTCTATTTTGCAACATATTTGTCATTACTATCAAGGTATTTGTCACGTGGTACTGTTTTTTCAATGCAGATGTACTGTTTCACCGCTAAAGATATGAGCCAAGATGTCACTGCCACTTTGAAGTATTCATGGCTGGGAAATATTTTCTATTCAAAAAGTCACGTATGGTATCCAAAATGAAACAACAGTTTTTCTGAATTCTTTTATCAACATTTGCTTTCAACCACTCCATAATGATTATCAAATTTCCACTCTGGTCTTTTTCGTATACATTGGTTCATCCTTGATTATTCATAAATTATGCACCATTTCCTCACTTAAGACTCGTTTATTGATAATCACTATACACTTGCATTATCTGCCTGTAAAATTAGATTTTCCAAACATTTTTTGCATTAAAAAAACGAATATATTCTTTGGCAGTAGAAAAGTAAAACATTGGCATTGAAAAACTGGTACTGATATATTCCTGACCTATTTTCTGGTGGAATTTCATCTTTTATTTTTGAATTCAGTAATTTTATGACAGAAAATCTGTTTATTGGAGCCAGCGTGATGTCTTGTTCTTTGAAGATTTTTTTGAATTTTAGAAAATAGGTCAGGAATATATAAAATTAAATGCACAAATTGTGAAAAGTTCTACATAGGACAAACCAAAAGAAGTTTAAAAATCAGATCCAAAGAGCACTTTAGAAACCTAAAATTGAAACAAGAAGACAAATCGGCAGTAACATTTCACTTTTGGAAAGAAAACCACAATCTACATCCAAATCCAAAATTGCTTAAAACCATGTCAGGCCACAATGAACTCACAGCCTGGGAAAACATCCTCATATGGAAAAACAAAGATCGGCTAATAAACTTTGAAATCCCATCAGTAGACAGCTTAGTTAAGAAGTTCATCATTTCGCCACCAGAGAAGAGAGTACAAGCAAATGCAGCCAGCAATGGCAGTTGGACCCGTGAAGTTGAAAATGAAAGCATAGGCTTTCGAAACTAGTCCCTCATAATACAATGTAAGTGACGTAGTGTTAAAAAACCAACTCAACAAATTAATAAAACATATAATTTGACCATCACTGTTACTAAATTCCCCCAAACATCAATTCCTTTAAAGTACTTATAATTTTCTCAAATAGGACCATACAAAGCAAACTGAACCTCAATTATTCCACATAGCAACAAGCTTTTAACAAATTTGACTGACTTCTTTAGGCTAATTTATTCCCATAGTTCTTTCTACTTAAAAGGAAGCAAGTTTAGTAACAAGACAAATTATGCTAATATTTATCTTGATTAGTACCACTGAGCACAGACATACCAGTACATTTCCATACTCCCCTCCCTCTCTCTCTCTCTGCCACTCATAATGCAAATTTCCACCCAAATTCAAATTATTCTTGATGAATTTTGCATAACTAGTAAACCATAATTTCGGTAAAATTTTTTACAATGGAGATTTTCATTAAGTATGTTGAATAGAAAATCTTATCAATTACCATTGTTTCAGTTGAGCTGTCTTCAGAGGCCATTCCCAGAAAATTTGTCGTGTAAATATATTTAATATACGTATTTTAATCAAAATCATTAGAGACATTTTTGAGGATATCAAAATTTTTTAAAATGTTTCCAACTAAAGGTTAGCTAGGGGTGGGAAGATTTTCCTCAAAATCTTTTTGACGCATTCTTGGAAGATACTAAACTTACATACCAAGTTTGGTATTTTATTGGCTTTTCGTTTTTGAGTTATCGCATTCTCAGACACATGGAATTTTTTCTAAAAATGCTTTATTTAGATACAGGGGACCTTAAAAAGTCTATTTCTGGTGAAATAGTATGGGTAGAGAAAGTAAAAATTTGAAATTATACAATTTTCTGAGCCAACAAATAGAGCCAACAAAAATAATATTGCGTAAATGTTTGGCGTGAATATTTCAAGGAATTCTTAGGTCATAGCATGTTAGAATATAACAGGACAAGGAGTAGTCCAGAGTTGAGGCTAGTGGAGGAATTACACACCAGGAAATTTGGAAGAAAGTTAAGAAGATTAATAAGGCCTGTGGAATTGATGGAATTCCAGGGGAGAGGTGGAAAATTGGATTGAGGATGCAAATAGAAGGGAATAGCCAAGTAAAGCTTTAAATTATATATTTGAGAGAGGCAAAGTTCCAGGACGAATATTGTGCCCATTTATGAAAGTAGGGGGAATATCAACAACCCTAATAACAACAGGGGCATAAATATATTTTAAATACAATAACAAATTAAAATTTATATACTTAAAATGTATACGTTGGTTCTGGCAAAAGGCTACAGGAGAATAAGTTAGCAGGCTATAGGAAAGGTAGGACAGTTGATAATATATTTATTATTAAGACAATAATGGATAATGTTTGGTTAAGAAAAGGGGTAGAGTATATATGACTTTTATGGATTTAGAAAAGCCACTATTGCTGAAACTTTAATTGAAAGAAGTGTAGGTTCTGCAAAGATAGATGCATATAGGGTGATATAAGATATGAAGAAGAATAATATGGGACTTAGGCAAGGGTGCATGTGACCTCCATATTATTTAATCTATTTATTCATAATATTTTAGAAGTAACGAGAATATTTACACACTCACAAGGAATAACAGGGAATATCAGGATTATTGTATGCATATGTTTGGTGATAGGGTTCTATATCTATTATGGGATTATCGAGAGCTTTAAAAGTGAGTAGAAGATTTTGTGAAATTTGGGGATTGAAGATAAACTATAAAGAGTCTGGATTAAAGTCTTCAAAAAAGGAATATAAATTGAAAAGGGAAGAAAGTGGGGCATGGAGGGACAGAGGTAGTAGTCATAAATGAAATTGAGTTTTATTTATGGGCACTCTTTTAACTGCTGTGGATCTCAGCAACCCATTCTATTTTGGGTGTGAAAGACCACGTAATTTTGATCAGGGGCCTCTTATCGGGCTTGAGGTTAACTTGTATTCCATAAACCTATGATACCAGACTAACAGCTCTAGTTCCCTTCCAGAGAAAGCCATGCCAAGGATTTTTATGCTCAAAAATTCCATCGCCCTTCGCCTTGTGAAGCAAGGAGAGGATAACTGAGTATTTGGGGGTTGAGTTAAGTAGTAATGGAAGATGGCATGACCAAAAGAAAGCAGTGTAGCAAAGAGTACGCTTGCCATGAAGGGGATAACATCATCTTTATATAAAATAACCAGGGATGTAAATCAAGTGGTTAAAGAAAATTTATAAAGCAAGAGTGGAGACCAAAATGTTATATGGGATAGAGGTTTGGGATTATGATTAACGGTGGTTTAAATAGATCTAATACATAGAAGCTTTTGTCAGTTAATTATGGGTTTACCAGTTAAATCACAAAAGGGAACAGCATTGTTGGAGCTAGGTAGAATAGGAAGTAAAAGTCTAATAATTTAAAGTTTGATAAAGTTTTGGCATTGGGTTAATTTAGTGAAAGAGCAAAATATTGTAAAAAAAAAAAAAAAAGAAAAAGAAGAAGAATAGAATTATGCAGAAGAAAGCAGTAATGGGTGATAATTGGGTTTTATCTTTACAGAGAATTATAGAGGAATGGGGAATTTATGGAGGGAGAGAGACTTTTGGAAAGAATTCAAACAAAGAGTAGAGGATTATTGATATACAAGATATTTTTAGCAGTATTAGAGGTAAGAAACCTTAGCATTATTTAGGAAAATTAAATAAGATTGGGGAAGGGAAAAATATATTAAAGCTTGCAATACATTACGGTGGGAGGAGTGGTCATAGTGTAAATTAAGGGGTATGAAAAGCAAAATAGAACGACAGAAGGGCCTATTATGTGGGGGAACACAAAAGTGACCTACAGTTTATTTTAGACTGTGAAGAGACGAAGTTATGGATGGACCAATAGGTAACAGTTAAGTGGCTACAATTATTACCAAGAGAGATAATTAAAGAAGGAATTTTGAAATCTATGAATACAGAACAGAATAGAAAGTTAGATGAATTATCAAGACTAAAGAAAAATGTAAAACAAGAATTTTTAAACTGTAAATTCATAATCTGTTTAAGGATACCTATCTAAAAATGTAATGTGTTCTATTCACAAGACTTTTTCTACATCTCTGTATAAGCTTATTCTTCTATTTCATGCTAATCAAGATAAACATTAGCAGAAACTGTCTTATTATTTAGTCCCTTGTAGTTAGAAAGGAAATATGGAAATACACTAGGCTAAACCAACAATCAAATGTTTTAAAATGTGGTTGCTATGGAATTAAAATTTGTTTCTTTACATGGCCAGGTGTTGATAAGTTCCTGTATAAAAAAAGTTTATTTGAAACCAATAACAAGGAATATCTTGAAAATGGTCCACTCCAAGAAAAAAAATGTATTTGACGTAAATTGTGTTTTAATGAGATCTACATTTTTTGAAGTAAATTTTTATCAATCTCTTATGGTTTACCAGTTATGCAAAATTCAGAAAATTTCATCCAGAAAGAACAAATCTTCAGAAGTTATTCCTAGAAAATTCAAGATATAAATTTTATTTGTGATTTTTTACTTTAATATGAGCATTTTAATAAAATCGTTAAAGCCATTTTTGAGAAAATCAAATTTTTTAAAAATGTTCCATATAAGGGTAGTTTGGGGGATTTTCTTGAAAATCTCCATGTCACATCCTTGGAAGATACTTAATTTAAAATCCAAGTTTAGTATTTAACTGACTTTTAGTTCTTGAGCTAAGCTGCCCCCCCACACCCACCCACCCACACACACACGTACATGTTTCTAAAAATATTTTTTTTTTGGAATCAGGGAGTCTCAAAACATTTATTTCCGGTGAAATCTTGATATAACATTTTTTGGTGCATTACAACGATATATTTAAATAAAAGTGAGTATAAGAAGCAGGTAGGTAGTGAACCTGGTGTAGAATAGATTGATGACACAGTGTTACTTATACTTGCACCAGAAGCAATTCAATTGTACCTGTGTTGTTTTATTAGAAAGGAAAATGTTGTTTATGTAAATGTAATAGGGATAAGTTGTTTGAAGATAACATTTTATGTATCACTGAAGCTATTTTGAAGTGAGCTAAATTCATCAATTCATAATTAGTGTGAAGTATATTTGAATTAGAAATCATTCTACTGATGTTTTAGTGTTACTAATTCCAACTCAGAACAATTTATGTATTCTTGTTTGTCTGGACAAAACACATTAACGTTGAGGTATTCCTTATAAGTCATAATGAAGTAGTTTATCAATCCGCTATCTACAACATCAAACTTCAAAAACAGAATGATGTAAAAGAATGTTTAGTGATGCCATGGACACCAAGCATTTAAATGCACCTTTGCTTTGGATATAAATTTAATGAGTTCTATTCTACATTAAAGGATAATTTCACTAAAACAAAAGTGCATGAAATAAACAATTCTTACCTGAAAGATCCTAAGGATTTGGTTTCTATGGCGCTGAGCTTCTTTGTCACCACTAGATATGAGTTTTCCCAGCTCTATGAGTGCATGACCTCTTATAGGAAGCGTTGTATCACAAACCTCAAAAAGAGCTTGTTTGCAACGACTCTCCTTCCGGTTTTCCCCATCTGCTTGTGACTTACTTGATGTATTGCTTTTCTGACAAGTGGCATCTGATTTTGTAGCACAAGAAGCAGCACTACGCTTGGTGGTATTTGTATCATTATTCCCAGAGTTCTTACCATGTCTCTCAGACTTTGGTTTATTAGTTGAACACTGGGTAGAATTAGTAGATGAGCGTGAAGATGTTGTGCTTCGTTGCACAATACCATGACTTAAAATCTTGTTGCACACTTCTTCAGTGAACATCTTAAGTTCCTCGTTTACCACATTTTCATGTATAACTCTAAGAGGCTCTACAAGGCGTTTAAATGGCTCCCAATTGATATGTCTGGAACTAGCATTGTTCACAACAACACTCAGTACCATCAATATCATAAACAAACTTTCAGTGTCATGCACACCTTCATTACGATTTCCATCCTTCTTGGTTAAAAGACTGGCATCCCGCTCTAGCAAATACTGTACAAAGAAAATGACATGGGTGGGGTCTTCAGTCAGTTTCTCATGAATAGAAGAATTTTCTGCTAAAATAGCAAGGAGTCTCACTGCAACAATGTTCCTCTCAGAGCGACCAACAATGTTCAAAATCACTGCATCCCTCACTTCATTCATCTTACCATCTAACTTTCTCCTTTCACTCTCAAGCAGTGCCAAGTCTGATTTGGGATCAGAAAGCAGACGTAAAAGGAACACAAACAGACTGTTGGTAACATCCCCCTTTTTGTCCCCCTTTTCAAGCAGCTCTACAAGGCAATCCCCTGCTTCCTCAGAAAAATACTCCTTCCTGGGCTTTTTTCTCAGTTTCACTTCCACTCCCCCTGTGCTCCCAAAAGCAAAATCAATCTCCTCACTCACTTCTAGCATGCCTTCTGCTTGGTCATCAAATAAAAAAGCATTGAAAACCCCCTGTAACTGTTTCTGATTGCAGCTGGATAGAAACTTCAGCAATAGCTCTTCCACTTTAGTTTTAAGGTGGGAGGCACTTTGGCGAATATGCAAATGCAAATGAAACAGCACTGAGGCTACGGAGAAGAGATTTTCCGATGGTATAGTGGACATTTCACTACTTCCTGCACCAGTTACAAAGCACTTGTGTAGATTACTTATGCTTTTGGATAGTTCTTCCTCACAAACAATGACACATTCTTCTGCATCTGATTCTGCAGAGACTTTTAGCTCTTCCATCTTGTGATACAGAAGTGGCACTTCCCTGTAGAAGGTGGGTCCATGCTGACTGACATTACAACACAGAAGGAGTGGGTTCATCAGCACATCTAATATGTAGCGCTGGAACATAAGTGGCTTCTCAGAACTCAAAGCTTTCATACACAGAAGAGATACTGTAGTGTAGAGTTGTGACTGTGTTCGATCTCCTACATTTAGCATCTCAACGATCTGGAAAACAAGAAAGAGCAAACATTATAACATATGACATAGGTGTAGTGTGATCTACCTTATAAACCATTTCTACTTTTACAGATATCAGAAATGCATTTCAAACATTTGATGTGTTACATTCTGCTATCTAGTTTGCAAGAAGTTATTCTATCTACTTCAGCTAATCAAGATAAACGTTAGCAGAAATGGTTTTAATACATGTCCTTATTGGTACAAGGGAAATACATTAGGCTAAAGTGATAGTCAAATCTTTTAAGGACAGGTAGTTGTGTGATGCATTTGAAATTCCATTCTCCTTGCATAACCATAAAGGAAAAGGAAAAACATAATGACTTTTCTTTTGAAAAAATTATCACATATATATGCAAATATAAGACTATTTCATTCCAAAATATTAACGTTGAGAACAGGGAGTAGTTTTGAATTCACAATATATGTTTTTTTTTAATAGCACGAGGAAAAAAATAAATTTACATACAGCAATAGTGAAGAATGGAGAAAATAGTAAAGATTGCCGCCAAGATCGCAATGTATGTGGAAGATTTTGTGTGTTTCATTTCCCACTGTAAAGTTAGCTGTTAACAGCTGGAAGGATTATAAGCTTTCTCACTGAAGAAAAAAACATATCTTTTCAAGACTAAAATAAAAATAGAGGATTTCCTTTCACATCAGTGGTTGTGTCTGCTGTACTGGCAGTCATTTGTCCAACAGAAAGAAAGAGTTTAAATGAATTATGTCACTTTTTTTTTTTACACTTTTTGCTCCACTTTGCCTTGTTTGATATAGAAAGAAAGAGGTTTAGCCCCATGTTTCCCTCCTCCCGTTGCATACATACCAGTACATTTTGTTCTCTTATCTCTCTCACCCACCAAGTGAATTTTTGTTAAATCCAAAATAGGTAAACTGTTTAAATGATGTGTTATTAGATATGTTATCAAATTCATCATTGTTGTTGAGCTGTACTTTCATTTTTGCTATCACCTTCTCCCGCCACTCACATACTGCTATATTTCCATTCTCCTGACCATTCTCCTCCCCCATCAGCAATATGAATTTCTGCACAAGTTCCAATTAGGTAAACCTTTTATATGTTGTATTAGGTATATTATCTGAATAGAAAATCTTATTCATCATTGTCATTGTAGCTGTGCTGCGTCTGTTGCCGACATCACCTCCAATTGCATACATACTGGTTTCACTCAAATTTGAAATAGGTAAAAAATGACTTAATCAGCTTAAGTGCCCCTTAGTTTGTTCAAAACATGTGTGCAACACTTTAAATTTTGTTTTACAGTTAAGTTATATAAAAAGAGGTTTATTTGGACAAATAAGGGTAAGTATTAAGAGAATGAAACCAATAATATGCAATCTCAAAAATGGTTGACCTATGTCATGAATCTAATCATCAGTTTTTGGCTAAATTCAGCATTACTTGAGATCTGCACCTGATGTTTAGCAAATCTCACTCCCTGTGACCTTATTTACTTTCTCTAGCCCCATATATACAATGTACATAGTGGATAGAGCAGGTATTGTATTCCACCCAAAAATTTTATACAGAGATTTCACAGGATATACATGTATTAAAACCCCCTAAATAAAAAACAAATGCGTGCGTGTGTGTGTGTGTGAGTGTGTTAATGTTTAAATGAAATTTAAAGTCTTGTATATATTTTGAACAAACTAATAGGCACTTGAGCTAATTAAGTTCTTATTTTTTTACTTTTTTATTTTCACAAGTTTGAATTTGTGTGGAAATTCTTGTTTTGAGTGGTTGATGGAGAAGGAAGTACGGAAATGTTCAGTATGGGTGCAATGGTACAACATAATGGTGGCAGTATAACTGTAACGAGGATGGCTATGATTCTGTATTTACACAACATACTTAATATAACAAATCGTTAATGTTTTTACCTAATTTGAATTTGCAGAGAAATTCACATTGTGAGCAGGACATATAGAGAAGGGGGAATGAAAATATAAGGTATGTGCAATAATAGAATATGACAGCGGTGGTGGTGGCAGCATAGCAGTAATGATGATAGATTTGAGTTTCCATTTGGACAGCATACTTAATATAAGACATTGTAAATTTTTTTACCTAATTTGAATTTTCACAGAATAGCAGAGGAATGGAGAAGGGAGAATGAAAATATACCTGTATGTCTGTGTTTGGTGATGACAGCGACAGCTTAGCTATAACGACAATTATAGATATGATTTTCATTTAAGACAATATAGTTAATATAATGTATATTGTAAAACATTTTGCCTTATTCAACTTTGCATGAGAATTCTTGTTTTAGCGAGAGAGATGAGATGTAAGGAATGTATGTAATGGTAGAATGTGACGACAGCAATGGTGGCAGGAATATTATACATGCTACTTTCTATTAAAACATACTTAATATAACCTATTGTAAAACGTTTTACCTAATTCGAATTTGCACATGAATTCACATTGCACAGAGGCAGAGAGGAATCTGGGAATGCACTGGTCTACTGGTTTATGTGTGGCATGAGGAAGGAAAATGGGCAGCTAACCTCTCTATTTCCGCTTGACTGTTGGTTTCCAATACACTATGCCCAACCACCTATGTGAAAAGAAGTCCTCTAATTTTATTTTAGTCTCAGAGAGTAATACTTTTTTCCAATGAGAATGCTCATAGGCTTGTTAACAGTTAATTTTTGACATGAAATGAAATGCACAAAATCTGCTACATATGTTGCAACCTTGGCGGTAATTATACCATTTCCTCCAGACTTCACTATTGACATACTTGTGAAGTTTGAAACTTACTTTTCCTCCACACGGCATTCGAAAAACATATTGCAAATCTAAGATGACTCCCCAGTTCTGAACTTTAATATTTTGGGGAAAAAAAATAAATTATTGTACTCAGATAAATATGGTATATGCATGTAAACCATTTTAATTTTACAATATTAAAGGATACCATAATCATGGTTTAACTTATGCTTAAAGCAGCTATAACATCTACTGCCATGGTTTAGAGCTGTCCAGCTGTTAGAAACAGAATGTTGCATAATTAAAGTATTTAAAGCATAAACAGACAGATATGTCAGCTGTAGTACATAGTTTTTGGACTCAAATTTTCATAGTGAACCCAAGTTATAATCAGTACAGAATCCAATTCGATTAACAGTTTGAGAAAATCTATTAATTATAAAAAACAAAAACAAAGTGATAAATTTTGACATATCACAAACAAACAGACTTATCTTGAAATTCATCTACCCAGAACAGAGACCTCTACAGGCTGCTACCACGAGTTCATCAGAAAATCTCCATTGAAGATGGTAGGAATTGCCACCAAAACAAGTCCGAAGTAAGTTACTTATTTCAAGGAGTGAAGTATGAGTGCAATGCTGTGTTATTACTCTTAATTGAGAATGCTGTGTGTTTGCAATGATCCAAAGGCATACTTGTTACCTGGGAGCAAATATTCTTGTAGTACTGCTCAGCATGCTGAACGTGGACAGTAAGGATGACCTTAACAACAGTGTCCAGCTTTCTCCAGTCTGCTCCAATGTCACAAGAAGAGTCACAGATGGCTCTTACTAATGCACTTACTCCTCCAGGCTTTATCAAGCACTGAACAAGCAGTGGGATACAACACCGTTTCAGCCATGTGGGAGGGGATGACTGAACACCATGCTGCAATCACACAGTACAGGATTAACTCATTATTACTACCAGTACAGCTATATCACGTTAACAAGCTAAATTATCTGCATCCTTATTATAAGTGCAAACACTAATCCCAGTCTTAACTGACCCCATTTCTAGCTACACTTTGTTTCCCCTGTTTTCCGCACTTTTCCTGTTTGTGGCAAACAGTATAAAAACCTTGTCTGTTGAAAAGAAGCTGTAGAACCTTCTGCCATAATTTGTAACAGATCACATTATATATTTTCCACAGCACACTGGCATCTGTGTCGATGAAACTCTATAATAAAATACATACATGGGAAAAAGTTTGAAATGCAAGAATATTACATTCTATACTGTAAAGTCAATGACATTCTCCTTTCAATTTGTTACTGTTGTTTCTTCAGTTGAGAAATACTAGTATGCCTAACATACATTACCTCTGAAAAGTTTCCAGACAGAGTTCTAATAAAACCCTAATCAGAATTGTGCACTCTGCAAGTATGATTATGAGATCAGAGTGCTTTTGACCATGTTTACATACGTTCAGGAAGGCCTAAAGTGACTTCAGAAGAAGAGGATAAATACATTCTATTGGCTTCTAAGCAAGACAGGATGAAAAGTTTTCAGAATTCAAGCTGAGTTGAATATAATACTACAGACCTGTCAGTTATGAAACTGTACAATCTCGATTTATTGAAGCAGGACTTTTGGTCACATGGTTTTCTTGCAGCCTCAAAATAAGAAGAAAAAAAAAAGGTACCTTTAGGCAAAAGAACATACAAAGTGGGCACTAAACAAATAGAAACGAGTATTGTTTACTAATGAACTTCAGTTTCAACTTTTTAGCCACAAATGTCATCCGTTTGTATGGGTTCAAAAGGAGAAAGAATGCAGTCCCATTGTGTATTGCCAATTGTGAAGCTTGGAGGCAGAAGTCTAATGGTTTAGCAGTAATTCTGTAGGAGACTTAGTGCCAATCACTGGAACACTGAAGAAAGATGGGTACCACAAGATCCTGTACAAATATGCCATTCTCCGTGGGAAACAAATTATTAAGCAAAGGATTTATCATGCAACAGGATAATGATCCTAAGCACTCTTCCAAGCTTTGTCGTGCATATTTAGCAGAAAAGGAGTCAAAAAAAGGAACTATAGAATGTTTTGGTCTTCACAATCACCTGACTGTAATCCTATTGAATAAGTTTGGGTTGAGTTGGAATAACCTAATTAGAATCAGAACAGGATGCAATACAAATGAAGCTTCTGAAAACTTGGCAACAAGAATGGGCAAAACTAAATGCTGAACACCTGCAGAAACTTTTAGTGAGAATGCCTTGTGTGTGTGTACAACTGTTCTGAAGGTAAATGGAGGATGTTTTGAAGAGTCCAAAGTGTAGAAAACAACCGTAGTATAATTTTCAGTTGTAAATTTTTGCAAATAGACAAGCTTTTGTTATACATTTGTATGTTATCAAGAAAGGTGCTTTATGTTTAAATAAATTATTTTTATATATTAGTTATTAGCCAATAATAACCATGAATGGATATATAAAGCACAAAAGCCACCTCCTCTTAAATGCAGCTGCTCATTTCCAAATATATATTTTTCTTTCTCTCCCTAAATCAAATCTCCAATTTTTGTTGGTAGGCTTAACCTATTAAGAAATTGTTCTATTGGGTTTGTTTTATTTGATTAATTTTTCCAAAATAATGCACATACAAATTTGATGAAGTCATACTGATAATTACTGAAAAATTGCTAACGAACCTTAAAATTTAGCATCTTCAGAAACAGATTTGCTATATTCCAGAAAAATATCACTGAGTTTATATTTTAAATTCAAACATATATTGAAAAATTAAACAAGGGCCTATAAATACCCACTTACAAAGTTTTGTAAATAATCAGGCTATTCATTTGGTTAAGGAAACCAGATGATGTCACCTCTTCAAGCAACATCAATATCTCTGATGTTACCAGTCGCACCAAGGCTGATGACGTAAGCCAGTGCTTCAGAAACATGTTCCTATACCAATTTCAAATAAATAAAAATTACTGTCACTACCCAAAGCTTTCTGATATTGTGTTTCTAGCTTTTCAAATTAATTAATGAACTTGCCTTTGAGTTTCTGGTGAGTGAAAAATTCTTCACTCTAAGGACTTTTGGCCATTGTTCATCCTTTGGGGACATGAGAGCAAAGACGTTGCTGCCACTTTTATAATTTCCCATGCACAATACAGGATTTTTGAATACAAAAAAACTACTAGCATTAATCTTCTTACATCAATCACCCAAGCATGCTTTGTTTCCACTTAATTCATTAAAAGCTGTGATGCTCATCTCTAGCTAACAAATGCTTACATATGGCCATTTTGGTTCCTGTGAAACGTTTTAAGTGGTGTTGGTGAGGTGATATAACACCTTACTTGCTGTATATGGACATCTTTTGAACACATTCATGTTCATCTTCAGCTCTGACCATACTGATGTTTGCTGCTTAAGGATTATTACTTGTCCTCATGGAAACATCTGATCCAAGTTATGAGTAGATAGGGAGGCAGGATCTCAAGTTCATCACAAAGTCTTTAATTTTTTTTAAATATACTATTCCCTCTCAGGGACTTGGTTAACTTTCTCAAATATTGCTATAAAACTAATTAGTTATCGCATCGAGTTCTTTATGGGACAAGGTGTTAAGACCCAGTCCCTGACATGGAAGATTCAGAAATTTATGAACAGATGCCTTAGGAACATCTTAGCAATATACTGGCCAAAAGTGATGTCAAATGAGGAATTGTGGAGGATGAAAAATCCAATTACCAAACAACCAACAGATCAAGAAAAGAAAATGAGAATGAACTGGACATACATCACAGACCTGAGGACAGTTCTTGAGTGGAATTCGCAGGTCCAGAGGAAAGGAAAACATAAGTTGACATGGAGGCAATTGGTGGAGGCAGAGGGGCGAGCAGCTTGGATATTCATGGCAAAAGATGAAATGCATGGCACAGCAAAGAAACCAAATGGCAAAATTTTATTCCAGCCCTATACTCCTCAACAGGAGTTTAAGGCATGTTAAATGTTTTTTCATACAAGCCCTGCGTAGGACATAAATTGGATAGGTAGAGTCAGATTGAAAAATTTAATGCCATAGCTGAGATTTGAATCATGGATCTTCCAGTCTCTAGTCAATTACTCTAACCATTGAGCTACCATGTCAACATACCAGCACACCATTATATTCAACTCACTCGCATGTTTCGCGGGGAACCACAAGGTGATCTCATATTATTTTAAGATGACATACCCCAATGGTGATTTGCAATGTCATAAGTACTTTAAGTCCTGGATTTCATAGTTTAACCAACTATTAGACCAATTAGTGTTAATTGTTTTTGCACACAAGCCACCTATAGGACACAAATTGGATAGACAGTCAGACTGAAAAATTCAATGCCATAGGCAGGACTTGAACCACAGCAATGTCAAAGCTGGGATTTGAGTCACAGATCTCCCAGTCTCTGGCCATTTCCTCTAACCACTGAACTACATGACAACATGCCAGCACAGCATTAAATCCCCAAAAGACTCGTATGTTTCCCGATAAACCACAGGGTGATCTCAAATTATTTTGAGATGACATGCCCCGATGGTGATTACAATATTATTAGTACCTTCAAGTCCTGAGTTTCATAGTTTAATCAACTATTAGGTCAAATAATGTTAATTGTTTTTCAGATAAACCGTGTATAGAACAAAAACTGGATAGGTTAAGTCAGACCAGTAAGTTGCCATTGGGGTATATCAACTCAAAATAACCCAAGATAACTTTGTGGTTTACCGGAAAACATGCGAGTCAGTTGGGGAATTGAATGCTGTGCTGGCATGTTGTCATGGCATTCAGTGGTCAAAGCAACCGGTTAGAGACCAGGAGATCCGTGGTTCAAATCCCAGCTATGACATTGAATTTTTCAGTCTGATTCTACATATCCAAGGAATTTATATGTATATTTCCTTCCAAACTGTTAGTTCTGCTGAGCTGTCTGTAGACTTAAGCAGTTGGACAGCTGGTTTAATCATATAAGTGGCTAACTGATTTATCATGAATTTAAGTTTTAAAATCAATCTGGCAAACACCTGATTTTTTGAGCGGTGGGATTTTGTATTTGAGGGAAGTGCTAACAAGGTTCCTACTTTATTTGACGAGTCAATTAATTACACTAAATAAGTTATTTGGGATTTTTACCAGAAAAGTGAAGGTTCCTCATGTTATATCTGTAGTGTGATATCAAATTTATCCATGTTCTTTAAACATCATAACACGAGAACAAAACAGAGCTACTTTAGAAAAAGGTGTATTATGTATTGAAAATTTTGCAAAAGACCTATATAATTATTTACCTTACTCAATCAAGAAATTACAGAAGTGAAGAAAATTAATGCAATAAAGATTACCTGATAAAAATGCTTTTTACTCAATTGATGAATATTCAATTATGAGTGATTTATAATTTTATTTTCAAACATTTGTTTTCTATAATTTGTTAACTATTTTACATACTTATATCTATTTAGATCTGTATTTAGTTTTACTTGTTAAATTGGTAAGTTAAATATATGTTTTCTAGCTCTTGTCAAATTGACGATGCTTAATCTATCACTAGCTTTCCAAAATTGGTGAATAGCAATTTTATGTACCAATATGAACTGTATTTATATCAACTTGTTTAATTTGTTAATGTAAGTATATTTTTACCATTGTAAAATTGACAATGCTTTGTAAAAATATTACAAATGGCAGAATAAATTAAACTCTAACATGAATGTTTAAAAAATGGTCCATTTAAACCAACTGAAGTGAAGCGTTATTGTCATCCCAACAATTTTATTTAATATCCATTAAAGGTTGAATCAGTTGTATCCCTTTCTATAGTTCCAGAAGTGTCTAACGTAATTAGTGAATGATTAGACTGGTCATGACAGCAAATATTATCAACAGTATCTACTATACATCATTTAGAAGGACTAGTGCTGCCCAGGAGCAGGCAAGATTTCATTTACCTTCCCTGAGTGGATTTGGGCTTGTGGTGAGGCCAGTAGCCATAACAATCAGCGAGCAAGACAATCATATTGTGCAATCGGAAACATGTCAACAAGGACAAGGTAACTATTGGTTATGCTTGGCGGGGTTAAATTCTGAAAATAATTTTGGTGGCCCAAAATTATTTATTGTAAATAGCCATTTCAAAGTTGCATGAGAACGTTGCACTTACATTATTTCCTGAATGACGTATTTACATAATTAAATATTTATTTAAAACAAAAGGAACCATACCATTGTTAAAGCTTGGCTTTGTACACTACAATTTAGGCAGTACAGCTGTTAACCTCAACTGCAATCATTGTTTTATTGACAGTGATAAATGCCACTCATTACATTATATTGGCATGAAAAGAAGCTTATGCAGTAAAACCATTTAAACAAAGTCAGGAGGGTATGGTTTTGCATACCACATTTTATGTAGTGTTACATGAATAGAATTCTTTTTACTACACCATCTATTGATTAAATTTATCACCAATTATTGTTTTTTAAAGTAACAAAGTATGTTAGTCATACTAAAGTAGATCCAAAAGAGCACTTGAAGTTGTTGTTATTCTTCAAATTCAAATCATCCATCTTCAATAGCTTTTGAGAAAACAGACCATTTATACCCGAAAATTTTGTTCAAAGCAAAACACACATATGAGGGTCATAATGAAAGTAGTGAGCAAACACTTTTAAACCTTTAATATTTATTTTTTACAGAAACAGTACAAGTACAAGGGTCAATCAAATATAAACAGAACTTTCTTTTCCAAACTCTTTTATTTGATGTCAACATTTACAAAGGACACATCACTTTTCTACATATTCTCCTACTTTGGATATGCACTTAGCCCAATGTAATGGCAGCTTCTTGATGCCATCACCATAAAAAGAATGGGATTGTCATCAGCCAGTTGCGCACGAAGCCTTCCACACCAGCGTCCTTCTCAAATCTTTGACCTCACAATTGATTGGCCCAAAGAGATGAAAATTGCAGGAATGAGTGCCTTTCACAGACCTGCACAAGTGCCAACTTCTGTTCTTCAGTCAGGAGGCAAGGGAACCAATGGGGGCGCACACTTAATGAAAACCTAAGCTGTTTGTAATGATGGCATGACAGCTTCCAAAGCTTAATACAACCCATGCGAAATTTCTGAAATGTAAAACAACGATCACCTTCAATAAGGTTAGAAGTGGCTTTGAATGTTCTCCTTGGTAACGCTTGTCCTTGGGCGATGATCATGACTCTCATTTTTGACCTGTTCACAAGCCTTCCATGAATGCCTTATGTCAAGCAAACTCACAAGTCCTTGCAAGTATTTCCTCACCAAACTGTGCTGCCAGGCTCTGCAAAATTTCTGCCAGTTTTACACCTTCACAAGCAAGAAATTCAATGATGCATTGTGCAATTGAAGCATGTACCTGCTGCTCAGACATCTTGAACGGAACTAACAATTGGTTCTGTGGAGGCTAACTCCTGCTCATCCCCACCCAAACTATGATGGAATCACAGCACACTCTGTTGAAAACTATGTGCTCAAAACAAAAAGCCCCATTTATATTTGATTAACCCTTGTACATCATTATGATCTATAGACTTTTCTCTGACCATTCAACAGTCTCCATTTTTTGCACACATATTTCCCATTATTGTCCTGCAAGTATGAAAATACCCTTATGATATAACTTTGTACCAGTTGCATGAAGTCACTGGTGCACTGCTTTCTGAATACCCTCCACTATCTAATAGTGTTGGCCTCATAGCTGATCCTTAATGGAACCAAAAAGATGGTAATCAGAGGGTACCAAGGAAATTGTAGCAAAGATGTGGAAGTGTTTCCCACCCAAATTTCTGATCTTCTCCATTGTGACATGAGCAATGTAAGACCCATATTATCCTGTTGCAGGATGATCTTCTAGGGTGCTTATCATTCAATGCACAACAGAGCTTCCAAAATGTCTGGATATGGTGGACAGCATTTATTGTTTGTCCAGGTTCAAGAAAACCCTGTGCATTCTAGAAGACACTACCCATAACCTTTTCAGCAGATCGCACCGTCTTCGTTTTTTCTTTGATAGCAAATTTAAATGGTGCCATTTCATACTCTGGCACTTTGTTTCAGGCTCATAATAATGGAAACAGCTTTCATCACAATATCATCACCACCTTCATTTTGAAATCTCTGAAAAATATTTTGGCTGATGGTTCTTCTCTGAAGTTTGTGGTCTTCGGTCAATAAACATGGGACCCAACGGGCTTAACTTTTTGTATTTCTTGCTCTCCACTATGCTGTACTGCAAGTTGTACAGAGATTTCCTTCACAGTGATATACCTATCTGCTCTTTTCTTATTGTGTTTCATGGAGACAGTTCACAGGTGACCACTACCAGGCTCATCTTGGATACTAGTTTTCCCATCTCTGAAATGCTTTACCCAGCTCCAACGCTGCTAGCACCAATGCAGACTCTCCATCAGTTCATTGAAGTCTGAGGCAAGTTTCAGCAGCAGATTTGCCTTCTTTAACATGGAATTCAATGACCGCACACTATGAAACATATTGATGTCTGCCATTTTGGAAATACTGCCTGTGGTCACATTATAGAAGCAAATATGTCACAATATGGCAACATGTGGTGTAAAGTCTGTAGATCACAATCCTGCAGTACTTTTTGTTACATCGTTGGAATTTGAATTTTAATATTAGGTTGCTCACACTTTCTGTATGACCCTCGTATTTGTAAAGAATAAAACACTGCATGGCTTGAGCACACAGAAGCTGCACTACTTAGGAATGGTACCAATTTGTAGAATACAACTTCCCCCGTGGTGTTAAGTTTATCACTGTTCCAAGATGTGCAGAAGTTATGCTTTTTTTCCGTGAAGTGAAGCAGAATTCAGCTGAACTTTCTCCCCTGGGATACTTCTAGCTTAATTGCCTTAATTAACATATGGGCTCTGACTGTTCATCTCTCTGTGAAATAATTATACAGCCTACATAAACACTCTAGTCAGCAAATAATACTTGTACTGTGATGAAAGAGCATACCTTGCTTCTAGCAGAGCCATGGAGCAGAATCAGCTCTCTTATGATGAGAGGCTGATACAACTTATTGACCAAGGAGAGAAAGCACTTCTTGAAATGACTACGCTCCTCCTGTAGTCTTCCCCATAGCTCAGGAGTCATGACAAACTCCTCTCCTGAACTTTCTTGCTTACTGCTTGCTGAAGCTACAGAAGAGAGCGAGGAAGATGGAGATGAAGCTGAACTGGGGCCTGCTGCAGCTGTGGTAGTTGTGCTGGTGCCAGGAGTTGGTGCTGAGGTGGAAACACTATGGACAGGTGTAACATTAACTGGCTTTTTTAAAGGTGCAAAACTCAGCTGTGCTAAAGCAGCTATCAGATCACCAAGATGTTGAACAAGAATCAGACTGCGCAGTGTTGGTTGCTCAAAGCATGCCACAAGACCTCTTGTCACTCCAGAAAGACGTTCGTACCTCTGTAACAATTCAATGTACTTTTAATTTTTTAATGAAAAACTTTAGTAAACTGTTCTAGAAATGATTAAAAATTACTCCAGGTTTTCAAAAGACTTTCAAAACAACTGCATTAAAGATATTATCTTCAAATGTCTTCTTTTTCTTTTGAATATTTTCCTAAATGGTTATGAATATCCACAGATGAAATTTCTAACTATTGCTATTTTTATCTAAATTTTATTGCATGCTGCTCTACCACAATTATAAGTCTTTAAACTTCATGCAGATACTTTGATAGTTTTTTAAAAAAAATTATTGCACTTATAATACTAATCAAACAGGTATTACACATGATGCAGAAACTGTAATTTTGAAAAATTAAAAATATTACATTATATAAATGTAACTATGTTATACAAAAAAATTCCTTCACAAAAAAAAATCATAATCCTTAAATATTGTTTTTGTAACAATTTATCCTCAATGGTAAATTTAATTATGTCATAACTTGAACCATTTCAAAGTGAAGCAAAAACCACTCATTCACATGAGTTTCATTCATTCTTGAACTTTTGTTTACAGGATTGGTTGGAAACTATATCCTATACAACATTTTTAAGTTGCAAATTTGTAAGAAAAATCAAAGTGAAGTTTAAAGGCTTGGAATTAATACAGGTCATTAGGCTATGCGTTACTGGATATTTAAATGGTCTCATGTTGAAGCTTTAAAGAGCTCTGAGAGCAAAAGTCACAGCATGTAATTAAAACTAAAGGTTCAAAGTGTTTTTGGACATAAAAACCATTTTTTTAATTTTTGGAACATTTTGCCACATATGAGGTTTGATAAAAAAGTAACAGGAATTTTTCTTTTTCTTTAAGAATCTTTATTTATTCATCAACTTTGACCTATTCAAAGTAATCCCCTTCAGATAAAAATACTTGTGCCAGCACTTTTTCCAATCTTGAAGCACTTCAAACTTACTTTTTGTTATAGTGTTCAGCTCCTTCAGCAATTCTGTTTTTATCTCTTCAATGTTGACAAAATGACATCCTTTCATGGTTCTCTTCAGCCTTGGGAATAGAAAGAAGTCACAGGGGGCCATGTCTGGCGAATATGGTGGCTGAGGCAACATAATGGTCTTGTTTTTTGCCAAAAAATTATGAACAAGCATTGAAGTGTGAGCAGGAGCATTATTGTGATGCAATTTAGAGGAGTGGGTTTGCCACAATTCTGGTATTTTTTTCGGATTGCTTCACGCAAACAGCAAATTACTTCCAGGTAGTATTCCTTATTGACCGTACGACCATAAGGCAGGAACTAATGATGTACTATCCCATGTAATCGAAGAAAACAGAGGTGATTGAACTTGTCAAACTTTTTTCAGTCTTGACTCTTCAGGCAATTTCCATTGGGACAGTTGGTCCTTGGTTTCGACATCATACCCAAATATCCATGTTTCGTCACCTGTTATAACCTTCTTTAAAAGTTCTGGGTCATTGTCGACTTCATTCAGCAATTCCTGAGCAGTGTCCTTGAGACATTGTTTTTGGTCGAAATTCAACAACTTTTGAAACAAACTTTGCTGCCATACATTTCATGCCCATAACATTCAAAAAAGTTGTTTGGCATGAGCCAAAGGATAAGGCGACATCAGCAACCTCTCTGATGGTGATTTGGCGACTTTTCAGAACCATTTTCTTTACTTTTTCCACATTCTAGTCGATAATTAAATGCTAGGGCTTACAGGTGGTCATCGTTTTGAACATATTCTCTATCCTCTTTGAAGCATCTATACCACTTATAAACTCTTGTCTTACTCATAGTAGATTCCCCAAAACCACAGTCAACATTTTGAATGCGGTGCTGTACTTTATTCCATTTTTTACAGCAAAATTTAATGCAAATTCTTTGATACATCTTTTTTGAAAGCAAAAATTTGCCGAACACTTGCAAACACATATAACCTTTTCGACTGTCAACAATAAACTAAATATTCAAAACAGCTGAAAATGCAAACATACACCAGAAAAAACATGTGTCCTAACAAGATATATATAAAAATTGAAAATCACATGTATAGAGCCAGCAAAGTTTAAATTTTCCTGTTACTTTTTGATTGCACCTCATATCTAATGCGGCTTATTTCTTCAAGAGAGGATTATAAAGGAAGGTATAAAGGAAGGTACTTTCCTGCAATTTTCCTCCTTGCCACACTCTGCCCTGATATCAGCATATAGTCACACTCAACTGCTTATCTTTGCTTCTAGTTCTAATGTTTCATACTGCATTTTTAACTCTTTCACAAACAAGCACAAAATAATAATTATTTCTTATATTAACTTGGTGATCTTTTAGAATGCTAAATATTGGAACTCCAACAAGTAGTTGCCATTTCCCTGAAAGTAAAGAATGTAATTCATATACTGTTACAGACATAAGTGTACAAGTTAAGGGACAAGAAATGGTCCCTCTCTCTTTGGTCTGCCTTGTCATGGCAGTCCTCTTGCAACCTCAAGAGCTTCTTCTTGTCCCTCAATTCTACTCCAGACCCTTGCACTAATGAATGTACCATTTTTACTGTGACATTCAAAGACAACCAAATATTGCTCAATTTCAACACAACTGATATGAAAAAGTAATACTTCAGATGGCAGGATATGGGTTGTGCCAACAAAGAAAGAAAAGAGCTCCTAAAAGTTACACCAAACCATTTCAACTGCCTATCAAAATGCAAGTGCTGCCGCTTTCCAGTTCTTGCTTAGGTAGGATACTTGGCATTCTACTAGATAACCAAGAGGATAATTCTTGAAGGTAAAATTTAGCACCTTAAATTGCCATTATTGATACATTTTATCAGCACATAATTTGAAATATTGGTCAAAAGAGAACATTAAAACATCAAATCAACAAATAAGTGATCTTATTAGTGTACATATTACGCCATAAAATATAATTTAAAGAGAATCTTAGTAAAAGAATTGATTTCATCACTTTGCACCTCAATGGGCACACATCTGTCTGCTAAAGCTCCGGTTGCACTGCAGCTGACCTTAGTTTAACTCTAGTCTCTAATGCCTTGTTTACATGATGCCAGTTGATGAAACAGTTGACTGGCATAAAATTTTTGGCTGCATGTGAAAACATTGGTCCAACTGCCTAGTCAATTGTGTTCACAATTGTCTCACGCCAATCTACTGTCTCAAGGAGCAGACCAAAGTAGACTGGGCCCAGCTATACCCCCACCACCTGGAATGCAGCACTGTTGGGGCAACTGTTGCCATGTGAACATGACAATAGCTAAGCCAGTGCATTTGTGTTTTAACCTCAAAGTGAGCAACCTGTGTATTTTGTTGACTTAAACTTCCAGTTTGCTTAATTATGGCTCCAAAGTGGAGTGACGATATGAACATGAAGTTCATTGAGCTTGTGGGACCAGCAAGGATACAAATCCTTGTGAAACAGCAATCTGCAAGATTACCTCTCAGATTTTATGGTCCACTACCTCTTTTTCTTTAGCTTCTCTACTAGAACTTTGCATGACTCGGCAATAAATTTCTGGCAAAGATGGAATTCCTCACAGGATACAACAGCAGCTGCACTCCTGGCCATTTCTTTCTATCTACTGCTGTAGTAATAGGCTTCCCCACAAGAACAGGTTCTCATTCAACTGGACTGCCCAGTCACTGTCTCGCAATCATTAGAGGACAACTGCTCCCGACAATTGTCTCATGTAAACCTGGCATAACAGGCCCTAGATAATGGAGTGATAGCTCTAGTTCCACGAAGAAAGCAAATGTCTTGCTGGTCACACCTTAAAAACAAATAATATTCACAATTTAAAGATTTACATACTTCTAAGACAACTAATTCCTCCACTCTCAATTTCTGTGCACTTGTAGACCTTGCAGCAAGAGATATGCCCACGCCTGGCAACAGGCTGGGTAAAACACCCATTGAAATAATAAACTGCAAACATGTTCTAATTGTCTTCTGCTGACTGACACTCAAAATATCTGGAGGGGGTTGATGAGGATCTTGTTCCTCCTTTGATTTACATCTGCACATCTTGTCACTCAAACACTTCTTTAAAGACAGCAGTATGTACAATGAAACACAGACAAAGCGCCATCTGCAACAAGTAAAGCAAATTACAGAACTGTGCTACTGATCAAAGATAGAGCTCCAAAAAATACATTATAAAACACAAACCTCACACCACTATTTCTTGAGTATGAGCACTTTATTGTTATTAACAGCTCTGCAGTGTCCTCCTCTGTTATATTCAGCGATTCCAATGCATTTTTGATATTAAGCTCTAAAATATTATGCAAATCTCCAGCAGCATTATCTGAAAAAAAAAAAAAAAAAAAATGCTATTAAATACAATTACACTTGACGTGATAGAAAAGCAATGTTTGATAGAGATTTTGAAAATATTAATTATAAATAGTAGTTATAGAAGTTAATATTTATGCAGGTACTATGAATATCAAGGTTCTAAGGCTTTGCAACATTTATTACATCAAACTTACAATTATAAATAATACATGAAATGAAAGAGTAACTTAGTTTTTACTTTCTCTACACATACTATGTACATAAGTGTATAGAGAAGGTATTGTATTGCACCCAAAAATTCGATACCAAGATTTCACGGGAAATATATGTTTCAAAACTCTCTGAATCAAAAAGAAACGTTTCAAAAATGTTCGTGCATGTGAGTGTGTGTGTGTGTGTGCAGCATTGCTCAAAAATGAAAAGTCTGTTAAATACCAAACTTCCAAGGATGTGACACAAATATTTTCAACCCCCCCCCCCAACTGCTTTACATGGAAATTTTTTCGAAAATTTAATTTTTTCAAAAATGACTCTAATGATTTTGATTAAAATAATGAGCATTAAAGATATTTACATAACAAATAAAATATATCTTGGATTTTTTGGGAATAGGCTTTGAAGACATTTTTATTCTAAATGAATTTTGCACTACTGGTAAACCATAAGAGATAGACAAAAACTTGCTGCACAAAAAATATAGAGCTCGTTAAAACACACAATTTATGCCATATTCCTTTTTTCGAGAAGTTAGCCGTTTTTTGAGATATTGCTTATTATTGGTTTCAGTTTAAAATGCTTGTAATTTTCTCGTACCGGAACCTGACAACTCCTGGCCATGCAAAGAAATGGATTTCAATCCCATAGCAACCACATTTTAAACCATTTCACTGTCAATTTAAACTAGTGTATTCCCTTATTTCCCCACTGCTTATAAGAAACTACGTAATAAGACAATTTCTGCTAATGTTTATCTCAATTAGTATGAAGTAGATAAAAGAATAGGCTTTTTAACAATAATTTGTTACACTGATGTAGAGAAGTCATACGAATGGTGTGTATCAGATTTATTTTTTCTATAAGTGTTGAATGTGGCCACCATTCATCACATGGCACACATCCAGTCAATAGGAGAGTTTTGATTTAACCTTACTTAGTGTGTCTAAAGTAACTGTTGCAACTTTGATGGGTATTTCTGTCATCAGCATTTGCAAAAATTTTACAGGTTCTGCATTACCGATCCGACTGATTATATCATCTGTTTTGATCCTATAAGTCTCCAGTCTTCTTATTTGTACTGAACTCATATTAGCAAAAGAAAGCTCTGAGTGAATCCTTTATCCTAGGATCTGCCAAACTTCCACAATTCCATGAACAGCAGAACTGTAACAAATGCTTTTGCATTTTGTTGTTGTTGAAGATAGTGACAGGCCCTCAGATCATCGGATAGTGAGAAAGAGGAAAATGAGAGTGCCTATATACTGGGTTTACCAGACATTACTGATAGTGTCTGCCGTCATGAAAACTTAACACGTTTACGAGGGATGTGATATATAATGTTCCATTTGATGCACAATGTTCATCTGTAGGTTAAATAAATTTCTCAACAGCTAAGCATCTTGAGGAAAATCCCAAAGAAGCTTATGCTGTTAGTGAATACTTGACACAGTAATTGTTGCTAAAAAAAGGTATATCTGGTCGCAAACTGTTCAATAAAAACTGTACATAAATGGGTTAAGCTGGTAGGTAGGTTGGTAGAAGCACATACACATAATCTTTTATGAACTCTTGAAAGAGTGAGGGTGAGTGGGTCGGTGTTGGGTGTGTGGGGATGGGGGTGGTGCGTGTAGGGTGGGGGGTGTATGAGTGGGGTGTGTGTGTGTGGTGGATGTGTGTGAGTGTGTGGATGTGCGGGGGAGTGTGTGTGTGGGTGGGAGTTTGTTGTGGGTGTGTGGGAGTGTGGTGTGGGTGGGAGTATGGTGTGGGTGTGTGGTGTGGATGTGTGGGTGGGTGGGAGTGCATGTGGGAGTGTGGTGTGGGTGGGTGTAAGGGAGCATGACGGTGTGTGTGTGTGTGTGGGAGTGTGGTGTGGGTGTGTCTGTGGGAGCATGTGGGTGTGTGGGTGAGAGTGTGGTGTGGGTGAGAGTGTGGTGTGGGTGTGTGTAGGAGCATGTGGGTATGTGTGTGGGAGTGTGGTGTGGGTGGTTGTGTGTGTGGGAATGTGGTGTGGGTGGTTGTGTGTGGGAGCATGTGTGTCTGTGGGTGGGAACATGTGGGTTGGTGTGTGTGGGAGCATGTGGGTGGGTGTGTGGGTGGGAGCATGTGGGTTGGTGTGTGTGGGAGCATGTGGGTGGGTGTGTGAGCATGTGGGTATGTGTGGGTGGGAGCATGTGGGTGTGTGTGGGTGGGAGCATGTGGGTGTGTGTGGGTGGGAGCATGTGGGCTGGTGTGTGGGAGCATGTGGGTGTGTGTGGGTGGGAGCAAGTGGGTGTGTGTGGGTGAGAGCAAGTGGGTGTGTGTGACTGGGAGCATGTGGGTTGGTGTTTGTGGGATCATGTGGGTGTGTGTGGGAGCATGTGGGTGGGAGCATGTGGATGGGTGTGTGTGGGTTGGTGTGTGGGTGGGAGTGTGGTGTGGGTGGGAGTGTGGTGTGGGTGGGAGTGTGGTGTGGGAGCATGTGGGTGAGTGTGTGTGTGTGTGTGTGTGGGAGTGTGGTGTGGGAGCATGTGGGTGTGGGTGGGAGTGTTAAGTGGGTGGGAGTATTAAGTGGGTGGGTGTGTGTCGGTGGGAGAGTGGTATGTGTGTGGGTGGGAGTGTGGGACATGTGGGTGTGTGGGTGGGAGTGTGTGTGAATGTGGGTGGGAGTGTGGTGTGGTGTGTGGGAGCATGTGGGTGTGTGGGTGGGAGTGTGTGTGTGGGAGCATGTGGGTGTGTGTGGGTGGGACTGTGGTGTGGGTGTGTGTGTGGGTGGGAGTGTGGTGGGCGTGGGTGTGTGTGTGGGTGGGAGTGTGGGAGCATGTGGATGTGTGGGTGGGAGTGTGTGTGTGGGAGTGTGGTTTGGGTGTGTGGGTGGGACCATTTGAGTGTGTGGGTGGGAGCATGTGGGTGGGAGTGTGGTGTGGGAGCGTGTGGGTGTTAAGTGGGTGGGAGTATTAAGTGGGTGGCTGTGTGTGGGTGGGAGAGTGGTAGTATATGTGTGGGTGGGAGTGTGTGGGTGGGAGCATGTAGATGTGTGGGTGGGAGTGTGTGTGGGTGGCTGTGTGTGGGTGGGAGAGTGGTAGTATATGTGTGGGTGGGAGTGTGGTGATGTGTGGGAGTGTGTGGGTGGGAGCATGTAGATGTGTGGGTGGGAGTGTGTGTGGGTGTGGGTGGGAGTGTGGTGTGTGTGTGTGTGGTGTGGGTGTGTGTGGGAGCAAGTGGGTGGGACTGTGGTGTGGGTGGGAGTGTGGTGTGTGTGGTGTGGGTGCATGTGTGGAAGCATGTAGGTGGGTGTGTGTGTGTGTGTGTGTGGGAGCATGTGGATGTGTGGGAGTGTGTGTGTGGGAGTGTGTGTGTGGGAGTGTAGTGTGGGTGGGAGCATGTGGGTGTGTGTGGGTGGGAGCATGTGGGTGTGTTTGGGTGGGAGTGTGGTGTGGGAGCATGTTGGATCATGTGGGTGTGGGTGGGAGTGTTAAATGGGTGGGAGTATTAAGTGGGTGGGTGTGTGTGGGTGGGAGAGTGGTATGTGTGTGGGTGGGAATGTGGTGTGGGTGTGTGTGGGAGTGTGATGTGGGTGTTTGTGGGTGGGAGCATGTGATTTTGTGAGTGGGAGTGTGGTGTGGGTGTGTGTGGGTGGAAGTGTGGTGTGGGTGTGTGTGGCACCATGTGGGTGTGTGTGGGTGGGACTGTGGTGTGGGTGTGTGGGTGGGAGTGTGGTGTGGGTGCATGTGGGTGGGAGTGTGGTGTAGGTGCGTGTGTGGGAGCATGTAGGTGGGGGTGTGTGTGTGTGTGTGTGTGGGGGGGGAGCATGTGGATGTGTGGGTGGGTGGGAATATGTGTGTGTGTGGGAGTGTGGTGTGGGTGCGTGTTTGAGCATGTGGGTGTGTGTGGGTGGGAGTGTGTGGGTGGGTGGGAGTGTGTGTTTGTGTGGGAGCATGTGGGTGTGTGTGGGTGGAAGTGTGATGTGGGTGTGTGTGGGAGCATATGTGTGGGTGGGTGGGTGTGTGTGGGAGCATATGTGTGGGTGGGTGGGAGTGTGGTGCGTGTGGGAGCATGTGGATGTGTGGGTGGGTGTGTGTGGGTGGTAGTGTGGCGTGTGGTTGGGAGTGTGTGTTTGTGTTGGAGCATGTGGGTGTGTGTGTGGTTGTGTGGAAGCATGTGGGTGTGTGTGGGAGCATGTGGGTGGGTGTGGGTGTGTGGGAGCATGTGGGGGTGGGTGTTTGTGGGTGGGAGCATGTGTGTGTGTATGTGGGAGCATGTGGGTGGGAGGGTGTGGGCATGTGTGGGTGGGGGAGGGGTGGGTAGAGGTAGGTGGGTGTAGGTGTGTGGGGTGGGAGCATGTGGGTTGGTGTGTGTGTGTGGGAGCTTGTGGGTGGGAGTGTGTGTGGGAGCATGTGGGTGGGAGGGTGTGAGCATGTGTGGGTGGGTCGAGGTAGGTGTGTGGGTGGGAGCATGTGGGTTGGTGTGTGTGTGTGGGAGCATGTGAGTGGGAGTGTGTGTGTGGGAGCATGTGGGTGGGAGGGTGTGGGCATGTGTGGGTGGGTCGAGGTAGGTGTGTGTGTGGGAGCATGTGGGTTGGTGTGTGTGTGTGGGAGAATGTGGGTTGGTGTGTGTGTGTGTGTGGGAGAATGTGGGTGGGAGTGTGTGTGGGAGCATGTGGGTGGGAGTGTGTGTGGGAGCATGTGGGTGGGAGGGTGTGAGCATGTGTGGGTGGGTCGAGGTAGGTGTGTGGGTGGGAGCATGTGGGTTGGTGTGTGTGTGTGTGGGAGCATGTGGGTGGGAGTGTGTGTGTGGGAGCATGTGGGTTGGTGTGTGTGTGTGGGAGCATGTGGGTGGGAGTGTGTGAGTGGGAGCATGTGGGTGGGAGTGTGTGTGTGGGAGCATGTGGGTGGGAGGGTGTGGGCATGTCTGGGTGGGTCGAGGTAGGTGTGTGTGTGGGAGCATGTGGGTTGGTGTGTGTGTGTGGGAGCATGTGGGTGGGAGGGTGTGGCATGTGTGGGTGGGTCGAGGTAGGTGTGTGTGTTGGAGCATGTGGGTGGGAGGGTGTGGGCATGTGTGGGTGGGGGAGGGGTGGGTAGAGGTAGGTGGGTGTAGGTGTGTGGGGTGGGAGCATGTGGGTTGGTGTGTGTGTGTGTGTGTGTGTGTGTGTGTGTGTGTGTGGGAGCATGTGGGTGGGAGTGTGTGTGGGAGCATATGGGTGGGAGGGTGTGAGCATGTGTGGGTGGGTCGAGGTAGGTGTGTGGGTGGGAGCATGTGGGTTGGTGTGTGTGTGTGGGAGCATGTGAGTGGCAGTGTGTGTGTGGGAGCATGTGGGTGGGAGGGTGTGGGCATGTGTGGGTTGGTCGAGGTAGGTGTGTGGGTGGGAGGGTGTGGGCATGTGTGGGTGGGTCGAGGTAGGTGTGTGGGTGTGGGCATGTGTGGGTTGGTCGAGGTAGGTGTGTGGGTGGGAGGGTGTGGGCATGTGTGGGTTGGTCGAGTTAGGTGTGTGGGTGGGAGGGTGTGGGCATGTGTGGGTTGGTCGAGGTAGGTGTGTGGGTGGGAGGGTGTGGGCATGTGTGGGTTGGTCGAGTTAGGTGTGTGGGTGGGAGGGTGTGGGCATGTGTGGGTTGGTCGAGGTAGGTGTGTGGGTGGGAGGGTGTGGGCATGTGTGGGTTGGTCGAGGTAGGTGTGTGGGTGGGAGGGTGTGGGCATGTGTGGGTTGGTCGAGGTAGGTGTGTGGGTGGGAGGGTGTGGGCATGTGTGGGTTGGTCGAGGTAGGTGTGTGGGTGGGAGGGTGTGGGCATGTGTGGGTGGGTCGAGGTAGGTGTGTGGGTGGAAGGGTGTGGGCATGTGTGAGTGGGTGAGGGGTGGGTCGAGGTAGGTGTGTGCGGGAGCATGTGGGTTGGTGTGTGTTTTGTGTGTGGGAGTGTGTGTGCAGGTGGCTGTGGGCTGCATAGTTCAAAAACAAAAAGTCAATTAAATACAAACTTGGCATTTAAATTCAGTATGTTCCAAGGATGTGACACACAGATTTTCAAGAATATCCCCTCTGACACCAACTCATTTTTCGACAATTTTGATTTTTGAAAAAATGATTCTAACAATTTTTATTAAAATGTCATATGTTTAAGATATTTTCATGACAAACAGAATGTATAACTTGCATATTCTGGAAATAGCCTCTGAAGACCTCTCCATTCTGGATGACTTTTGTATAACTGACAAACCATAAGAGATAGACAAAAACTTATTACACAAAGCACGTACATCTCATTAAAACACACAATTTATGTGATATCCATTTTTGTTGTAAAGTTAATTGTTTTCAAGATATTCTGAGTTATTGGTCTCAATTTTAAGGTACTTAAGTTTTTCTCAAATGGGAAGACATCTTTCTTTTTGTCTCTCTTTCGTTTACTCCTAGCAAGCAAAGAGAACCAAATTTCAACTATTTCACTTAGTGACTGGCTTTTAGAAGATTTGACTATCCCTTTAACCTAGTGTGTGCCCTTATTCGGTTCTACTTACAAAGAAGCAGGGAGTAAGACCAGTTCTGCTAGTGTTTATGTTGATTAGCATGATGTAGACATAGAATAATCTTTTATTAGAAACGTTTGTTTGTGGAACAGCTAGAGAAAGGCATGTGAACGGAATACATCAGATTTTTTTTTAAGAATTTCTCACATATATTTTAGTCTTCCTCATTCTATTTACAACACAAAACTTTAACTCATAACTTATTATGAAAGTGATAAGAACTTGATATCTGATGATTAATTCTAACCCAAGATTACGCATAGATGTTGATTAAACTTGGCTAAGCAGTGCCATAATAAACTGAGCTCAATGCTGTTTGTAATGTACCTTCTTACTTTAGTTACAATCAGATCCCAAAAGCAGTTGTATGGTTTAATTAGCAGTGCGAGTTAAAAATGCCAAAACTAAAATGGAGTCTAAGTGCACAAATACATCAATACATACTAGACTTTAAAACACTTTTACAACTGATAGGAAAATACTATTTTGTCAGCCTTTGCAAAATCTGTTAGTACAACACTAGTCAGGAATTAAGCACATAGCTACGTCAGGTACTTTGTTGAGGCAATTTCTTATATAAGAATCAACATCATCCTCTTCTGCTGGCTCACCTAACATTCAGAACTGTATTCAGATATGTGTAAAGCATTTATTTCAACAGACATTCCCCTTTATAATGTGAACAATCCCAAGCTCAGAAAATTTCTTACTAAATACACAAGTATAAATTTCCCTGACCAGTCGACCCTACGGAAAAATTATCTTTCAAATTCCTATGAGGAGACATCAAGTCATATAAGATCTACTTGTGTAAATGACAAAATCTAGGTCACTATTGACAAATGCCAGTGGTAGAAAAGTTATAAACAAATTTCTCAAAATTTCTTGCTAGTCTGTAAAGAAATGCCAGCTGCAAATCATGTAGCAATACTAGGGTGTTTAATGAAGCTTTGGAAACCTTGTTGCCAAATGGTGTAAAATATGACAATGTATTGCTTCTGCTTATGACTGCAGTATAGTGGGTGATTCAAAAATACTTTTACTATGTTTGGGAATGCATTTTCGACACTGAAACAAGAAAATATGTCCATATCAACATATGCTCTAAAACCCTTTGCTTTCGCTTTATCAATTTATTAATGAAAGTTTATCTTCAATAGCTTTCCAAGTCCAACCTAATAATCTCATTTATTTATGCACTCATTCATAGAAGGCTTTGACCCATTTTACCCTGCAGAATTGGCCATGTGTTGCCATGGCTATTTGTTAACATTTCTCATTTATCATATGTGTAATACACTCCCCCAGCACGCCTTACAAGCACTGTCTACAGGCACTTCATTCAGAACACTCTCCAGACTTATTAAGAAAGCTGCCTCTGCAAATAAGAAGAAACATGTGATTTATTCTTAATGCTCTAATGCATAATGCTCTCACTGTTCGCGTTGCCCTCCATGGTGTAATGGTTACCATACTAACTTCACATACCCAAGATGCCGGTCCCCATGGCCAGGCTCGCTAAGGCGTCTAAATTTGGTACTTCGTGGGCAGAGGATCGTGGGTTCAAGTCCCGCCTTGGGCATGGGTATTATATGTTTGTGCAATGTGTATATGTTTGTGAAAAGGAACAGTAAAACCAGTAATCATACAGAGGGGAATGTAAATAGGGGATACAGCACCGGAGTCCTAGTCAGACTCCGGTACTGTTTTATGATATTAAAAAAAAAAAAAAAAAAAAAAAAAAAAAAAAAAAAAAAAGGTCGCAGGTTCAAACCTGGCAGAGGACGATGGATTTTTTCTGGCATAAAAATCCTTAGTTTGGCTTCCTTTGGGAGGGAAGTAAAGCCATTGATCCCGTATCATAGATTTATGGCACGTAAAAGAACCTCAAGCCTGATAAAGAGGTCTCAGAGCAAAATTAAGCGGTCTTTCATGCCCAGTATAGAATGGGTAGCTGAGAATCACAATAGTTAAAGAGCGTCCATAAATAAAACACCATTTTATTTTCTCCATGTTCACGATACACTGGCTGGTATCTAGCATGACAGATGGGTAGTTAGAGGGGGACCAGTTCCATGGCCTGCACATTCCCCCTGACTTCAATCCTTTGGATTTTTATTTTTTGGGGGCACCTTAAACCATTGGTTTATGCAGCAGACATCCTAGATGAAGAAACTCTTAATCCACGTGTCAGGTAAGCCCACAAAATCTTACACCACCAACTGGGAGTATTTGACATTCCATGCTTCAACGACTACATGCAAGAGGAGGATATTTGAATCATTTTCTATAAGTGGTGTTTGTGTGGAACACCTCCTAACAAGCTGACGTCAATAATAGTGTAAAATGTCACTTTAAAGGTTTTGATTAATAGCATTTTGAACCTCAATAAAAAAGAAAACGAAGGGTTTTGGAACATGTGTTTATATAAACATTTTTTCTTGTTTTGATATGAGGAACCCATGCCTAAATTTTGTAAAGTATTTTTGAATCAGCCTGTATTAGAAGAAAACTGCTTAAGGCCTAAGTGTAAGCTTCCTTTATAGGATTCATGTAACTTGCATTGTTCGTGTTCTACATAGATTGTAGCAATTGATCCCTTTCTCCTAATGTGGACAAGCTAGTCTCCAATGGAAAAAGTGTTTGTAAAAGCCCTATCACGGATTGATACATTTGAAAAATATTAATCCTGACTTTTCTCTGCTGCCTAAACCAGTCATGCATTAGGGTACTTAGCTTAAGGCAGAAATACCTCGACACAACAAAAATTCTACCATGGCCATAATTTTTTTTTCTAAAGCAATGAAATTTTGCACAGTTGATTGTCTTGATATCTTCTATGACTGTGCTATTTTATAAGTAATTTTGTCAACAAATAAAGAAATTACACTACATTGGAATTTTCAAAACATCAAAAAAGTTATGTACCCTTTTCTTAGTATCCCTTTGGTGAAGTTGCTTGAAAACAAGTGTACATAAAGTATTAGAATTATGCTATATTTTGGCGCAGAAGTTTTTTCTCTATCTCTCTTCAATGACTTTTAAAGTATTTTTCAAAGTATGTGAGCTTTTTATGTCAAATTATTATGTATTTCATAGCACAATACCTATGGAATCTAAATAAAAAGAAAATTAGCTGTGCCAAAATACTCATTGTGGACTGAAATATGTGTGTGCAAAATTTCATTGCAATAGTTTCTCAAATAGTTTCCAAGAAAAAGGTACATAAGTGTGAAAAATTATAAACCTGAGAAAAGACAATTTTATTTGTTTTATTTAGAGAGTGATCTACATACTTTAGATACTGAATAAAATCCGCCATAACTTTAGTCAGCTTCTTCTTCCTGGTCAGAAACTAAAGAAACATACCTTCTAAATATTTATAACTATGTTTGCCTGTAAGAAATGTAGAAAAACAAGGGATCAAAGCTGATAATCAAGCAAGCAGAAAAAGGGGGTGTGGCATGACAATCCTAAGTTTTTAATTGAATTTGGTTATGAAACTTTGGGAACATTAAGCTGAATGTATTAACGATTATTTAGTGAAATAAAAAAAAAAATTGAAACATTTGCCCTTTTTAGCCCCTTAAGGGCATGGTATATTATGCAGACCATTTTGAAGCATTTGCAACAGTAGTAAACGAACTGCACAAGGAGGATGCTTCTGCAATTGAGGTTACCCAGAATTTAATATCTGGTGCTAATTTAAAATGTCACTTAGCATTCATATTTTCAAATTTTGATTTCTTGACTAGTTCAATAAACAAACTAGAAACTTATGTTGACTTATAAGTAATTCAGTTAAAGAAATAGTTTGTTGAAAAACAGCTTAATCTATCTCAAATCCAAAAGCAGAAAATCTAAGAAAACAAATTCCAGGCTTTATTTAAGAAAAACAGTGGCTACCAAACCCTCTGTAAAGCTGCTCAAATTTTGGAAGGGCAAAACATAAGTGAGCTTGAAAATGTGTCTTAGTGATATTCTCCCCTTCAAGTATGCAAGGTTGACATTGTGTGATGTAGAACGTTACCTATCCCAATACAAAGCATTACTCACAGATAACATGAAAGCTTATATGATGTGAAATCTAGAGTTCACATCGTTGTGCACTGCAACTCCAAACAAGATGTTTAAATCGGATGTTTAGCTGCAAATTGGTGAGTTCCAATATTCATTTTTCTATCAAGCTAAATGTTTCCTTAGTTTTGTTCTAATTTTTTAGAATTTTTAACACATGCAAAATAAATATTTTAAAGTTTTATGCATAAAATCCAGGACCTATTCTGACAATGCCGACCGTGTATGTGAATCATTACAACTGGATGCATAAACAGCAGAAAGAGCAATGTGATAGAACAGGAACCTCTGGAACATGAGACATCATGATTCTTCTAATATTTCAGATGTTTTTCCAAGCTTCAGCTTTCAGCAGCTTCCAGGAAGTTCTAAAAGGAGGAAAGATTACATTGCGTTGCTTGTGAATTTACTAAGTCGTTAGTGGAGTGTTAGTTCGCAGTGGTGAATGAGCCATGGATGGCATGCAGCAATAAATTGTGTACACTTCCAGTAAATTATTTGCAGCACTGAGTCAAAGACTGTATGTGTAAACACTTTTTGAGCCATTAAGACAATTGTTACCCTAGTATCAGGAGTGGGATTTTCACACAGAGATGGAGATAAGTTCGTTGGCTGAAAAGAAGAAAATGAAAACTGGAATGGAGAAGATAATGGAGCAAAATATTGAATGTGGTATGGAGATGAGAAGTGAAATACCTTCAGTGAATTTCTCATCAGAGAAGGTACAGGTAGAAATGAGGACTGAATTGAAGGTTGTAAAAGAAGACATAAAAACCGGAATGGAAACTGCAGTAGAGAAGATGGAAGAGAAAATTGAAGAAATGCAACTTGAGATGGATGAAAAAATGAAATCTGGAATAGAAGAAATTAAATTTGAAATGGAGAAGCTGATAGAGAAGGTGAGAAATGAAATAATGACTGTGAATTGCGTGATGGAGAATACAAAGTCTGAGTTATAGACTAAAATCGATGTTCAACTGGCCAGCATAGAGAAAAATATAAAGAGTTTGATGGAAGGAGGAGGAAACTTGATGAACCTGTTGACGACCTGGAAGACCTTGGATAAGGCTTTAATATCCTCGAAGGAAGAGATAAAGCAGCACCAAAGAACTGAACTCCATGATGGAAAAGATGCTCGACGGAATGTTAAGAGATGAATGGTCTTGACCTAAGTACGACGGTGGGTCAACTTTGAAGTCTTCTGCCAACAGTTCACCACCACCTAATATCGATGGTCATCAGACGAGGAAGCCACACAACTGATAGCAAGCCTTCAAGGACGGACGTTAGAAATGCTGAATGCAAACTCAACGTCGGCAAAGTCCGGGGATATCTGGGAGGTCCTCATTGTGGTCAGCTTAAGACGAGCATGCAACAGCCAGGTGAGACAATGCATGAATTCGCCCTAGCCATTGAACAGCTTGTTAACAAAGCCCTGGTGAACTTACCACCTCGCTACGTGTTCCAGGAAGCTGCCCTACTCCTTCGTCGACGTGGTGCTTAACGCCGAGATACGACAGTGCCTGATGCTCGGTAAATATAACAAATCCATGAGGCGTTAGAGGCAGCGTTTAGAATGGAGGTGCCCACCTCGAGAACCAGGAGAGTTCGCTATGATACGGGTAGACAAGCAACCCAGACTCGACCTTCAGGTGGTGTGTGCTGGGGGTGTACTAAGGCAGGTCACCTAGTGACAAGATGACGAGCAAGCGGTAAACGAGTAAGGACGAGAGGCAATTTTGGGCAGAAGAATGGACGATAGCCAGCCTCATCGCAAGCGGGTCAATACAATGGAAGCTGTGTGTGCTCCATACCTCGTAGACACAGGTGCAGCCGTGACTATAATCAGATCTAACGTAGCGAAGAGCTTGCCGATAGGAACATCCAGTCGGCTTTACCAACTAGTGACGGCGACGGGCAACATCTTACATATAGAGGTCCAACTGAAGTTGACATTGAAATGCGCGGATGACTGAGGGTGTGATACTGGGATTATTTGCCCTCAGGAGCCACGAGGTGACGGTCAACGTCGGCCGGATGGTTTTGCGACTGGGCTGAAATGAGGTGTTGCTCTGGAGTCCAGAAGAACATCCGGGAATCTGCAGGGCGATGTAGTTGTGCCTGCAAGAAGCGAGGTGATGATGAAGGCGCATCTGCAGGGCTAACATTCAAGGAGCTTGGCATTGAACCGGAAGACTTCACTATACAAATTATGTGTTGCCCGAATATTGTTGTCCTGCCGGGAAGAAGCACTGAGGCTGCTGAACCCGATGGACACCGACCAGGACATCCAGGCCGGGACGGAGTTAAGGAAGTTCGAGCCAGCTGGCAGTGTAACACCGTGCGACGAATCCGAAGAGTCAAAAACGTCGAAGAACCTGGGGTCCCGGCTGAAAGTCTTACTGAAGAGGGTGGTCGGTCATGTGACCGATTCACAACTGGAGAGGGTCCGGCACCTATTTAGCCGATACCAGTCTGTCTTCAGCTATGGGAGTGACGATTGATTCGCACTGACCGAGTACTCCACAACACCTGAGATGCGCGATCTATCCGGCAACAATGAAGACGTGTTCCCTGGCGAAGCAAGCAGAGGTCCGTAACATGCTACAGGACATGAAATCTAGGGGGACCATTGAAATATCCGAGAGGCCTTGGTACTCCCTTATAGTCTTGGTGAAGAAGAACGATAAGCTAAGCTTGTGCCTGGACTGTTTCCCTTTACCCCGGATTGACGACACCGCGGACACACTTGGCGCCCAGTGGTTCTCGACTTTGGATTTGAAATCGGGATACCGGCAATTGTCCTTAGATACTATAGACGAGGAGAAGATAGAATTTTCGACTGACCAAGGGCTTCGGAAATGTACGGATATGTCCCTTAGCCTCTGCAATACCCCAGCCACTTTCCGACTCATAAAATTAGGATGAGAGGGTTGACCTACGAAGCCTGCCGACCTTTGTAGGTGGTGACATCATCGTTGTGGGTAATAACTTCGAAGAAAATCTCGAAAGCCTCACCAAGAAACTAACTTAAAGTTGAGAGCAAATAAGTGCCAACTCTTCTGCACGGAAGTGAACTGCCTGGGCCACTTAGCCTTATCATCTGGAGTGGCCACGGAAGCGGGGAAGGCTCGGGCAGTGAGAGATTGGCCTCAATCGAAAGAAAAACGGGAGCTGTGAAGTTTCCTGGACCTATGCAGCTACTGCTGCCGACTCGTCAGAGGTTTCTCCAACATTACGAAACAGCTCACAAGTCTAACGGATCAGCACCAGTCTTACACGTGATCAGAAGAGGCAGAGGGCGCGTTTCAGGCGCTAAAGTCAGCACTCTGCAGTGCTCCTCTATTTTAGGATTTCCACAACCTGTGGCGAATTTATTGTGGACACCGATGCTAGCGACACCGGCATTGGGGCGTTCTATCAAAAACCAGGATGGCCAGGAGCAGGTAATTGCTTACTACAGCAAGTCGTTTTCCAAAGCAGAAAAGTACTACTACGTCATTCGGCGAAAGCTCCTGGCAGTAGAAGGCGCTGGAGCACTTCCATAAATACGTGTATGTCAGCGTTTCCACCCGAGGACTGAGCACTCTGCCCTCATCTTATTGTTAAGTTTCAAGAACCTGGAGGCCAGACATCCCGTTGGGTCCAGAGGCCACACGAGTACAACTATACATCAGAAAATCGGAAACGAAGCAGCTACACCATAGCGGATGCCACGTGCAGACAACCCGGTATATGGGAATGTGACCACAGCACTAAGGTTGAAGAGAAGGAGCGTGCCACAGCTCTCCATGTGCCTGCACCTGGATGGGATAGTGCAGAGCTGAGGAGGGAGCGCTGCCGGACGCCGACTTGGGGCCAGTCCTGGGAGAAGTGGAGGCAGGGACTAGGCCGAGCTGTGAGGACATCGCACCAAGAACTAGAGTGTACAAGTCCCACTGGGCCCAACGAGACTCACTGAAGATCAAGGACCGGGTGCTGTTCAGAGTATGGGAGTCACATAATGGGATGACCCAGAAAGAGAGAGCAAACTGTTTCTCCTTCGAAGCCAGGTCGCCGAAGTACTGGACGAAGTACATGCGGGGACTTCAGGAAGACATTTGGGACCCAACCGAACCATTAACAAGCTCCGACTACGGTACTACTGGTTGAGACTAACGATAGATACTTGAGAGATGGTGCCGCCAATTCGATGTGTGCGGCAAGTCGCGACCCAAGGCTAGGATCCCGAATCGCATGCAGCAATATAATGTGGGAGCACTCTCCGAAAGCATAGCCATCGACGTAGCTGGGCGATTCGGTCGACAGAGGCAACAGGTATCTGTTGGTTGCTAAGGATTACTTCAACAAGTGGCCGGAGGTGTATGCCATCCTATTCAAGAGTCCAAGACCATCGCGAACTGCCTCGTGGAAGAACTGTTTTGTATCTATGGGGTACCAATGGAGCTACACCGTGATTAGGACATCAACTTTGAGTTCAACCTCATAAGGACTCGGAGTGCAGAAGGCGCGCACAATACCTCTTCACCCACAGTCATTCGGAACGGTTGAGCGGTACATTAAGACCCTAGAAGAACATCTTGGGGAAGGTTGTAGCCAATCCCCTGAGAGACTGGGATATGAGGGTGCCACTTTTCTTGCTGGCCTACCGCACCTGAACCCACGACACCACTAGGTTGAAACTGACCAGTTTCGTCGTTGGCAGAGAGCTACGTCTACCTTGCGACCTGATATTCGGGTTTCCTCCTAGGGCTGAACAGCCAGCAGTCGATATGTGAAGCATCTCGCATACCGACTTTTCTGACGAGACCCATTTTGAAGTTCAAGGGTATTGATCGAGTTTCGATAGGCGCTCATCAGGGAAACCTTTTCATCCCGGCCACATCCAGCAGGCTCCCAAACACCCACCAAAGGTCATGTTTTGGGGATGTTTCACAGTTTTCGGACCAGAGATCCTTCACTCCATTGAAAGAATGATGAATAGTGTGAAGTACATCAAAGTGCTTACGACTAAAGTGATTCCAACTATGTGTAGGCGGTTTCCTGATGGTGATGGGATATTTCAACAAGATTTGGCTCCCTGGCATAACTCGAAGCTCACAAAGTCCTTTGTATGTAAGGAAAAGTTGACATTATTGGACTGGCCAGGGAATTCACCAGATTTAAATCTGATAGAGAACTTGTGGTTCATTATTAAGGCTCAAATCATAAAGTTAGACTGCACCACAAAAACCAAGATGATCGACAGTGTTATCCAAGTTTGGTTTCTGGACCCAGAAGTGAATAAGATGTGCAGGAGACTCAGATTCAATGTGTAAGAGGGTGAAAGATTAATCAAAATGAAAAGAGACTTCATTTGGTATTAAAATATAAGAGAAATGAATAAATATTAATAATTGACTCATGTATGTAATTTTCCTGCTTGTCCCAATTAATCTGCACAGTGCTGAATTTTCTGAAATAGAACATTCACAAAGGTCTTTAATTCCTCGATGATAATAAAGACACATTTCTAGACAGCCAGTTAAGGGGGACATGGCAACATTGTATAGTGCAGGAAATAAACTAGATGACAATGCTGCTAGGTGTAAAGGTTGCTTCACGCTCAAGCAGTCCATAACTGTATTGTGCTCTGTTTAATATACCATTAATTTATTCACAGGAGTTTGCTACTTTTTAGAATGCATTTTGTGGCCATTAATACAACTTTTATACAATTAAAAGACTTCCCATGATATATAAATACATTAAATTTAATTGCTTTTATACTTTTGAGTCCTATTCTTCATATCATTGTATTTGTGCCTCATTATTGCATAGTTAACTATGAAGGAATGTAAGCATGCTGATTTCACTCAACACTTCCACAGAAATTATTTTCTTTTCTGTGCATTAATATTTTAATTTCCTTCCTATCTAGCGTAGCATTCCAACATGAAGGAGATACAAATGATTCCATATATCCATGTAAGCAAATATAAACATTAATAATGCATGGCCAAAATAAATCCTTTAACCTGATAATAGTGTTAGACAATCTAGACAGATGTCTTTGAATGTGGTTGTTTAAAGGTAAATGTTCATTTTGGGAGGAACGTTTGCCAGTTGAAGTAGGTATATTTCCTGGTTTTACTTGCAATTTATATTTAATAAAGCATTTAGTTGTAAAATTTAAATTGTATTGCAGCATTCAAAAGACTGCGGCAAATATTACAACCGTAGTTGGAATAAAACCATGTGATTTGTTGTTCTCATGGGAGGAGTTCCATCAGAAAGAGGTTCTATTAATCTGTCAAATTTATATTTTGCACAGTTTTTACAAAAAAAAATTTAAGAATGCGTTACACACGATTTGACCCACCACCTGACTTCTCTGTTAATCAGCAGAAGCATGTTTTAACCACATTGACTATTCTTGTAATGGCATAATCATTGCTGATTAAATTATCTTTGTAAGCAAAGCACCCAATACTAGGAGTGTTTTACTACAGGTACATTACTTAATCGAAACACAATAACATATTTTCTGCAAGTGTATTGATGTTGAATGTGCAATAATTTCCTGTTAGTTTACAATGATTGCTGAAATACTCATTTCCAAAGCTATGAGGTAAACAAATGGCTGCCATGCCCACTTGAACATAAAAGGAAGGGAAGCATGTGGCAAATTTAATTCTTATACCACCTATGCAAGAACGCCCAAGAATTAGGTGACACGATAGTACAACAATTACACCCCAAGATAACAACATTTCTTAGGCTTCTTATAGATAAAGAGTTCAGCTGAAGAAAACAAATAAAAATCATGCAACCAAAACTTAATCCTGCTTAACTTGCCTTAAGAAGCTTAAAAAATCTCCTTAACCAAAATGCTTGAAGAACAGAATATTTGGTGCACTTTTAACTCTCTATTATGATATGGAATACTCATACTGTGTAATTCGGCACACAGTAAACAAGTATTTATATCAAAAAAAGGTCATACAGATAATAAATACATTTTTTTTTTCCCTTGATTACACACGAATGGTAAAACTTTGGGTCTTGGCACTAAAGTTTCCAGTTCCATAGTTATCTGAAACTGCAAAGAGACCCCAGTTTAGATTGGCTCATGTATAAAATTTGAACCTGAAATCTGAATGCAAGCTATGTGTGATGCCCATCAGAATCCAGGGCAGGGGGCATCACCAAAATACGCTATCATCCACAGTCAGTCCTTTGACTTAATTTATCTCTAATAAATATACAATTATACATAAATTCATATAACACTTAAATTCTTGCACAACCTCCACTGCTTCTATAAACTCCTCAACTTATAACTAACCTGTAATACTGAAATACTTTATAATAGCTCTATAGGGGTTGAAGATATGGGAGAGCCAAGTTTTATTGACTAGTGATCAGTATGCAAAGTTTAAACTATACTGCAACTATATAAAAAGGACACCAACGTAACACATACAGTATAGCAGACCTTTGCAATACATGTAAGAGGTGCTGGTTATGAACTGAACCTTAACAATTCAAGCATCACCAGATTCTAGCAACTTACCCTATGATGATGGAAAAATGTCAACATTACCAGTATATATCTAGCTGATCCTGTCATAAGCAATATACTGAATAACACTTGAAAACTTGTGCAAGGTTCTACAGAGACTGGCCCCTGATGTGAAATTCAATGCAAAGCTTTGCAATTCTTACAAGGATATTTATTGACAGTAAAATCCCTATTTTGCAGTAAATTGATTGTGGGGTATCACAACTTTGGGTCACATTTTGGGCATCAGCACCTTGTAAGGAGAGAAACCTAACTGTAAGGAATGTAAATCTTTTGCCATTTTGCTTATGTCTTATTATTTCAGTGTTTTAAAATGTTCTGTTTGGTAAGGTGTAAGCTACAGCAGGCACTTTTAAGCATTTACAGGCTGGAAAAAGTTAGTTACTTTGGTCACATGGGTATTTGGATAAATACAAGGACCAACCAGAAAGTAACCAATGATTTGGCATAGCTAAATAATAACAAAATATATCAACACAAAACTATGTTTACAAAGTTACAGTATCTTATTACTCTATTTCTCAAGGTAATCACCATTGCTGTCAAAACATTTGTCACATGGTAAAAGTTTTTCAATGATGTTGTACTGCCAATGAACTTATTCAGTTTTTTTGAATGCACAAAATATTCGGTCAATCAAATTTTATAGGCAAATAGTGTATGATGATACTGCAATGGACAAGTCTTCAGAGAAGAAAAGGTGCATAATTTATAAGTAATTAAGGAAGAACCAGTGGGCATGACAAGAATGGAGTGGAAGTTCAACAATTGTTATGGAAGAGTTGAAAGTAAATGTTCACAAAAGAATTCAGAAAAATAGCGTTACACTTTGGACACCATAAGTAACTTGTTGGGTGGAAAAGGTTTCCCAACCGAAGAAGATCTCAAACTGGCAGTCACCTTTTGGCTCATATCTTTGGCAGAGAAGAGTATAACATCAGCATTGAAAAACCGGTACCATGTGACAATAAATACCTTGATAGCAATGGCAATTATGTTGGGAGATGCAGTACGGTACTGTAACTTAGTAAATAAAATTTTGTGTTGATATATTTCATTATTATTATTTAGTTTTGCCAAATTGTTCATTACTTTCTGGATGGCCCTCGTATACTATATATTTCTTGGATTATATTTTAAACTTTCTAATGCTTCCTGTGGATAAATCCTGTAAATTATTTTAAAATAAATAAGCATGTGTGTTGAGTAATTTTATGTTTTGTTGGCCTACATTGTCACCCATAATCAAACTCAACAATGTTTTGGCTTAGTAATTCTGGATAATGGGGCTGTTATAATAAATGATAGCAGAGCATGGTCTATCCTGTGATCAAACACAATAAAGCAACAATCTAACAAGTCAGTAATTCTAAATTATGGGGCTAGTATAATAGCAGAGCATGGTTATGATCTAGGACATCTTAGATATGGTCCAACACACTTCCACTGCAGCATTGTGTTTTATTGTGAGCTACAATTTTTGTGCAGTAAGCCTTTGTGCACCTCTTGGGGTTTACCAGTTTTATAAAATTATACAAAATTCACTACTAGTAAAAAGAAATGCATACAAATGAAAATTCTTCCAAATAAATTCACATGGTGAATTTTCTTGAAAATCTTTATGTTGCATCATTGGAATTTGCTAAATCCTCTCCCTCTTTGAAATGCACATGCATAAGCACTAAACACAGGTGCATAAGCACATTCTTTTCTAAAAATTATTTAGTTTTTTTTTTCTTTTTTTGGATTATGAGGATTCCAAAATGTGTTTGGTGAAATCTTGACATCTTTTGGGTGAAGTACAATATGTATTTCTTTTTATTACAGGTAAGAGAAATTAAACACCATGTGTTACATTCACTTGAACTTTTTCTATCCACAACTGTTTAATTGTATATTGGTTTTACAAACTTTTTCTTACAAAGGTTTGTTTTCTTTCCCATTCATGCTATTAATCAATGTACAAGCTGTGAATTGTTGTAGGTACAAGCGGGATACAGGAAACTGAAGAGGGTCATACGTTTATAAGCAGATCTGCATGTAGGTCTTGAAATTCCATACTTTTGCTCTGATATTACAAGAAACTACTGATTGATTACACTTTAGAAGAATCACAAACTGCTGTGAAATTCAAACTAATAATAATGGATATTTCAGATATGGCTGATGACACCCAAAAGGGTTAAATCTGTAATTATGTGTTTTAATGTGATCTACTTTTTGTGTAATAAGTTTTTGTCTATCTCTTATGATTTATCCATTTATGTAAAATTTCTTCTGAATGAAGAGGATCTTACAGATTGTTACCAGAGAACTTGGATATAGAGCAATTCCAGAGTTCCAGTAAGAGTATATGATTCCTCAAATCAGGTGCCTTATTCAGTAAAAAAAAATACTCACAAATCACAATCATAGGGTAGTTTGATGCTAAAGAACTTGGGAATGCAAAACACAACAAAACATTTATTTTCTATGTACAAATTTTACAATTATATTGGAATTTACTTCAGATCTTTTTTTTTTAAGTAAAACATTAGGTCTCCCTCAATTCACAGTGATATGCGCTTCCAAAAAATTATGATGTGCTACATTTACATGACTTTCTCTACCTATTCTTAAACAAACTATTCCTATAAAAGCTTATTTTTCTATCTACTTAATGTATATCAATATAAACATTTCAGAAATATTTTTATTGCATACTTCCTTGCAGATACATACGAATAAGGGAAATACACTAGGCTAAAGCAATATCAAATCTGTCTGCATTTTGAGATAATTTTATTTTGTAATAAGTTTTGTCTACTACTTAAGTTTTATCAATCTGCAAAAATCATCCTGAATAAAGAGGCTATTCATAGAAAATTCAACATATACATTTCATTTGTTGTAGAAATATCTAAGCATAATCAAAATTTGAACCATTTCTGTTTCGAAAATTGTTCCATGCAATGAGTAGTTGGGGGTGGGGAGGCTTGGGCAAATCTCAAGACCAGATGAAACTGCAGATTTATGTGGCTTGACAACCTCACACTCTGCTCACCTCATACTAGTTTCTTCCCGTTTATTTGCCTTTCTTTTTATACTTAATGATGCTCTCTTCACTAATTTCAATCTCTGGTGGCATTATTTACTCACAGGAGCCATTGTCATGTTGATGTTGCAGATCAAGCTGGGATTTTTTTTGTGAAAATAGATCGAAAATAAAAATACCTATGTCTCTGCTCTCACCCACAGGGCCAAGATTGACAAAAACATGTTATTTAAAATAACTAATAACATTCTCCTTGCATATATTAGAGTTTAAAACATTTTAAATGAGCGGGCTTATAAAAATAAGCAATTACCTCTCTTAAGTTCTTTTTGGAGGCATCCATCACTGGGATAAAAATTTAACACATCTGCCCGATATTTTCCTCACCAAATGCACTCTTGATTCTAAGTTATCTTTAGTGAGGTCTTGCATGCAGATACTTGTATGTAGATTTGGTGCAGGAAAAGTTAATTTTAACAGTGCCTGGTATACTGCTAGGAAGCTGATTGCCGAGCAAAAGACAGACCTAAAGTCAGCCATTGCAATTTAAAACTTCAATTTTTTACTTTCTCTACACATATTATGTACATATTATATAGAGACGATATAAATTTGATACCAAGATTTCACCAGAAGTACATGTTTTGAGATCCCTGAATTAAAAAAAAATGTTAGAAAAATGTCCGTGTGTGAGTCTGTCTGTGAGTGTGTTATTGTGTGTGTGTGTCTGTGGGCAGTATAGCTCAAAAACAAAAAGACTGTTAAATACCAAACTTGGTACTTCAGTTTATCATCTTCCGGGGATGCAACACAAAGATTTTGAAGAAAATCCCCCACTCCAACGATTTTGATTAAAATACAGAATGTTTAAGATATTTATATGGCAAATAAAACATATATCTTGAATTTTCTGGGAATAGCCTCTAAAGACCTATTTATTCTGAATAAATTTTGGTGAATTTTGAGTAACTGATAAACTGTAAGAGATAGAGAAAAACATACTACACAAAAAATGTAGATCATGTTAAACACACAATTTATGTCACATGTTTTTTTCGTGGAATTGACCATTTCAGAGATATTCCTTGTCATTTGTTTCAGATTTAAAATACTTCTCACACGGAAAGTTGTAAACTCTTGGTCCTACATAGAACTGGATTTCAACCACATGGCAACTAGCTTTTAAAAGATTTCACTATCATTTTAGCCTAATGAATTTCCCTCCTACTTACAAGGAAGCAAGTAGTTTAGACATCTGCAAATGTTTATCTCAATTATCATAAATTGTATTTCTATCCACTGCTTCAATAATTTGTTACAGCATTATGAGAATGTCGTGTGAATGTATCACATCAGACTTTGTTTTAATAAATTGAGACTATGGGAGAGAAAGCTGAGTCACAGCCCCCCTCCAATGTATTTTCACTATAAACAATGTTAGCTCAATCTGTAACATCTATGTGACATATCCCTTGAGTGGTTATCTTCTGTTGTCCTGTAAAGGCTAGGGTTTGTGCATCAAAAGTGACCTCTGTGTTTTGTGTGATTTGCTTAAGAATATTCTTACTATTGCTGCTGTTGTTCGCTGATATGCCTACCGAAAATTTCATGTATTATATGTAGGGGAGGCTGGGGCACTATGAGTCATTGACTGTTACAGTAAATCTAGTGTATTTACAGTGGCTGTACTGACAAATGATTTTTACAACGTTGCCAACACATATTATCCAGGTGGCAGAGACCTGGTTTCTTTGCTTCAGAGCACATGTGGGATTGTTGTTTCTCTCTGGGCGAAAGTAAAATCTAAAGCTATTGGAAATGTTTAAATATTGGTTTCTGTAATTCAAATACTTTTAATTTAGCTATCAATCAAGGTTCTTTGTATCTTATTACACTGAAGGTAATTATTTATCATTATTTTTTAGGGTTGTGTTTGGACACTTTTATAATTAACTCCTCCCGGGGCATCATGGGTCAGTCATAACTGGGGTACCATGGCTCCTATACTAAACACATGCGACAAACTGAGGATAGAAGATATTTAGTTTATATTATCTTTCCAGTTATGGTTCGAACATACAAGAGAAAATCTGACAAGGGATTGTATGAAAAAGAGGATATGAGGACAGCAATTAATTTGGTTGCTGAAGGGAGGAGCATAAGAAGTGCAGCCGATGAATGTGGTATCAAGAAAGAGACCCTGAGACATAAGATAAAGATACTGAAATTGAATCCTGGCATAGAAGTTGAATTTAAGCTCAATTACAGCCATCATCAAGTGTTTACAGAAGATCAAGAACACTTAATAACTCATTATCTTACAACTTGCTGCAAAATGTTTTATGGGGTAACTATAAAAGAATGTCCTAAACCGGCTTACCAAACTGCAGTTACAAATAATGTTAAATGCCCAGAATCATGGAAAGAAAGAGAAATGGCTGGAGAAGACTGGTTGGTAGGATTTTTCAAAAGAAATAAAGGTTTATCCCTCAGATCGCCAGAAGGGTGTAGCCTTGCCTGTGCCACCTCATTTAATCCCCATAATGTGAAGACATTTTTCGATAACTATGCAACTTTACTAAAGAGAGAGCCGCAACTTGGAAATCCTGCAAGGATTTTTAATTTGGATGAGACGAAAACCCCAACGGTTCAAAACAGCGGTAAGGTAATTGCTGAGAAAGGTTTCAAAGCTGTTTGCAAAGTCAAAAGCGCAGAAAAGGGAATCCTTTTAACAACTTATGGTATTATTCGTGCTGATGGTAACTATTTACCACCTGTTTTAATATTCCCCTGGGTTCATTTCTGTGTCCACATGCTATTTGGTGCACCATCTAACATCTTGGGACTGGCTAGTCGTTCAGGATGGATGACTAGTGAACTCTTTGTTTCAACATTGCAGCATTTCATTAAATTCTAAAACAGCACAAAGGACAATCCATCACTATTAATATTTGATAACCATAATGGCAAAAGCAAATGGTGTCCACATTTTGACACTACCACCTCATTTATCACACCGGAAGCAGCATCTTAATGTAAGTGTGTATGAGCCATTTCAACAGTATTACAATGCCACTGTAGATTCATGGTTGCTAAATCACCCAGGCAAACCAGTAACAATTTATGAAGTAGCTGGTTTTGTAGGCAGCTGCTTTTACACCCTGCAATATAATTAGTGGTTTTCAGAAGACAGGAATATACCCTTTGAATGCACATGTATTCACTGATGATGCTTTTCTTCCGAGTTCAGTAACTGATCGACCTCTTCCTCCAAATGTAACAGAGAAAACTGACAACATACCTGGTCCATCACAACCTTCAAAAGCAGCACCAACAGTGACAAATGAAAATCCAGTTTTACCAGCATATCAAGAAAATGTAACTAATAAAGTTCCATGCCAATTTTAAAGTCATGCTGAAATTAGAGGTTACCCAAAGGCAGATCATCAAACAGGCACTAGGAAACATAGGCAGCAAGGTAGCAGCAAAATACTCACAGACACTCCAGAAAAAGGACATTTATTGCAAAAGAAGAGGAAACAAGAAAAGAAGGAAAGAAGACACTTGCCAAAAAGCTGCCAGTTAAAAAGAAATATTTTCCCTAATGATAGTGACTCCTCGGAGGCTGACACAGGAGCAGACTTTATAGAGAGTAAGAGTGATAGTGAAGCTGTATCTCATACTATATCATGTGTAGATTCGACATTGTTCAGTGATAGAGAATCAGAGGAAAATATTTTTGTTTTGGTTGAATTCAGAGATAAGAAAAGTAAAATGCACTATGTTGGAAAGGTTTTGAGAATCATAAATCACTTAAATAAACAGAGAGAATATGAAATAAAATTTATGAGATGTTCAAAAGAATTATGTCAAAAGTTTATTTTTCCTCAAGAGGATGATGACATTTCTATAGCAAGGCGTCCTGATATTTTATTTGTCTTCCCCAGCCCTGAAGAGTGTGATAAGAGAACTGATCGTCAAAGGTCATTCAGTCATATCTAGCTCATTCAATATATGGTAGAAGCATTAGTTTACAGATATAAGCAATAAACTTCATTTTTAAGATGCCATGTATTCTAAATAATATAATTTTCAGCTTTCATGTAACACTAGAACATTTACATTTTTTCTTTCGATAAATATGTATTGAGCAAATAGGTTTATTTTGTTGCAATGTGCCTAATTCATATAATCATACGTATGTAAAAGAAAATTAGGTTCAGCTCACTTAACTGTTATTTTTTGAATGGAATTACTTGTTCTCTGAATGACCCATAGTGCCCCTGAGACTGATCCATAGTGCCCCATATAAGGGGCACCTTGGGTCATTTACCAAAAAATGTATTTTAATTTTTTTCTGAAAAGACATTGATAATTTTAAAAACTATGAACAATTAATATTAAAATATACACTCCCCTTTAAAAATGTGCAAAGTTTGGTTAAAATCATGTTGTATCTAAGTACACTTTTGGGAGTTTGAATTTTTTAGGCTCATGGTGCCCCGGCTTCCCCTACATAAAAACTGAATATGTGAACAGGTGTGTATACAATTCCAGGTAGAGAAACTGTTAAGACATCTGGTTAAAAAGTTTAGGATAAAGGGATTGCTAAATGGTGAACCTATGAAGCAAAAATGAAATGGTCTAACAGGAAAAATTTGTTGACACTGGTGCTTAATTTGAATACTCTCCAAAGTCTGTAAGTCATGTTGCACACATGTAGGTGTTTCAAAACCCTGGTTCATAGAGCTGTAAAATTTTTAAAATTAAAACCTTTCAGAGTGACTACAATTACATCATGATCAAAAGAAATACCAGAAATGTCTCACGGCAGATATCACCACTTTCAATAACAAGGTGCATGCTGCTATCACTCATGAACGTGTAATGTGGGAGATTTAAAATGCAAGCCCCCCCCCCCCCCAAAGTAATAGTGTGTAGAGCATGCATACGTGTGTGATCCACTGCTCTGCAATGTGTAATAAGGTATGGGAGGTACTAGCCCTTAGACTTATTTTGCTACTGTGGATTACCCATTTTCCTCCCAGGAGAATGTGTCTGGAAGATATGCACTTGTATCAGCACAAGTGTTATATAGAAAGAACTTTCAATGTATCATTAAGGCTTACGAGTTCTTGGAAAACATGCACTTATAAACTAGAAATACACAAAGGGATACTAACATTATAGGATATATTTAATGTAAATAGATTTATTTATGACATCATCCTGATCTGCTATGCAGTTACTGTGCCCCCTTATCCCTCCAGAGAGCAAAACACCCCCCAAATGTTTTCTTGCCAGAGGTTTACATTAGCAACTATAAAGAGAAAAACATTCACCATATGTTCAACAGTTTAAAGATTGTTCTCAATAACAATACTGGCTAAAATGCATTTCATGTACTACAATTTTAAAAGCATTCAAAATTTAGAAATAATTAAATGAACCAAAAGCACAACTATTATGTTTAATTAAGTTCTAAAAATTGTGCATGATATGGCGGTAGTAATACTAACATAATCTCAGGACTCTGTGACCAACAGCAAGAGTAGAGTACAAAATAAAAATGCCAGTCATGTAATTCTTCACATATTAAAGCAAAAAACACAGTGTACAGGCTCTATTGAATGCTACACAGCAATCTAAAGAAAACTTTCACTTTTAAATCAGGAAACAATGAAACTATAGACAATCAGCTGCAGTTAATTCATTCAACATGCACTTACGGGAACAATTATATTAATATCCCTTTATGATTGTCACTCACTAACATAAGAATACAGCCTCTAGCAAGCATAAACAGGCTTAAAAGAAGTAAGGAGTTATTCAGATTCTAAATGTGTACTGATTATCTACGTAGGAAGGTGGTGACAGAGTTTGTATAGTTAGGATAACAAAGCTATTCATGGAGCTTTAGCATTCTTTTCGTATTCTCTTACTTCTGCAGGCATAAAAACAGTTTTCTTAATTTACAATTTCTGTCTAACATTAACATTGTCTTCTATCAAATTCAGACGTTAGTTTAGAGCGGTAATTAAAACCATGCCATTGTAACGTTTGCTTACATCTATTCGCCTAATTATTGCACACTAGGTCAAGACTAGGTTTTCTACCATACAATCAGTTATACGAATTTTCATTGATTAATTAAATGTGCCATAAGCAAAACTCGGCGTGCTCGATTGCATAAATCATATTTCCGTACATTCAACCTTGCTATTCATGCAAGGACAATACTTACCTTTCTCTGCTGGTTTAACTAAAACACTTAAGGCATTACACAGTTTTTCTATAGTATATTCTGCCTCCATTTTTTAATTTAAAATTATGATGGAAACTCCACAACACTTGCAAATATCAACATAATTCCACAAATGCACTTCCATACATATCAATACTAACAGCCGCCATGAGCTCTTTCATTTCTAACGAGTAATGACAACATTACGGATGAAAACTTCTCAGTACCATTGAAAAAAAAATTAAACGCCTTTGCACAATCAGATTAGGAAACTGTACGGCAGCTTCTTGCAATATAATTCTGCCGCTACATTTAAGTGCATGAGTGCAAAATTATTATATACCTGTGCATAAAAGGACACTATGAGTAATATTAAATGCGTTGAATATAAAAACGATTGCAAGAACGATTTTAATATAAATATTTTCTCTATTCTAGCATATATATTGTGTTTAACCAACTTAGTCCACACCCTAACCTATAGTGCAAATGATTACTTTGATGAAGAACTTCTGTTAAAACCGTTACCAAGTGGGCATATTTATGCGTATTTTCAGTTTACAACACTTTGGGACGTTGAGTTTGAAAGCACGTCATGTAAGTGAGAGATTCTACACGAAAAAAATTAGAATATTCAATTGGGTGTTGCCGCAGAAATCTCTTGAGAGTAATTGAGTCATTCCCAGAAATATCATTGTTTTTGACAGATTACCAATATCCTAAACTGCGCTACTTAAATTGAGGGAATGAGAAATGGGCTATGTTTGTGAAGTCATGTATTTCTTAAATGCTTGATAATTAGTGTTTATTCGCCTCCCATTTTATAACATGTTGAACGAAATGAAACTAACGATTTTAATTATTAACATTCCAGTCTAGACATCTATCAACATTTTTGGTTCTTAAATTCGAAACACCTAAATGATTAGACTTCCTTGTTGCAGTCGATCAAATATATAGAAGATATAGGAGAGCGAATGAAACATCTCATTTGCTGTGTGACCGTGAAGGAGAGTTCTTAGAATTCAATACTTTAATCGAGAAATCGTACAATTGCAGAGTCTTGGGCAAAAAAATGCAAAGGTTCTAGGAGATTAAATGAGAGAAGCACAGTAGATCATAACTGACATAATTACAAGACATTTCTTGCCCTCCCTTTCTCAAAAGTTAAAAAAAAAATCATTGATGATATTCATGGGATTCCAAACGACATATTAACCCTTTGTTTCTGCATGTTGCTGTTGTATTAAATTGTTATCTAATGTCTAATGTAAGTTTCATTTTCAAATCTTTGAATCATGTAACATCATTCTGCCCAAGTGTGTAGCATATTTTTTGACAGTAATGCAACATACTTTGGGAACAACGTTCTTCACACAAGTGGATCCTAAGCATTGATGCTTAGCATCCACTCAATTAACCAGTAGGTCATTTATGGATCTCTACAAAGAATGTTCTCACCAGCTATCTCATTTTCTTCAGTCATGGCAGTAGCAGTAGCATTCACTTATGAATGAAATAGAAAATGCACAATGTGTAAAGCATTTATGATTGACCAGTACAGAACTTTGTAAGAGATTCCCCTCTGTTTGCATGTCTTAACATGATATCTTTCACAGCACTCCCAACAGCGCTTGTGCACACAATCTGGATCTGGTTGGTGGAATCTTGAGATGGAAACCATGCCCAACCTATTATAATGTTTTTTAAAAGGGAAGACTTCTGCTCTGCAGCAAATTAGATGCACTATCATGCTCTGCATTGCCAGTTCACTACCCCCATTCTTTTCATATTTCGCTCTCACCCATACAATGAGTATGCAAATTTGTCTGGTGACATAATGCTTGATGTAAGGAAATTCTAACTGATTTTTCTAAACTACTATAATTTGATAGTTTTTAAATTTAAAACTTGAACATGCATATTTGCATATTGTGTACACGTTTGCTTAAGTGCTATATTATTATTGTTTATGAATTACTTGCTGTTTTAATCCAATGGAACTGCCAGTGACTCCTCCGTATCACTGTCATCAGTTACATTGAGTGACAATAATTTGTCATTGCTAGATTTTTTAAAACATGTGTAGACCCTAAAAGTAATACTTCAAGCCTTGCTTTGCAATACCTGGCTCTTAGATTCACCAATAAAAGCCATTGCACTTGCTCTACTCCTGACTAAACAGAACTGAAAACTGACTTGAACTCTGTAGGGACTAGGGTTAAATAACCATGAGCTCTTATTTTGAGAAATAAAGATGCAATAGTTGATGCAGCATTCTACTGCTATCAAGAGTGTGTTCACTCCTGTCTCTCAACTTTTAACAGCTTGCTAGCGTAATAAATGTAATAATTCTTTTAGTATCCTCATGTCAATAGTTTACATTCCATTTCTGCATAATTACGCATGTATGTACATGTATAGTAGAATATACTTACATATATACATATAAATAATAATGGTCATTACAGTGATATTGATATAATATATGGGTATGTTTATTCATGTGTATTATGAAAACAATTTGAGCTAAAAATCTGTGACTTTTACGGTTCTGCCACAAATATTACTCCCAATCTTCCTTGTGAATTATTTTTTGCAAAATTTGAATATTTTGTCTTAGCGCCAGTAGTATTTATGAGAGACGGAATCACTTAGCGCATTACTCCCCAGTTAAGCAGGAATGCAATATCTCAACACAGCAGCACTCCAGTTGGCTGCCGGCCTGGTGGCGCTCAAGGTCAAACCTCATCCCATTTGAAAGTCACTGTAGTCACTAAATGACTTTATGTCATAGTTTCCTGCGGTCCAGTCACTTATCCTTCTGTTTCTGAATTCTGCAAACAAAAGTAAACATATGACAAAGAAACTTAAACATGGAAGAGCTCCCCAAAAATGCTCCAGCAATTGTCCTGGAGCTGTTGCACATTAAGGGAAACTGTTTTGTAATCAATATCATTGCAATTAAATACGTAGGTGGTGATGACAACAACAATGTTATTTGAGTGCAGTGGCGTTCAGCTACAAGCTAACATTTTTTACAGATTGCTTTACGCGTGACATTAACATCTCATAAATAACATGTGAAAATCAAATTAATGATTCTTTTAATAAATGGCTGACCAAAACAAAATAGTAATTATTATGTTTCATCCACAATCCATTTAGCATTTTTATACCACGTGTTTCTGACCACTTGCAATATAGAAATGGTTTATCATTATTCCACCTTAGCTGAGTCAGACATCACTATAACTAACCCTACATATATTAGACATTCTTGTTTTTCCACTTCTTATTAGTAGTAGGTGGGGGAAGTATGATAATCCAAGCACAACAAATATTTATATAAACAAATATATGCAACTTATAAAAACAAAAAAGATTAACAAAAAATGTATTATATAAATCTAGCATCTTTCAGGGATGCAAGTGAATATTTTTGATAAAATTATTGTGCCCTTTCAAGGAATGTGTTTGCATAACTGCCCCCCCCCATCAATCTTTAAAGCAGTTATAACATATTTTATTAAAATAGTGCTTGTTTTAAATATCACTTAACAGATGCATATCTTGAATTTTGTATGAATAGCAAGTGAAGTTGTCTTTGTTATCGTTGAATTTTAGAAAATCTTACATAACTAGAAAACTATAACATGTTTAAGAAATGTGCTGCAGAAAAAAATTCAGGGCTTGTTAAAATGTAAAATTTGCATCAAATAACTGTTTTTAATTTTGGCTGTTTATGAGGTATTTTCTGTAGTTTAAGTTAGCAGAATTTCAAACAGTACATTGTTTTAAATGTATTGTTTGTTCTTTTTTTTTCCGTTCAACAATACATTTTTTTTAAATGTTCGTTTGTTCTTATGTTTCTGTTCAATGCAGAAAATGTACATATTGTGCTTCTGTATAATTTCTGTAAAATATGCATTGAAGACATTTACGACGACTAACAAGCAGCAGATCTTAAACCAAACTGCTTTTACTTTTCTAGCATTTATCTAGTAAGTAGAGGATGTATTCATTAAAAAATTTCACACCCAGATTTCATCATAAATACATGTTTGAGTCCCTCTGAAAAGAAAGAAAGAAAAAAAATATCTGTGTGTGCACATTCTGAAATGGCTTTTAACAATTTTGATTAAACCAATGTAGAATTTATATTTATATCACAAATAAATAGTATATTTTTAATTTTAAAGGAGGAGCCTGTGAAGTCCACTTCATTTGGAAAGAATTTTGTATAATCTTGCATTGCAAGTAAACCACAAGAAACAAACAAAACTTAAAACACAAAAAATTTACATATCTTTAAAACAAACAATCTTGGTTTAAATTTTTCAGTGCTTTATAATTTTTTACTTTCTCTAGCCTGCATGTACAATGTACGTAGTGGATAGAGAAGACATTGTATTTCACCCAAAAATTTGATTTCAGGATTTCATCAGAAATATATGTTTTGGGACCCCCTAAATCCAAAAAAGAAGCATTTTTAGAAAAATGCATGTGTCTGTGTGTGGGTGTGGGTGTGTGTGTGTGTGTGTGTGCAGTAGAGCTCAAAAACAAACAAAAAAGTCCATTAAACACCAAACTTGATAATTAAGTTCAGTATTTCCCAAGGATACAACACAAAGAGTTTCAAGAAAATCCCCCCACTGCAAACTACCCTTTACATGAACAAATGTTCGAACATTTTGAATTTCTAAAAAAATGGCTCATAAGATTTTCGTTAAAATCAGAGTGTTAAGATATTTACACCTCAAATAAAATGTATATCTGAATTTTCTGGGAATAGCCTCTGAAGACTTCTTTATTCTGAATGAATTTTGCTTAACTGCTAAACTGTAAGAAATAGAAAAAAAACTTGTTCACAAAAAATGTAGACCTTGTCAAAACACACAATTTATGTCCTTTACGTTTTTGTGGTGGAAGTAACCATTTCAGAGATATTCCTTGTTATTGACTTCAATTCTAAGTTACTTATATTTTTCTCAGACAGGAAGTGTCCATTTTTCTTTTGTTCTACTCCTGGCCAAGCAAAGAAGCGATTTGCAATCACAATCGCATAACGGCAGCTTTTAAAACATTTGACTATCACTTTAGTATAGCGCATTCCTTTAGTTCCCTTCTACTTATAAGGAACTAGTTAATAAGAGCATTTTGCTAATGTTTTTTTCGATTAGCATGGTGTAGAAAGAAGATCTTTTGTAAGAAGTTTGTTTGTGGAGCAGCTAGGGAAAGTCATGTGAGTGTAACACATCAGATTTTTTTAAAATGCTCTTCTGCCTATTGAGTATTTGCTTGTTTTTCTTAATGTCATGGAAAGAGTATGGATTTTCAAAGCCGCATATAGGAAGGCATTTTTAGGCATCTATCAACTTGGTTTCTTCTATTGCTTGTGCTCACAAGAAAATATGTAAAGAAACTATTTCTGAAATGTTTCTATCAATTAACCTTGAAGTATTTGAATAAACTTGTGTAAGGATGATTTGTAAAAGCTAAATAAAAATAAAGAGTAACACATTTCATATATTTTGTTTTAATGAATGATTTGTTAATATGAAAATACATTGTAATAATAAAGGAAGCTATGCGATTATAAAACATCAAATATTTACTTTATCTACCACTTGCTTATAATAGAGAAGTACCGAATTCTCAAATTCAACATTTTTGAGAATTCACTAGAAATATATATTTTGAAGCCCCTGAAACCAAAAATAAAAATTATTTTTTGAAAAAGATCCATATGTTTGTGTGTCTGTCTGTCTCTGTATTAAGTGTTGCAGTAGACCAGAACATATTACAGAAGAATATATATCTCTTTAAAACACATAATTTATTCCAAATAACCTTTTTTGTGAAATAAGCCATTTCTGAGATATCCACTATTAATTGTTCAATACATTGTAGTCCTGTTGATTTTCAGTTGTTTCTCACAATTAAATTGAAAGAGTTTGAAATATTCATGCCAGTATATAGTGCCCAGTTCTTAAAGAATTGTCAATTCCTATTCTCTTTGTCTCTACAACAAAATGTGTAAGTTAGCCAGGAAAATTGCTGTGATTTTTATAAAGCTGCAAAGGTTTATATCAATTAAATTACAAGGAAAAATAAGCTTTTGTAAGAATAGTTTGTATAACCAATAATAAACAATAGAGGGTAGAGAAAGTCATGTGAATGTAACAAATAAAGAATTTTTTTTAAATACAGAGATTATATTAATACTGTGGAAATTAACCTAAACATTCTTTTCTTCTAAATTATATTTCTTAGTTATTTTTATGTAGTAAAAAAATTTATAAAAGAAAGAAATGTTTAAAATAATTTCTTGGTCAAAATGGTTGCAGTTTGTCATCTGTAAATGAGCTTATAAGTCCATACATGCTTATAAATAATGCTGGGCTCTGCTCTGTTGATATGCATTATTTTAATTCAAATTAAACCACATAAAATGTAGGTAACATAAAAGTATTGCACAGTAGGTAATTGTAAAAAAAGTATTGTATGTAGGTAATGTAAAAAATATTTTGTGAATGTTACAGTTCATCATTGTCATTTTTTCCCACGAGCTCTTGGAGAAATAGTGGGACGGTACAATGTTCAGGAACTGCACATTAGCCTGACTCAGGGGCTCTGGAGGTATGAAACGTGGGGATACCCTGTGCTTGATGCAGCTCCTGGAGCTGAACTGTGGACATGGTTCAAGAATGATACTGAGGAGTATGTATTCTTATTTTATTTTTTGTACATAAAGGGTGCAGGGTTAACCCTTTTAGTGCCAGCCCGGATAGCAGAATGCTGTTTGAAAAGTGCCAAGCAATTTTAGAGCAGAATGCAGGATTTTAAATTATTAGTAATAAAATGAGTACCAAATGACACAGGAGGCTGAATCTGTTTTTTATTTTTAGTAAACCTGTTTGTCTATTGTATAATGTGTATTACATGCATGAGAAATGTCTTTGATTTCTTAAAAAATTAAAAACAAAGGAAATTTTTGAAAATAAGATAAAAAAATCCCAAAATAATCAATAATTAGGCATACAAAATCTTACTATGCAGAAAGTTCAGGCTAAAGAAATGAAGATACACATATTTTTTTTATTAAAACAACAGTCTGTTTTGGTCTGGTGTTTTATTTTTTAAAATACAAAAAATGAATTCATGTAACTTGAAGGCTGAAAACTGAAAAAAAATCACCAAAAACACACACACATAAGCATGATACCACTATTAATGAAGGTGGCATAAATCAATAGGATACAAATGTAACTAGATTACTGTACCATTTAGCACTTATGTTGTTGCGCAGGTTCATTCACATTACTGCGTCATCTGGTTATACTTCCATAAATCTATTTTGATAAGTACACTGATTATTTGCATATGTACGAGAAAACCATTGGGCTAGGTAGAAATATATTAACTAAACATATTTTAACCTACAGACCATGGCAAAACAGCCCGAAAATTTTAAATTTTAAAACCATTGTTACTTGATGCACTTTCATTGCTGAAGCTAGAATATATACCTATCCTTCTCTCTTATGTCAATTTCAGAAATGTTTTCATCATGGTCTGAAAACTTAAAATTATTTGTTTTCTTCTAATACATTGTAAACTGTAGCTCTTATTTCCTCTTTGGTTCATAACCTTTAGCTAGCTGATGCCATCTTTCAACCAACATAAACAAACACCAGCTAGAGAAATTAAATTTTGAGCTAATTTAGTGCTTTGGAGTGTAAAGCTAATGCCCTGAAATGCTCCAAAAAAACCTTTCTCTATGGCTGTGATAGAAAGTACACAAACTTCTAGCTGGAAAGCATTAAAATGTATGAAATGGCATAAAGATTAGATTGTGATTGGCAATTCTCGCAGGATTTTTGGATCACGATTAGATCGAGATTGGTGCTAAAGGCTTAAAGTACACATGTATACTTATGCACATGCTAAAACATTAGGCAATGGATGCTGTGCTCTTAATAGTCCAGGACCTCTTTTAATACAATTTCTGATATTATTCTTGTCCCCAAAACTATCTCAAATGTAAAGTTCAGTTTGCTTTATGCTCATGAGAACACTGTGCTTATGAGTAGGTGGATAGTGCATTAAAACAGTGGAATTACAGCACTATATCACCAGTGTCTCTTTTTGCATGGCTACAATTGCATTCTTCAAGCAGCATCAACTTAACCTCCTCTGGAGTTATTATCTATACAGCCTTAAGTTGATCCTTGCCAAAACAAAACCCAGGCGACCAGTGATCCATTATAATGTAGCCTTCTGCCATTCACGCCAGAATACCATACTTTCACAATCACATGGCATATTGCGATGTAACACGACCACAGCCCTTATTCCAACAACTTAAACGGTGACTAAAATATTCTGTTAGATATAATGGTGATAATATCGATAGTCATAGCAAAATAAATGGATGCACATGTATTAATTAACTCTGAAATACAAGCAGAAAAAAATAACATGTATGAGATAACTTACATTTATTCACTCACTGGAAGTGGCTCTTTCCCTCCAGATCATAATCGTTGTGTGAGCTGTTTGTGCTGTTGCTTTCCACTCCAAGGTTGGTAACCTGGTTATCAACAACAGTGTCACAAACTATCATCTCCAAAAACAATGCTTCTTATTTTGTTACATGTAGCACTTCATCAACTGTTGGCGGCTCATTTCACGAATTGCATTCTTCACAAAATTGATAATTCTTGCATCACATATTCCACATACTTTCTTTTTTTCCAGGTTTAACTACTTTTTCCATTTAAGATTTTTCCTTGTGAGCATTGTTTATACTTGTAGCCGAAACACCGGTGATCTCAGATGTTAATTTCACCACTTATTTCACAGGAAGTGTGGATATATCTCACAAAGCTTACAATAAACATTTAACACTATAATTTTTTTCACCAGCCTTATGCTTTATGTAACTCAACGAAGATGAAAAAGGAAATTCATGGTGACCGTCCTCCATGATTCTAAACAGTAACAAACAGCAACTGTTACTCTGTAAACAATATTGCAGAAATCAGGTGACTCGTAGGAATAGCATGTTGGGAATTGCTGCTCTGTTTAACAGTACAAATCAGCATCAGTTTAACTCTTAGGTATTTGTATAGAATATTATACCTTTAAAATTCTTTCTGTAATTTAGATTGTTAGCATTAGATTACATTCTTGGTGCACACTAGTACTGTGTTGTACTATGTTACACTGACCACGTAGATCTGTTTTGACCGGACGAACCTAAGAGTAATTATATAATAGATTCTGGTTTGCTTGATACAGCACTGGAATCATCTGATCATATTCTCACTGACTGTTTGCTACAGCAAAAGCAATCCATTTATCATCAATAGCTTCTCCTTGTCAGCCAACTTCTGTGTGGTTTGCGTGATATCAGTAATGCATTCCACCTTAGATGAAAAATGCATTTGCTTTGAACATATTAAGTGCTTCAGTAGCTGTACTCATACTCTATCTCAAAAGCATTTTTAAACTGTTTCATGTTTCCTTTGCAGATTTTGCATCTGTAATATGCACTTAACAAGCGAATTTTATACCTAAGTAAGTTTTTGTCAAAGTTCAGTATCCTTTTCTTTTTTATTTTCTCTATATGTAATATGTACAAATTGCATAGAGAAGGCATTGTGTTACACCCAAAAATTTGATATCGAGATTTCACCAGAAATACATGTTTTGGGACCCTCTGAATCCAAAAAAACATTTTTAAAACAATGTGTGTGGGTGTGTGTGCATGCATGTGTTACTTGAGTGTTTCATGTGTACTCCAATTGGAGAAGAAGAGGACATTCCAGGACCACAGCACGAACCTTGTGGGCACTCTTTTTCTACCGCTTTTTCAGTTCAGTAATTATTGATGCTTAGAGTTGCTCACCTGATTTTAAAATAGCTCTTAGTTAATGCGTAAAGTTTTTGGGACAGCTAACTTTCCTTAAGCTGTCTAAAATCCCCAGCCACCATGCCACACCAAAAGCACCCTGTACATCCAAACTAATCAAAGAGCCTATGTAATTATTTTTTTGTAGGTTTTGCAAATACATGTTGTTTAACTGACATTACTGCATCTATTATGCTCTTTTGTAGGGTAAATCTATAATGATTAGCTTTGAACAGATCTTTTGACTGCATGTAATGCGTTATTCTATCACTAATCTCTCCAGAATTTTGCTGTCTATGTTAAATAAACTGAAGGGCCAATATTTTGAAGTATCTTGTTTCCCAGGTTTAATTATTAAGATGATTGAAGATTATTATTATTTATTAATTATTGTAAGTTAACAAAGTGGCTCCTTTATTGATGCCCATCACAATTGAAGTCTACTAATTTATGCGAAGCACGTCATAATATAGCAAGAGATTTCCAAACAGATGAGTACCACATCATAGGACTTTTTTTTTTTTTTCATCTGACAAAGAATTCTAGATTCAGGAAGCATATCTCCTCATGTTGAAGGAGTTAGTCAAAGAAATATTGCACAAGAAGAAGAAGAAATTCTTTACATGGTGGAAGAAGATCCTGAAGCAGCAGCCAAGATGTGTATCCCATTGGACTGTTTTGAGAACATTAAAAGAAGTTCTTATTGATTTTCTGTTCTTGTTTTGCTTTAATCAGATGTTTACAGAGTTTTATAATTTACAAAAGAAAGAAGCATACTCATGTAACTTAGGTTTCTCAAGCTTTTATTTATGATTATAAATAACTGTTCCCGGAGCTAAGCTAAGGTCCACTATACATAATAATAATAATAATAATAATAATAATGATAACACTAACACTAACACTTTTTGTAATTTAAAGGTAGCATATAGATTTGTGGACATGCCCCATAATGGAATACCATAGGTTAAAATGGGTGAACATATCCAAAATACGTAGATCTTATTACACTTGTGATACACACTTTACTTGCTACTCTGAATGCATAGCAGACAATCTGGACAATCTGCTGGCTAGATAATCAATATGTGTGTTCCATTTTAGCTCCAAATCTATCCAAACTCCTAAGAATTTTGTTTCATTGCCTATGTTTATGGGGTGATTATTAATGCAAATCTGTAGTTCTTTATATGTTTTATCTGGGCTGAAATTTATAAAAGTTGTTTTATCTACATTTAAGAGAAGCTTATTTCCTACTAGCCAATTATGTAGGATTATGTTCTTTTGATTTATATCATTTTCCAGGGCAGAGAGGTTACTATTTTTATATATAATATTGCTGTCATCTGCAAATCAAAATATTTGAGTATCTTTGAAATTTGATGGCAAGCCATTTATATAGATTAAGAACAAAATAAGTCCTAAAGTTGACCCTTGTAGAACTCCGTCTTTTAGAGATATATAATTAGAATGGCAACCATTAACCTTTGGCTTAGATAGGACTTAAATCAATTATTTGCCACACCTCTTATGCCAACTTGTTCTAGTTTATCCAATATTTTATAACTGACTGTATCGAAAGCCTTTGAAAGATCTAGAAATATACCAACTGCTTGCTGATTATGATCTGTTGCTTTAAGAATATCATCTACAAACAGGTGTAGAGCATTCATTCTGGACTTTACCTTTCGGAAACCAAACTGAGAGTGTGTAAACATATCACATTTTTCAAGAAAGGATACTACTCTATTATACATTATCTGTTCAAGTATCTTTGAGAACAATTGAGATAGGTCTATAATTTTCAGGATTATCTCTGTCTCCTTTTTTGAAAATGGGAAGTACTTTAGCTATTTTGAATGCCTGGGGAAAAGTTCTAGAGCTTAATGAAGCATTATGTATATCTCCTAAAGGCTCAGCAACATGTGTTACGCAGGTTTTAATTACTGGGTCAGGTATACCATCTGAACCACATGAATATTTATTTTTTAGTTTTTTCACAACAATAATTTCACTTTTTGTTACTGGACTCGGATAGATTGAGTGGATGTTTTCCTTACCAACATATGTGGGTTGTTTATGTGCGGGTTGCAGGGAGTTTAAATTGCCAACCATGTTTGAAAAATGGCTCATAAACACATTTGAAACATCTGTTGGCTTCTTGGCACCCTTAAGATTAATTTTCTCATTATTAGATTTACAAGGGTGGTCTGAAAAGTTTCCAACCTCAACATGAAGATGGCAGCACTCGTAAATAAAAGCTAGTGAATTTCGTTGTTCATCTGTTGACAGTTACTCACCAAAGTTTCAGCCATTTTGGACACTCAGTTGTTATGTAACATTCATTTGAGTGAGGTAATGTGGGTGTTTTTATGAAAATGGACAAAATTGAGTATTGAGCTGTCATTAAATATTTGTTTTTGAAAGGCAGTACACCTACACAAATCAAAGATGAGTTAGGTTCTGTGTATGGGGACTCTGCACCATCATTTACCACAGTGAAATTTTGGGCAGCTGAATTTAAACGTTGCTGTAAGAGCTTGGGAGACAATGAACGTTCGGGACGTCCAAAAACTGCAACTACCGACAAAACCATCGCAAAAGTTCACCAAATGCTGCTAGGCAACCGCCGAATTAAAGTGAAAGAGATAGCAGAGGCTATGAACCTGTCAAAAGAACGTGTTTGTCACATATTAAATCAACATTTAGACATGAGAAAGCTGTCCACGCATTGGGTGCCGCGTTTCTTACATTTGAATGAACATTTCCAACGCACAGTTTAAGCTCAATAAATCTGAGTTTTGGTGCCAATTAATTACTGTAGATGAAACTTGGATACACCATTATATGTCTGAAACAAATATACAGTCCAAACAGTGGACTGCAAAGGGGGAACCAGCTCCAAAAAAAGCAAAAACTGTTTTTTCGGTGGGAAAGTGATAGTCATGGAATTATTTTAATCGATTATCTTCAAAAAGGGAAAAACCATTACAGGAGCATACTACGCATCATTACTTGATAAGCTGAAGGCAGAACTTGCGGAAAAACGGCCACCTTTGCAGAAAAAGAAAATCCTGTTTCACCAAGACAATGCACTGTCTCACACCTCAGCGTTTGCAATGGCGAAAATCCACAAATTACGGTTTAAACTGCTTGACCATCTACCTTACTCACCAGGTCTAGCCCAAGAGATGTCTTTTTGTTCCCTCATCTGAAAATTGCGCTCGAAGGACAGAGATTTTCGTCAAATGAAGAGGCAATCACCTTCATGAACAATTATTTTGCAGAGAAAAACGCAGTCCTATTTGGACAGGTTTCAGAGATGGGAGGATCACTGGGAGAAGTGTGTAGAGTTACAAGAAAATTGAAAATAAACAAAAATGTCTTGTATCTTTATTAGGTTGGAAACTTTTCAGACCACCCTCGTAATTGCTCCTGTTTCTTTTTTTACTATCTGCCAGAGAGCTTTACTTTTGTTTGGTGCATTTAGAATAAATCTGCTGTTATTCTGCCTTTTAGCTTCATTAATTACTTTCTTAAGTGTGGCTGTGTATGTTTTGTAGTATTTTTTAAAAATCTCATTAGTTGAAGTTTTATTTATTTGGCTAATCAATCTTTTCCTACTGCAGGATGTTAATTCTTCTTTGTGAGCCATCCAGATTTTTTGTTTTCACACTTTTTAACCCTTTTTAGTGGACAGGCAAGATTAAAGCAATGTTTAAATATGGTAAGAAACAGATCACATTTTTCATTGAGATGTCTTAAACTTAGTATGTAACCCCAGTTTTCTTTACCTAGCAGGAAATCAAAATAATTAAGTTTTCCTTGCTATATTTCCTCTTATATGTTACTTTTCTGGTGATGCAGTTTCTAAATTAATGTGCATATGCAGCAGAGCCACATTATGATCTGAAAGACCAGTGTCAATATTTTCACATCTGTAAGGGGTGAAGTTTTCCTCAATTTTAATTTGATCAAGTCATGTTTCAGAAGTGGTTGTTATATGGGTGGATGTGTTAATTGTGTTTTTAAATTATGTGAGTGAATAATAGATAACATTTCTGCTGTATACTTATCTTTTGATAGAAAATTTAGGTTAAAGTCGCCACATATAATTAATTTATTTGATTTATTTTTCAGAGTAACAAGTAATTTCTCAAATTTCTGTAGAAATGCTTTTATACATCCATCTGGAGCCCTATATATACAAGCAAGTGTTAATACTTTTCTTACTGTTTGTTTCAATAACTGTATGTTCAAAACATTTTTCTTCATTAAGATAAGTTTTATTTATTGTTTTAAATGACATGCCATCATTGACCAATATAGCAGCTCCCCCATTTTTAAATAATTTTCTGCAATGTACATTCCCATTTCCAAACCCTTTGACTTTATATAATGGAATTTCATGTTCATGCATCCAGTGCTCAGTAAGGCACAGGAAATTGACTTGTTTGAATAGTGAGGCCAGTAATACATATAATTACTCTATTTTATTTTTTAGACATTGCATGTTTAAATGTAAGAGAGTTCATTTTTTCTGCACATTCCCTACCGTATCTGAAGTTGCAGTAGCATTACTTACCCTGATTTGGGGGGGGAGGAATCTAATTTATTTTCAAGATTTTGTTCACCATCTAAACCGTCAGTCTGTTTCCCTGATTTCTGCACATTTGAATTATTTTACTAATGATTTTGCCTAGTTGACATGACCCCTAACAATTTAAATGGAGTCCATCCTTTCCTAGACAAAATATATCTAAGCACCATTTATATCACAAAATATGACTCCTAGAGCACCACACGCCCATCGAATATTTGAATTTATGTCTTGTATAAATGTGGAACACTTATCTCTTCTTATTGTTACACTGTTCACCAAGTTGCTCCACGGAACTTCTTCTTTGCTGCTCTTATGGTGTTGTATATTTCCTCCATTACTTCTATAGCAGAAATATTCCTACAAATGTCATTTGTACCAACATGAAGTACCACAGTTTTCAGTTTATGGGCCTCCTCTGCGCTCAATTGATCAATCTTGTCCTTCATGATGGTAAAATTTATGCTGGACAGAGAGATAAATACAGTAACTCAAAGTAATGTATAAAGAAAACTCTAAAACTTAATGTACATATTACTGAAATAAATCATTCATCCATTTATTCAAATAACTATTCCTACTAATAATTGCATAATATTGTAAATGTTTCTTCAATTCCACATTCCATAGGATTTTTAAATATGTTAAAATCATGTGTGTTTTTCCATTTATTCGCATATTTAAAGTATTTGTTTGTTTGTTTTCATAGCAGCACAAGCTGAAGAATTTGAAGTTAACTTGAATTAGCTGTGTTGCAATATTGTACAAAATAGAATAGTTATTATCTCATTAACCGAAAGATTTATGGAAAAATTAAGACAAAAAAATTCAAAACAATGTGCTCTTTTATGGTTTAAAAGGATGATCATAGGCCACCATCCTGTATAAGCAATTAGCACATCAAATTTGTATACAAGTTAAAAACCATTATTTATTGAATTATACTATTTTTGAATTGGAATTTTAACACTAAAAACATCACTAAGTGGTAATTTAGTTTCAAGGAAGGTTTGTGTCATCCTCTGTAAGTGTAATGAATTTCCAGATGGTATTGTATGGAAGCAAATCAAACTTCAGTATGTTTCTTGGTTCTTCAAAATATGGATCTTCTGCCAAATGTCTTGATTCTGTTGCTTATCTGGCAAATTTTACAAGGGTGTTTAATGTAATTATGGCTGGTCAACCAGAAGTGGTGAGCAGTGGTAGTTACAACACCATAACACACAAGCATGCAGTGTTAAGGCGATAACCACAGACTGGACTTCACACCACTGAAGGAAGAAAAATATAGGACTGAGTTCTAACACATAACATTCACATCAGTAAATAGGCTTCAGCCTACAATTAAAACTTCAGACAGTAGAAGCATATCACACAAAGCACAAAACTAAGTCAAACAAAAATTAACCCAACTTCAAGAAATCCACATATCATCTAAAGATACATTTAAAAAAAAATGTACTGAGTACAAAAATCATCCAAAGATACATAAAAAAAATCTGATGTGCTCCATTCACATGACTTTCTCTACATCTCTGTACCAAATTATTGTTACTAAGTGTATTCTTTTATCTACTTTATGCTAATCGAGATAAACATTAACAGAAACAGTCTTATAATTTCCTTGTTAAGTAGAAGGGAAATAAGGGAATCCACTGACTAAACCAACAGTCAAATGTTTTAAAATTGGTTGCTATGGGATAGAAATTCGTTTCTTTGTATGGCCAGTTTTGACAAGTTCGTATGAGAAATAAACTGAAACCAATAAAAAAGAATATCTCGAAAACGGTCAACTACATGAAAAAAAGTATAGACATAAATTGTGTGTTTTAATGAGATCTGCATTTTTTGTGCAGCAAGGTTTTGCCTATCTCTTACGGTTTACCAGTTATGCAAAATTCAGAAAAAATCATCCAGAATAAAGAAGTCTTCAGAGGCTGTCACCAGAAAATTCAAGATATACATGTTAGTTGTCATTTAAATATCTTAAACATAACAGATTTTAATCAAACTCGTTAGAGCCATTTTTGAGAAAATCAAAATGTTCTAATTTTTTTCCATGTAAAAGGTAGTTTGGGGTGGGTTTTTTTTTTTTTTTTTCTTCTTTCTTTCTTTCTTTCTTTCTTCTTGAAAATCATTGTGTTGCATTATTGGAGGATACTGAACTTAAATATAAAGTTAGGCGTTGAACAGACTTTTTGTTTTTGAGCTATGCTGCATCCACCACATACATGCATGCTCGGTCGCTCACTCACTCACTCACTCACTCACTCACTCACTCACTCACTCACTCACTCACTCACTCACTCACTCACTCACTCACTCACTCTCTCTTCTAAGAATGTTTTTGATTCAGGAGATCCTAAAATATGTACTTCCGGTGAAATCTTGATTATGAATTTTTGATTATGAATTTTTGGGTGCAAACCAATACCTTTTCTATACATTATGTGTATAGTATGTGTAGAGAAAGTAAAAATGTACAAAGTACAGAAATCACCTTTTTTTTTTTAATTAAAGGCTGTGTCTTGTCACTGCAGCCGTAGAAGTCTTCTCTCGTAATGCTCTACTTATGTATATAACCTTGGCACCACATGATTTGTGTTACTTCTTCTAGATCTTATTGCATGGGTTTCCTCTTCCCTTTCTTTCTAGAACCATGCCTTCAAATACAGTCTGCAGGAAATTGTTTCGAAAACAACCAAATAGCAGTATAGGGTGTATATAAATGAATATCAGGTCTTAACTCTGTATAATATTTGTTACATTCAACTTTCAGTTATGAATGATATGTCAAATGAAAAGCAACTCAAACAGTTTTACCAAGAAGCTTATAAATGTTCAATGTGACTACCCTTTGTCAAATGGCACACATCAAGTCTATAGCTGAGTTCTTCCCAAACGTTGATAAGTGTGTATTCAGTAATTGTAGCAATAGCTGCTTCAATCCGGTTTCTTAATTCAGGGAGGTCAGCTGGTAGCGGAGGCACGTACACACGATCCTTGATGAAGCCCCAAAGGTAAAAATTGTATGGTGTTAGCTCAGGAGAACGTGGAGGCCATGCATAGCAAGCCCTGTCATTGGGGCCCTTGTGGCCTATCCAGCGCTCGGGTACAGTGACATTCAACCAATCGCATACTTCGTTATGCCTGTGAGGTGGCGCACCATCCTGCTGGAAAATGAAGTTCTCTGGCTCATTTTCTTCCAACTGAGGGAAGAGCCATTGCTCTAGTGTATCAAGGTAAGAAGTGCCAGTTACAGTAGGTTCACTAAAAACGAAAGGCCCATAAACTTTTTGCCGGGATACAGCACAAAAAACGTTCACTTTAGGGGAAGCTCGTTGCATTTGTACCGTCTCGTGAGGATTTTCTGAGCCCCAGATGCGCACATTATGAGTGTTAACATGCCCACTAAGGTGAAAGGTCGATTCATCACTGAAGACAACGTGATCCACAAAATCGTCATGAAACATGTCGTTTGCAAATTTGGCACGTAATCCTTGGTCTGTCGGCTTTAGAGCCTGTAATAACTGTAAACGATAAGGACGTAGCTGTAAGCATTTTCTTACAACTTTCCAAACAGTCGACACAGGAACTTGTAATTCACGACTAGCCTTCCGGACTGGACTGATTTCTTTGGGCTACGAGTGAACGACTCTCTCACTCACTCAACAGTCTCTTCACTTACTCCTGGTCGTCCCGTGCTCTTCCCTTTACAAAGGCAGCCGGTATCTTCAAATTGATTATACCATCTACGAATGTTTTTATCACTAGGAGGATCACAACCGAACTTACTACGGAACGCACGTTGCACAGTAACTACAGATTCGGTCTTTGCAAACTGCAAAACACAAAACGTTTTCTGTTTACTAGTCGCCATCTTTGCTACTACTGCTGTCTAGCGGATTGCGGCAGAAACATTGCATGCACATGGGCACTTGTGCCAACAAACAAAACTGTTTGAGTTGCTTTTTCATTTGACATATCATTTATAACTGTAAGTTTAATGTAATAAATATTATAAAAAGTTAAAACCGCAATATTTATGTACACCCTGTATTTTGCTCCTCCTTATTGTTGCAAAGAAAGAAGTCTCAGAATATTTATTTTTTGGAGCACTTCATCATTGGTTTTCTTTGGTCCAGCTCACATTAGCTCCCCAAAATAGTTTGTCCTACAAAACGAACCATGAAATAACACAAAATATATCCCTCCTAAAATCTACCTCGTAAAATTACCACACAATTAGACATTCTGGACCTAAATTTTGAATTGCTACAAACAGTATCCTCTGGAAGATATCACTATACAAACAACCAATCGTATCAAAAGCCAACCCCTTCCACGATCAATGGGAAGGATACCGTTATCAGTTGGAGAATGCTGAGAATAAGGCAAGCAAGTCTTGAAACATGTTCGGATAAAAATTATCTTTTAAGTTTAAGTGTTCCGATTCCAATTCTCAAAAGAAATGTAATTAGTATACAGTTTTAGAGGATGCTTACGATAGTTTTAAATAACAAAATGCTTCTTTTGTAGTGTTGAAAATACATGGAAAGAGCTAACTGGAGCCCTTTCAGGACTATTGTGTGCTTCTCTGAACTTCATTGATACATCCAATAGTCAGAGTCCAGAATTCAGCTTTCAGCCTTCTGGAGTTGTGGATAGTAGTACACTAAATTCATCATATCTTCGCTATGCTACTCTGCCACGGGAAATAGTATGCACAGAGAACCTAACTCCATGGAAAAAGCTGCTTCCATGCAATGCAAAGGTAATTTGTTTTCATATTTTGCCTGAGTTCTGAGTTTTAATTCAAATCGTTTTGTCTTGAAACATTTTTATTTTCACAAATTTGTTTGTGAATGTTATTTATTGATTTCTAACTCAGTGCCAAGCCACTGCATGTTCACAGAAAAATTACCAATGCTCTTAAAATAAAGATTGTTAGAGGAAACTACATTTTTGTATGATTAGATGTAATTTTAGTTCCAGATAACATAAACATCTCTGTTTTCACCGGTTTTTTTTTAAGTTTTAAAAGTTGCTCAAACAATTCAAATCTTGGGATTTTAAAATACCAAGATGAAAATCTAAAACAATTATAACATCCTGAAAATATTTCAAATCTTTATTGTTTCAATACAGTAATCAGCAAATGTCTTTTAAAGAAAGAGTTTCCTTATATTAAAGGCCATCAAGAACGATGCATTCTAAACTTACTACAATAACAATATTATTGGAAAAAATCAAGGTTATGTCTTCCATATCAAGGACTGTGAAAAGAACAGGGATTTCTAAACAGAATTAAGTAGCGAGATCTAATGCTTGATACAGTGAATTACAATATGCTGTATAATTCTTGGCATAACTTTACTGAAGGAATGAGGATCCACAGCATCTCACTAAACTAAACATTTTGACAATTGACTACATCAGAGAGCTGTTATTTGTTTGATTGGAAACATGCATATTTATAAGCTTGAAAATATGATGAAATACTAAAGATATTCTTAATGAAAAGTTCATCCTAAAATTATCATGAAATTATTTTGCATCGTAATGCTACATTAATTTGAAAGCAAGGAAAAAAATGTTTAAGAGTAGCATTTTGCAAGGCTGTCAAAAACACTTGTGATGTAAGCAACCGAGTTGTGATGTCATTGTCTAGAACAAACTGAAGTTGCATTGATGGAGGATGTACATTCACAATTTTTTCATCAAAATGATGGATGGAGGTTTTAAAAAATCACAGTCAGATAATCTGCTTTGCAGTGATGAATATATGGTAGCACAGGTTTTTAGAAATAACGACTATTTTGTAGCTGCTGAAATTAGTACATCAAAAGCATAATGTATAGTAACTGCAAAACAAGAATGAACTTAAGGCAGGACTAGATCTGGCTGGTCTATCACTGACTAGCCAGTAAGATAAGTGTGAAGTTCTACAGTTAAACATGCGCACTGGCTTGTGCTAAACCCCACCACTAATTTCTTTGCATACTCAAAAGATACTTGGTATAAATTCATTTTGTTATTCCTACGTCACAGGGTTGTTTTTACTTTCTCTACACCTACTGTGTACATAATGTATAGAGAAGGTATTGCATTCCACCAAAAAATTTTATATCGAGATTTCACCAGAAATACAGGTTTTAAGGTCCCCTGTAACCAAAAGAAGCATTTTTGGAAAAAGATCCATGCGTGCCTGTATGTGCATATGTGCGATAACTGAAAAACAAAAAGTCGGTAAAATATCAAACTTGGTATTTAAGTTTGGTATCTTTCAGGGATGCAACATGAAGATTTTGAGAAAAATTCCCCCACCCCAAACTATCCTTTACATGAAAAAAATTTCGAAAATTTTGATTTTCTCAAAAATGACTAACGATTTTTGATTTTAAAACACTCTAACATTTGATTTGTATATTAAAAATATTTATATGGTAAATAAAATGTATATCTTGAATTTTCTGGGAATAGCCTCTAAAGACCTCTTTATTGTGAATGAATTTTGTTGAGTTTTGCGTAACAGGTAAACCATAAGAGATAGACAGAAACTAGTGCACAAAAAATGTATATCACATTAAAACACACAATTTATGTTACATATGTTTTTTTCATGGAATTGGCCATTTCTGAGATATTCTTTGTTATTTTTTACAGACTTAAAATACTAAAACTTTTCTCACATGGAAGGTTATAAACCCCTGGCCCTGCTTAGAAACGGATTTAAGACAATCTCTGCTTATGTTTAACCCGATTATCATAACGTAGTTAGAAGAATATGCTTTTAACAATAATTTGTTACAGCAATGTAGAGAAGCTCATGTGAATGGAGTACATCAGATTTTTTCTGGGGGTGATTGTCCAAATCCCATGTTTGTAGGAGATAGGATAACATAAGATGCCTGACCAGAAAGAGAAGAATCTGCCACCACCTGTGAAGATAAACAATGCACTATGCAGCTGATGCATTTCGTAACTTGCATTCAGTAAGAGGTGATCATTTAACCCTTTTAGTGCAGCCCGAATAGCAAAATACTGTCTGAAAAGTGCCTAGATATTTTACAGGAGAATGCAGGGTTTTAATTTATTAGTAATAAAATGAGTACCAAATGACATAGAGAACTGATTTTTCATTTTTAGTAAACCCTTTTGTCTATTTTGTCTACTGTATAATATGCATTATATGTATGAGAATTCTTTCATTATTTTTAAAAATTTAAAAACAAAAGAAAAATTTAAAAATAAATTTAAAAATCCCAAAATAATCCAATAATTAGGCATACAAAAGCTTACTGCACAGAAAGTTTAGGCTAATTAAATGAAAGTACAAATATTTCTTTACTGAAACAGCATTTTGTTTTGGTCTGGTGTTTAATTTTTTAAAATGCAAAAAATGAATTCACGTAACCTGAAACTAAAAAAAAAAATCACCTAAAACCCACACACATAAGGATGATACCACTATTAATGAAAACAGCATAAAGCTATAGAATACAAATGTACCATGGATTTGTGTACAATTTAGCACTTGTATTATTGCGTAGCTGAATGGTTGATTCACATTGCATTCATCGTCTGGTTACACCTCCATAAATCCATTTTGATAAGTACACCAATTATTTGCATGCATACAAGGTCCGTTGATATCGGATGCATTTTCATCACTGAAACTAGAATAAATATTTTTCTCTCTTAGCGCAATCTCAGAAACTTTCTTCAAAGTCTTTCCTCTAATACATCACAAACAGCAGCTCGTATTTTCTCTTCAGTTCATAGCCTTTGGCTAGACGACACCATGTTTCAACCAGCATACACAAACACTGGTTAGAGAAATTAAATTTGGAGTTAATTTAGCACTTTGAAGTGAAGATAAGGTCCTGAAATGCTCCAGAAAAGTTTTCTGTATGGCTATGACATAGAAGGTACACAGACTTTCCTGCTGGAAAGAGTTAAAACGTATGAAAACAGCATCACAATTAGATGGCAATTTTTGCAGAATTTTTGGATCACGATTAGATGGTGATTGGCACTAAAAGGGTTAAGTGCAGATATTGTTTAGCAAGGCTAGCACAAGTGCTTAGTAATGATTACAAGACAACTCCTAAGCAAGCTAGGAATGTTATGTTTCATGTGTATTTGTTTTTCAAACAGTTGTCAATTAAGGACGCTTTCAAACCCACAAATTTCACTCACAGTCTGGAATTAATAGCTCAAGCATTTCACATGAGTCTCTCCTAGTGATGAACATTGTTAAAGAAGGCAAGCAGTTTACTAAACCGGGAGAAGTTCCCATATTTAGGTCTCCTGGAAAACATTGAGCAGTGAAAAAAAGTGCTACCAACTTGGACAACTTTCAAAAGTTTAGTATTTAATCATCTTTTTGTTTTTGGGCTATGCTGTCCACACGCAATGGGCACACACACCTTTTTCTAAAAAAAATTGTTTTTTTTTTCTATAGAAATTCAGGGGGTCCTGAAACATGAATTTCCGGTGAAATCTCAGTATGGAATTTTTGGATGGAGCACAATACTTCCTCTATACACTATGTGCATAGTATGTGTAGAGAAAGTAAAACTTCACATATTTAAGGTTCACATTTTTCATGCAAAATCTTCGCATCAGGCCATCTCTCCATCGACAATGAAAAGTAAGAAAAATATTTGGTAATTGGTAGTGCTCTTGATGATGAGAAAACAAAATGCTATTGCAGAACATACAAATTTTCGAATACTCACTCTAGTTGGTAACAAACTTTGCAGTAATAAACAAATTACAGAATATCAAATAGACACCTTTTGGTTAGAAGCAGCTCCTTAAGCTTAACAAATGATTATTATAGCTGCCTTCTGTAACAAATAGCCTTGATGGAGTAAAAAATAGTTGTTATTCTATAAAGTGCAAGTAAAATAATTCAGATACCACAAATTAAGTATTTTTTTTTTCAAATCTTGCAAATATGCAAAGAAGCTTGAAACAGTGATGTGATTAAAATTAAATAAAAGAATTTGAGTCGATTTTGTAACACAAACTTCATTTAGTAATTACTTACTTACCAGTATGCTAATTAATTGTATGAAAAGAGAAAAGAAAAGTTAGTCTGACTAACATTAGAAATCAGTTAATCAGTATTTTATCGCTAACAACTGGGAAAATTATTTTCTCAGTGGTTGCAGATTATTATGGGAGCCTGGTATTGCCGCCTGCGGTGCCATTAGTAGTTAAAGCGGGCGTTAAACACTACAAAAAAAAAAAAAAAAAGCCTGGTATTGGGAAACTGTATTTCATTGGTTACGTTGAGGTTCTATGTATTATGTGAAAATTGTAAAGCTTTTATGTTATTAAATGACTGTGGCCTAAGTGGCAAAGGTTTAAAATGCCACCAACTAAGATTATCTAAAAATTACTTGACCTTTTGTGCTGAAAATTATTCCACTGGCAAAGGATGCTTAGGTTACGAGGGCTGTCCCAGGAGCAGCAACCTAACAAAGAAAGGACTAAAATGTTTCTCTAAATATTCTACTTTCAGCTCGTTACACTTTTCCCAGTGATGTTCAATAGCTTCGATACCCTGTTTATAATGAGAGCTATCGAGGCCTGGAAAATAGCCATCAACCGCAGAGTCCACCTCTACATTGTTGGCAAATCTTCTACCACCAAGCCGTCTCTTCAAGTTTGGAAACAGAAAACAATCAGAGGAGACTAAATCTGCTGAATAGGGTGCATGAGAAAGCAATTTGAACTTTAACTCATTGCAATAATGGACATGGTGCATTAAACTGGTGCATTGTCTTGATGAAACAAAACTTTCTTTTTCGCTAAATGCAGCCATTTTTGCTTGATTTCATCACTCAAAAGTCATAACAAATTCGCATAATATTTGCCATTGATTACTTTCCTTTTTTTGAGATAATCAATGAAAATCATCCTGCGTGCGTCCCAGAAAACTGACATCATGACCTTGACTGCAGCATGAACTGTCTTTGCCTTCTTTGGAGCTGATTCTCCCCTTCCAATCAACTGTTTTGATTGTTCCTTTGTCTCAGATGTGAAGTGATGGACTCAGGTTTCATCCATTGTTATAAATAGACACAAATACTCAGCTTTATTGCAGCAAAACATTGCCAAACACTCAACTGAAACATCCTCACGACACTGTTTTTGTTCTATTGTGAGCAAACGCAGCACCCACCTTGCACACAACTTTTTCATATCCAAATTTTCAGTCAGTGTGTGATGTATAAAACTTTTAGAAATGCCTGCAATGTCTGCTAGCTTGCGCACTTTCAGTCGATGGTCATCCAATACAATTTAGTGGATTTTCTTTACAATTTCTGGACTGGTAACCTCATTTGGTTGACTACTGCAATGTTTGTCTTGGCAGCTCGTATGATTGTGCTTAAACTCATCCACCTAATATTTCACTGTTGTAAACAAAGGACAGACGTCCCTAAAGTAGAATCTAACTCAGCTTTAATATTAGTTGGACTAAGACCCTTCAAATGAAAGTATTGTATCACATAACTATGACCAGTTTTATCCATGTTTACAAATCCGCTGAGAGCATTCACTAGTGATGGCTGCCAAACAAATGCTAAACAATTTAAAATAGTCAAACTTAAGATAAGAACTGAAGCTTTCTTGGCGACGTATTAATTCAAAATTTTCTCAGGCTTCTAACCAGGTAAAAACTGGCTTGACACCAATTTTCTCGGGCTTCTAACCAGGTAAAAACTTGGCTTGACACCTGGTTAGAAGCCCGAGAAAATTTTGAATTCAAACTTAAGCTTTCTAAGGTTGGTACTTTTTACCATTGTTGTTGTTTGAAACAACAACCACTATCTATATGTCAGGTGGGGTACTTCTGGGACAGACAGCCCTCATATGTAGTATTTCCAAACTTGGAAGATTGTGGGAGGTGGGGGTAAAGTTAAGGAAGTCAGGTTTGCTTCAGTGTTTCAAATTCTTTTGCTGATTTTTCAGCCATTATTAGCAATAGCCAGGACTGTACCAAATGTTAATTATAAGAGGTAAACAGGAGAATTCACCATAAAAATCTTCTAGAATATTATACAATAATTTCATAAAGAAGGGTAATGAGAATAATAAAAATCCTCATTCAAGTTTAGAAAGCCCCCATGCAGTGTCAAGCAGCCACCTGGTATAAAATATCTTAGCTCCATCTCTGAAAGATGAAAAAGTGACAAAAAAATTTCAGAGGAGATAATTAAAAGTATGATTGATAATAGAGGCATTTCCTTCCATCATGCAAGTTCTGCATGTTTTTTTGGCATGTTTTAAAGCTTTAAGTTATTGTTCAATACTGTGTACTGTAGATCAAATGTTGAGCTGCAGCAAATTTATCTAAGTTTTGCTTAAGGTTTAATTTTTTAGAAGTTCCTTTAGTCTGGTGTAGGTTCTTCTTGGTTTTTCCTATATACGAGGGCCGTTCAGAAAGTAGCCTCCGGTTGATTGCAAGAAATTCACCAAGTTAAATAAAAATATTTTAATATATACATCTTACAACTACATCTTTGCACTATTTTTCTACATAGTTTCCATAACGATTGAGGCACTTATCGTATCTGTTCACAAGCTTTGAAATTCCTTCTGCATAAAAATCACCCGCTTGTGCCTGGAGCCAGCCTGTGACCGCATCTTTGAGCTCTTCGTCGTCATCAAACCGCTGGGACCCGAGCCATTTCTTCATATGCATGAAGAGGTGATAATCGCTTGGCGCCAGATCTAGGCTGTAAGGTGGATGGTTGACAACGTCCCACTTGAAGGACTCAAGAAGGGCTGTTGTTCTGCGAGCAGAGTGAGGACGGGCGTTATCGTGCAAAAAAAACGATACCGGAAGTCAGCATACCACGGCGTTTGTTCTGTATAGCCCGTCGTAATTGTTTTAGTGTTTCACAGTACACGTCTTGATTAATGGTCGTCCCACGTTCCATGAATTCAACCAACAACACCCCTTTTGCATCCCAAAACACCGTTGCCATCAATTTTCGGGCAGAAAAATCTTGCCGGGCTTTTATTGGTTTGGTAGGCGAATTTGAATGTGCCCAGATCTTTGATTGTTCTTTTGCCTCAGGGTTCACATACTTAATCCAGGTTTCATCCCCGGTCACGGTTCTGTTTAACAATGGTTCACCTTCGGCCTCATAACGTGACAGAAAGTCTAATGCAGAGGCCATTCTTTGAGTTTTGTGGTGGTCGGTAAGAATTTTGGGCACCCATCGTGCACAGAACTTACGGTAACCCAATCTTGCTGTCACTATCTCGTACAAGAGAGTCTTAGAAATCTGTGGAAAATCAGTAGACAACTCCGACATTGTGAAACGTCGGTTTTCACGAACTTTTGCATCAACTGTCTGAACGAGTTCGTCCATGACCAATGATGGTCTACTACTCCTCTCTTCATCATGAACGTTTTCTCGCCCACTTTTAAATAAACGTACCCATTCACGGACCACTCCTTCACTCATAACTCTTGGTCCGTACACGGCACAAAGCTCACGATGAATAGCTGCTGCAGAATATCCTTTGGCTGTAAAAAACCTTATAACAGCACGCACTTCACATTTGGCGGGGTTTTCTATTGCAGTACACATTTCAAACGGCCACAAACACTAAACTAGCGCAGGTACGACTTTCACTCGACCACGGCTTGATGCCGACTGACCTGCTGAGTGCGTGAATGCACAGATGGCGTCGCTACTCCCCCCACTACCCGCACTGTGACCGATCGGAGGTTACTTTCTGAACGGCCCTCGTATATTGCATGGAAGTTTTCAGAACCGGGCTTGTAAATCCCTGATTTCTTGTTTCAGAACAGCACCCTTTGGTGGATGAGGAATCAAGTTTTGTATTTATTCTTTGAATCCAATTTTATGCCATATTCTAGAAATAATATGTTGACTTTTTTTATACATTTTTGGCAGAACATAAATCTACTATATCTTTTCAGAGATGATGTTCATTCTATAATTGAATGAGTTGTAGTTGTGTGTACATTTGAAATTCAAAAAATACAAACCAAGATACGTGTTCAGGTTCTTATCCAGTGATAAGCCTGAGGATGTTCAATGGTTAAATTCGTAAGTCCATGTGAAGTATTTGTTAAAGTCTTCTTAGCAATGGGTCAGGCATCAAAGGCTGTTATTTGCTGAATCAGACGATATTGAATATTCTTTGAAGTTGTATGTAATTCATGCAGATAAAAATATTGTTAGCTCCAGAAGTCCTAAGTCATCATACAGAACTGTATTGTGCACGTGCCATGGTGATTTGTCATGAGTCATAGACACCTATTCAATATGGTTTGAATGCTTTTGATTTTGCTGGCTGAAGTAGATCCCCAGATTGAACAACCATATTGCCAAATTGGACAAATGAATGACATATATTATATTGACAAATATAGAAGCATTTATATTTTATAATTTTTGGTCAGTTCGTCCACTGATGTGTGCTAAATGCATTCTGTGTGGCTTCTTTCAGATTATATTAATATTCCCTGCTGTATTTATCATCTGAAATGGTACATTTACCAATATGTACAAGGAATATAGTATGTTAATGTAATTTAGGATTGTGATTATTGCTTTTTATGTAGATGTCCATATGGATAGTTTTTTGTATATCTCAAATTCAATTATTTTGTTGTGTTTTATAACGTTGCAATCTAGAAAACGTGGCCATCTGTTTACTTTTTATTTCTAAGGTGAGAATTTTATGGTTAGGTCTAGTAAATATAAAAGTTTATCTGCATCTCTAAATGCTTCTTTGGTAAAATGGCAGTTATCATTGATGTATTTCACCCAAACTTTAAACCTGTGTGAAAACTATTTTGCTTGGTGAATCTTTAGATGCTCTTGTATAAGTCTGCTAACTATATTAACAATGGGTTCCCCATTAAAAGGCATGAGATTTTCTAATAAAAGTTGAGATTGAATGTAAAAAAGTTTTGCTTGATGTGCAAGTTTGTCAATTTTGTCACTTCATCTGTTTCTGTTTCTGCCAATTTTAATAATTCTAATTAATCTTTTAGCAATTCAGGTGTTTTTTTGTTGAAAAAAATATGTTATATCAAAAGCGAGTATATTTTCTTTTAGTGGTATCTGGATATTTTAGAATTTTTGACTAATTATGTGAAGTACATTATGCTCAGGTCTTCAAACTTTCCAAAAGAATTGAACTTAATCATTAGCCATCTGGCTATTTTGTATGTTGGTGCATTGATATTATTCATAGTTGGTCTCATCCTGTTGTCCTGCTTGTGCATTTTTGGTAGGCAATAAGTCCATGGTAAAGTTGTCTTATTTGGAAATGTTTTATATGTTAAGAAGAAGCACAATGGATGATTATCTGAAAGATTTCTTGAAAAAGCAAAATAATAAAAAATTGACATTATTGAGTATATTCATCAGCAAAAACAGTGCAACTTGGCATTCATAAATGTCTACTCAAAAGAGAAAGGGGAAAAAGTGTCTACCCAAAAGGTTTTCCTTATGCAATGCTACTGAATATTATTACAAATTTCAGGAATTTTCATAAGAAGAAGGAATGTCAAATTAATTTATTTACATTACCTAAAGTCTGTTTCTCTTAAGCAGGAAAAGAGCCCACCAAGACATTTAAACAGCTTTGTACAGAGAGCCACCACCCCATCGGACTTCCTAGAAGTTACTCAGCCTTGGAAATGGTGCTTCAACTCCAACTTCCCATTTGCTGTGCTTGCCTGCTACCTGAGTCTGGAGTTGACATAGAAATATCATGATTGTTATGTTTACATAATATCAACATAGTAGATGCCGTTTAAGATAAGCTATAGGATATTAGGATGATATATTTAAAAGTATTAATAATAAAAACAAAATATGAAATTTCTGTACCATGCTTGGTTTCATTATGGGAACAAGTAGTTTTACATTTTGCAGTGTTTACAATTCAATGAACATGACAAGTTTCATATTTCATAATATTTTAGTAAAATAATTTCCACTGGCAATGAACCAGGTCTTTATGATATTCTATCTGTACAGTTTTCTGTGAAACACATTAAGAAAAGTTGGAATCACTCTTTCAGTAATGCTGCTAAAGTTACATAATAAAATAATTAAAACAGAAATCACACATGCTTTTTATGTCTATTTCTATTAAGGATCAAACAATTTTGCGCAACCAAAGGCAACATGAAAGAAAGAATGTTATTCAGAGCCCTACTAGCTGTTATGTTAGCTGAATGGTGAATTAAATTTTATAAGTCATTATGCCTACCTTACTAGCTATTGTGATATCACATTTGTTGTTTGAAAGTAGTGGCGGGAACTCTCCCTCCTTAGGAAAAAGCGACTGTAATAGGTGCAGTGGTAGTGCAGCTGCTTACCAAGCAGGAAGTCTGAGTGGCACTCAGCCTTGTCAAGTCTCTGGAGGGAAAAGTAGCATCTCCAGGCTGCATGGACTGAATTAACTGACGGCAGGGACTTGGCATGCTGCCTGTCATGGGTGAAGGTGGGGGATGCAGTGGTCAGATGGTGGCCCTTGGCCTGACATTGGCCTGAAGTTTTAGTTTTAATGGGTGAAGTTCGGTTGATATCTAAATAATGTTAAAACATTGACTCTGTATTTGCGTTAGAATGTGAGAAAGAAATTGTTCATTGTAATTAAATGCCTTATTTGCAGCTAATAATTGTAAATGTAAACAAATATGAATTATACTTACAGCAATAAAACCTGGATTTTAAAAAAAACAAATTGTGCATTAAAATTTGATTGGAAGGAACAATGATTAATTGTCTCATGTAATGTATCAAAGAAGTGCAAGAATAATGTACATGTTTTATGTTCTTTTCAGAAAGGTCTGTCAACGTTGCTTAATGCAGGTAATATTTACAGCACCAACTATCAGTCTCTGGGACTTCATTTACGTCCTGTTTGCAGGGTAAGTATTTTGCTTAATATTTATAACATAGTATAATAAATTTTTCTATGAAAGGATAATTCTTGAAGCCTAAATTCCATGTTTTTAATATAATAGATTATATATGAATACTATATCTGTATCTTGCATGGTTGACTATAAGAGCAAAGAGTGTTAAATTCTGTTTTAGATGTGAACACTTTAATTTCTCAAATATGATATTAAAATGTATATATGTATATTTATTTTTCTGGAGAGGGGCTTGAATTTTAATTTCTTTTACTCTGGTAGGTCGAATCAGATGATGAATGAAATGATGCTGAAACAAGCCTGAGATCCATAGATCTTAAAAGTTACATTCGTCTTCTCAAGTTAAGAAAAGATCCTGAAAAAAATGTTACCTGGGCAGCTCACCCTAACTGAGATTTGAACTTCAAACCTCTTGAATGTGGGGCACACATGCTACCCCCACACCACAGAGGCGGGCACTTGTGTATTATTTAGATATATGTTGATGCATAAAGTTAGAGATGTTTTCTATGATATATTCATTACCTTGCTAGTATTTAGTTTCCTTGGCCTCAGATTCAAATCTAGAAAAAGGATGAGTTTTTGTAGTTTAGCTTGGCATCCTTCAGAAGAGTTAATAAGCTTCTCTCTGAACATGTAATAAGAGTTATTATTGTCTGAAATTGAACTATACTACTATCGTGAAACATATCAGTGGAAACTTATAACAAAAGAACAGCAGAAATAATAATTATACCTTGAATTAACTCTTTTCTAAATAAATAATTAGAGTGTTACAATTCATTACTTAACACATTCAATATGTTAAAACAATAATGGATTACAATGACTAAAAAAAAAAAAAAACAGTTAGCAAAGTTTAGTCCATGACATTAAGTATAAAATAATGAAATGATCTCTTACTTCACGGAAAATTTACAACAATGGCATCACACATCTGCCACTTGAATTTTTAGCTTATTTATAAACATAAATTTTAAATTATACTTATAAATTATGTTGATAGAATTGCATAAAATTTTTTACGCAATCCACATCACTGTTTGTGACAAGGCTCATGCACTAAAACATTCACTCATGCCACAGTCCTACAATCAGATGAATTATATAAATTACTTTAACTGGTTGGCCATATCAGACTATGAATAAAATTGGTGAAATGATGCTCAAATGATCTCGGGGTCCATGAGGCTTAAAGTTACTCAACATTCGTCTTCTCAGGATAAAGAAAACCCTCAAAAAAAAAACAAAAACAAACATACCCAGGTAACCCCTTCTAACTCGCGATCTGTTGAATGTGACGCAGGCACGCTACCACTACTCTACCCAGGTGGGCTAAATTATTATTATTTTAACTTTTGTTAACATAGAGAAAAAAATCAGGCCAGTGCAATTGTCAGTGTCAGAAATATCACATTTCTCGTAGTATAAACTTTTCCAGAGATAATTTATCTTTTCCAGGATGAAAAGTGTACACAGAGGTCAGTGGAATTACGCCAGACTGTTTCAGTGGTATATGATTTAGTTATATTGGGAACAGGAGGACAGGAATGGTCAATAAAGAAGCTTTTTGGCATAGGTCTTAGTGGAGCATGCCCTTTAGCTACAATGAGTAATATTTATATTGATGTGACTATAAATGAGGTAAGTAAATCCAAAACTATGTCAAATTTTATAGTAATTAGTTTATTTATGCACTGAGGTTTGCTAATTTATGCTTCTTATCCATTGTCCCTGGAGATCAGAATAATTTGTAAAATGCAGAAAGTTTGATTTAGTATAAAGTCAATATAATTCTGGCATCATTACCTTTTGCCTTCACCTCCACATACTTAGCAGGTAGAGGAATATTTCTCTCTGCCAAAAAATTTGATATTGCATTTTCACCACATTTGATATTGAGATTTCATGTGTATTTTGAGATCCCCTGTAACCAAAAAACGCATTAGTTTAAGATAGGTAGGTATGGGTATGTGGGTGCATATGAGAGGGGAGGGAGAGGGAGATTATGAGATTTCTGCATGTACATGTCACCAGTAGCCACATTGAAGTGAGTATAGAACATATTAATTGATTTTACAGCTGATCTGAAAGCTTACTGCTAAATATACTTTTAGTTCAGCATCTTCTGAAATTATTTTACAATCTTGAGAGTAGTATCAATGGCATCACTGTTACACTTGTTCTTGCCCAGTGTACAGAACTTGGACTTGGATGGGATGGATGTAGAGATCTAGATGAAATGCAATTCACTATGAAATTTTGCTCATATGCAGAATGTGACATTGTTTCATAAATTAAGTGACAATTTAAAGCTTTCCTGATAAAATGTATAGGGTGGTCCAGAAGTGGGTGTAACACCTGCCCCCTTTATTTTCGAACATTATTTTAGTTATGGTTGAATGGTTGTTATGCACAGTTACCTTGAAGTCTTAAGAGTATGAACACACAGCTGAATTCTGTACCATGCTCTCGCAGATGTTTTGCGGTGATACTCTGGAGTCATGAGGATGAAGGCATGTTCCACAACTGTTGGTAACTCCTGCATTGTGTGATATTGAGTGTTTCCTATTTATTGCTTTATGAAACTCCAGAGGGCACTGTCTGGTGTTGTCAGATTGGGACAAAGGGAGCTAGTGATGATACAGAACCTCTTCCAATCCACTGGCCAGGGAAGGTCTTATTCAAGTAACTGCGCACATGAATCGCAAAGAGTGCTGGTGCATGACAATAATGACTTTATACCTTTTTCTTGTAGTTGTGGCACCAACCACTCATTAGGCATCTCCTGGTAACATTGCTTTCAAAGAAGAAAAGCCCAAAAATGTGTGTTGTGTCCAGCCCACATCATCATGTCAACATCACAGCTCATTCAATGCATTGGACAGTAAACTGCCAATTTCAAATCTTGTTTCATGTGAGTCATCATAGTGGTCCAAGGAATGCCAAGCTCTGAAGGCTTTTATGTGTTGATTTTAAAGGAGATTATTACTTGATGCTTCCACTTCATGGGCATGTTTCCCTCAGTTTTCGATCGATCACCTCAGGGAAGGTCTTTCACTCTGTCCATAGCAAATGCACGTTTTTCGTGCACTAACTTTTCTTGGTGGATTAATATCAAATCTGTCTTTAAATTTCATTTTAATACTTTAATGGTGTCACCTGTTGCATCACAAAACCAATGTTTGGTGGACAGCGAGTCAAACCTTGCGGTCAAACCTTTTACCGTGTAGCAAATTCTTCAAGTTGTTGAATAAAGCAACAGTTATAATGTTGTGTGTGTGTGCATGTGTGCGCGCGGGAGGTTGTGTATTATTGTGCTGGAGAAACACTTATTTCACCCACTTTCCCTTTCATCACCATTGTACCCTGCATTTAAGTCATGTAAGGATATCACAGTTGACCCTACTGTTGACAATTGTTCCTTGTAGAAGCCATGCCACAAGAGTCCCAAAAGACAGTGATCATCTGCTTGCCTGCAGATGGAGCAGCATGAAATGTCTTGGGCCAGGATGTTTCCATTGCATGGAGTGGAGTTTCTTCTCTGGTGTATGGTAGTGTCACCAGTCACTAGCGTCTTCATTCTTCATTTCCGGTAGTTGATAACAGACTTCAGCTCTGTTTTCCTTCTGGGTCTGTTCAAGTCTCATTGAACTCAATGTGCCACAGCTTTTTCATATCCAAAATTATCATGAATACTGGTGTACTTGTCTGACATACCAATTCATCAATCAATTCAGGCACAATCTCAAGTTCCTGGAAGACTATGATTTTGATGAATGACTAATATACGCAAATCCTCTTCCACTGGTAAATCTAGCTATCCAATTGTAAACAGTCTTCTGCGTTTGAGCTTCTTAACCAAATACCGCAGATGAAATTCCACTGTTTGACTCCTTTCTTTCACAAAAGCCATGCAGTCTATCTTTATCCATGATAATTCTTCCATGTTGTAGGGTCTTTCTTAATTTGACAGCAAACAAGTGCAATCCTTTTACTCTACACTCTGCTCACAATGTCATCTAGTGCATGAATGGTGTACTAGTATCAGTTATTGTCCTATAAATGAAATGCTCATAGATTGCATCATATTAGTAATCACTGTTGTTGTAAATCATTTTTGTAGCCTCATCTCATTCTATATCTTATCTTAGGCTGTTTACCAAGTAAATGACACCAATCCTGCTACCAAGTTTTCTCTCATCAGGGCAAACTTCCAGACCGCTAATTTGACTATGCTGGTAGCTGTAGCAGAAATAGCTGCCACATCACAAAGGATTCACACATTGAAACACTGTGAATGTTAGAAATACCTGAACAGTTAGTAGTAGTGGGGCATTAGGGCACACATCTGCTGAGATCATACAGTAGCAGTCGCAAGTACCTATATTATATTTTTGTATATTTGTATCATTAATTTTTAATCAATCTATGAATAAAATAAATGTTCTTCTATTCAAATTTTCACAGACAGTAGTATTGGAATTGCCAGGTTCTTACATTGAAAATAAAGAACATCATTACAGTAAACAGTATTCTAGAGACTAAAGCAGGTGATTACAGTTAGTGAAGTCTCATGTGGGATGATAGTTTTATAAAGTTGATTATTTGCACAAAACTTATATTATGAATATTTGCCAATTATGCATACAGTAGCAATAACAACTCCCCATATTTACAGGCTGCCAACAAGGACAGAGTAAGTCAGACAAATTATAAATGAACCATTTAAAAGGAAAAAAAAAATGGAATAAAATAGAAACTGCAATATCAACAGTTTTCTTTACATGACAATCGAAAAGGAAACTATAAGGTGCAAAAGGACTATTAAACATAATATAAAATTGACTTAAAACAAATAATTTATAGCAAAGGAATATAGACCATGAAAATGCTAAAAATGGTTATTATACAAATAATTTCGAAGAAGAGAAATTAAACCTCTTATTGCAGATATGAAATTCTTTTATTTCTTTCCTTCTGCAGTACAAACTTTTTCCAGGTAAAGGAATGGTGCTTTGAGCTCCAACCATCAGCCCAATTACCTCTATGATTAATTGATGTTTGGAGGAATTTATAACAGTGACGGTCAAATTATATGTTATATTAATTTGTTGAGTTGGTTTTTTAACACTATGTCACTTACATTCTTATTATGAGGGGCTAGTTTCGGAAGCCTATGCTTTCATTTTCAACCTCACAGGTCCAACTGCCGTTGCTGGTTGCGTTTGCTTGTGTTTTCTTCTCTGGTGGCAAAATGATGAACTTCTTAACTAAGCTAGACCCGTGAGGTTGAAAATGGAAGCATAGGCTTCTGAAACTAGTCCCTCATAAGAATGCAAGTGACATAGTATTAAAAAACCAACTCAACAAATTAATATAACATACCTCTATGATATTTAGATTGTATTTTGCCTTGAAGCATGGGATTGTGGGTGTGTAAATATCCCTTTTCTCTTTGTCAACATCTTCTGGTTGTCCTTTGAGCTTTTCAAACCTAACGGCAGGGTCGATGATAAATCTTATTTTTGTGTCTTCTCGAATTGCAATCATGTCAGTTCTTGTGCTACCATTAGTTTGCAGACTGTGGACTTCTTTGAAGACTTTGTAGTTATTCATTTGCAGTTTGTCGGCGATCATTGAGCAAACTTTGTGATGGAAAGAGTTACATAATACTTCTTCATGAGGATTCCAAGATGTGTGCAAGCATTTCTTTCTCTTTGTGGCATCGCTGACAGAGGCTGTTCTCTTACAATCTACCTGGTATAGAATGCATAGTGGATACATTAACTGTCATTTTTATAGACTCATGCCATTAACTTGATGTTAGGCCATCACAGTTTTGAATCCATGAATTTGCTGGCTTGTATTCTTTGAGTCATTTGACACAGTTTTTTCTCAGGAAGTTTGGCTCAGGTGTGCTAAAAGCTCAATTTTTAACAATATTTATAGAAGTTAATTTAACATTTTGCCCTCAACACTTTTTAGGATTAGCTGGTATACCTCGACTATACTCAGATTATCCAGATGCTTACTTCTCTTTCTCAAAGTGTCCTCCTGAAACGTTGAATGTCAAACAGTCCAGTGCGGGGATCCTTCGTTGAGTCGTCTTCTGTTAAATTTAAAACAAGCTCAAGGATTTATTCATCTCAGCAGTAGGATCTTGGGTGGTCAGTACATATGGATTGGAGGACTGAATTAAAGTTCTGCATGAGTTTATGTGTTGCAGATATGCTGCCCACGCTGCTTTGAGGACACCAAGCCCTTTACATTTCATATCAGAATATAACATGTGATCTGGTATATCCATAGGTAGCTGTAATATTTTCTTTTAAGGAACTTTTGATAATTTTGTCACAGTCGTTAAGAAATTTGTTTGGTATTTTAGTCATATTGGTGGTTTGGAAAGGATAAATTACGGATGTACAAATGGAAGAGTTAAGGACCTGAAATTTTTGTTCGGCTTTAACTGAAGGGGATGAAGTTTTTTAATGACACCATCTTATCAAAATTCAGCATCTCGGTGAAGGTCACCCCAAGAATTTTATTCATCCCTTGACACAATAGTTTCAATCTTGCAGGCCTGGTCTACTGTTAAAGTTGTGTTTTATTACTAGCATAATTAGTATAAAACCAATTTTCATAACTCAAGCCCAAATACCTTTATTTGTTTGATCATTTGGAATTATTGCACTCTTACTATTATTATTTATTCCAGTTCTAGCAGGAGCTATTACCATACTTTTAATATTTCCATTTTGGATGTGAAGTCCTGTGCATTTCCTTGGGTTGACCTGTAACCCTATCTCTTCAAATTGCTATATTGTAAGGCATGTTAGTTCAAGAGCAGCTTCCTTATCTTTCTTGATTATGATTATGCCATTGCCAAATCCTAAAATGTTTAGGGGTGGCACATCTGGCATGAGTTTAAAGCCATACTGATCGCTTATACTCTCTTCTGATAGCTCATTGAGAATGTGGTTAGTAGCAAGATTATATAGACGTGGTGAAAGAAGAGATCCCTGCATGACCCTCTTGAAAGAGCAATTGCTTTCGTTTCGCCTTCAGATGTTTCAATTTGTGTATGGTTCCCAGATTGCAAAGCTATATTAGCAGTGGCGGCTCCTGAATTAAAAATTTAAGTGTTCACAAAATCAGCAATTTACCACCGCCGCAGCCGCTGCAACTACTGCAACTACTGCTACCGCCGTCGCCGCAACACAAATCCAGTAATATTAGAAACAATGATAGTGGCTAATGACAAGACTTATAAATTTGTTACACAAATCCTCACCCACCAAGTGTTGTAAAGATGTTGAATTTCTTAGTCTCCGAGAGTTAACAGCAATATGAGGTGATGAAGGGGTGAAGTCCTTTGATGCAGTTCATGTAAAGAATGGTATTTGCAGTGAATAATATTTACATTGTTTGAATTACGCAATTAACACCAAATTTATTTGTACAGAAATTCCACGTGCCGGTTTTTCAAATGTGCAAACTTTTCTATCACTCGGTGATTAAAGTCTTTTATGATGTTGACCAGTTTTTTCTCAATAGCAAGCATTGCCAAGTCGGTCTTCACCCACGGTATACCTAGTAAAGGTTTTAATTCTTTTAATTGTGGAAAAGCATATTTCTGGTTCTGATGTAGTCAAGGTCGTAGTGATAACTCTCTTCAGTAGCTCGGTTTGTTGCGGAAAAGTTCCTTCGTTGAGGTTGTTTTCTGTTATGAACTGCTTAACTCTTTCTTAAGCTTAACTCTCGGTTAAAATGCAAATTGCTAAGAAAAATAGCGCATCTCACGGAGACTGCACTTCTGGATAGTTTCAATAAATCTCAAAGATAGCAGCACCCCCCACTGATAAACAGAACCCTGGAGTCGTTAATGAGAATGAAAGTGCACGATCGCACTGTGCTCATTTCTGGCTGTAAAATTCCGAGCTGCCTTGTTGCCCGCGCAAGCACAGAGCTGCTAAACGTTGGTTATACGCTAGCACACGAGGCCTGTGCTACAAGCATTGTTGTCACATACTCAGGTTCTCAGCTGTGTTCAACCTGAAGAGCAGAGCGCGGTATATTTAAACAAGTGGCACTGGATAGCGCATTTTATTAAATGTTTCCTGAAAGAGAAAAAGGCGACCCACTAAGAAATAATGGTGGTTCACGTGCTCTTGTGCTCCTATACAGCAGCCGCCGCTGTATATTAGGTCTGTTAATTTGGAAGGAGGTCCTTCGGACCATAGTGTCTTATTTAGGTGACTGTGGCCAATGTTATCGAAAATTACAAATATTTATATTTACTACTATTTGTAGCTATATTTGATAAAGTACTCTCATAAATAAATTATCATAAAATTCTCTATGATTTATTGCAACTGAAGTAAGTGAACAAATCACTTTTATTAAATCCACTGAAATCAAACACAGTTAAAGTCTTGTCAATTAAGTTTTAGCTAAGGTTGAGGTCTGAGGTCTTTAAATGATAAACAGTAAAATACTGTATACAGCAATTTATATTTGATAAGCTGAAAAGCAGCCATAGTTTTCATTAATATGAAAATTGGTGTCCATTGCACATCACCACATATTATTAACTTAAGCTGCAAAAATAAGGAGCATTTGTGATATGGTACCTATGTACTACTGAGGACATATATGTTTGTTTACTAGCAGCCACAGCAATTATCCAAGTTATATAGCAATTAAAGGCTAAACATGATAACAATGCCACCAAACCAGCACTATTCTTAAATGTCCTGAGTAGTATATTATACCATATAACAAAAAAGGAAACTAGATTAAAATTTCTTACAAAACCATCTCTGTGGCAACTTCGAGAAATGTCCCAGTCTTACCTTATCATTAACTACAAGTGCAACTAAATAACTTCTGTCTCTCATTTGATTGAAGCTTTTCTCTTTGTAGTGATGAATCACATCATGTAGACCAACGAATCTTAAGTTCAGCAAACAGTTGAATGACTCTCTAATGTAGCTTCTGTGCTGACTTTAAGTATCTTAATTAAATCAATTGTTAGACTATGTATAATTTTTATCAACTACTTTTGAATTGAATTGAATTTCCACTTATTAATACAATAAATTTCTATATTAATATTTTACAATCACTTGAACACATAAAGAAAATACAGCAATACTAATCTAGTGACTCCTCCCAAGTTGCTGTGGCACGAATAGTTTCAACCTAGTTTATAGTTATTCAACTATAATGTCAACTTACATTTACAAATTACCTCAATTTCTTTTTGGTATATTCAACCATTTATATGTATTCTTGTTAAAGTTTGTATTTGTTAAGCTTTGTCCATGAGGCAACCTTACAATAAAGGGAGCTATAAAAATGAATGGAAAAAAAAAATCCTATTAAATTTAGCTTCTACTTGGCCTGGTTCCTAATTTTTGTTTATTTGCAACTATTTTCTTTTAACCATGACTAGATAATCTCCAAACTCTTGAGATTTTCAGCCTTGCTTTCATATTCATCAATGTTTATCAGCCCCCATTTCTTTGTTTTTCACATTCGAAAATTGCATGCCATTAGTTGTCTTGCATTCCTCTATATTTAAACCTCCTCTTGTTCATTTCAATTTCCCTGCCCCTGTTTTGGCCCATGCTGTTCCCTTCCTCATTTACCTGTCTTCATAATTCTTTCTACCCCATATTATCTAGTTCCCTGTATACCCTCAGTGACTTTTTGTTGCTGGCACATATCTCCTGTATTTCCATATCATCAATTCTTTGTTTAAGATTAGAAAGCATTCTGTAGGTTCGTTTTGATCAGCAAGCACTGAACATAGAACTTGTCAAGGCGTATACATATAAGTATTATCTTTATATACTATGAGAGAAAAAAAAAAAAAAAAAAAAAAAAACAATGTATAAAGCTTAACTGCTAAAAACAGCAGAATAGACATGTAATCACATCATTTGGCTTTTGAGGCCAGTACGTCACTGCATTATACTTAATGTGCTCCATAAAAGCACATCTACCTCCTTATTTGCATGCGCATATAAACAAAGTATAAAAAATTAGTGTTAATTTCTTTCCAAAAACCATTTTCCTTGCTCACTATACCACGCCACATCATACCCAAGTCAATTTTTAATTTTTCTGTACATTCTATGTACATAGTGTATAGAGAAGGTATTGCACTCCACCCAAAAATTTGATACCGAGATTTCACTGGAAATATGTGTTTTAGGGTTCCCTGTATCCAAGAAAAAGCATTTTCAGAAAAAGGTCCATGTGTGTGTGTGTGTGTGTCAGTGTGTCTGTGAACACGGTAACTCAAAAACGAAAAGTCTGTAAAATACCAAACTTGGTATTTAAGTTTAGTATCTTCCAGGGATGCGACACAAAGATTTTGAGAAAAATCCCTCACCCCAAACTACCCTTTACATGGAAATTTTTTTGAACATTTTTATTTTCTTAAAAATGGCTCTTAATGATTTTGATTAAAATATCATATATTAAAGATATTTACCTGACAAATAAAATGTATATCTTGAACTTTCTGGGAATAGCCTCTGAAGACTACGTTATTCTGGATGAATTTTACGGAGTTTTGCATAACTGCTAAACTGTAAGAGATGGACAAAAGCTTACCACACAAACATGTACAGCACGTTAAAACACACAGTTTCAGTTATATGCATTTTTTTTGTGGAGTTGGTCGTTTTTTTAGATATTCCTTGTTTTTGGTATCAGCTTTGAAAAACATACTTTTCTCATACAGGAATTTGTCAACTCCTGTCCATACAAACGAAAGAACTTCGGTCACATAGTAACCAGCGTTGGACTATCACTTTAACCTATGGTACTCCCTTATTTCGCTTCTACTAACAAAGAAGCAAGTAATAAGACTATTTCTGTTAATTTTTCTGAATTATCATGAAGTAGATAGACGCATAAGCTTTTTAACAATAATTTGCTGCAGAGATGTAGAGAAAGTCATGTGAATGTAACACATCAAATTTTTTCCATTGTCTTGTTAATTCTATTAACCCAAGTATGCCCTCCCCTCACTTTCTCTTGTGTCCATATGCAGTATATCAAGATGCTATTTCTCCTCTCAATTCTTGATCCTAAACCAATATTTCTGGGTTCTTGTCATTATTTTTACTTACTCCTTAGTCAGCCAAGATCAGCTTGTGCAACCCCATTTGGTCAGCTTTTTGGTGGCCCTGAAATTTGTTTGCAGAAATTCCTGTGAATCAAATCGACATTTAGTCATCCATCATCAGTGCCCTATATTTCTATCCCAAGATAATATTAGCCTCTATTATTGTTGCATATATTTTTTCCATTTTTATATGCATTTCTGGTAACACGTGCCTACAGCACTAATAGCTTTCAATTTCCTTTTATCGACTATTTAATTTTCATTGTTTACCAATTTTATTATGCTTATATTTTAATTGAAATATGTTGTGTTGCAGACTGGAACTCCTTTCCAACTGAACCCCCCTCCTCCAGCAATTATAAGAAGCAGCCGAGGTGGATATGACAGTAAACTTGCTGTGTATGATGTTAAGGCATTTGAATTTTCAGGCATGTTTAACATTGCTGCAGCATACACTTCTGAGAAAGTTTATGCAGTGAACATTCCTCCAATACTGTATGCCAACAGATACATTATAGGTATTAGTTACTACTTATATTCAAAGATTTATTTATAAGCAATTTCCTAATGAGAGTAAAGTTTCTTATCAGTATGGAAAATAACACATTTTATAATTTTTACTAGCAATTTATATGTTTGTGATGTTTATATGCCATACAAAATATGTATTTTGAATTAATAACCCACAAGATTTTCGTGGCTCTCAGTGAATTTTTATAACTTATAAATAATAATTTCTACAGAAATATAAAACTCAGGTGTACAATTCATTCAGATTTTTATATAATTCTGGGATATTTCCAACTCTTAATTTTTTTGTATTTTAAACACATCTTGGAGATTTTAATTGGCTACTAATGTTTCACTAGTTCATGCAAAAAGAATGCAATTCCGTTTTAACAGCAGACCTATGACTTACCCTCTTTTAAGTGCCTGCATATGTATCGAATCTGTTTCTGGCAAATATTTATTATGATTCCTTCATAAATGGATAAATGAGCTTTCATATGAGCAGTTTGTAGGATAGTTATTAAAATAAAATTGATATTTACTACAGATGAAAATTGTGTGATTACAATACATCATAGTTTGTTAATGTGCAGTATCCCAACATGGTTCTTTCAGGACATGATAAATTTGATAAATTTTTTTGTATTATTTATATTTTTTTATGTTGATAAATCCATACTCTTTGAAAACTTTCCACAAATGCCTTGGTTCAGTGTGTAAGTACCTTTTATGGTATCACAGAATTTGTGTGCTAAGGTAGTTGTTATTATTGTTATTGTTATTGTTGTTATTATTATTATTATTATTATTATTATTATTATTATTATTATTATTATTATTATTATAGTTTTTGCTGAATAATGTGGTTACAGCCCATTTGCAAGATCAGTTGAATTTGCATTCTTATTATTCCACTTTCATAGTGAGGTTCACAAATGTCAGCTATTAACACTTTATCCTTATTACTGAAGCACATAGCACACAGAGTAAGAAGACAGCCATGTGCTGAGGTAGCTGCTGCAAGTTAAGAAAGAAGGTAGTAAAAAGAGAATGGTAACCAAAGGAACTATGAGCACAGCACTTAAAGAATTTGAAGAGTTGGAAGAAATAATGAAGCAGAGTATAGAAATGAAAAAGGATAGAAAATAAGCAGAAAATAGAAAAAATCAAAGAGGAGATGATGAATATAAGAAGAGTGGAGAATATGGAAGACAAGAGTAGAAGGTACAACTTGGTAATTTCGGGGATAGAAGAAATGGTAGAGAAGTGAGACTGTCAGTTTGTGAACTGCTGAGTAGAATACGAGGGTGTATCAAAAAGAAATGGAATTTTTATGGTAACAGAGATATGGCCTTGACTGATGAGATATGCCATGAGCTTTTCAGCAATTCAATGTTGTGTTCTGGAAAAATCTGGAACTGAAATGCTGCAAATGATACAGGAAGCATATGGAGACCATGCTTTGTCAAAAACACATAATTTGAATGGCATAAAAATTAATGATGGTGAAAAAAGCAAAGGTGCAACCAAGTGCAGGGAAAGTCATGCATCTTGTATTTTTCAACAAAATTGGGGTAATTTATGACCATGTGGTTCCTAAACACACCACGGTAATTGTTCAATACTACAGTAATGTCCTTAAAGGACCACTTCAGAGGAAAATGGCTGCCAAGAGACCAGAACTTGGTCCCAAAGGGTGGATCCTCCATCAGGACAATGCCCCTGCTCATCAAGCCATCAACACAAGAGGCAACCACTCAACTAGGTATCAAAATCATGCCCCACCCACCATATTTGCCAATTCTAGCACCCTGCAATTTCTACCTATTTCCACGAGTGAAAAAACATCTTCATGGGTGCCATTTTCAAACCGATATAGAAATAAATAGTGTTATTTCGGGTATACTGAGCAGGCTGTCAAACAAGGGCTTCTCTGAGTGTTTGAAAAGTGGATAGAGGATTGGAACCAGTGTGTAGCCTCAGAAGGAGATTATTTTGAAGGTTTGTAATTAAATTTGAATAAAAAAATCAATGTGTGCAAAAAAAAAAGGTTTTCCCATTACTTTTTGATACATCCTTGTAGTAGGAAAGCAAATGAGTAAATATGAAATTTGTGAAGCTTTTAAATTCGGGAAGAAAAGACGAAAAAGGAATATATTGGTAAAATACAAAAGTGCACATGGCTTGGGGTGTAATAAATCAGCCAAAAATATTGACAAGTGTCTACAGTGACCTGAATTTTGAGTAAAAGGAGCTGATGAGAAGAATAATAGAACAAAGAAGCGGGATGAACAGTTAAGAAAAAGTGGCATACATTCAAGGTTTTAAATTATGGATTGAAGGTAAAGTGGCAAAATGGACATGTGAAAAATAATAGCAGTGAACCAGGAAACAGAAAAAATGATGTCAAAACTCCAGGACAGTGCAATGACAAATGAGGAGAATGAACCAAAAGATGCCAGATCAGTAGCAAATGATCCGAGCAGCAATACATAACGGAGAAGAGAGCAGGGAGGAGAAAGTCGGCGAACTGAAGCAGGACTACAAGACAGAGAGAGAGCGGAAAGAGGCAGCCTGGAGAGGACAGTTGAATGTGAAGAGGTGAGGGATGTCAGGAGGGCAGTGGACATTTAAGGCAAAGGTGTGAAAGCAAAATCAAACGGAGGAAAGAAGAGAAATGAGGAGAAATTAATTATGCTGTGATGCTATGGAAATATGAGGATATGGGTGTTGGTTGAACATGAGTAGTGAAAATGAAAAAGGGTGCGAGTCTGGAAAGATGATATATTGCAAAAATGAGTTTCCAATAGAAAAGATGCTGTAATATACATGAAATGGAAGGATGATGAGGAAATATGCAAAAACATAATGGATGACAAGGCAAAAGAAAAGGTAGCTAGGAGGAAGTGAGGTTAAGTGAAAGAAATGAGAAAAATAAACTGTGAGTGATGAAAGTGAAACAGTGTAAGAAAGGTAAGGTGTGTAATTTGGAAGGGATAAATGAGTAGAGGCAGGAAAAATGAGAGGGGAAGAAAGGGTTTAAAGCAAGGAGAAATTTAAGCGTTTCAAAAGTAAAGAGGAGGTATGTGATGAAAGAGAAATCAAAATGAGAGACAAAATTCAGTGGAAGCCATGAACACTAAGGAAGGCACACACAAGCTGCAATTGTATTTAAAATATATCAAGGGCTGTCCAACAGCAGAAGGGGAGGGCCACAAGTTCAAAAGGCAGCCCAAGACGAGTTTATGACTAAATAAATGTATTTATTCCTCAGTACTCATTTAATATCCTTATTATTCATCTTATTTTTAGAAGTGGTGCAAAATATCAACACCAATTCTAAAATTAAAGCTAATTAACATCTGAATCTCACAATTCCAAACTTTCATAAAAATTTGCTTCTGTTGCCTGCTTGCACATCTTATAATGTTTTAATGTTCGGCATTAATGTTGATTATTTTATTTAAATAAATATCCTGAACCACTTCAAATATTTTTATTTATGATAGACTAGAATTATAGAAATGATATACACAAGCTAAAGTTTTGTATATAATACTAAAATTAAAATAATAAATATCACGATATAAGGATAAGGAAATAAATATTACACAGCTTTCCGCTAATTTATAGTTTGGGTAACAGCTGAAATTCAAATCAGTGATCTTTGGCTTTCTATACCATCCAGTTCATAACAGAGTACCACTGATACAAAATGTCGGTCTGGATGGCCAGTTGGTAAGGTGTTGGCCTTCTGTTTCTTTTATCCTCTTCTCATCCCGACCCAAACCATTGGTTTTTAAGTGTGCTCAAAAGCATCAGCCCCATATCAGTAGATTTACTGGCATGGAAAAGGAACTTCTGTTGAACTAAACTCCAGCATACCAGCAATGCTGATACAATCCTGGCAATTGACAGTGTTATTAACAAATACATTAATAATTGAGGCATCCAGTTCCAATATCCGTTTAAATCCACTTTTTTTTCTTAAAATTAAGTTGGTACTGTAGCCACATTCAGTATGGAGCAATAGATCTCCTACACAAGAAATTTGATCTAAAACACTAAATAGCCATTAAATGTAGGTTTAAAATATACATGCAGTTCCAATAGCCTCATATCATACATGTTTGACAATGAATCACGGTACTGTTAAACCTGGAACACTGCAGAGTAATTTATAGCCCCAATAATTGGTTATTTGTAGCACTGCAAAGTTTATTGTCTCCAATAATTGAAATCTTCATTGTTTAAACATTGTAGAACAAGACAAGTTAGTAGTTATTTTACTAGTAGTATATATTTACTTTTAATAGAGCATTAATACAGTATTATTGTAGTGCAAAGAGTAATAAATGTAAGTATTTTTCTTGCTTAAGAAGTCAAAAACCACCCCATCCACTTCATTATGTTCCATATTTCACTATATTCTTAACACTGTTCCAAAAGTCTATATACATAACAAATCTTATGTTTCCTTTATTACTTTGCATGAAATTATTTCCATTCTTTTGATATGTGAACAATAGTTTCTTATCTGACACATTAGTAGCAAAAAAACCAGTCAAGCACTAAATTTCTTGCCGGTAAAGGTTTTTTTTTCATTTTCTGAAAAATTTGCAGAGATGGATGTAGTGGATATTGGAACTGCACACTTCAATTACTGACATATAAAACAAAAATATAGGGTTCAATGTCAGCTCAACTTTCACTTGAATGTGATTCCTTTTCTTATCTTTACCCTAATTATGTTTTTTTGATATATTTGCAAATAAATGTGTAGCCTAAATATGTAAAAGATAATTTTATTTGTATTTGCAGTCATAAAATTACTTTGAAAAGTTTACAGTAAAGTCTGTACTCTGCAATCAAAATTAAAGTTTCCATTTCCCTAATTTCAGCAATGAAGAAACACTACAGCATAGTTCAAATATACTAAATCAAAAATATTTGATTTCTATAAGATTTTTGTGTTTAGGTTATGGCCAGGAATACGGAGGAATAGTAACTAAGATTCACAATGGACACTGGAAGCCACTTGAGATAGTATACTTGGAAAACATCCCATGGTTTCTACCAGTATATTTTCACACACTTAAAATTGTCTCAAATGGAATGGAAATTAAACCTTGTAAGTATAGACAGACTTGTATCTTTCATGAACATACAAATTATTGCAATTTTCAACAGGCATATTTAGTGGGCAAGTGAGATAAACAGTTATACAAGACATTCTGATGGATAACAATAATATTGTCTTACAGTAAAATCTGTGTTAAACAACCACCTGGCTCCATTAAAAATAGGTATTTCAGAGGAATGGTTGCTTAATGTAGGTGAAATTTTATTACCCATAAACCAATTAGGCACGCAATATAAAGGACCTAAAATGTTATTACTGTCATCTCTTCTTCATTCCATGGTTCACATTTGAACTCTACTCTCATAAAATCTTTTCTTTATATATTTAAATGTGTAATTTGTTTTCTGCATTTGAAGTTTTCAGCTGGTTTTCAATCCGAAAACCCACTTTCACTCTCACAAATCACTTTCATTCGATCCTGTAATGATAGAGTGATTTTAGCTTTGCTACACATATTTGCAACATTACACTACAAAATGTGAAACTAAACTCTTTGCATAACCTGCTTCAATCTTAAAAGACCATGTGGAGTTAAATGGGATTTCTCTGTGTATACATGTTGCAATTAGCTTCATCCTTTTTTACTTTCGCACTGTTGCCAAGTTGCTAGTAATATGGTATAAATATTCAGTTGTTACAATTTTCAGCTTTGAACACATTATCCTATGCAGAATTTTCGTCTCTATCAGATTACTTCATTTTTAGAGCTGTTTAGATTTCCATGGGTCCAAATTTCTAAAGAAAATGTGATTTTCAGTAAAAGTACAATATTTGCTACTTCTATGCTTATCACGCGACAAGTAAGGTTCAGAACACAATAATATTTTTTTTCTTTGCTAGAGTAAACTAGAATGCTGATGCATACCTAGTTTGAATTGTCTATCTTTAATAAGATGAGCATTGTGATTTTATAAATCAAAGATTTATGGAAAATTCTATATCTATGCAGTAGAAAGGTCAGGCAACAAGAAACACTTTTGTTATTGGATTTATAATAGGGACCAAGTGAGAGAAAATGTTAATAAGGGTTCAAGAAAGTAAAAACCATGTATCTTCTAGCACTCATTGGCTATAACAATAAATAGTCATCTATTTAGTTGATTAATTACACTAAACAACTTACTTGGTGTAAGTTATCTATGTATATTTACCTTTCTCTTTAATTGTATATTTTTATACCCTGCCAACTTAATCTATTTATTTCTTTTATAACTTACATCATCAGTTTTATTCTTAAGATGCTCTCTTTCTTTGACAACTTTCTTCCCCCATCTCTCACTTTCTCTGTAAAATTACCTATTGTTTCAGAAATTCTTTCTTATTGTTTCCAAAAGTTTTAAGTATACTATCTCTGGCGATAACTTTTCCCAGGTTTTATTCCATTTTTTTTTTCTCTCGTCACATTTTAGTTTCTTTGCACTCAGTTATACAGTATAAATTATTATCAACATTGCCACATAGATCTTTAGATCTTTATCAACTTTTTATACCTTTTAGTAACATATTACCTATTCTTGCCCATGCTAGGTTCTCTCTGTCCATTTTCACAGGCATCAATGTATTTTTCTTTTCCCCATACTTTTTTAACATTCCTATATAATATATGAAGTATTCTTATCCCTTAAGCTACCTATTATTTCTTGTATTCCTACACCATCTATTCTTGCTTTCAGTTTATTCCATTACTTTTGTCCCCCTACTGTCTGTTGATTGGCTAGGTCACCCCATCCAATTTCTCTTACAATTTCCTATAATTGACATAGCCAATTTCTTTCCCATTTTGCTGATACTTGTGTCCTAAAACAGTCTTTGACAATATTTCCTTCCTCTAGTACTTGGCGGGAGAGTTCTAAGATTGCCTCCAAGAGTTTTAACTATCCATTAGGAGGAGGGGAGTACTTGTGGCAGTCATTCTTGGTTAACCTGACTGTATATTTTTTTTTAATTGTTGCTTAAGATGTGGGATTAAAGGATTTGTTAAAATGAAGAATTTGTGCATTTACTTATTAAGCAAATGACAGCCAACGACTCCACAGTATAACAATCATGGCCTGTGGTTATCCGAATGCAGCTATAGAAGCTGTCCATGGTGGGTTTTGGATGTGTTTATAAAATCATAAGAGATACATATAGATGGTTGGAGAAGACTTGGAGATAATTTCTACTCAGGTAGTTTGAAACTCTTAATTTGCATTTAGATTAATAAAAGTGTATCTTGTTGTTTCCATCAGTGTTGAAGAGGTACATTCCCGGAAAGGCAAGAACTCATCCATATTACCTTGAAGTGGCCCTGAGACTTCCTGCACGTTCTGTTACACAGATATCCATTGAATTTGATTATGTATTCCTTAAGTGGCAGGAATATCCACCAGATGCTAATCATGGGTTTTATATTGGTGCAGCTGTTATTACTGCTTTATTGCCTGTTGCAAGAAACTATACTGGATTGCCACAAGATGGGAGTACTTTGACATCAAGGTAAGTAGAACAGTTGGGGTTATGTACAAGCATATAACACAATTATCTCCCAAATGACATTGCAATATCTTCTTTTCTGTGTTTTTTACATTAATGGCTATATGTTCCAGATACCTTGGTTCATGTGTATTGTAGTGTAGTTTGCATAGGAAAAATGTATTTAGTAATATCACCTTCATTAGGGTTTTTTTATAGTGTTTAATGCCTGCTTTTACATGTGGCATGGAAAACTGGAGAATCCAGAGAAAACCTGCCCCTGCATTGATTTCTCCACCACAAATCTCACATGCAGTTGCTTGGGGTCAAACCTGGGCTGCCTAGATGAGAGGTGAGGGTCTAACCACTCGGCCACAGTGTGGCCTTAGGGAAACCATGCTCCATCCCAGCAAGTGATGTCTGCTACTTTTGATGGTAGGCGGTGATGTAAAGAGAGGATTAAAGTGTTTACCAAGGACTCCTAACCACAATGGGCCTTGGGGAATACTTGACATGAGCAAGTCAGAAGTCGAGGCTGGATAAGGTCAAATTAAAATTGGCACTCTGCTGGGAATAAAAAAAACAGATCATCAGTACACAGCTGCAAAAGAACTGTTCTACAAGGGACGTCCAACACGTAATGCAACACATTTTTTTTCTCGGCCAATTTTGGTTGAAAAAAAAAAAATTATATTTTGTGTATGGCATCATTAAATATTCCTGTCTCACCTCATACAATTTCATTAATTTCCAATGGGTGGCAGCATTATAACTAGCCTTCAAAGTGGCATCTGTGACAGAGGTGCTTTCCAAACAGAGAGCAGTTATTGAGATACTTTTGGCGGAAAACTAGAGCATCAGAGGTATTCATACACACTTGCAGAAAGTCTGCAAGACCTAGCAGTCCACAAAAGCATATTGAGCCATTGGGTGAGGCATCTGTCAGTATCACAACAAGGTGAAGCAAACCTGTCTGATCTCCTGCATGCCAGCCGGCCGCACACAGCTGTGACTCCTCTCTTATTCGACGTGATCTACAGATCACAATCAAACATCTCGCTGCTCAACTTGGCATTTCTGTTGGTAGTGCTGACACACTTGTCCATCAAAGGTTTGTTCTTGCTGAGTTCCTCAACGCCTAACTGACAACCATAAAGATCATAGAAGGACCATCCGTGCGGAATTGCTTGCTTGTTATGAGGCTTAGGGTGACAGTTTTTGTCACATATTGTCACAGGCGATGAAACATGACAATCCGAAACAAAATGGTAATCCAAGGAGTGGCAGCACACCAACTCTCTTTCAAAGAAAAAGTTGAAAGCCGTACCCTCAACCACTAAAGTCATGGCTACGGTTTCCTGGGATTCTGAAGGGGTTGTTCTGTTCAATCTCTTCCCTCATGGTGAAACTGAAGTGTGCTACTCTAAGGAACATTTCAGCCACAAAAATGCAAATGAACTTCTCATTCTACATGATAATACAAGGCCTTAATCAAGTCTGTGCTCCGAGAGGAGCTCAGAAAACTTAAATAGCCTGTTCTTCCTTATCCACCCTTTAGCGCAGATCTCGCACCTTCCAACCAAAAAACCGTAGCCATAACTTTAGTGGCTGAGGGTATGGCTTTGAACTTTTTCTTTGAAAGAAAGTTGGTGTGCTGCCACCGATTGGAAATTAATGAAACTGTATGAGGGGAGGCGGGAATATTTAAAGATGCCGTACACAAAATATCAATTTTTTTCAACCAAAATTGGCCAAGAAAAAAAATATGTTACCTTACGTATTGAACGTCCCTCGTAGAACAGCTCAGTGGGTTCTTTTGCAGCTGTGAACTGATGACCTGTTGTTTTATTCCCAGCAGAGTGCCAATTTTAATTTGAACTTATGCAAACCTTGACTTCTGACTTGCTCATGTGAAGTATTCCCCAAGGCCTATTGTGGTGAGGAGTCCACAGTAAACACTTCAATCCTCTCTTTTCATCACCATTTTCATCACTGCCTTACCATCAGACATCACTTGCTGGGTCCTCCAGCTAACAAATATGTTTGTCTCTTGGTGGAACAAGGTTTCCCTAAAGGTATTTGACCATATGAGGAGCATTGAAACTGTTTCAACTCTATCATTTAGGAATACAAGAAAGGATTATTAATCAGTGTCTGTTGAGTAACTGTTACTATGATTTCAGCTTCAATGCTTCAAGAAATGGCTACTTGGTGCAGCTGAGAACTGAAACTCTGATAGTTACATTACCAACTCCAGATTTCAGTATGCCCTATAATGTCATCTGTCTAGCATGCACTGTTGTTGCATTGGCATTTGGGCCACTGCACAACATTACAACAAAGAGGTAATTAAATGGATTATTTTATTAGTTTTAAATATAGTTTCCATTTTAAAATTTTACTAATGTCAAAATTATTTTATTGACTGTAATATAACTTGCATGTGTTTATGTTACAATAGCGTCATTTATCATTTCTGAATTATTTTCTGTTAATAGTTTTACATTTTGCCGGGTGAAGTCTCCCCCTTCCCAAATGACTAATGACAGAGATTGATTCTGATAAACAGCTGACTGTTATCTATGTCATCCTGAACATAATACAGAAAGTTACTAGACAGACCATGCATTTTTTATTTTACTTATTCATTACAGTATCAAAACATAAATGAACAATGGCAAAATTATACAGTCATACAAAGTGCGTCTGAAAAAACATGCACACAGATGCCTGGGTGCAGAGAGAGAGAGAGAGAGGGAGGGAGGGAAAGAGAGAGAGAGACACACACACACATATTTACAAATTCATCTGCACTATAATATGCTTTATCTATTAGAAATATTTATAATACAATTTTAAATTTTATACACTTTGTCATTTGGAAGGACATTATGAAACTTTATTCTCATAAAACCAGGCGTCTTTTCAAAAAAGTGTAATCAATGACTGGGGATTGCTATATCTAGTGTTGCTTGATTGTGTCTATTAGAGTCAGTTTCTTGGAGAAAATTGTAGTTACTGAAGTGCAGAATAACTTAATAAATATATAAGCTAGTGAGAGTAGGATTTTTAATGCCCATTTGCAGGAAAGTAAATCAAATCACTACTGATTGGTAATGAGTTAATCTCTGATCATTTTATTTTACATTGGGTTTCACTTGGTATTTAAGTATGGTATCTTCCAAGGATGAGACAAGGAAAATTTCAAGAAAATCCCCTCACCTCCAACTACCCGCTGTATGAAACATTTTTCAAAAGTAGTTCTAATGATTTTGAGTAAAATCTCTTATATTTAAGATATTTGCATAACAAATAAAATGTATATCTTCAATTTTCTGGGAATAGCCTCTGAAGACATGTTTATTCTGGATGAATTTTGCGTAACTGGTAAACCGTAAGAGATAGAAAAAAACTTAACACAAAAAAAAATGTAAAGTTTGTTTAAACACACAATTTATGTTATATACATTTTCTTTGTGGAGTTGACCATTTTTATGATATTCCTTGTTATTGGTTTCAGCTTTAAAATACTTATAGTTTTCTGATATGGGAATTTGGGAACTCCTATCCATGCAAATAAAAGTACTTGAATCACATAGCAACCGCATAGCTTTTAAAAGATTTGACCATTGATTTAGCTTATGGTACTCCCTTATTTCCTTCCTACTATCAAGGAAGCAAGTAATAAGACCCTTTATGCTAATGTTTATCTCGATAAGTATTAATTAAATAGAAAAATAAGCTTTTTAACAATAATTTATTGTAGAAATGTAGAGAAAGTCATGTGAATGGAACACATTAGATTTTTCTCTATGCTATTTACTGTTGATTTTAGGTTTCCTTATCTATATGTAATTTCTACTGCTAAAAAAAAAACAGGGGTAACTCTCGTCATTTTTTAGCACAACATAAGGCCCTAAGGGCCCTAAGCTTAGTTGAGGGATGTTTTAGAATGAGATAAGTGGAGTTCAATGGTTCTTTGGCAGAATAATGATAAAGTAGCTGAAGAATCGGCCCATCTAAAACCCTATGCTACAAGAATAGGAGAAACTCAAAACGTAAATAAAGGCATTTATGAAAGAATTTCAAATTATCTGTGACAAATATATATTACACGTACTATGTACATAGTATATAGAAAAGGTATTGTATTGCACCCAAAAATTTGATACCAAGATTTCACCAGAAATACATGTTTTGGGACCCCCTGAATCCAAAAAAGAGCATTTTTAGAAAAATGTCCATGTGTGTGTCTGTGGGCAGCATAGCTCAAAAACGAAAAGACTGTTTAATACCAAACTTAGTGTTAAGTTTAGTATCCTCCAAGGATGAGACACGAAAATTTTAAAGAAATTCCCCCCTCCCCCAACTACCTTTTATACATGGAACTTTTTTCGAAAATGTTGATTTTCTCAAAAATGGCTCTAATGATTTTGATTAAAAATCTTATATTAAAGGTATTTACCTGGCAAATAAAATGTATATCTTGAATTTTCTGGGAATAACCTCTGGAGACTACTTTATTCTGGATGAATTTTACGGAATTTTGCATAACTGCTAAACTGTAAGAGATGGACAAACACTTACCACACAAAAAATGTCGAGCATGTTAAAACACACAATTTATGTTATATACATTTTTTTTTCGTGGAGTTGGTCGTTTTTGAGATATTCCTTATAATTGGTTTCACCTTTAAAAATCTTACACTTTTCTTATATTGAAATTTGTGAACTGCTGTCTATACAAACAAAGGAATAGTAACCAGCTTTTGACTGTCACTTTAACCTATGGTACTCCCTTATTTCACTTCTACTTACAAGGAAGCAAGTAATAAGACTATTTCTGCTAATTTTTTCTCAATTAGCATGAAGTAAATAGAAGCATAAGCTTTTTAACATTAATTTGTTGCAGAGATGTAGAGAAATTCATGTGAATGGAACACATCAAATTTTTTTAATATATTTTTTCCCTTGAAAATAACTTCATAATGTAATATTTTATATTATCGCATATTTTTTTTGCAGAAAAATATACAATGTGCAAATGTTTTCCTGGGTGCTGAGCTTCTTAGTCTTCATTCGGTAAGGTTTTGCACAATTTCGGAAGAACAGCAAGGCAACCCATTGAGACTTGGGCTATAGCGTACTATATACCCTGACATACAGTGGATACAATGCTAAGGTTTATTTCTGTCTGTAGATCCCAGAGTTCACACACTTGCACAGTGTAGCATTTCATTTAATAATTCACTAGTTCTTTGTTCTCCATAATGGTTAGTTTATCTATACTCTCAAACAAAGAAATTTTATTTTGGTGGACCCCACTGCTGGTGGGCACTCTTTTCTTCCCCCTGGCCTTCGCTTCCCTGTAGAAACCAATGCCCAAAAAAAGATGCATACACAGTGTTTATACTAACTTTGAGGAAGACAAGAAATCAGTAGCAGAATTATGATAAATATTACTTGAACAGTAATTTTTCAAGCCATGCATTCACAAAAATTAATGCAGTTATGTTTAGTTTTGGGGATATTTCTGTCCCTGAATACTCTCTTGATTGGCAATCAAGCCACTTAACCAGAAAAAATCTGATCTGAGATTAATCTCCAATGAAATAGTATTTGACCTTTGGGCAACAGAACTACCTTAACTGCCGATCAATTTTGATTTGTTTTCCTGCAATCAGGTATAACTATGTAAATGTTTTGCTACATTATTCTTAGTGTTTGAGATTATCAAAATATCTGATAAATAGCTTTTGTGATATAAAAATGTAAACAAAGTTAGAAACTCTTGTATTAAAATCCAATAAAAAACAGTGATTGGATAAAAATTTTAAGTGTTCAGTCGACTCCTCTCCACAAAATTTAAATTCTTGTATTTCTCCATACTTAAATTCAATATGAAAGTTGTGAATGAACTAAGGATTGACAACTTTTGGTTACATATGTAAATAGAGTAACTAGGTTTTTAATAATACAATTTCCTAACTTATCTTTGTGTTTTGTGAATGGGAGTGATTTGTCTGAAGTAAATCCTAATCATTTTAAATAATTCACATTTTTATCAGTTTATTGTCAATGTAAATTAGTGTGGAAGTTAGAGTATTTTGCTGAGATTTATTAGAGATTAACATAAATCAAATAGAAGCATCTTCTTTTTATTCTTCCTCCTCTTCCTCGTGGAAATAGCTACTAGCCTGTTTCTTCCAGAGTATGAATTGTTCCATCATTTCCTTTGTCTTCCTGTGCTTCTCCCCCTTGTAGAATATTGTCCAGATATCCTTACAAATGTATCAGTTGCCATTCTTGAAATATGGTCATTCCATTCTTTTCATGTTTCTGTCCATTCTACAGTAATCTTTATTCTGGTTTGTGCTTAATATCTTCATTAAAGTTTCTATCAAGTTTAGATAACCCTACTATTACTTCCATGGGTTCTATATTTTTACAGTGTCTGGTTTTTTGGATAAGTATTAATATTGGTCTAATTACACTTTTATAAATCCTGTTTATTTTCTTATTGTAGGCATTTCCACACCAACACTGACTTAAGAAAACTTGGTGTAACAGTCTTTGTTAGGTAGTCATCCTGATCATGTGCATAAAAAAATCTTTTAATATACTGTAGATGTACCTGCAGGCTGAATGACAGAGAAAGTCATGTGATTGTCATATATCAGAGTTTTCTTGTTCCCAAAAGGCAACAGACAAATCAGCCATCATTTTCATATTTTTATTTATGTACTATAAGGTTCCCTGAGCCAGAGCTTATAAACCTGGGAACAATACACATTTAATGATGGTGGGCAAACAGTCCTATCTAAAAAATAAAAGAATCTGAGTCTGTTTTTGTAACACAAACATCATTGTTTTTACTTACTGGGACCAGTTTCGGGAACACTTGTTCCCATTTTCAACCCTTAATTCCGACTAAATCTTTCTTCGTTGGCATCCACGGTGGGGGTGATGGTGTATCAATTGTGGAGGCATCTGTTGCTGGATCAATGAACTTCCAGAGGTTCCTGTATGGTGGTAAATCAAAATTCATGATATGGCTCTTTTTCTTCATGATGTAGATCTTCTCTTAGACATCTAATTCTGTGGGTTTATGCGCTGGTTTTAACAGTTTTATATTCGGTGTGATTTCGTGTCCTGATGTCCAAAAATGATAGGCAACTGCTGATTTCTCTGTTTGCTTGTATTTTAGCTTTTTCATGTGTTCCTTTAATCTGGTCTCCAAACTTCTCTTTGTCCTTCCTATATACACCAGTTTACAGTCTGTGCATTAATTTCATAAATTCCCGGTTTTTTGTCTTCAGGGATAGGATCTTTTAAATTTCTGCACAGCAGTTTCTGAATGCTGTAGTTGTTTTTTGGAGCTAAGCTGATGTTATAATTCCTGAATATTTTCTGAAGTTTGTTGTGTGCCCAAGGATGATAGGTGAATTTTCTGAACTGAGGTTGGTCACTGAGGTTCTGTAGGGTGGTTGTGTGTGTTATGCGGTTCAGTTTATTGTATTTATGTATTCTCTTGTCTACTGCACTTTTTTGGAAGCCATTGTTGGTAGTTGTTTCAAGTACCTGTTGGTATTCATTATTCTCTATGGGAATGTGTACTAATCTATACGTTAAACTGGTCAGGACTGCATATTTATGTGTTGTGGGATTGTAGCTATTAAATTTTATGTGGTTATCTGTATTGGTGGATTTTCAATGTTTTCCAAATGTCAGGCTAGTTTTTCTGTTCTTATTATTCTGATGTCTAGGAATGGTAGGACACCTTCCTGTTCGGTCTCAATAATGAACTGAACTTTTGTAAGTTAAGAAGTTTGAGTGCATCGTTTACGAGTTTTTCTGGAACTATGGCGATGATGTCATCTACATACCTATACCATTTTTTGTATATATGTGGGAATGAGTCAGTAATGTGTATTTCAAAAATTACTCATGTACAGGTCGGCTAGGAATGGTGATAGAGGATTTCCCATTGCAAGTCCTGTTGTTTGTTGGTAGCATTTATTCTTGAATGTGAAGTAGTTCTGTTTTACATATAAATTGGTTAGCTGGATAAGATCTTCTATTTCCTCTGTTGGTATGTTTATATTTTGTAGCCAGGTTTTCAGAGGTTTTTAGAGTTCATCTATGGGTATGCTAGGGAATAGGGAGGTAACATCAAAGGATACTATCTTATCTTTAGGTGAAACACTGAAATCTTTCAGGTGGTTAATCAGGTCCAATGAATTTGATACACTTTTACTATTGAATTTTGGGAAGGAGTAGAATTTTTGTGTGAGCCATTTGGAGAGTTTATATGTAGGTGTATTGATATTATCTACTATGGGTCTCACTTTGTTGCCAGGTTTGTGTGTTTTAGGTAGGGCATACAATCTGGGTAAGGTTGGTAAATCTGGCTTTAATTTGGATTTCTCTTTTTCTGTTATGGTTTTACAATTTGATAATGTTTCTTGTAAAATCTTTATACTTTTATTTAGTGGATTGGATATTTCTTGATATTCCGGATTGCTTAGCAAGGAGTTTATTCTTTGGTTGCAGTCTTCTTGGTCTAATATAACTATTTGGTTGCCTTTGTCTGATTTTGTGTAAGTAACTGGTTTCTGAGTTAAGGATTTTTTGATTTTTTGTTGTGGATTTTTTCTTTTTAATCTTGTATGTACTTGATCCAAAATTGGTTCACATTGCTTCTTAATTGCTTTTTGATCTATTTCTTTTAGGTGGCTTATTGCTATTTCTATATCTGCTACTAAGTTTTCTGTTTTTTTGCAATAATCTACACACGTTTTTAGGCCTTTGTTGAAGATGGCTAACTGAGATTTGTTGAGAGTTTCGTTTTTGGATAAGTTTATAACATGGTTTTCGGGAGGTCTCTTGTGTCTGATAGGTCTATTTTTATTCTGTTTTTTTGCAAAGATCATCTAATTTTTTCTTTAGGGTAAGCGTTTTCCTGCTCATTTTCCCGCTTAAGATCGGCAGGAAATTTGCGCGTAAATTATCCCAAAGAGCGTGGCCTAACGTTTGCAGTAACACTAAGTGTAGCTCATATAGCTCAAGCTCTGGTGACCTATCTAAATTTAACATGTAACATTCCAATACAAACAAATCACATAATTAAACACTAAAATATAAAAATAGATGAGATCAACAACCAATTCTTAAATAACACAATTGCTTTAAAGAAGGGAATACTGCATAACAATTTCAAATAGGAATTTAATAATATTATAGGAGAGCAAATTTTGGAATGATAAAATTACCTTTTTGTATATGCTACAAAGGTTCACATGTCAGCTATCAAAATATTCTTCTGTTATGATTTCAATTATTTTTCTTTTAAAGCCTTTCTGTTAAGCTTTAGAATAATTAATGTGCTAATTCATGGTGCTAATTTAATTCTTTGCAATGACTGCAATAATGAAGTGCAAATATGCTTTCTCACATATACAGAGTGTCCCAGAATTTGACCACACAAATTGGCAGGGTTGTAGGTGTTCCAAGATAAACATCTTGAGATAGAGAACCTATGGGCTATGTGGTCTTAATTCTTTGCTACTGCATAAAATGTGTTAAGGTTTAACATGCCACTGATCAAACCACAGTGGACCATGACGTGAATACCTGGATGTTGGAGAGCGTAGATACAGTGGCATTATTTAGTGCTATGGTTAGCTTGTGATTATCTGGTTGTGATGTTGAGGGAATTTTAGGTTCAAGCCTCCATAGATATCTCTATTTTTATGTTGTCTCCTTTGTTTGTATTTTATAATGAATCCTTCATATTTTGCTGTGTTATGCAATCTAATTTATCATACTGACAAAATAAATGTAATGTATGATTAGCACATAGGTGCAGCAGAAAACACTTCAGTAAATTGCATTTAAGGCCTGAAGGAGTTTCCATACCCCACGAAGGAGTTTATAAAATATAGTGTGTGATACTTGGACTGGTTATGTATGTACACATTACAATTGTAGACTCAATTTGTGAAACAATGTTATCATTATGTCAAATGAACTTCAGATGAAATAACATTGAACAATTTTATTTTTGTATAAAATTGATCAAATTTATCCGTATAGTAAAGCAAATACCTACATAAAACTAATTAAGAAAGTCAGGAAAGTGCATTCTACCTTTTCATCTCTGTGTGAAAGGTAAATAGAAAGGAACTTTGAGAAATAATACAATATCCAAAGCACAAAATACAACATTACCAGAGGAACTGTTTGATGTGTTGACCTGCAATATCCCTGCAGAGATTCCATCTACTATGAAATGAACCTCTCACCATGTCAAAGATTCCAGGACTGTTGTAAACCTCATCACAAGCAACTAAAGTTTGGGTCAGTAATTGTTCATCTGATTGAACGGACATCTGATAAGCAAGGCTCTTAGGCATGCACAACAGTACCATGCCATACCAAAAAGCACATAAGCTCAGAAGTTCACAGCTTAGATTATCTTAGGGTGTTAGTTCTGTGTGCTCTCTGTTTCGCACCTCGTTGAAGCAATTTATTTCCTTACACATAATGTGTATACTTTTACAACATGAACACAATGTTTAGCAATTCATGGTTCCTTATCTCAGAAATGAAATGGCTGCTTAGTGTCCTTTGCCAACTGACTAGACATTTCGAATGACCGGGGACCCAAGCGCTGAAGTTGTCCAACATTCATCCCAAGAGTTGAGGAAAAACCCTGGGAAAAGGCCTCAACTGGGCAGCTTAACCCAAGCAGGATTCGAACCTGCGCCCTCCATCTGTAGTTGATGATTGCCCAACTACACCATGGAGGTGGCCATACCCTATCTCAAACTGTTTATCTAGGACCCCTGCCAATTGTGCAGTTGAATTCTAGGATACTCTGTATAAACACATTCATTCCAGCAATGTAAATCAAAGCTCAAGATGGAGACTTTTTAAGCAGCAGACTTTTAACTTAGGATATGTTTTGAAAACTAAAATCTGAAGTTAATATTAAAATAAAACACATGACAGGCAGTTTATTTGGCTACTCTCTCTACGTTTCTTCCTTAATAATGCAACAAGAACATTCCTATCATAAAATAAGCTAAATTTCATTAGGAGTCTACACTAAAATACATAAAAAGGGGCAAATTCCCATAGACCAGACATGGGAAAAAACTGCTCCAATGCACTGAAAACCGTCCTTTCCTCACACTACCACCCCATTCCCTCCCCTTCTCCTACTGTCTCCTTCACTCAAAGACCTTGGAAGTATATTACCTAGACTCACCGCTGGTGCTGGTGTGTTGTCGCTAATTGAAACATCTTGCGCTTAGCCAGGTGAAGGGCAAATGTGCTTTTTACCGTTTGTTCAGTACACTTAAAAGGCTTTAAAAGTGAGGTGGTTTAAAGGTATTAGGATTTAATAATTAATATGGTGCACTTCTGTGCTGCATAACTGTATCAACACCCAGAAAAATATTCCGAGATCATTTTCCATCGGTAACATTTGTGTTCCAAATTCATTCCGATTTATTCCTCGGTCACTAAACAATTGATCATTTGTTTTAGGTTCCTAATGCATAAACTAGAATTATTGAGTAGGTTGTCAGCTGCTCCAAGACTCAACAAATTTGTGCCATCGAAATGTCACAGGTTATACTTAGTGCATTTTGCAAAAAATTATTTCCATGAGAATAAAGGCAAGATGATGCTAAACCCTGATACAGTTCCTTCAGTATTTAGTTTCCCATGTTATCTGATAAAGGTAATGAGAACGCTAATTTCATTATTTGTATATGCTTTAATAGCATTAGAAGGCAGAGTTAAACTATTAGATTAAATATTATAGTTTGTCCTAAATAAATAAAAAAAAACTTGAAATCTCAATTAAGTTAATTTTTCAAATCTGTAATTTCAGACTAAAACATGACCCCCACAGGGTGCAAAAAGTGGTAATACATAAAGAATGTTAAGTAATAATCTATTCTAATTTTAGATTTGTTTATAAATTATTTCAGGAAGCACAGTCCATACTCTCTAACTCAAATACACCTCAAATACTGATAGAAAATGTTTACTTAACGTACTGAATATAGTTTAGTGAAGAAGAATACAGGTACCTAATTTCATGTTTATTTTATTTTTATACTGTACATACCATCTCTGAAAATCAGTTACTGTGTATGTTTTTTTCCTGCCAAATCATTTTATTTATTTACATGCCGCCTTAGGTAATATCGTCGTATTACCACTTTGACCTTCTAAAACGATTGCTTAAATTTGAGCTGTACATTAAAACTATACTTTTCGATTAACTTAACACACATTCAGTATCGCATTCATATTTTCAGGCTCTTGAGGGTGGGGAATAAGAATAGCTTCATCAACCTAGAATGGAACCCAGCATATTTTTCATTTTTAATTCATCATTTTGACCACTTTACTGCAGAGACACTCTTAACAAACCCTCTTTATAATTCTTGTTGATGACTTTGTGCATTAAAGTAAAAAGGAGAAAGTATACATGGAATCACTGAGAAGAAACTGAGAAAACAGAATTAAAGCTGAATTATGCTCTCTGTGATGCTTACATCCTGTTTGTAAATCACTTTAAATGCAGGTATGCGATATTCAAGTTCAATGATAATATTTACTTCTATTTTGTACAGTTGTAGGATGACATTCTGTCTCTTCAATGAAGTGATTTTATTCAACTTCCAACAGGATATTCAAGGTCTAATCCCTGTGCATAGATGCTGGTGATCATAAAGAATGTGTTGTCGCAATTATTTCCTACTCAGGTATCCTTATGACGTAATTATAGCTGTTTTAAATTTCACTGTTTTCCCATCACAACCAATGTATTGCATGCGACCTAGAAAGTCTCTTGCCCTCCACCTGACTTCTTCATATTACGACACTTTATCTGGTCTGCGCTGCTAGGCATGTAGGGGCTTGCCTTCACTGTGCTTTGGATAGTCTGATTCAGTGGCTTCAAACTCGGAATGCCAGTTTCATGAACAGTGGCAAAGAGCATATTTTGTGATTTACAACAACAAAAGACAAAAAATCTGATGTGTTCCTCTCACATGACTTTCTCTACATCTCTGTAACAAATTATTGTTAGTAAGCTTGTTCTTCTATCTACTTCATGCTAATCGAGAAAGATGTTTATCTATATCCAGGTTTGAACTTGATTCTGGTTTACAGTCAATCTGACTAACTGTGCAGCCAAGTACAATTATCAGAATTTCCCTACATTTTGTTAGCCATTTGCTATAACATGTTATCCAGTGGCATGCAGGCCTGCAATTTAAGCAATTTTAGAAATTTTAAAATTTAAAAATGCTTCTTCAGCGAGGGTTTCCAATTTTGTAAAAGTGTCCATTTTGAGCTTACCTCAGAAACCAGAAGTTTAATATTCACATTTGCTGTATTTAAATTCATAAATCTGTAGAAATATTAAAATATATGAGTACAATAAACAGATTATTAACAATTAATAATTTTTCTTTCCAGGTTGAGGCTAAAGGATGGTGTTGGACAGAACCGGTTACTTTCTTGGGTGAAAAATGTGCTGAGAAAACATTCTCAAGAAGAAGAAAAGAAGGAATAATTTGTCAAATTTGTGAACATATTTTATGTGATAAACAGTGTAAATAGAATGTTTGAACTACGTAAATAGCATTTTAATAACCATGAAGCACACCAAAAAGATAGTTAAATGTGGAAAGAACACAATTTAGAATAAACTAAAGAATATTTAACTGTTTGATCAGTTTGAGTTTCTTTTACCAACTATTTTATTTCCTTTCATCTGAGAAAAAATGAAAATAATTAAAATGGTAATTGGTTGTTGCACGTTCATGAATTGTAGAAAGCAGCATTTTCAGTACTAACAAGGTACATTCGCGAAGTGTCTTACCGATTTTGAAATAAAATTAATTACAATAGTATAATCAATACTTAATGTACCAGCTTTAGCTACCCATAGCAATAAATGTACATGTTGGTGCCTTATAGATAGTGGTATAATATTGATTAGAAGAGGAAACACTGGTATTACATAATGAGTATTCTATCCCAGGCATATTCAACCTGGGATACACAAAGACTTCTTAAGGGCACATATAATATATTCCCTAAATGATTACAAAGTAATGAAAAATATTTCAACCAGAGAGATTTTAACTGCCCTACCAGTATTCCTAACAATGGTAACATACAGCTGCACTCGCTAATAATTTGTGTTGTTTGTTTCAAACACTGACAACAATAACAGTGTACTGCAGAATTCTAAAAAGCGTTATAAATGCAGCTAAAAAACTTTGCTATGAAAAACAAATACAGTCCTCTCACAATAAGCCTAGCACTATATGGAACATTATTAAAAAAGAGACTGGTAAATGTCACTTGAAAAATGATATAAAAGAAATTAAAGCAAACCAAGTGACCACAAATGATCCCCATTTAGCAAATGCATTTAATAAATATTTCAGTCAGGTGGAAGAAAATTTACTGACAAAGAAACAGCCTAAGAGAGATCCAAATTCGTAGCTTCAGGAATCCTGTATGGAAAATTTTACATCCTTAGAGATAGTACCCACAAATGCAACCAAAATAAAAAAGTCAGAATTCATCAGGATACGATGAAATAAGCACGAAAACATTAAAGATATCTGCTGACATTATTTGCAAACCTTTAAGTCATATATGTAACATATCCATGTTAACAGAAACATTTCCAGACAGATTAAAATATTCAGTCGTTAAGCCATTATAAGAAAGGGCAAATCTCAGAAATGTCAAACTAAAGACCAGTATCTTTACTTACAGCTTTTTCGAAAATCTTTGAAAAAATTATGTTTAAAAAAATGTATCACCATCTAGATAAATATAATATTTTAGCAAAAGAGCAATTTGGATTCAGGAAGAGTATATCAACTAGTGATGCCATTTTCAATTTAACAAATGAAGTTTTCAAGTCATTGGATAGCAAACTTAACACACTAGGAATATTCTGCGATCTATCAAAGGCATTTGACTGCATTAATCATGAAATACTTCTATCAAAATTATTACATTATGGAATTAGGGACAAAGGTTATCAATGGATTACATCTTACTTATCAAAAAGAAAGCAAAAGGTTATAATAAATACTTAAAATAACAGCAATGCATATTCTGAATGGTGTGAAATAAAGCATAGTGTCCCACAAGGTTCTATTCTGGGTCCCTTATTTTTAGTTTATATAAATGATCTACCTGCAGTAATAAACATTAATGCCTATCCAGTTCTTTTTGCGGATGACACAAGTATTATAATTAAGGAACACAATGTCAGTCAGCTCCCAGATTCATCTAATAAAATTTTCAAGACACTAAATGATTGGTTTGAAAGTAATAAAATCCACATAAACATTGAAAAAACTAACTACATTAATTTTTGCACAAAGCATAAAAATGTGGCAGACTTAAGGATAGAATATGAAAATAACCAGATTGCAGAAGCCTGTAATACAAAATTCCTAGGTCTTATGATTGATCGTAACATGAATTGGAAACACCATATTGATTATATCTTACCCAAACTGAGCTTTGCATGTTTTGCAATCCGATCTTTAATTCAGCTTATAAATAAGAGCATACCTAAAAATAGCTTATTATGCATATTTTCATTGATTGATGACCTATGGAATGATATTTTGGGGAAATTCAGTAAATGCTAAAAAAGTATTCATTATGCAAAAAAAGGTAATAAGAATAATGTCAGGGGAAAGACAATCAACTCACTGCAAGCCACTCTTCAAAATGTTTGGAATTTTACCATTAGCCTGTGAATATATTTTAGCCATATTGTCATTTGTAATAAATAACCCAGAAAAGTTTACAAAAAATACAGATATTCATAACAAAGAGGCCAGACGTAGGCAGGACTTAACATAGACCAACAAATAATTTGCAGGTATTCCAAAAAGGGATTTACTACAAAGGAATAGTTTTGTTTAATTCACTTCTTCTATAAAAAAATTGCAATGGAACAAAAACATGTTTAGATTAGAACTAACTAACTAACTACTGGGATTTTAGGGCACTTTTGCCCAAGGGTTTATTTCACCCTGGGCTTATTTCGCCCTATGGCTGTTTCAGGGGTGTACCCTCTTCAGCCACGTATTGTTTTTAATTTATTTGGGGCGGGGCAGGCAGGCTCTTTTTTTTTTTTTTCCAATTATATATATTATTATTTTTTTGTTTGTTGTTGTTGTTGTTGCTTTTTTTTTTTTTTATGAGTTTAAGTTATTTACATATAGTGTGCTATTTATAAGCAATTGTCAGTTAGTTACATTATCTTAATTTATCAGAATACTTCATTTTTGTGAGTTGCCATGATATAGTTTGTGTACTATTTATTCTAAATTTCTAATTTACTTGTGCTCCGAGGTGTCGGATTCTTCAGGTTCCTTGGATGTCATAGTCCATCTGCTGTTCTAGAAGTGCTCTCATGTGCTCCTCTAATGCCGTATCTTCCTCTTGCTTGATGGTGTCGTGCAGCTGGATGAGTGAAACGATCAGGGGCGCTGGTGTAACTGCTTGCTTGAACGTTGCTGCGTTTAGGATGAGTTGTTGTCTATGAGGTCTGTCTACTGCTTTTGTTATAAAATTTACCATTTGGCGTTTGATGTGGTCGCCTATGGGCGTTGTGTTGGTCGTGTTTTTAGATTAGAATTAAAAAGATACCTTATTATTCACACCTTCTATACAGAGGAGGATTTCAATCAATCAAAATATACTGGCAATAATGTAATGTCTATATATATAAAAGAAAGTCGTGTTACTTACATTATTTATAACTCAAGAACGGCTGAACCGATTTGGCTGAAAATTGGTGGGAAGGTAGCTTAGAACCAGGAGACAGACATAGGATACTTTTATACTATTTTTTTAAGGCCGCGTTGTAGCCGAGTGGTTAGACCATTCACCTCTCACCTAGACGGCCTGGGTTCAATCCCAAGCAACCACATTTGAGATTTGTGGTGGACAAGACGGTGCTGGGGCGGGTTTTCTCTGGGTACTCTGGTTTCTCCCACCATTTCATTCCACCGGTGCTCCATCATCATTCATGTATCATCAGTGTCACCGCCTGCGGTGCCATAAGTAGTTAAATTGGGCGTTAAACACTACCAAAAAAAAAAAGGGATACTTTTTATGCCCTTTCTGTGGGACATGACATAAAGCATGGTATAACAAAACGCAACAGACAGAAAAACGAAAAATTTATCAGTCAAAACATCAGTCTAGCCAATCATTTGTTAAAAATGGTATAACAAAACGCAACTGACAGCTAAGCGTAATGTTGTCTATGGTGAAGTATGGTTGAAAATTTCACAATTAGAAATTTTGAAGTTGACTGGTTGATGTGTTTGTTTCGAGTTTCTAATAGCTTATTGTGCTGATATTATCATTAACATGCGACCAAGATGATCAAATCTTTCCCAACAAAGCCGTAATGCAACTAGGTTTCGAAACATTACAAATGAAAGGACTGAAGAACAAGAAATTGCACATGAGGAGCCTTAGTATGGCTAGACTTCGTGCTTCTCAATCACAAGAATACAGCGAGGCAGCCCGTGAAACGGCTCAGTTGGCAATGCGAAAAATGTCGAGCAGACCTCAGAGATCAACAACTAGATAATTTTCAACACACAAGATAATTTTCAAGTGCTGATTTGAATCAAGCAGCATTTCGAGACGATTGCAGCACTGATTACTGCTTGCATACTAGCTCAATTCTATTGACTGTGTAACAAATGAAGATGAGGCCACCAACTATCCAATTGAATTTTTAAACTCCTGGATGTGCTTGACTTACCACTGCATAATTTACGACTAAAGGTTGGCTCCGTAGTAATCATGCTTCAAAACATAAACCAACCAAAACTGTGCAACGGAACGCGTTTGGTGGTAAGTAAATTGATGAAAAATGTGATTTACGCAACGATACTCAAAGGTATATTCGAAGGTGAGGAAGTTCTCATTACGAGGATCCTGATGATACCACCTGATTTGCCGTTTGAGTTTAAATGACTTCAATTTTCGATCCGTCTTGCATTCGCCAAGACCATTAACAAATCACAAGGCCAATCCTTGAAAGTTTGTGGTCTGAATCTAGAAAATCCATGTTTTTCCCATGGTCAATTTATATGTGGCATGTTCACGGATCGGAAGACCATCTGCATTATTTGTTCTTGCGCCTGATAATAAAACAAGAAATGTCGTCTATCACAAGGTGCTTCACTGAAGAGTGGAACCCATGCATCAAAATAAATGGCCAATAAAGAATCATTAAAATACTTGATTTTTTTTATTTATATTTATCATCCTAATAAAAAATTGAACTTAATAAAATCCAAAATTTGCTCATTTATTGCCTCTAAGGTGGAACAAAGTTCGTCAGGTCAACTAGTTGTAAATATAATAAACATGAATATTCTAAGAATGCAAGTGTACAGGTAACTTTTGGTAACAGACATGTGATTGAAAATTATGCAAAACTGACACCTCTGAAAATTCATTGTCAGAGTTATTATTTGTAAATAACTGTATTAGTAAGTATGAATAAATGTAATTGTTGACATGATCTACATCCTAGAGTTTGGGCTTTGAGTCTTAGCTCATAATAGGATCTACAGATTGCAATGTCATGTATGTATGAGAATGTACATTAGTTAACTGTTAATCTACTGACAGTTCAGTACTCAGTATATTTTTGTGGCTGTTAGGTGCAGGTTCGTTTTCTTTACTCAGAGTTTCACATCTCGTCCTTTATATTTATGAACTGTTGAATGGGTTTTATTGTGATAGTCCACTATTTTAATTTTTGTTGCAGGATGGATAAATTCATTATAAGAGGAAACAGTAAACTCAGTGAAACAAGTGATAGTGTCAATAATGTTGAACCACCACAAGTGAAAAGTGCAACAATGCTTGTTCCACCACGAGACATTGGTGAAAATTGTATTCAAGCTGAACCATCTACGAGCAAGTTGAAAAACCAGAGAAATGTGAAATACACATATTACAGTGAATCTTACATTAAATATGGATTCGTGTCAAGTATGTGTGATCCACCTCTTCCCCTCTGCATTATTTGCAATGAAACTCTGTCGAATAATTCTATGAAACCACCCCTACTTCACAGACGTTTGGTAACCAATCACAGCAAATGTAAAGATAAGTCAGTCAAATTTTTCCGGCGCAAAGCAGAAAATTTGAATAAAAGTTCAAACGTGATACACAGTTTTACAAAATCAACTAAGGTGGTACTGGAGACATTGTATGTGTTAGTGTTGCTACTTGCAAAAAATAAATCACCTTATTACTCCTGGTTCTTTGATTATAGCAGATAAAATGTTACATAAAGATTCCGCTAAAGTAATCAAAACAATTCCAAATTCTGATACAAGTGTAGGGTTTAGAATCCATGATATGGCACAAGATATTGTTGACCAATTAGTGGAAAATATGCAAATAGACAAAAGATTTGCCATTCCAATGGATGAATCGGTAGGTGTGTCTGATGATGCTGAGTTACTTATATATGTTCGGTATTTTGACATTAGAAGGGTGCTATTGCTCATGAAATTCTAGAATGTAAACAAATCCCAAAACATACATGTTTTTAAAATTCTTGAGAACTTTATGAGATTGAAATTAAATTTGTCATGGGACTATTGTGTAAGTTTGGCCACAGATGATGCTGCTTCAATGACAGGTAAAAATAGCGGTCTTAATACTCGTATTCACAAAATTAACCTCAAAATAATTTGGCAACATTCCATTATATACAGAGAAAATTTGGTAGCGAAAAAAATAACTCCTTACACGAAACATTGAACACTGCTATAAAAGTAGTCAATTTAATAAAGTCACATGCACTGAACTCCTGTCTTTTCAAAAAAATGTGTGAGGAGATGGGAGCTATGAATACTCAATTGTTTTTGCACATTGTGGTATGCTGGTTATTATGAGGATGCATATTGACTCGTCTTTTTGAACTGAAAAATGAGGTAAAATATTTCCTCACAAAATTGAAATCCAATCTGGTGAAGCATTTTGATTTGCCAATTAGCTTATCTGATGGATATATTCAACAAATTTAATGGCTTAATCTTCAACTCCAAGGTTTTGACAGAAACTTTTTAAAGCTCATTTGAAAATAAAGGGGCTTTATAAGAAAATTTTATTTTTGATTGATTGCGTTAATAAAGAAAATATTGCAGTTTTTCCAACTCTTTTGGAACACAGCGGGCAAAATGAAGTTAGTATTGATGATGGGCTTTTGGAAATAATCAAATTTCACCTACAAAATCACAGATTACAGCTTTTAAAATACTTCCCAGAAATTGGGAAAGACGATATTACACAAGAATGCATTACAAATCCGTTTTGCACCACTGCCATAAATTTCTCTGATCTTCCCATAAAATTACAAGAAAGTCTTTTGGAAATGTCCGTTGACAGTTCACTGAAAATAAAATCCAAAAACATGTCAATTGGTGATTTCTGGTGTTACGCACGCAAAGAGTATACTAAACTTAGTGACTATGCCATTACATGCCTTCTCCCATTCCCCTTAACTTATCTGTGTGAGCAGGGTTTCTCTGCATTGGCAGCAATCAAAAAGAAACAGAGAAATCGCTTGAATCCAGAATTCTTACTGATACTCGCACTAACAAAGATTCAGAGGAGTTGGTGTCCAGAAAACAAGTCCAACCATATCATTAATAGGTCAGAAACATATATAACTTCATACCTTTTTGTGTCTATGTGCTAACTGCAACGTATTTACATAGTTCCTGTATTTATTTTATACACTTACAGAATAATCCTCCTTTCTGTAATATTTAATAAATTGTAAATGTTATAATCTATTTTAGATATGGTTATGTATAATTTAAATTAGGGAAAACTCAGGCTATGCCTGGGGGTACGGCTGGAAAGGAAAATTGTCATTGGGGGTATGCAGAGAAAAAAGATTGAATAACACTGTTCTGTCCCATATATCTATTGTTAAACATGTTTATAGGTTTTGGTCACAGATATAGAGATATTAGTTCAGAAATACCCTATCCTTTGCATTGTGGTTGGTGAAGCACATTTTTGCCTAGTCGCTTTATTGAGACATTACACTTTTGAGATGAGTACACCTTATGTGGGTTAAGTATGCACCAAAAAATAAAATGTTATGGTGTTAAATGTCAATTAAGCAGTACATTTGGACTGTAAGTTTTAAACTAGTATAATGTTGAAAATGTATGTGGTGTTTAATTGCGGTTTCTCGAATAGCAGAAGCAAAAAACAAGGAAAAGGAAATGTTTCAATACACAGGTTTGTGCACTTATTTAAGTGAGTTTTCGGTGGTATACTTAGTGAAATATGTTATACACCATCAACATAATGATTCTGTATTGTTTGTGAATTGTAGATTTCCAACTCGGAAAGACTTAAGAGAAGCGTGGGTGAAAGCAATTTGCAGACAAAATTGGCAACCTACTCCGGCTTCTGCTGTGTACTCACAACACTTTACATCTGATGATTTGGACTTAACAGGGCAACCCAGGAGTAAGAGAAGGAGCTTTATCCCTCTTATTTGCAGAAATATCCTACATCTGGACCTCCAAATTATAGAAGTACCCCAATTGTTTGTGAAATAGTTACTGAAAAGGCCACCCAGCAAACTTATACTAACAGTAGTGTTGTATTGCAAAGCCCAAAGAAAATTAATGTTGAAGTTGAACAAAACTTCTAAGTTGTCTAAAGCCTGTAAAAAAAATAAAATTGATAAAGCAGAGAGTTAGAAGACAGGAAAGACATATTTGCAGTGATAGGGAAGTAATAGCTTCTGTAGTAAAAAAAAAGAATTATTTAACATTCTACTGAAGCTTTGAATCAATGCTGTAATATATGGCACTGCCTTTTGTTATATTAACAGTAGTTTTAGAGCATAAATTAGAACAAAAAAAAGGGCCGATCTTGCCATGATGTTTACTGTAAATATGCCAATTTATCAATAATGACTTCTGACAGGCTAAAAAATGTGATTGTATTAAACATTCCTTCCAACTAGAGAGCTCTCCCCTTCCATTGTCCTTTGTTCTTTACTTCAAAAACTTGGAAAAACAATTAATTTGACAAATGTTGCATATGATGTATATGGTAGTGGGTAGTACCACAAGATGGTGGCTGGGCACAAAACATGCTTCAGCAAAACACTAGCATTTCCGCCCTGTGGTTTAGGTGTAGAAGTCTGTGAAATGCAAATGTAAATGACAATATCTCCATGAGATAAATGATGCAGTTGTGCTGCTGGGTGTTGAGCAACTTGAAACCTCCATATTCCAAATAACAAGGCACATATTGTCATTTACAAATTTTGTGTTTAACAGATTTCTATACCAACACCTACAAACACATTTAATAATTGGTACATACACCTAAATGGAATAGAATACTCATTATTTTATACCTGTGTTTCCTGTCATATTCATTATTGCACCACTATCTCTAAGGCTTGCCAATATGTATAATTACTGCTATGAGCAGCTAAACTTGGGTGTAGTAAGCATTAATTACACCTGGCGTTTTCATCTTAATTAATTTTATTTCAATATCAGTGAGACACTTCATGAATGTACCTTGTGAGTAATAAAGAAAAAATGTGAGGCAAAATGTACAACAACTTAATTGTATTAAGTGAATTATAAAATTAATGCCTTTAAAATTGTAGTGGAAACATGAATATTTCAACCAAACATTGCCTGAATAATCATATTCCTTTCTTTAGCTATTTAGTATATTGTATTAGTATTATAGTTTCCAAACTAGCTGTTTTCAGGATTATAAGAAAGAGCTGTCCAGTAACTGCAGCAGAAAGAGAAATGTACATAGTACTTACATTTCTAGATAAAAACTGGCAAATTAGCTATAATTTTTACAAAAAAAATGTAATTTTTCTGCATTTTGAAACAGATTTATATTGGTGAACATTCAGTTTTTTAAATTCTAAGAGAATATAAAGGGCGTCCAGGATTCTAACCATCAAATCATGAATACAGTAATATCTTTAACAGGACATAAGAATCTGATATTTCCACAATTCACAATCATTTATGCACGCATCCTTTATATTGATAATAAATATCCTTTAAGAAAATATATTTTAATGTAAAGCCTATCTTGAATATCTTTAATCTTTCTTGAGGGTGACAGCATATTTCCAAGAGTTCTTTGCTTAAAGGAAGATTAAAATAATGATAATATAAAGTCTCTTAAATTCATGACTCGTTCAGGACTATTCTGTAACTTCTTGTTAAGATGGTGGCTACAATTATTTGTTAAGCTTAAAGAACTGCTTTTAACAAAAAGTTCCTCTATTTCACATTCTTTAAGTTAAGAAATAAAAGAATTTGAGTCGGATTTTGTAACACAAACATCGCTTATTTTTACTTATTGGGACCGGTTTCAGGAACATTTGTGCCCATTTTCAACCCTTAATTAGTATTTCTTCGTTGGCAACAACGATGGGGGTGGTGGTGTATCAATTGTGGAGGCATCTGTTGCTGGATCTATGAACTTCCAGAGGTTGCTGTATGGTGGTAAATCAAAATTCATGATATGGTCTTTTTCTTCATGATGTAGATCTTCTCCCAGACATCTAATTCTGTGGGTTTATATGCTGGTTTTAACAGTTTTATATTCGGTGTGATTTCGTGTCCTGATGTCCAAAAATGATAGGCAACTGCTGAATTTTCTATTTACTTGTATTTTAGGTTTTTCATGTGTTCCTTTAATCTGGTCTCCAAACTTCTCTTTGTCCTTCCTATGTACACTAGATTACAGTCTGAGCATTAATTTCATAAATTCGTTGAATAATGGATTACAATAAATTTTATTTATAATATGGATTATTATTGAAAATATAATTTGGGTTTTTTATCTTCAGGGACAGGATCTTTTAAATTTCTGCACAGCAGTTCTGAATGCTGTAGTTGTTTTTCAGAGCTAAGGTGATGTTATAATTCCTGAAGATTTTCTGAAGTTTGTTGTGTGCCCAAGGATAATAGGTGAATTTTCTGCACTGAGGTTCTGTAGGGAGGTTGTGTGTGTTATGCAGTTCAATTTTTTTTATTTATGTTTGTCTACTGCACTTGTTTGGTAACTGTTTGGAGTGTCAGTTGGTATTCTTTTTGGTATTCATTATTCTCCATGGGAATGTGTACTAATCTATACGCTAAACTGTTCAAGACTGCATATTTGTGTGTTTTGGGGTTGTAGCTATCAAACTTTATGTAGTTATCTGTATTTGTGGATTTTGTATGTTTTCCAAATTATTATTCTGATGTCTAGGAATGGTAGGACACCTTCCTGTTCGGTCTCAATAGTGAACTGAATGAACTTGTTTTGTAAGTTAAGAAGTTTGAGTGCATTGTTTACAAGTTTTTCTGGAACTATGGCGATGACATCATCTACATATCATTTTTTGTATATATGTGGGAATGCCTCAGTGATGTGTGTTTCAAAATTACTCATGTACAGGTTGGCTAGGAATGGTGATAGAGATTCCCCATTGCTAGTCCTGTTGTTTGTTGGTAGCATTTATTCTGGAATGTGAAGTAGTTCTGTTTTACTTATAAATTGGTTAGCTGGACAAGATCTTCTATTTCCTCTCTTGGTATGTTTATATTTTGTAGCCAGGTTTTCAGAGGTTTTTGGAGTTCGTCTTTGGGTATGCTTGGGAATAGGGAGGTGACATCAAAGGATACTATCTTATCTTTAGGTGAAACACTGAAATCTTTCTGGTGTTAATCAGATACATTTTTACTATTGAATTTTGGGAAGGAGGTGAATTTTTGTGTGAGCCATTTGGAGAGTTTATATGTGGGTGTATTGATATTATCTACTATGGGTGTCATTTTGTTGCCAGGTTTGTGCATTTTAGGTAGGACATATAATCTGGGTAAGGTTGGTAAATCTGGCTTAAATTTGGATTTCTCTTTCTCTTTTTCTGATATGGTTTTACAATTTGATACTGTTTCTTGTAAAATCTTTATACTTTTACTTAGTGGGATAGCTATTTCTTGATATTCCAGATTGCTTAGCAAGGATTCTATTCTTTGGTTGTAGTCTTCTTGGTCAAGTATTACTATTTGGTTGCCTTTGTCTGATTTTGTGTAAAAAACTGGTTTCTGAGTTAAGGATTTTATGATTTTTTGTTACGTATTTTTTCTTTTTATTCTTGAATGTACTTGATCCAAAATTGGTTCACATTGCTTTTTGGTCTATTTCTTTTAGGTGACTTGTGGCTATTTCTATATCTGCTACTAAGTTTTCTGTTTTTTTGCAATAATCTATGCACGTTTTTAGACCTTTGTTGAGAATGGCTAACTGAGATTTGTTGAAAGTTTTGTTTTTGGATAAGTTTATAACATGGTTTTCAGGAGGTCTCTTGTGTCTGATAGGTCTATTTGTATTCTGTTTTCTACAAAGATAATTAATTTTTTCTTTAGGGTAAGCATTTTCCTGCCTATTTTTCCGCTTAAGATCCGCATAAAATTTGCACGGAAAAATATTTCGGCAGACATACGTTTCTTAAATCTTTGTCCAAACTTTAGGTCATGCCAAATTTTGTCAGAAGATATGTAAAATATGATAACAGCAGTAAATATCAAAGACTTGCAGATAAAAAGTAATAGAAACCGAAAAGAACAAACACTATGCAAAATTACATAGTTTAGAGCTACAACTATATGAGCTACACTTAGTGTTACCACAAAAGTTAGGCCACGTTCTTTGGAATAATTTTTGGGAATAAAGGGTTGAAAATGGGAACAAGTGTTCCTGAAACTGGTCCCAGTAAGTAAAAATAAGTGATGTTTGTGCTACAAAATCTGACTCAAATTCTTTTATTTTTTCACATCACTGTCACAAGCTTCTATGCATATTTGCAAGTTTTGAGTTCTTTAAATTGTTTGTTACCCTGATGTTTGTTAGCAACTGGAATGACTAATTGAAAATTTGTGTGCTCTGCAATAGTTTCTTGTTTTCTCGCAACAGCACCAAGTACTGACTTACAAAGCGCTTTTGTTACTGTTCCTTGTCAAGAATGAGGGAAAATGTAATGTGAAGATTTTGCATGAAAAATATAATTATGTAGATTTCTCTGCACATACAATGTACATAGTGTATAAAGGAGGTATTGTATTGCACCCAAAAATTTGATTCCGAGATTTCATTGGAAAACTTATTTTGGAACCCCCAGAAAATCCAAAGAAAGGATGTTCAGAAAAATGTCTGTCTGTGTGTATGTTGTGGGGGGGGGCAGCATATCTTAAAATCGAAAAGTCCATTAAACACCAAACTTAATATTTAAGTTCAGAATCTTTCAGGGATGTTACATGAAGATTTTCAAGAAAAATGCCCCACCCCCAACTACCCTTTACATGGAAACAATTTTGAACACTTTAATATTCTTAAAAAAGGGCTCTAACGATTTTGTTTAAAATCTCTTACATTTAAGATACTTACAAGACAAATAAAATGCATATCTTGAATTTTATGGGAATAGCCTTTGACGACCTCTTTATTCTGGAAGAATTTTTCTAAATTTTGCATAACTGGTAAACCATAAGAGATGGACAGAAACTTACCACACAAAAAATGTAGATCTCATTAAAACACACAATTTATGTCATATATATTTTTTTTATGGAGTAGATCATTTTTGAGATATTCTTTGTTATTGGTTTCAGTTTTAAAATACTTAAACTTTTCACATATGGGAATTTGTCAACTCCTGGCAATGCAAAAAGATTTTATCCACATGGCAACAGGCTTTTAATATATTTGACTATCATTTTAGCTGAGTGTATTCCATTATTTTCCTTCTGCTTACAAGACAGAATTTCTCCTAATGTTTGTCTCAATTAGCATGAAGTAGACAGAAGAATAAGCTTTTTAACAATAATATGTTACAGATATGTAGAGAAAGTCATGTGAATGGAACTCATCAGATTTTTTTATCACATATTTCCTCTTGCTGCAGCATTAAAATAATGCTTATGTGATTCTGTTTCATAACAAATGCATTAGCAACACGATTTCAGCATTTGTTGCATTCAACAAACAAATCTTTATTTGTAACAAAATTTTGTTTTGTTTGGAAGTTACAGAATGCCAAATCTTGTGCAACAAATGTTATGTGATTTACAATTTTTATGGCCTTAACAAAATGTTAAGAATAGCACTTATTACTTCAGAAATTACTTAACATATTAGCTCAACATTTTAAAGGATGTAGTTAAATGCCTTCTAAATTCACTGCTCTATTATTTATCCACTACTTTCTTAAATTTCTTTTTCTTTTGATTATTGATATTTTTGTTTAATTAAAATGCATCAACAACTTCCTTTTTAAAAAATTACAAACTATATTATATCAAAGTAACAGCATTAGAGTTTCTTTTAGTCTTCCTATCTCTCTTCAATAGTTTCTGACAAAATGAATCCATTCTTCCAGACATTGTCATTCATAGAGAAAAGATGTTCAGAGCATAATTGGAAAACACAAACTTGCATAGATATAACGGATGATCCAAAACATCCGAACCGGCTGCACAGTGTTTTACCTGTCCACACCCTCAGCGATCGCCATCTGCCACTATCATAGAAAGGCATATATGAAACCATGCAATATTTTTAAAACCACTTTTAAAGGCTTTACTTACCAATGTTATTAAAGGTTGTCCATACATTTTTGGTACCTCATTTGTCATAGTTCACGTTGAGAAATGCTGGCAAATTCCTGGCAATAATTCTTCCAGGGTCTGTGGGTTTATCTTGTCCACTTTTATGCTTTAAACTACCCCAAAGATAGAAATTACAGGGTGTTAGGTTGAGGGACCAAGGGGGCCACAAATCTCTACTAATAATTCTGTCCTGAAACACACTTTCAATTGTTCACATCAAAAGATTGGTTGTATGATCTGTTGCATAGTCTTGTTTAAAAATGGCAAAATCAAACTTCCTGTCTGTTAATTTTCTAAATAAAAAAAAAAAGTAGAAAAATTGTATTCACATATGTATGGGTGTCAATTGTAGAGAAAAAATTTGGGACTATAACTCTTTCTCTGCTAATGGCACGCCTTTCATCATGAAGGGGTATTTCATGAAGAATAACGGGTTTCTTAGAGTTACATATCCATGAAGGTAGAACCAAGCCTCATCTGTGAAAAATATTAAATGCAGGTCAATTTTGCCATTGTATACACAATTAAGAGTCCACTCACAAAATGTGTAAACACACACAAATCTTAATTAAATGTATGCTGTGCAGTAGAAAACAAATGCTGAGCCATAATACACTTTGTGACTAAGTACAGGACAAAATAATAAAGCACACTGGTAATAATTCAACCACACGATATCACCGTCAGCTCAATACTGCACTTCAGAGCAGAGAAAAACAAGCCAGCATCATGACCTTGTGTACAGAAGGTGTAAAAACAGTGGAAGTGGAAAACACTGTGCAGCGGTTCGGATATATTTGGTTCACTCGGTATTTGTAAACAAGAAACCAGGAGGTAGTTAGTGGTGATGGCAGCAGCTGTTACGATAAACCTTTAAGTAATTTTGTCATCAAGTATGAAAGAGTTAAAGTTTCATCTAAACTGTCTGCATTGTTCTCCAGAACACTAGAGAGTGAATGCAGTGCAGAGCCAGATGGGGTTTCCCTTGCAACCCTGGTGCAGTTATTGTGGTACTGTCAATAGTTTTCTCTTGCACAATACATTCACATTGTGTTTGTTTTGTATACATTGAACACATATTTTGTACAAAAGCAAGATAGGATAGGTAGAGTTACATGGAAAAATTCAGTGCCATAGCCGGGATTTGAACCATGGATCTCCCAGTCTCTAGCTGGTTGCTCTACCACTGAGTTACCATGCTTGTGTGAAAAAAAAACAATTAAATCAATAATCCACTAGATGTCAGTAATGTATATTTTAGCTGCCCATTCTAATTTACTCATAAGAGAACGACAGTTGCAGGTAATCCGTGCGTGTGGCAGCACTGTGCCATGGCAGTACAAGATACAGATATTTTAACTATGATGTGTTTGATATACTGAACTGTATTGGACATTTTGTATTTGCGTTTGTATTGTGCACAGTGAGAATTGACACATACAAGGTGTTAAAGAGGCAGAGGACGATGGATTTTTTTGGGCGTAAAAATCCTTAGCATGGCTTCCTCCAGAAGGGAAGTAAAGCCATTGGTCCCATGTCATAGATTTAGGGCACATAAAAGAATCTCAAGTCTGATAAAGAGACCTCTGAGCAAAATTAAATGGTCTTTCATACCCAATATAGAATGTAGAATGGGATTTGAGAACCACGGTAGTTAAAGAGCGTCCATAAATAAAACTACATTTCCATTCCAAATTGAATTATTATTATCACATGAAGTACATGAAGAGGAAAGAGACATTGCAAACAGAACTTTGGTTCGATAAAAAACTTGAAATACTGGAGATTGAATTGTTGCAAATGCCTTCTGAGGACATAACTGATATCAAACCAATTTGGTTGGTTGGTTGGTATCTAATGTTGAGCAGTTGGCAGTGAAGCCATTCGCTCTCTTACATTCCAGTATTTTGATGTCATATCATGTCGACTCAAGGTTGGACAGCGCAGTAGATAGCTTCCATCCATATCTTCTTTAAGTGTACAGAAAGGACACAGAAGAGATCTCACTATACCAATCCTGAATAAATGTTTATTGAGACAGTCATGGCCTGTTAGGAGTCTAAAAGTTGCTACAGAGGATTTTCTTGGCAATGTAGTGATTCTGGTTGTGTTATTACATAAATTTTCCCATAGTTTTCCTTTTATTTGTAATACATTGTCTTCTTTAATTTTGTTACTATATGTTGATATAATGATTCTTTTGTTAGAATGATAACTTATTGGATCTGATGAATTTGATGTAATTTTACTACCTTTCTTGGCTAGAAAGTCAGCTGTTTCATTACTCTGTATTCCACAATGTGCTGGTATCCATTGAAGTATTAATCTTTTATTTAAATTCATTAGTTGTTTTATGATTTTGCGGCATTCTGCAATATTTAAGTTATTAGGTGTTACATCAGATGTTATGGATATAATAGCTGCTTTAGAGTCAGATAAAAGTACAACTTTTTCAAATGTATTTATATGATATAGTAGGTTTTGTAAGCTCTGGAGTATTGCCAAAATCTCTCCATCAAAATTTGTAGTATTTAAACTTAATCTTTTGCAGAAAGAGAAGAGAGGGCATATTGCACCTGCACCAGTACCACTGTTATTTGGTAAGCTAGAACTGTCAGTATAAACATGTAGCCATTATAAATGTATAATTTTGAAGCTGCTTACAGTGAAGGCATAATCAAATTGAATTAATTAAAGTGGTACTGTTAACACACATTTCACTTACTTTTATTGAGCAGGACAATTGTTTCGTGGACCGTTGCCCGCATCCTCAGCTGTTGTAGCCATTCATTAGTAGGGTATCTTAAATTTATTATTTCTAGTATCATTTGTTTCAGAACACACGAAGAGATTTCAGATTTTGTAAATTCTTCAGCTACATGTAGGTAGTGTTCAATATCAAATAGTTCTAACGGATTTGTTTGTATGGTTTCTTTTAAGTAAGGACTATGTTTGACTTCTTTGATTTTATTAAGGAAACTTTGTTGAGTTTTTAGGTGCCTAATTTTAAACGGTTACAAAAGGTTGAATAAAAACATTCCAGATATCAAACCAATTTATGAGCCTTTTATTGATTATATAGCTAATGATTATGTTCCTTTCAATTATGCCAAGAAAGTGATTGAAGCAAGAAATAAAGGCTGGTCAGTAAGCTAAATGAAATAGAATTCTCATTATGTTGTATTTGTGCTTCCGGACCTATTCATTACTATACCACTGTCTATAACTAAGACTTACTATCATGTATAATTACTGCTATGGGCAGCTAGAATTGGTTTAGTAAATATTGATTACACCTGACGTTTGCATCATAATTAATTTTATTTCAATATGAGTGAGAAACTCCGCAAAGGTATTAAGTTTCCTTTTGATGAATTTAGTCCCATGATCTGTCACTTATGGCTTGAGCACACAGAAACTGCCATAGCTAGCAGAACAAACTTTCCCCCAAAACATAGGCTAAAGTTTACCTCTGCTCCAAAATGTGTATAAGAATTTACACCTTTTTCTGCAAAGCAGTACAGATTTCACTGTACATATATAAAACATAAGTACAGTATATTCCTGATTATTTGTGTGTGGATTATCCTGTTTGCAGATTATCCATCCCCCCCCCCACAAATTATTTTATTTTATTTAAATGTCAACACATATTTTGTTTTGTTTTTTTTTTTGCTTCTCTACCATCTCTTTTAAAAATTTCTTTTAACTTGCTTCGTTGACACTTTCAGACTGATTAACATCAGAAAAACTAAATTTGTTTTTAATTTACATGTAATAGGCAGGCCGATAATGATGGAAACGGTACTCTGTCACGCAGTGGCTGTTCAAACAATAGAAGTAGCACTTATTGTCACATGACGGGTTCTTTATTGCTGTTTCATAAAGAAAAACAATACTTATGCACAGAACATTTAAACAAAGAATACATGTTGAAAAAAGCTTTTAAACATAATTTCCTATTTACATATGTGTGTTGTACCTTAAAAGCATTAAATTATGGGTTTCTCGATTATTCGTGTTTCTTCTCGCCCACATTACCCCAGACAATCGAGAGTATACTGTATTGTGCCTACAGTAATAAAATATGTATAAAATTAAAAAATAAATTCTAATTAATAAGACTATAAAAAGGCTCTTCTTTCTAAGATGTGATGCATGACTTTTTCCAAATCCAACATTAGAGAATGTTTTTTTGATGTACAGCTTTAGATTTTTTTATCTAATATGTATTTAAAATCACTTTGAACTATGATTTCATGCCGGAGAATGTTTTTTCCAACATAATTTAAGGTTTACAGTCCTTTATAAAGCAGCAAGCTTGTAGAAGGAAAAGAAATCACAGTAATAAGGTTTTGACACTGATGAAATTGTTTCCGTACTCATATTTTCAGTCATTGAAGTTCAGTGTGTGCAAGCATGTTGCTGAAAAATTAGATTCAAGCAATATATGGGAGAAATTTCAAAGGAAAAATGCATTAGGGGATTTAAAATACACCTTGCTACTTAAAGATGAGTTATCATTTAAATTTATTTTAGAACAGATCAACTGTCAAATTCAACAAAATAAAAATACAAAATTTTATATGATCAGTAACCAGGTTAAATCAAGTACCAGACTTGTGATGCTTTAATTACAAATTTTTTATGTTACCAAATTTTATAATAATGTTAAATCTTCAGTTCATATTTTGCATGTATTATTTTTAATAAACATGTTTGCCCAACATCTTTATATACTTTGAGAGCTGCATACAGAAAAGATGTTAAGTATTTGAGATCTACTAAGTATTTTCACCTGTAATCTGGTTGATGCATTAGGTTTCTTTCATCTACAATCTAATTGGTCTATGATTGGGCAAGAGCATTAAATACATTTAACTGGCAGTGCATTACAACAAAATCTGATGGTCTGCATACTGAATTTAGCATTCCAAAAAAATTGTGATCCAGTCAGTTTTGTCAAAATTAGTACATATATACAGGTCACGATCTCTGACAACAAATGTTTACAGATTGACTGTATATCAATCATTCACAAACCTTGTGTATTGAATAAAACAATGTTTTATCTCAGAAATCTTTATTTTATAGTATAAATGTTTTATATTGGTTAGGGAATAGCATTTTTTTGACATGCAATTTTAGGTTCTAAAGCCATTTATAAATTTGGACTGCTCAACTTTAGAATTAACAACCTATGTTATATAAAAATATTTTCTTATTTTATTTTACTGCCGCTGATGGAGCTAATTCAATGATTACAATTTAGAATGTAATTTATCATTATATACAGAAATTCTTAAAGAGCGGGACTCCTCACAAAAGAATATCGTAACATTATCAGAGTGTAGTCTTGTTCTTAAGTAATGCTCTGTCATTCTATTGCCAATTAAGAATGCATCAGGAAAGTATGTTCCATTTTTGAAGAAAGGAATACAGAAATGCACAAACAGTTGTCTTTTTTGTAACATAGCATAGTATTTTTACAAAGCTCCTTCCTGCCAGTTGTAAATAAGGCGTAAATGTAATACGATATAATTTGTGATAAATTAATTCTGGTAAATAATTCTGAATTTCTCCAAAATATGTTTATAACATAATATAAAAATAAAAAATATAAGGTTAATTTACAATTACAGATGAAAATTGCAAAGAAAATTAATTCATCTTACTGCATTACCACTGTATATTGGGATTAATTTCTTTATCAGTTTTTTCAATAGGCTACAGTTATATACAGCTTCAGCCTTAACAGGTTACATACTCTTTGTTATATCTACAGTATAACACATACTTTTATATTATAAAAATATAATAACATGCTTAACATTACGTAGAAAACACTACATTCTAATACATTGTTAAAATGGACACTAAATGTGGCAAGTGCATATCGGGTATGACAACAGAATACAAACATGACAGATCTACAAATAAAAGTGCATTGGTTATGGATATATTAAGATAATAAAGAAGTTACATTAAGGCACCATTGTTATGTTGATAAAAGTTTGTTTGAAGCAACTTATTTGCTTAAGTGTTTGTGTACTTATATATTTGGCATTATCATGCAAAAACAAAGAAGAAGCTGGATTCACCAATGGGAAGGCATAAGGTATGTTTGTATGGAAGGTTAACATTGCAAGTTTTATTTATACTTGCATAAAGAAAATGTCCTTAGAAGATTTAAAATCATACTGAATCATATACAAAGAAGCAACTATAATTAAAGTTGAGAGTCATCTTTCCTGCTTCTGTTTGCTTCAGTCATAAACTCATTGACTGTTAATGTGAGTTAATAATACAAGCAAATTTCTCTCTAGTTTTACAACACATTTAACAATGTGGTTCTGTAGAATGAAAGACTATATCTTCAGTAGATATTTAAATGAGAGTAGAATACTTCATGATGTTTGCATGACCTATAACATTACAGATGCTACAGAATGGCATAGTATTCTGAATGGTTGAAATTATGGTGGAACTACCATATTTACCTTCTCATTAAAATTGTAAAGAATAATGATGCAAGGAATGAAAATGCACATAACAATGGCTCTAGGAGTTGTGAGCAATTTGCATGGCTGTACGTTACCTATCTTTCCTTTTTAAAACATCTCCTTTCGTAACAAAATCATTGTGACATGTGAACAAAATGAAGAAGTAGCTATCAACCCATTGTACTGTAATTCACGAGAATAGTGAATGCTTTTACTGCTTCTTCTAAATAAACACGCTAAGAATACATAATTAAATATAAGATTTAGACAAGTATCTTAAGTTCACTCTAGACTCCTTCACTGCCTATTTTCTGTTATTATACCCATTATTTGAATCCACTTCTTATACACACATGCTAATCAAACCTATCTTTGGGGCTAAATTTAGAAATTTAGTTGTTTCGCTGCAGTTTGCTATGTACAAATGGTTTTCGCTCGTCTCATCTCTTTTTTTTATTCCTTTAGTTTAATGTCTCTTTTGGATGTTAATTCATTCTTTTTGTATGAGTTCAATCTTATTGTATATTTTGCTTAATTGTTAATGTTTCTTAAGTATGAACTTCATGATTACTAGAGCAAAAGCGCCCACTAGTGACAGAACCTTAAACTCTTCTGAGAAGGCAAGTAAGGTAGTTGTCAGAAATTATTGAAAATAAACGTAAGGTAAAAAAGAGTGCTTAATGTTATGAACATAGCAGCAGTATATTGGTCTGGGTTCCCTTGGCCGATATCAGCATTGTGTGTGCAGTGAGCTGAATTTCCTCGGAACTGGTCACATTATAAGCCAACTGTAGGTTTTGACAAAAATGCAACAGCATCCACAGAAAATCAAGTACAATAAATCAGCATTGCTTATCAAAACTTATTTTTTCAAGTGACTCATAAAAATCCTCCAAAGGCAATTATCTGATTGTTAATGCTATTTCAGCACATTTCTTAATTTTGTTGAAGCACTTAGTATCCACCTTACATGTAATTAACCACAAAAGTTCATTTCCTACAGAAATGCTGTTGAGATATATGCCTCATGACATGACTACTAATGCAAGCAAAGCCAGCCAGAGGTATATTGAAATGTGTTGCAGTGCTGATGCTGCAGAGTCACCGTCATCACTGCGAGATCTGGGTTTACTTGAACATGCTGAACTACAGTCTTCATCTTCGCAGATGTCACACAGTGTAGCAACTCTTGGTTCATAGAAAACTCTCGCACGTCGAGCTGTAAAAGTAAAGCATACATAATGACTATATTGTAAACAACTCAATCTTTTAGTCTGCATTTGAAATACTGTGTCAATTGAACAAATATCAAAATAAGGAAAGTTACATTTTTTCAAGTCTGACTCAACTTTCCATTGTAGTGCTTAAAATGGGAAATTTTTCAGAAAAGTAGGCTTGCAGGGGTAAACTGATAACAGCAAGGAATGTCTCTCTTCCTTGCAAGTGTGTTGTGTGTCAGGAACAGAAAGCAGCACAAGCCACCAACTAATAAGACCTAATTTTACTTTCTCTACACATACTATGTACATAGTGTATAAAGAAAGTATTGCACTCCACCAAAAAATTTAAAACCGAGATTTCACCGGAAATGTATGTTTTAGGGTCCCCTGAATCCAAAAAATAGATTTTCAGAAAAAGGTTCGTGTCTGTGTCTGTGAACACAACTCAAAAATGAAAAGTCGGTAAAATACCAAACTTGTATTTAAGTTTAGTATCTTTCAGGGATGCGACACAAAGATTTTGAGAAAAATTCCCCCACCCCAAACTACCCTTTACATGGACCTTTTTTCAAAAATGTTGATTTTCTCAAGAAATGGCTCTAACGATTTTGATTACAATATCGTATATTAAAGATATTTACCTGACAAATAAAATTTATATTTTGAATATTCTGGGAATAGCCTCTGAACACTATTTTATTCTGAGTTAATTTTACGGAAGTTTGCAAAATGGACAAAAACTTACAACACAAAAAAAGTAGAGCACATTAAAACATACAATTTATGTTGTATATATTTTTTTCATGGAGTTGATCGTTTTTTAGATATTCCTTGTTTTTGGTTTCAGCTTCGAAAAACTTAACTTTTCTCATACAGGAATTTGTCAACTCCTGGCCATACAAACAAAGGAACTTCAGTCACATAGCAACCAGCTTTTGACTTTCATTTTAACCTATGGTACTCTCTTATTTCTCTTCTACTTACAAGGAAGCAAGCAATAAGACTATTTCTGCCAATTTTTTGTCATTTAGCATGAAGTAAATAGACGCATAAGCTTCTAACAATAATGTGTTGCAGAGATGTAGAGAAAGTCATGTGAATGGAACGCATCAGATTTTTCGTAATAGAACCTAAAAATACCTAAGTAAATAGAGTAAATTTATTTACATAAACCTATTTTCAAAGCAAAAGGAATAAGGAAAATGTTAAATAATCATGATGTTATGAAATCTTCCAAAATATTCTGGCATAATCCTTACATGATAAACTGTAATTAAAAGGTCCACCTTTACTTTATATCAATTAATAGCATTAAAAATTGGAAGAATCAGCTTTCCTCATGATAGAATCATTGCAAGTCAAAGTGGAGGTAAGAAACAAATTGGAATCTGCACCAAGAGGAGAATCTATAAGAAAAAAGTTAGAAGCTATTTTATGTAGTGTGCAATCCAGGTTTCAAGGTTGTAGCAATAATTTGTTGAATTCTCTGTGGAGAAAAAGTGCAAAAATCATGGATTTGAAGTCCTAAGGAAATAGCCAAAATGAAGTTTGCCCTCATGTAAAGTGCATGCAGTTTCTCTGTATTCAAGCACATTTGAATGGAAGACAGAAGAATCTTTCAAAATACGCCACAGGTCAGTGTCATATTAGGATTGCAAAGTAAGTACTGAAAACTTTAGCACTTGTAGTATTTAAAATTAATTGTTTATTTTCACTGCCATACTAATTGTAGGTGCATTAAAATTGGTACATTTAAATAATATAAAGTCACAATTAATTCAACTTTTTTAATTTTAAATTACAGTGATTAAGCATGAGTGACTAATACAAATATATATTTAAAAAAACCTATTAACTCCTAAATTGAACATATATGATCCTATAAAACCCTAATATACTGATAGAACCTAATTTTAACTTTTTGAACCTAAAAATTTGTGGCTTGCTTATTACTTTTCTGAAATTGGAAGTCATTATTTATTCCCTCTCCTCTAAGCCATGCAAAGAGAATAGAATTTCAAATAGAAAGTTCTCATTCTCCTCACACCCCCCTCTAAGACCATGTAAAGAGAACAGAATTTCAAAGTCATCTCCTGGTGACCTGCCCTTAAAAGAGTTGACTGTTGCTTACAGTCTACTGCATCACCTAATATAAGGAAATATGTAATAACATGAAGGAGATAGAAAGAAGAAAAAAAATTTATGAGAACAGTTTGTGCAAGCTTAAGTAAAGAAAGACGTGTAAATACAACACATCAGATTTTTCTCTAAGAGGTATGGAATCCATTATTATTCTGAAGGACATTGTTGGTGATTATTTAATCAATTAGAAGAAAAAATACTCACATGAATCATAGTAATCGTATATTGTGACTGGAACAGGCTTTTGTTTTGCAACTTTGTGTGTTCTAAATGCAGAAACTGTTGGGCAGTATTCTTGTCTAACCATCTGAAAAAATCCAAGTAAAAAAGGGTTTGAATCATTAATGCTTTAAATAATTCTCAGTACATGTTTTTGTGATCAAAATTTGTCTATATATATATAGCTGAAGAACATTAGTCCAAATTAATACTTGCAGTAGTTAATAGTTATTTATATTATAAGTGGCTTAAACAGACTATTATTTGTGAGTGGGATGTTAAGTACAGGAGCACATTAGCACAAGTGTTCTAATTTCTCATCAGCAAATAATAGTCTAATAAGCCATGTGTAATAAGTTTTATCCTATCCTAATATTAACTGAAATATTCTTCTATTTATTAATATTAATATTATTAGAGTAGCCATTACAAGGAATTGATTTTAGTCATGACGTACATAGTACTTTGTTTGTTTGTTGCTGGAATAAACAGTTTCAATTCTGGTTGTTTAAACTGTACCAAATAAAACAATAAATTAATTAAAATGAATACTCCCGAAGAAATTTTAGATTATGCTAAAAAAGCTATACTTAGTTTGTTACCTGGAAAATCAAAGGACTTATATGACAAGGAATTTTCATTATTTAAAGAATGGGAGCTGCCAAAGAAGTTAAAATAATTTACAATGAAATAAAGTATTTACTTTAATTCACGATGAAATAAACACTCATTTTTGTTGTTTCCTAGGATACAGGAAATGTATACATGAAGTCTGTAGGATATGATAAAATATCTTATTTTGCACACATAATGGCATAATAAAATATGGTGTAATATTTTGGGGTAATTCACCAGAAGCTAAAATAATATTTATTAAACAAAAGTAAACTAATCGAGTATTGTGTGGTGCACAGAAGTTATCATGTAAATTATTATTAAAAAATGCAGAAAAGCTTACTTCCATTGGCAAGAACATATCACTTTTTGTGGAAATGAAATGAATGAAAATTCACACAAACATTCTAGTATCATCATCATCATCATTATTCAATGTTAATAGAGCAAAATGTAGATTGCCAAGCTTGTAGACTTTGGTCCAACTGATGGAAGTTCACCTGTCATCTCTCAGTAGCTAAAGAAGTTATTATGAAGGTAGCTTGAATAGATGCACTTCCTCACCCCAAATCTGCCATAGTGGCAAATTGGACTATGTCAAGGTTATCTCTTGGCATTCCAGTCTCTCCCCTAGCTGAGTCATCAGAATTCCTTCCCCTGATCCGTGGGTGCATAATTGAAGTACTACCTCACAAGTGCCCTGAATGCCACTCCTTGACCCTACTTCCCTTCAACATTACCTCATCCCTTTGATTGTAATTCCTTGAAAACATATATCCCTATCCCCTATGAGACCGCTAATTAGCCTCATCGCAATAATGAACATCATTCTATTAATTATCTACATGCATATAAGTAAAGAAAGTTAACATCTATTAAATTGTATACATAGGAACCAAGAAGTCACTTATTGACTTGAAAGCTACACAGAATCCTGACACCAGACTGGAAAGAGGGGTGAGAAGTTGCCTCGTACGATTTCCTTACACAGGGGCACTCCAGTTTAAAACCCACGAGGAGACTTCTGCTTTATATTCGTAGTATCACATGGTTATTATGACGTATTCTGGGAGATTCGCAATGGTCTTTGGGTCACGATGGTGTCATTTTGGCGGACTTTCTAACCAATCAGGAAGAAGCCACCATGACACCGTTTTTAGTATAAAAGAAGTAGGGTTCGACACATCGTGGTCGTTTTGCTAAAAATTTGCCCTTGAGAGGCAACGCTGTTTGTCAAGAATTTGCCCGCAAGAGGCAAGGTCGTTTTGTAAAAAAAACTCTGTTCGCTAAGTAATGACGTGCAACTGTAAAACTCTGTCCACGAAGTAAGATTGTTATGAGAAGAAACTGTTGTTGAATTAAAGTAACGTCGTGCATCTATTTAATAGTTGGCTCGTGATTACTTGAGAGTGAATTGTGCCATGTACTCAACTTAGAAACAGTGTAATTGAGAGTTCGTGTGAGTGAGTGGTAAGAGTACCAGTCAGCAGAATAACAGTGTACAACAAGGTGCTTGTCTTGGAATCTCCTTATTGAATAAGTAACAGTAAAAGTTCACAAGTGTTTTCTTCACAATTAAAAGATCACTCCTACAACTTGCCAAATCCATGCCAGAGAGAGTCAATGATCATGCAAGACTGAGCAATGCTGTGGCAATCCATCCAAGAAGAGCTTCAGTACCAGGTACGCAAGTGTAGTGGAGTTGATTTGAAGTGACACTTAGGTATGCCGCACATAAGCACCCACATTGAGGTGAATAACGCAAACAACGTATAATAGAAAAAATTCCCGTTACACATTCCCTTTGAAGATTCCCAATGAAGTTACGTAAAACATCAAGTGAACTTCTCTCTGTTGGACCACAGCCTATAAGCCAAAAGTCTGCATTTTATTGCAATTAATATGCACTTAATTTCCACTAGTCTAGTCTTTGTAAAGAAGGAGTTTAGCATTCCAATATAGAAATATGTATATTTCCCTTCCAAATTCTCTAAAATCTAAGACAAATATAATACATTTAAATAAAAAGTGAAAACTTCTTAAGCAAGAACTTTGTTTTTATCAGTTGACAAGTATTTAGTATTTAATCAATCACTTGTGTAGTTGATAAGTTTTAATTCATTACACTATATTATTCTTACTATGTAAACTCATTATTAACTAAATCCACAAATATACTGCAACATTATGTTTATTATATGTATCAATTTATATTGTACTGCATCGCTGAAAGGAAAAATGAAATTAATTGTATTTAATGACCTATTAGGACACATATTAATGTATATTCATGCTCTTAACACCATTTCTATAACCATAGTCTGTAAGAAGTAGCATAAGTTTGAAGAGGTTAAAGCTTTACTTATATCCCAGTTCTGCCTAAAACATTAATTCCTAATTCTACAGGAGTAAAAAGATAGAAGAATGGAGAGAAGAGAAGATTCAGCAAAGAGAGAACTACACAAACTCTAGGCAAAGTTGAATATAGTGCATACACAATCAGGTATTTCAGTTACACAAAACAAACCACATAATAATTGCTTTTTTAAGCTTAATTTTGGGTCTCTTGAACAGAATGCATTTTACAGTTCCACTATTTTGCAGACTGGGACAATATATTGGAGTAATTATTATACAGTAATTAATCTGTTTATGATCATCATCATTTATACAACCAATCCCCAATATCCAATTCACAGAGCCCCACTGAATCTCATCTGCATACTGCTTCCACTTGAATAATATTATTCATATAAACAGATGTATTCACAGCCTAAATGCATATATTAAATACTTGAACTGTATCTTATATACTTTCCCTACCATTACATAGTAGATAGAGAAGTTACTGCACTTAAGTAAAAACATTTACACCAAGATTTCACTAGAAATATGCATTTTGGGATCTCCTTAAAAAAAAAAAAGAGAGAGAGAGAGTGTGTGCATGTGCGTGCGAGAGAACAGCTTAACTAAAAGCAAAAAGTCCATTAAATAACTAAATTTGATATTTAAGTTCAACATCTTCCAAGGATCCAACACAAAGATTTTCAAGTAAATCCTCCCACCCAAACCACCCTTTACATGAAACATTTTTAGAATATTTTTATTTTCTCAAAAATGGCACTCACAATTTTAATTAAAATACCATATGTTTAAGATGTTTTCATGACAAATAAAATGTTTATCTTGAATTTTCTGGGAATAACCTTTCATATCCTATTTATTCTGGATGACTTTTGCATAACTAGTAAACCATAAGAGATAGACAAAAACTTACCTCATAAAAAATGTAGATCTTATCAAAACACATAATTTATATCATATATACTTATTTATTTATTTTTGTAGGATTAAACATTTCTGGAATATTTCTTACTATTGGTTAAAATTTTCCCATACTTATACTTCTTTCGAATTTGAAGTCTTCATTCATTTTTCTTGTGTTTTTACTCCCGGCCATGCAAAGAGAATTGAATTTCAAAGTCATCACCTAGTGAGCAGCTTTTAAATGATATGACTATTCTTTAGCCTTACCTTCTGCTTATAAAGTACTAAGAAATAAGACCATTTTTGCTAATGTTTATTTTGATTAGAATGAAACAATAGAGAAATAAGCTTTTGTAAGAATAATTTGTTGAAGGATAGGTTGAGTCATGTGAACTTTTTTTTTTTTTTAGTTTGTTCTCTATGAATATATTTAGTTACATGGCATTTCTCATGTACAAATCAGTATATCATGGCAACTCTGTAGTGCAAATGGCTTCCTCGATCTCATTAAAACTTGTTCTAAAGTGATTTTGTGTTATAATAATGTCATTGCATAAACAGTTCAGGTGTGATTAGTTTGTCTTACAGGGAAGTTAGATAATTTTAACACAATTCTTAGGGATCATTCTCCAAGCACAGAAGCTTGGGAAATATGAAAACTTGTGAAATGGGTTAAATTCTTGATAAGGACTGCACAGCACTTGCCTACTGAGGAGACACGTGAGTTTGAAACATCCATGTCATGGGGTATAGGAAACTATAATTTCAATAAGCTCAATGTGGCAATCTATACTACCAGACTTAAATTTAAAACTAAACAAGAACACAGTTAAAATTTAGTTGAGTCGATTTTGTAACACTACATCACTTACTTTTTTATTTCGGAAAACATGTTTCAGAAGCCATGTGCTTCCATTGTCAATTCCTTTGGTCGACTACCATGCCGCTTGCTGTGGTGGTTGTCTCTGTCCCTGGTGGTGGTTTGATGAACTTCTGGATGAGTAGATCGCCTGGCGGGATTTCAAAATTGAAAACCCGGTTCTTGTTTTTCCAAATATATATGTTTTCCCAAACTTTTAATTCTGTCTTCCTTGTGATGTTTTTGAGGATTTTTGGGCTTCTATTTATAGTGTGTTTCTCTTTCCAAAAATGCCAAGCTACTGCAGATTTTTCTTCTTGTTTGAGTTTAATATTTCTGTGGTGTTCTTTTGCCCTGGTTTTTATATTTCTTTTTGTTTGGCCGATGTAGATTTTTTCACAGTCATTACAGCTGAACTGATATATTCCTGGTTTGTTTTCTTGTGGGATATCATCTTTTAATTTGGAATTTAAAATGTTTTTTATAGAGTAATTGTTTTTAGGGGCTAGAATGATGTTATGTCTTTTGAAGATCCTCTGGAATTTGTAGAAAGTTTACATACCACCCTACAACTTTCTACAAATTCCAGAGGATCTTCAAAAGACATAACATCATTCTAGCCCCTAAAAACAATTACTCTATAAAAAACATTTTAAATTCCAAATTAAAAGATGATATCCCACAAGAAAACAAACCAGGAATATATCAGTTCAGCTGTAATGACTGTGAAAAAATCTACATCGGCCAAACAAAAAGAAATATAAAAACCAGGGCAAAAGAACACCACAGAAATATTAAACTCAAACAAGAAGAAAAATCTGCAGTAGCTTGGCATTTTTGGAAAGAGAAACACACTATAAATAGAAGCCCAAAAATCCTCAAAAACATCACAAGGAAGACAGAATTAAAAGTTTGGGAAAACATATATATTTGGAAAAACAAGAACCGGGTTTTCAATTTTGAAATCCCGCCAGGCGATCTACTCATCCAGAAGCTCATCAAACCACCACCAGGGACAGAGACAACCACCACAGCAAGCGGCATGGTAGTCGACCAAAGGAATTGACAATGGAAGCACATGGCTTCTGAAACATGTTTTCCGAAATAAAAAAGTAAGTGATGTAGTGTTACAAAATCAACTCAACTAAATTTTAATTGTTAAAACACATCACTGTCTCAAAGTCCACCATATATCAGGATAAGAACACAGTTGTTCACAAATTGTTATCAAATGATAACAGGATAATGAATCCAAATTAAAAATCTTCTGTGACAAAGCATTCCATTTACAAAGCCATGTTTAAATGAAGAATGCATTACATCAGAGCTTAGAGAACTCATTTAGTGTGGAAGAACCCATTTGGAGATGAGAAAATGAGGGCATTGTGCACAGTATATGCATTAGTACAGGAATAATAGAACAGAAAGTAGCGTATTTATCCGAATACAAGACAATGTCTTTTTCCAAAATATTAATGTTGTCTAATATTCAGATATATGTTTTCCAAATACCATATGGGGAAAAAGTAAGTTTCAAACGTTGCAGGTACAGCAGTGGCAATGCCTGGGGGAATGGTATAGATTACCCCAATATATGTGGCAGATTTTGTGCGTTCCATTTTGCACAAAAAAATTAGCTGTTTATGGGCCTATGAGCATTCTCATTGAAAAAAATATTATTCTCTGAGAATAAAATAGAATTAGAGGGCTTCTAAGTTCATTTTCTTAATAGAAAATTGCATCCATAGTCATTGTTATAGCTACGCTTCCGCCACCGCCGCCATCACGTTCTATCATCGCACACATACCATATATTTCAGTTCTCTGTATCTCCTGCTCAGAATGTAAATTTCTGCGCAAATTCAAGTTCAGTTGTCTAATTACAACATCATATCCAGCCACCATCACATTCTATCATCGCACCCATACTGTACGTTTCCATTTTCCCTCTCTGTCAGCCGCTCAAAACTTGAATCTCCATTCAAATTCAATAAAATAGATAAACATAAAATAGAAAATAAGGTACTTAATCAGCTTAAGTGTCCATTAATTGCTTTTTTTCCCCCAAAAATAACTTTCATTTAAAAATTATTCTTTTTAACATGTAGATAATATGCTAGATTCCAAAAATAAATTCTGAAAAATGGAGGTTGTCTTGCATTCAAGGTCATCTTGTATTTGGACAAATGTGGTATATTTGATGGAAATGAAGAAAACTGCAACATTAACGTACTCATGCCATTCTTTGAACAACTGATATCAAATGCCAATCTTGATATTTCCAGCAAGACTGCCACTGAGCAGCTTACAGCTGAAGAATAATTAAATATAATCAGGAAATTTAACAAAGGTAATTAGCACAAGTTATAGGCCACATGATCCTTGGTTTCTAATTATGTGATTTTTATTTGTGTGGGAGTTTTAAAAATGGAATATATCGTACAAAGCCTCACTTGCTAGGACTGCAAGAAATTAACTATTTCAGAAGCTTAACTAATCTTGTATATATACAGCAGGAGGACATTTCAAATTTCTCCTGTATAAAGCCCCTTATACAATGAAAATAAAGCACATATGTACACAGCTTTGCGTCTATATTATTCACACAGTGTGTATCTAATGCAAGAGTTTTGCAAACTTTATGCTTGCACTGTGTCCATAGAGCAACTACTCTGCATCTCTTTATGCACTGCCAGCTTCTGAACAACACACTATTGTGATTCAGAAGTTTACTCCATCTACTATACAATAATGGTGTTAGCCCACCTAGGTAGTGTGGTGATAGCATGCCTGCCTCACATTCAACAGGTCGTAAGTTTGAATCTTGCTTAGGATGAGTTACCCAGATAAGGTTTTTTTCAGAGTTTTCCCTTATCCTAGAAGATGAATAGTGAGTAACTTTAAGCTCCATGGACCCCGAGATCATTTGAGCATCATTTCACCAATTTCATTCATCATCTGTTATGACCAATCAGGTTAAAGGATGTTAAGCTACATTAAAAATTAGGCTATTCATTACCATTTTAAATGCTGATGCCAGTTCTGATCTGATGTTTGCTTGATATGATCCTTTTTATGTCCTATTTATAGAATAACAATAAATGAAATTTCATTTTTAGTATTTTTGGTTGCTATTCAACTTGAAATTTGCAGTACAACTCAGAAAGTTTCTTGGAGCAAACCTTGAATTTACAGATCTAGAAGCCTATACAAACTTCTTGCATTACTTCTATGGCTGCACTGGATGTTCTTTCATCGTGCTTGCATTTATGCTGCATTATGTTAGTGCTACATCTTCATTGTGGATGAAACATTAAAGTGTGTACTTAATTTTAACTATAATTCTATCTATACTTGTGAGAACTTGAACATTTTAAAGCTAGTGGTTTCATTTGCAGAAATACTATCCAATTACACACAATTAAGAACTCTTTAAGTATTAAAGCTAGATCTGCTGCATGACTGGCAAATAGTGTCACACTAGTATTTCTGTATCCAAATTCTATTTCCCAATAGAATGCAATACCTATTTAATTTGTTACTAATTGCATCTGGATTTATTATGTACCCAATTATAGCTATTATCCATGATAAACTAATGCAGCAAATTAAAATAAGTTCTGGTTTCTGAAATGCTTACCTTGTCAAAGTATAGCACAACTACTGTATCTCCATCTTTGGTCTCTACACGTTTCACATTCTGAGATACTTCTAAACTGGGCAGGGAATCTGAATCTACAGTGAAACCAGATGGCAAGCTCACCTCCATCACAGCCATGTTACTTTCATTTACTGCATTTACACCTACAAATCTGCAACATACAGAGCTTTTCATTGTAGAACAATAACAAAACAAAACAAAATATGCATTATGTTCACATAAACAGTAAGTTCCAGCATAAAAGGTTTTATGCTGCCTTTGAGAACATGATCAAGTAATTCATATTCAACTACATACAGCAAATCTGTAGAACAATTGTTACTCATTAAGAGGCTTTAAAAGTCTTTAGAACAAATGAAAAGAGAAAACTTAAATGTACTTATTTTTGTAAATTTTTACCCACCCAGAGCAAATGGACAACTGCAGATGATTGCTATCTGAATTTTTATCCACTTGAGGATCAAGTGTAAACAGTGGCCAAGCTCCTGTCACATTTACATTATATCGATATGATACTTGCAATATAGCAAACCCAGTACCAGAGGCTGAAATATTCATTTCTCTGACTCTTCCAGGCACCTGAAACAAACATGAATTTACAGATGTAAACCGTAAGTATTTATGGAAATATTAGTACAGCATGTAGATTCACTGCAAAAACAATACTCCTTCTTAAACAGGAATTTAAAACACACAAACAATTTAAATCATTACTTACCTCTTGCTTCTGCAGTATCATTGCATTGGCTCGATTTACTTTGAAGTTAACTGGGTTGCCATTTGGATAAGAAAACTTAATGGAAACATCCTGAGCATTAGATCTGATACGTTCTGCTAGTTTTGCCAAAGCAGAGATTCCTATTACAGTATCCTGCAAATATCAGACACAACTTATGAATAATATAGAACCATTATCAGTCTGGGTGGCTCAGTTGTCAAGACGCAGCAGGTTCAAACACAGCCCAGACTGATGATTTTTAAGTGTGCTTAAAAACAACCCCTTGTCAGTAGATTTACTGGCAAAGAACTGTGACAAAATTCCAGCACACTGATATGCTCAAATTGACAGCCTTGTTAACAAACAAAATTCTAATTTATCATTATCTTAATTTGTAAATAAACTTTTAAAAGTTTCAAACATCGTCAATCTTACATGTACAGTATTTACATATCATCTATTCTATATAAGATGATTCAAAAATACATTTCCACACTTCAGACTCAAAAGAAGAAAATAAGTTCTTATGAACACATATCCCATAATCCTCTGTTTTCCCATTATTAATGTAAGTTTGTCTTCAACGGTCTTCCAGATCCAATCTCACAACTTCATTTATGCACTCATTCATAGAAGGCTTTGACCCATACAATTTATTGCATCTACGTAGTGACAAAGTATTGCCATGTTGACAGTTGCACTAATCTGACTTTAACGTTGCAATTGTGTACAGCTCAGTAGTGACATATCTGCATGTGTTTCATTCAACCATTTCATTTTGTGAGCAGGCAGACGTGATTTTTGTGTAGTATGCAAACAGTACAGATGGCATTTTCAAAGTGACAACAGCTGAGTCATTCAACCTTTGCTGATGTTTATCATCACATTGCTGAGTCAGGAACCATCGTACCAAGTGCCTTTGATTGAGGAAGACCAAAAGTTGCTTGTACACTGGACCAAGAACAAAAAAATTTACAATGTGCTGAAGACAATCCAGATATCAGTACAAGACAGTTGGCTGTGGCATCTGGTACATCTCAAAGTGGAGGGTACTTCACAAGCAGTTCCTGCATTCGTATCATCTTCAACATGTACAGAGCCTTTCAGCTGCTGATCACCCACCACGGGAGATCTTTTGCCAATCCATTCATTTTTGTTTACAGAAGAGGCAACATTTGGAAGAGATGGAATTACAAATTTCATAACAAACACAAATGAGCAGCTCTTAATCCTCATGTGGTAAATCAGGCTAGACATCAGCAACAGTTTAGGATTAATGAGTGGGCCAGAGTTGTAGGTGACTGGTAGGTCCATACATTCTCCTACCATGTCTTAGAGATGCTGTGTACACTTTTCCAGAGTTACTACATGAAGATGTTTCCCTGCAAATACAACAAAACATGTGGTTTATGCATAATGGGGCCCCCGCACATTTAAGTCTCATTGTTCGAGATGCACTAACTGGTATCTACCATGACAGATGGATAGGTAGAGGAGGACCAGTTCCATGGCCTGCGCATTCACCTCACCTCAATTCTTTGTATTTTTATCTCTGGGGGAATGTTAAACAATTGGTTTATGCAGCAAACATCCCAGATGAAGAAACTCTTCATCAACGTGTCATGGAAATCTGCGAAATCATTCGACACCATCCTGGAGTATTTGAGAGAAGGCAAAAGTTCATGATTTGACGAATGCATGCATGTCTAGAATCAAGAGAACATTTTGAGCATTTGTTATAAGGTTTATGTGTTGAATTATGAACACAAAGTTTCATAAAAACAAGAAAACTAGGGATTTTGGGTCATATTTTCATACAAACTTATTTTCCACCTTTGATGCAAGGAATCCATGTCCGAAGTATGTAAATGTATTTTTTAATCACCCTGTATATGCATTTCACATTAAAATAAACTTAATCCCAAAATGTATCTTAAATATAGAATGTGACATTTAAAATGCAAGCCATTATCAATCGTGGTGGCTCATGGGTTATGACATCGGGGGTTTAAAGAAACTAGGACTGTAAACAAAAAAATATTTAAAAGGATATAAATATCTTATCTTATAATCATTATTCCACATGATATGTACTGCCTACTGATGGACAGCATTGCAAGTGCATTCTTCATCAATTGTACTCCTTAGAAATGTTTTATCCTTTTTAACAAAGAAAAACATCTTTCCACTTCAGCTGGTGACATTGAGATCGTAATTATCAGTTTAAGGTGTTTGGTAACTTCGCTGAGGCACTCACTCAAATTATTTTCCAGTATAAACCCAAGTAAATCAGTTGCACTCCTTATACTTCGGAAATCATCTCTAGCATAAATTATTATTCTAAGTTCTGTTTTTAATTTGATTTTATCAAGAAACAAGAATGAAATAGTAATATAGTCTGGCAACACTTGTTAAAGTTGCTTTCATATTCATATTCCAACAATGTCCAGTAAACTGAAATCTGTTTGATGCTTGATTAATTATTGTGTTGCAGACTTCCTTTGCTGGGATAGTTCTAAACTGACGAGAAGCAAGGGCAGGACACTGTCTCTTTGCTGAATCCTGGAGCGTTTTCACTGCTTAAGATATTGTGTCAACGTTATCTTTTATTTTTTTTATTTAATTGACAAATGAAGCTACAGTAGTCTCAATTGAAGAAGAATTTGCAGTTTACTTTTGTAGTACATTGTACAACATTTCAACATGTGGCATAACTTTATAAAAAAAGTGTAACCAGAAACTGAAAAAAGGTAAATGCATTTTCAGTCGAAGTCCCTGGGTTTGGTTAATTATGGAAGTCTGGAGGTTTGATTCTCAGTTATCTCCAGATTTTCAATAATTGCATCCTTGTTTTCATGACTGTACAAGAATTGAAGTTACATCTGATTGTTGAATCACATGGAAGTTGTCTACCAACAATCTCATCCAGAATTTTAATTCTTTACAGAGAATGGGCAAAAAAACTTGGCTTCTCAGCAATATTTGCAAAGAAAATCCTGATTTCTCTGTTCTAACTTAAATTTAATTGGTGAGCATAACAGGGTACAAAATAAGGATAAGTGTCCCTTACAATAGCCTACACACCAGATTGTGTAGCTTTGGGAAATTAATTTGTTGCTATTATCCCTACAGCTTCTTTCAGGACATCCAAAATATGTGATGCTAATGAAGTTGCATCATGATTGGAAGGATTTAAGAAAGTCCAAAACTGCTCACTTGTTTTCCACCCAGCAGAACGTATAACAATTATGAGCTGACACTTAGAAGAAACATCTTCATCTCATCAGCTAATTGATACAAAATCTGCATTAGAAATCTCAGAGAGAATGATGTCGCGACTGACAGATAGTATACTATCCATCAATTCATTTTGAATTGTCTTTGATGTCCCTACAAAGGTGGAGGCTGTTTTAAAATGTTCTTTAACTACATTATCCAGAGCTGACACAAAATTAATTAGCCTTCTAAATACTCCAGGGTTGTTAGAATCCATTGATTTCATCATGGGCTCTCAGAGCCAGCTTGAACTCTGCACAAAATTTAATGCAGTCAATAATTTTTGACAACGCATATCTAATTTTTCTTACTTTCTGATTGTGTAATTCTATGGTCCTACAAAAAGTAGTGCCGAGTGTTCCCTTATGTCGTTTTTGCCCAATACAGAGAGAGATCAATACAAGAATTGACATGCAATTGCGATCCAATATGTCTCCGACAAGGGTCCTAAATCCTCTATTTCAGTTTTTATCCAGCTTTTCTTTAGCAAAAACTAAGCAGGGACAACAATACAATCTATTTGTAATATTACACCAAGCAATCCATGTATTTCTTTCATATATTTCAGTTTTAAATGAGCAAGAATATTCCTTGCCGTTAAACAGTTTTTTTTTTATTCAGAGAAAGATGAAGTTTTGGCCTGCCTAACTGTTTTATTTTACACCTGTCTTCTGGTTGAAAGTTTAGAAAAGTCAGTTTCCAATAGAAGCTTTTCACTTTTCATTTTCCTAGCTACTTTCATTACAGAATGCAATACTTATCACCACACAAATCACACATTTTCAATTCAGCACACTTTTTAAATTATTCTCTTTGCCTGAAAACTATGCACAAAGCCAACAATGAAACTTTCATAAACACCAAGGTCAGGTAAGGAGTGAGAGGGGGAAGAGACGCTCTTGAAACTCAGTGAGTCATCGTTTGGACTTCAGATTGATGCTAAGACAAACTTTTGCGATTGCAGGATGCTTTTCTTGCTTCCTTCTCCTTCCATCTCTGTTCCCCTCACCCACAAACTCTCCGCTCCCGTGGGTTCTATGAGGTGTTTGAACTCATCACAAAACGAGGCATTTCAATGTAGCTTTGCGTAATTATCTAGCAAGATTTCTTCTCATTTTAAAAGGAATGCGTAAATAATATTGTAATAATTTCTTTTCTTATAATGGGAAGAAGTTCACTTTGAATTTGAATTTTATATGGGGTTCATTGAGCCCATGAACACATATGACAAGGCACGCCTGGTTATCAACATTGTCACCACCTTATCATCAATACTGTCTTTGCAATTTTTGGTATCTCATATGATGGTAATATGGGACGCGAGAATTCCTCCTAGAATATGGAAATCCTGTACAATACAGGAACATCTGACAAGTGCAGCTGTGCTGTACCCACAACCATACTAATTGCACTATTAAAATTTATTTTGTAATGTAGCCTATTGTCTTCATGGTAAGATGATGCTTTAGATTCAGTAAATTATGGCACAGACAAGTCCAGTTTACTGCAGTAAGAATGGCAAACCATTCATTACAAGCACCAGTGATGAGTGTGACAATGGTGGTTTAGATAAAGTTGTTGTAACACAATGAATACACACTGCATTCATTCAGTTGGAGCAGCCAGCATCCACACCCTGAAGAGATCTCAAGCAAACCTATATAAACCCTGAAATCAGAGAATTCATTGCCCATTCCCATCCACACTTGTACATCCCTGATTGACATCTGAAGTGTGAGATGGATTATATCCTACAATGAATTTTACTGTCCCTTGTTCCCTTTTTATTTCTCTAATCTTTCAGGTTTTCAAGGCCTGGCATTATGAGTAGTTGGTGTGCAGCACATGCAAAGGATATGAAAAGAGATATATCTGTTCCCTGGCAGGGAATCTTCTGTCCAAAACATGCAATTTGGAAATTTTAGGGATCCTGTTGTGACTAATCTGGTCACCCTTTTTGCCTCCTCATTTTCTGAACTTATAAGTCACCCTTCGTGGTGTAATGGTTACCATGCTAACTTCATATGCCCAAGGCCATGGGTTCAAACCTGGCGGAACACAATGGATTTTTTCGGATGTAAAAATCCTGAGCATGGCTTCCTTCAGAAGGTAAGTAAAGCATTTGGTCCCATGTCGTAGATTTATGACACGTAAAAGAACCTCAAGCCTGATAGAGAGGCCTCTGAGCAAAATTAAGCAGCAAAATTAAGCAGTCTTTCACGCCCAATTTAGAATGGGATGCTGAGAACCACAGTAGTTAAAGAGCGTCCATAAATAACACACCATTTTTGAACTTATAACCTTCAACTCTTAATGATATTTTGTTTGTGTTAATAACTATTACTTTTTATTTTGTTAAATATACCACAAATTAGAACCCTTAGTCTGTCTTCAGTTTAATATGAAATGCACATGTATAATTCCAAAAGAGGTTTAGTTAAATTCAGATTAATCTATGAAATCCAGACAAAAGCATCATCTTCTTTATTTCAAATTCCATTTTTTAAAGCTGTTGCACTGTGACACATGTATTGCTTCAGCTTCAGCTAACTTATGAACATATCTCTAAACCTTACATATGTTTAGATATAATTATGTTTGTAATCTAAAGGACAATAACAAAATCAACTGCCTCCGTGGTCGAGTGGTCAGCGAGCTGACTTCTCACCTGGAGGTCCCAGGTTCGATTCCTGGCTGGGGGCAGGGAATTTAACCAAAATTATTCCCTATCCCCCACAGAGTCTGGAAGTATGTACCTACAGACAACGAGTTGTTTCAAGTGCAAAGCCGATATGACCTTAGATGTTAAAGGGGGCTATATAAATCAAACAATAACAAAATAAATAAATAAAAAAAATAACAAAATCAGATTGCAATGTGGTATATAAGCAATTCTCTCTACCTACTCGCACACATTCCATCCATATACCTAGGTAATCTGAAAGCTGAGATAGGGTGTTCTATACCTCACACTTCTCAGGGTACCCCATCTCTGTCTCAATGGACAGAAGGTTCCCTGCCAGGAAATAAACATATCTCTTTTCATACCCCTGTAATTCTTATCCATCAAAACAAAGCAATTCATACTATGCTAAAGTTAAATATTAGACAAAGTGTAAAACCAGAATTTATAAAAATGAAATTACGTTTCCTAGCATAATAATTTTCCAAACTCTACTGCATACAAAGACAAATTATAATAAAATAAACTATGAAAATTATGGATATAACACTAGACATAGGAATGACTACAATGTAGTACAGCATAGATTAGCAATATTTGAATGGAGTACAAAGTATGAAGGAGTTGTATTGTATAATGAACTTATTAAATGTAAATACATTCAAAAAAGAACTGTGTAAATATTTAGTAAATAAGGTATTCTAATCAATTGAAGAATTTGATAATTGATGTTCTTATATTTTTATTGTGTTTAATTGATTTGTCAGTATTTTTGTCTGTTATATTTTTGTTGTATATAGAACCAAATTGACAATGTCTAGCAGATTGATGTAATCTCAATGGACAATAAATTGAAATTGAAATATGCTACACACCAACTGCTCACCATGCCTAGTAATGAAAACCTGAAAGATTACAAGAAATGAAACAAGAGGAAATGAGGGACAAGAAAGTTCATAGTAGGATATAATCTGTTGCAGCATTCACTCATTAATCAGGGAAAAGCACAAAACCCAAGGTTGGCATAGCTGTCCAATGGGAATTGTACCTGAGACTTCCTAAATAAGAGTTTCAGATAAGCCATTTGAGCTATCCTGCTCAGAACATAGTTATAGCCTAGGATAATTTCATAACCTCTAATCTTCTTAATTCTGATGCCATTATATTTGGAATCATAAAGGCTAACAATGAACTGCCTGGGCATTTATTCTATTCATTATAAATTAATTTACCGACATAAGAGATTTACACAAGAACCTAACTTATCCAGACCAGTTGGGACCACAGGGATTACAAAACTTTGGATAGTCCAGATACTATCAAATTAATATAAACTATATATCTATGTAAACATTTATTTTGGCATAGCAAGAATATGAAAGGAAAAAAAAATGCTTTTTGACACTTAAACCCAATTATTTTTTGAAAGTTAAACCCACTACTGTAGTCACTTTTTTTTTTTCTGAAATAACATGTAGGTTTCTTAGTTTCAAATATGTGCTGCATCTGAAAAGCCAAAATACATATGAAGCAAAAAATCAATCCGTCTAAATCAGAATTCATAGGATTGAGTAGATTCTTGTGTAATTGTAGAAATACCAAACCATTTGGAGATGGAACTTTTATTACCTATAATAAATAAATATATGTATACATATATTTATTTATTATTATATTTATTTATACATAGGAAATTTCATTTAGGAATAACTTGAAGTTTCTTAAAAAATAAACATTTCATACTACTTCCACTTCAAATGTTGTTTACTTGCACCTATCTGAATGGTTTTATTACTTTTCAAAATTGTTGAAATCTTTTTTATTTTACCTGTGTGGAAGCAAAGCCACCATTTTCATTGCGCTGAGTAACCAGCCACTTCATAATTGGAAGAGCATCTTGCACAAGTCCTCGTTGGACATATGTTAGCAGAGCATATGCTGTTGTTTCTACGGATACCGAATTAGGAAGCGAGTGCCAAGGATTCTTCTCATCTGATTTATCAATTGGTTTGGCCCACCATTTCATATCTCCTAAAAGTAAAAATAAAGTGTTACAGTAGAATGAAGATCAAAATTATGCCATAGAAAATCCATAAGATATAGTTCTCGTTTAAATGTCATATGAGATCATTCTGTAAATTTGTAGCTGCAACATGTTTTAATTTAAGAGGGATGTTGTAAAAGTTCCCAGCTTGACTCAGCAATGTAAGCATGTGTTTTCAAGTTACAAGATAATACATTTTCAGGGAATCCTGAGATCAACAACAGATTTACAATGCTGTATTCATTGATCACATTTGAAGTACAGAATTTGACAGACATTACAAAAACCTCAAATGTGGTTACTACATTTTACTTAAAATTTTGGGTAAGAGAAAAATTTCTACTCAATAAATGCCAAGTTTTATAGATCTTAAGGAGCGTGATGGGTGAAATTTCAACAATTTTTGGTAAAAATATGCATTCAAAAAATGCTAGACAAATTAAAGTATGTGTGCAAAGATTCAAAACCCTATGATGTCTGCAGTTACCTTAATTACATTTTACCATTTTATTAATGTTCAAAAATAAAATACATGCCAGCAAGCTGAAAATTTTATTGCATCTTCCGAATACTATTGTTAACAAAATTAATTATGGGATTTTTATTACAATATTACTTTTGGAAATAAAAATTGTGAGCAGAAACAGTTAACATTTTAGAAATTTTGCTTTTACAAAGGATATAATTTTTTTTCTCCTTTTGTAAAGAAGATATACAAAATCCAATACTAGAAGCTTTAGTACATGATTCTATGGTATTGCCAAAAAAAATGTAAGACAGGGTAATGAAAAATGCATATTTTTAAACCAAAAAATTGAATAACTTAAAAACCATTATAGTTAGAGAAATGAAACATGTCAGAACATTGTCTTTTTATACCCCTGATGTGTGTACCATAACTAAAGTTTCTAGATTAAAAATTATGGAAAACCTAAATTTCACCCATTCAAAGCATTCAAATTAACTTTTCTCAGGAGCATTTAATTGTAATTGAGAAGTTAGCTCCAATAGGGACACATACCAGCACATGCCCTTACTAGGGAGAATGTTTCAAAATTTGGCTAGTTCTTCTACAACACTCGGTAAAAAAATCTTGGGGATAGTTGATTCTTCAGTGTGTAACAGTGTATTAACAAATAAATAGTGCAAACATCGTAAGTTCATTTTTACTTTCTCTACACATACTATGTACATAGTGTATAGAGAAGGTATTATTGCATCCAAAAATTCAATACTGAGATTTCACCAGAAATACATGTTTTGAGACCCTCTGAATAAAAAAAAGAAGCCTTTTTAGAAAAATCTCCATGTGTATGTCTGTCTGTGTGTGGGTATGGGCAGCATTTCAATTTTTTTTATTTTCTCAAAAATGGCTCTAATGATTTTATCTTATATTTAAGATATTTATATGTCAAATAAAATCTATATCTTGAATTTTCTGGTAATAGCTCCTGAAGACCCCTTTATTCTGGATGAACTTTTTTTAACTTTGCATAACTAATAAACCATAAGAGATAGATAAAAACATACTACACAAAGAATGTGTGTGATTAATGCACAGGAATTGACGATGAAGTCATTCTCCTTCTAGCTTGCCAGTATTTGGCGACAATACATCTTCAAAGCTTGGCATGATTCTAGGTGTTCCATATCCATAATTTCTTCTTTGGTACATAATGGGCAGTTTGGTGAGGTTGAAAGGCCAATCCTATAGAGATGGTTATTCAGACAATCATGTCCAGTTATCAGATGAAAGTTGGCAACAGCTGATTTTCTTGATAATTTTGGAATTAATTTAGGATTTTATACAATTTGTAGCCACTGTAAATTTTTATTTTATTGTGTTGTTTTATTTAAATCATGTTTATCTATTTTTCTTTTTACAATGAGTTTGATTGATTCATAAGGAAATATTATCATAGCTTTTTGTTTAATTTAGGTTCATTTCTTTGCCAAAAAATCTGCCTTTTCGTTGCCATCCACTTCACAATGAGATGGAATCCATTGTAATACAACTTTTTTCCCCAGTTTATTAATTTGATGAATCATCTTTTGGATTTCTTTAATTTTTTACATTTTAAGGAGTCTTATTATTGCTTGTATAGCAGCCTGTGAGTCTGAAAGAATAACTATATGTTTGCATTGATGTAGCCAGGGAAATAAATTTTGCAGTGTTATATAAACACCTTCTATTTCTCCATAAAAATTTGTGGTATTTTTTCCAACATTTCTATAAAAGGAAAAGAACTGGCATATACCACCCCATCATTGGTATCAGAGAGGGAACCATCTGTGTATACATGTGTCCATTTGTGAGTTGGATAATTTAGATTTAAGGTTTCTAGTGTAAAGACTTTAGCTATAACTGGACTAACATTTTTTTTGTTGAGTTCATATTTTAGATTTAACTGATGTTCAATTGAAATAGTCTCAGTAGGGTTGATGCAAGTGATAAGATTTTCTCTTTGAGTTGGTATTTCGAACTTTTTTTCTAATTTATTGACTTCTTGTATGAATCCAGATTGTGTTTTTAAATGATATACACTTGAATTATTATTCCATTTATTGAAATTTGGAGATCTTATCATTTTTTATATTGCAAAATAGCTTGAGCTTCAAGTTCTAAATTCAGTGGTTTGCTAGAAGTAGCAGTCTGCAGTGCTTCTATTGGGGTTGTTTTAATTGCACCAGTTATTAATCTAAGTGCTTGATTTTGTGTGCGTTTTCTAGTTTTCCTTTGTTATTTGATAATGATGTTATTAGTACTTCTCTGCAGTATTTTAATACTGGTTTGATATAAGTATTGTAAGTTGTGTTTAATGTTTCCCAGGAACTGCCCCATTTACAGCCTGCTAATCTTTTAAGTAGTTTAAATCATTTTGTAGCCTTATCACATACATAATCTACATGGTTTTTCCAGGTTAGTTTGTTATCAAAAACTACTCCAAGATATGTTTCTTTGTCTGTTCTTTCTAAAATGGTATTATCAAATTGTAAGTTTAATTCAAATTGTTTTCTGGCTAGTGAGAATAACTGACACTTAGTTTTCTCTGTATTTATTGTCATGAGATTTGTTGAGCACCATTTTTTCAAAATTTCTAGAGATGACTGAGCTGTCACTTTTAATTGTTTAATATTTTGTGTTTTGTGGGAGTGCTACATAACTAAATCATCTGCAAATAGGGCGGTTTTCATGCCAGTATTTTGAGTGGTGTTAGGCAGATAATTTTTTTTTTTATATATATATCTTGAAAAAAAGGGTACCAAGAACAGCTCCTTGAGGGAGTCTTAAATGTGCTTGTTTAAATGTGGATGTTGCTGTACCATAGGATGTGGCATAGAATCTTTGTATTAAAAATTCAGAGATCCAGTGTACCATGTTACATTTTACTTCAATGTTTTGTAACTTTTTAATTAAGTTGTATCTCCAAATTGAATCATATGCTGATTTAAAGTCTACAAATATAGCAAGTGTATGATATTTTTTATTAAATGCTTCTTTTATCTCTTGGCTTAGTAGGATCACTTGTTCATTTGTAGAATGATTTTTTCTAAAGCCAGCCTGAGACGAGGAGAGGTAGCAGTTAAGCCTTGCTAATATAATTCGCTCCGTGACTTTTGCTATATGACTGGTTAGTGATATGGGTCTATAGTTTATAGTTTCTGTAGCATATTTTCCTAGTTTTAGAATTGGAATAATAATCATTTTTTTCCAGTCTATGGAAACAGAAGTATTTCAAACATGATTATGGAAATTTAATAACTATTCTTTACCTTTGGGGCCAAGATGTTGTAGAAATTCAGGGCAAATTTTATCTGGACCAGGTGTTTTCCTTGCTTTAAGATGTTTGAGAGCTGCATTGAGTTCTGTTAAATTGATCTCATAGAAAACACACAATTTATGTCATTGCATTTTTTTTTGTGGATATGACCGTTTTCAAGATATTTCTTGTTATCGGTTTCAGTTTTAAAATACAAGATTTTTTTTTTCATGCTGTATCAAATAAAGTATATCTATGTGTAAGCAAATGGAAGATGCCATAAGAGATAATTATTCTGAAGTGGATATTCTTATTACAAGAAGATAGATTTCTGTCATCATATTTTTCCTCTGCCATTTTTTAATACTTAAAAGTGATATAAACACCCTTCATAGCAGTCTGATGAAAATAAAGTGGTCTATGTAGTGCATATAATGCATATTTTGATATTTTTAAATTATATGGCATATTTATGACAAATCTTAATATAATGTCATCTTTTGGATATTTTTCTAAAATGTAGGGTCCTTTAAAAGTCACTTCAAACTTTAAACCATTATAAATATTACAATATTTGAGATAGGAGAGGAAAAAAAAAAAAAAGAAGTCACATCCTGGCAAACAATGGGGTGTTATAAAATATTGGGAAGATGTCCTCTGTTCTCTGTTCTTCCTGTGGCTCCATGCACAGCATTTTGCAGATGATGTCTTGGAATATTAGCAATTTCTTGCAGATAGCATCTTTCAGTTGCTGTTAGGTTGTTGGATGTGTCAGGAAACTCATTCTATAAGGTAACCCCACAGCCAAAAGTTGGTTGAAACTTTACAAATGAAACTTACAAAACTTAACATGAGAAAACATTCTCTAAGACCTTGAGAAAAACTCCTCTTGCTTTTATAATGGCATTGAACAACTGTAGTGTTTTATTTAGTGATAGCACCATAATTTGTAACTTATAAATTCTTACGGTGGTATTAATAAAATTATTTCTGTTTCATTCCACAAAATTGTACCCATAGTAACCATGAACTGAAAAAAAAGAAACAAACAAAAAAACAAAACTCCACAACTTGCCCAGTTGTTTTTATCCTATCTCAGATATTGTGATATTTATAGTGGTTTGAAGTTTGAAGTAACATTTTCAGGATCATATTAAATTTTTTACTCTCTGTGATAAGCTATTTAGATTTAAATATTTTAAAGGATATTTTAAATATGCCTAGGTACATTTTCTTGGAAATTGTCATGCAGATTTCCTTTAATGGGTTTTCAGGATGCTTTAAAATATTCTATGTTCTTGGAACGTACAGTTTTAAGTAGCAGGTAGAATTTTTCCTCAGTCCTCTGCCAGAAAATACAGACAATAGCAGACAGGCAGACTAAAATTTGCTGTCTCTATTTACCTCATTTTTCTCCCTTCAAAGCCTTTAATGTTCAGTCATTGTTCTTTTCATTCTCAATGTTTATTCCACATACCTAAAGTAAAGGACTCAGTTAATGAAAAATTAGTATTACATTGAGAATTTGGTAGCAAAATACTTAGTATTGATAGGGTTATTATTTGGCAAATTATATTGTGAGGTGAAAGCTCGGCTGAGGAATATACATATGGTGGTGATTAAGTCACATTTGCATTTTATTGATGATACTTTTATGGAGTTTTGATCATAAATGCAAGCATATTTCCTAATTTTTAGGTCATAAAAGCCTACTGTCTATTTATTATTTATGCCAGGAATACTTCACCTATCTCTAATGCCTATATGTTTGTTTGTTTTTAAACATCACGTAATGTGGATTAAATAAATACCTGGAAGAACATTTTTCTTTTCTGTCCATTTGGTTACATGGCTCTCTAGAGTACACTGCCTTCTCATATATTTAAACAGTATGTGCCAAACTGGGATTATCTTTAAGAATAAACATTTCCTACCAAACCAGCTTCTATTGAGTGTGATAGAGACAACATTCACTCTGCATAAAACTTAAACATTACCCTGAACAGTGGTTTGGAAATATCTGGTTAGTTAAAGTTGATTACCTTCAGATTGTGCTTTGCTTTCCATAAACTGAAAAGCTGTGTCTCTATATGAATGTTGTGCCAGATTCAGTGCATAAGTTGAAATGGTAATGGCATATATGTCATCCAGCCCATCCATATTCCTCACTATATAGTCAAGTGCCTTGTTAATGGCATTTCTGTATAACTGTGTTGACTGCAAACAAAGGAACAGAAAGGATAAATACATAAAATGTAATTAACCATATATCTTGTACTTTAAATAATTATAAAGCTTAAATATTCAAATCATAACAGGATTAATTTTAGCTATACATTGTCCAGCACATATTGATTTAGCTTTCTTTAAGGATTACAGCATAGGTATACTTTTTGAGAGTTGATATTTATTTATTTACATAGAATGTCCCAATGTATTGATCTGCGTAAGGTTGCCCTTTAGTGAGGCGGTAAGCAAAATACAAAGAATAAAATAAACACACATAGAAAGGAGTACATAAGTACAAATTATATGTATATAATTTTTTACTTTCTCTACACATGCTGTGTACATAGCTTATAGAGAAAGTATTGCATTCCACCCAAAAATTCAATACCAAGATTTCAAAAGAAATATATGTTTTAGGGTCCTCACTTGAATCCAAAAAGAGCATTTTTGGAAAAAATTGTGTGTGTGTGTGTGCCTGCATGCATGTATGAGTGAGAGAGAGAGAGAGAGAGAGAGAGAGAGAGAGAGAGAGAGAGAGAGAGAGAGAGAGAGAGAGAAACAGGATAACTCAAAAACAAAAAATCGGTAAAATACCAAACCTGCCGCTTAAGTTTAGTATCTTTCAGGGATGCAATACAAAGCTTTTGAGAAACATCTCCTCACCCCAAACTACCCTTTACATGGAAAAAATTTCGAACATTTTGAGTTTTTCAAAAATGCCTCTAACGATTTTGATTAAAATACTGAATATTAAAGACATTTACATGACAAATAAAATGTATATGTTGAATTTTCTAGGAATAGCCTCTAAAGACCTCATTATTCTGGATGAATTTTGCTGAATTTTGCATAATTGGTAAACTGTAAGATAGACAAAAACTTTGAACATAAATAATGTAGACCTTGTTAAAACACATAATTTATATTATATATGTTTTTTGTGGAATTGACCACATGGCAACCAGCCTTTAAAAGATTTGATTATTGCTTTAGCCTAGTGTATTCCCTTATTTTCCTTCTACTTTCAAGGAAGAAATTAATTAAGACAATTTCTGCTAATGTTATTCTCTATCATCATACATTATATAGAAAAATATGTTTTTTAACAATAATGTGTTACAGTGATGTAGAGAAAATCATATGAATGGAACTCATCAGATTTTTTAAACATATTTTGTGTGGAGTGTTTAATGCAATATTTCAACAACACCATAAGGATTTTCTGTTGTCAAATTTTTATTGAAAAGGAAAATTGTGAATTCTTGTTGGATTATTGTTTGCATAGCATAAAATCTGCGTATTTATGTATTTTGATAATAAGAACTGCTCGCTTTGATATGTAGTAAACTTTACACAAGAACACTGTTATGTAAGTTTCTTATTTTAAATTTTAGTCATTTTCTAACTTTGTGAAAGGTTTTAAATTGAATTCGAGAATTCCATTCAGCAATTAAATGTTGTCTACTTTTAGAATGTCATTTTTAGTCTAATTAAAATAAAAGTTAAGTAAGATTAATTTTTTTTTTAAAGAAAAAGAGAAGAGTGACCAGACATCCTACATTTCCTAGGCATACTTTACATTTTAAATTTTGTCCAAGAAACCAGAAAAAGCTCCGAAATCTCCTATATTGAAATATTTGGTTTAAAAATACATTTTTTTTTTTTTTTTTTTAATATTTGTGTCATTAAAATTCAGTTTGCTAATTATATGAAATCAAGATGTATTGATATTGTATCAAAGGACTACAGCAATGATAAAAGAATCAAAATACTGGAAGTGGTACACAGTGAAGCATAATTACACATTGGAAAAATGAGTCAAATTTACACTTGAATTGCTTCACTAAGTAATTAATTACCTGGGCATGTTTCGAAGGCGTATGTTGCCTACATCATCAACAGATTTTGACTGGCCGGCCTGTTGTTGGTATTTTTTGTGGACTCCTCTCCTTTCTCTGGTGGCTGATAGATGAACTTGTAGAGTGGGTTGTCATCAGCAGGAACCTGATAAATTTTGGAGTTCCCGCCGATGACAACCCACTCTACAAGTTCATCTATCAGCCACCAGAGAAAAGAGAGGAGTCCACAAAAAATACCAACAACAGGCCGGCCAGCCGAAATCTGTTGATGATGTAGGCAACATACGCCTTCGAAACATGTCCAGGTAATTAATTACTTAGTGAAGCAATTCAAGTGAAAATTTGACTCATTTTCCAATGTGACTACAGCAATGTTGGAACCATTGCAGATTGTGTTTGGCTGATATGTTATCCAAATGACACAATGGAAATAAGCAAGTAAAGAAACCTAATAATAGCAAATATATTGTTATGACTGGCAAGCAACCAGCTGATTTAGGGATTTTCAGAAGGAAGCAGTTCAAGCCCCACAGAATTATGCAGAAGGGAAACAACCAAGCTATGCAGATATTATAAAAACCATGTTCAGCATGACATAACATTTACAAGCAGCATTCAAAGGGACAAGATTCATCAGTCTCATCACAATAATTGCAGTATAGTATTAAGATATTCATCCAAAATTTGTACACAAAGGGATAAATCACTATTCCAATAACTGTTCTGTGATAATTGTCGTTCATGATTCATTAACATTCATTAACATTATTGTGTGAGCTTAGCTTGGATTAAAGACCACCTCATCAGATCCAAATCAGATCAGATACATTTCCTAATGAATAAGATGTATGACTAAGTAAAAGTGATAACAGATTTTAGTACAAGAAACACATGGCACTTCCTATTCCATACTATTTTGAAAATGAATTATTTTTATTAAATGCAGGAAACTACACTAGTAATAGAAGTGTTTAAATTTTCTATTGCTTTGTTTTATAGAAAGTGAAAATTTGAAAATTTACTTAAGTCAAACATAAATTACCAAAATTTTTGTCTCTGCAATATTTAAGATGTAAAATATGGTGGTAGATGTCAAATATTATCCATAACTTATAATATTTTGGATTACATGAAGTATTATTCTGTTTATACCGGAAGCAGCCACCAGTATATTTGACAACGGCTGTGGAAGCCTACGAATTTACATTATATTATTCTGTTTCATCTTAAGCACTCCAGTACTTGATTTTAACTGATATATGTATTGTAAGAAAATCTCATCATTACAATTTTTGTTGATTACAATAAATGTATTTAATTCAATAATTTAGCACAATTTAATCTCTCATTGTTTCAATGGTCATATGTAGTTGATGACTGCTCTCTTTAACCCAAGTGTACACTCCGAATTGAATATCAAAACTGAACTTGCAGGCCTGGTACTTTCTTTTTATATTCCCTGATTATGTAGTAAGAAATTTCCAGAAGCAGAGGTCTTTACTGTATATCCATTACATGCAGATGTGACTTGCAGGACTTTGATGTCATGCACCCACTTGCTCACATTTTAAATTTATGCTCACCTTCAACAATGAGTCAGGCTATGTAAAGGAGGACAATAATGTATATGCAACAATTCACAATGGCAAGATATAGGCACCTGCATAAAGGCACCTGCTCCCTCCACAGTACTGGTCATCCCAACAAACATCACTGCATGTCATAGAGGGGTAGATGATCAGTAGCCTCTTTCTTTGGTGCAGTAGATGACATCATTAATCCTCCTCACCACAAGGTATGGCCTTTGTTATGGTTGCTGAAGCTTGAGGCAGTATAGCCACGCCAGATAACCCTGCTGGAAACCTCAGCTGTTGGCCTGCCAGTCATAGTGAGCCTTCATCTGGCTGTATTGATAGGTCATCTCATGTATGTTATGAAGTTGGTCTCCATGTAGTCAACTGCTGCTGTTCTGCTCCAGGGGACTCCCTAACATTAGGTCACATGGCAGACCAGCTCCCTGCCAAAGACCTTGATGTCAACCCACAGTAGACCAACAAGAAAAGGGGTACCTGACATCCCAGCCTCCCTGGTAATTGACCATAACCATCCTCAAATGTTCTAGGATCTTGATATTCTCCATGCCATTTGACAGTGAGTAGGAAGGTGTTGTGCACATCTTGTGCATTCTGAATCATTCCAGTGTTTCCCTCCTCAGATTGGTCTCTAAGTTAGTGCCCTAAACGTTGTGTAGCTCCAATGGTACCCCAAAGTGGAAAACAGTTCTTCTACAAAGCAGTTTGTGTTTGTCTTGACCTCCTGGTTAGGATTGGCATACACCTCTAACCATTTAGGAAGTAATCCATGACATCAACAGGGATCTTACTCCTGCCTGACCCAGGGAATGGTTCAGTAATGTTAATGGCAATGTGTTCGAAAAGTGCTCGCAGTTGATTCTTCTGCATGAGACCCCAAACTCCTGGTCTATGAGCCACGACTTGTCACATCACTTGTGGCACCACCTCATAGTGCCTGCCTTTAGCCTCAGCCAGTAGTTCCATTGTTGTCAATCATTTGGTTGAGTCCCAAATGCCCTTCCAAAGTACTGCAAAGTACTGCATATACTTCTTCCATTGCCTTACTCCAAGGGATGATCAGCTGTTCCTTTTGGGTCTTTCCATCAGGTGACTCCCAAACTCTAATAGTACACCTTCTATGGTCTTCAGCAAGTCCAACTGGGTCCAGTATACACACCACTCCTGGGTGTCATTCTTCCCAGTTTGGTCCAGTTCCTGCTTCCACTTCTCTTAGGAGTGGCCCCAAATCAATGTCTGCCAGCTGCTCCCTTTCATGCCTGTGTATCCCATCCATCTGCAGCTACTGCCACAATCACAAGGACAGCTGTGGCACGCTCCTTCTCCTCTGGACAGGGTCCTCTTGACATAGAATCTACATCAGAGTGTCTCCTTCCTTTCCAATGTCTGATGAGAAGTTGTGTCTGTCTGGCCCTTCAGGTTCTTCAAACTCACTGCCAGGCGAGAGTGGAGTGGTCAGTTCTTAGGCGCAATGGTTGACAGGTGCTTGTGGAAGTGTTGCAGCAGCTCCCACCAGGTAAGGTAGTAATTCTTTTCTGCCTTGGAGAGCATCTTTCTGTAGAAAGCAATTCTGGCCATCCTGGACCTGCGATAGAATGTCTCCAAAACCAGTGGCACTGGCATTGGTGTTTACAGATGAGAGGGAAAATTCAGATGAGGGAGTTCATGCAAAAATTGCAATGGCAGTTTCAATGGTAAGAGCATTGGCATAGAGAGAAAAAGATCAATAGTTTGAATTTTAATTGTAGAAATGACATTTTCAAGTGTAACTCAACTTCCCCACTCACTATCTACTCAAGGCTAGTGAGAAAAAGTTATCAAATACAACTGCCTAATGTTTGAATTAATTCAATAATTAAACTAATAACTTTGCCATATTACCTGATCTTCCAGAAATGCTATCAGAGTGTACGCTGTCAGAGCTAGTCCTTTAGCTGCACCACCTTGCATATCACGATGGCTGACCTTACCAACTTCAGGAAAACTGCCATTTGCAGCTTGATTGCTAGCTAACCAGGCTAATGCTTCCTGAAGGACCTTCTCTTCTATATTTATATAGGGCATAGCTTGACGGAAAGACTTCGCCACAAAAGCAGTCAACCTATAATCATAAAGTTAAAGTTATGGGAAAAAAAAGTTAAGTGTTTAATAAGGAATTTATATTTAGTTTAAATGTGATTCAGGGTTGAGTTACAACAGGCTTAGAGAAAACTGACAAAGAAAGATTTTGTACTTTATGGTACTCTGTTTAATAGCATTTTCAAACATTTAACATACTTTCATTTTTACATCAAAACTCTAAACTAAAGGAAAAATATTTGTATTTACATTTTATGTACCTACACCTGAAAGTCTTTTGTTAAAATGAGTGCACTAATTCCTTTTTCACCACACATAATTTATCTATTAACAGGAATATGAAATGCAGCTAATTATAGAATGGAAACTGAAAAGTTATTATAGATTATTACAGCACTTAATAATTTTTCCCGAATGTATACTGTGAAAAAAGGAAATATACTGTTTCTCAAAACAAACAAATTATCATCATCATCATTGTGGTTTTTATTATTTATTATGTATTAATTATTTATATTTACTGTTGTTGTTATTGCTATTATTATTATTATTATATTATTTATTAATTATTAATATTTACTGTTGTTATTGCTATTATTATTATTATACTTATTAATTATTAATATTTACTGTTATTATTGCTATTATTATTATTATTATTATTATTGCTATTATTATTATTATTATTATTATTATTATTATTATTATTTATAATAATAATCAGTACTTTATTTCTCACTCTCTTTAATGTGCCAGCAACTCGAGACAATCAAAAGGCTAGAGTGGCACAATGTGATAAATATTAAAGCATGTTTTTGCTTTTCTGTACCTTCTAATTTTAGCATTTCTAAACGTTTGCAATTTATAAAATATTGCAATAGTAACACAGCAACACAACACTACACTTCTTATGTTAAAATGGACAAATATTGTGACAGTGATTAGACAGGCTAACATTCATATGATAGAATATGTAATAAGAATCACTCTTCTTTTATGATTCACTGAGGAAAAAATATATATTGGTTATCAAACAGGTAATTTAATGTCTGGTATGATATAGCTGACAATTTTTGTATATGTATATGTGTGCGTGCATGCTTGTTTGTGTGTGTGTGTCTGTGTTTTTTTTTTTTGTTTTTTTTTTTTTGTTTTTTTTATAAATAGTTTAAGTAGTGGTTGTTTATGGTACTGCAAAATCTAATATAGTAGATACATTTAACAGATAAAAGATACAAACCAGGTGCTGCCACTTGGATCACTCATGCCAAATGCACTGAAAGATCCATCGGAATGTCGATAAGTCAGCTCCTGTTGATACCCTGTTTCTATATACTTGAGTGCCTTGCTCTCCACAGCTGGTGTTAGCTGGTTTGTATTCTAAAAAGAAAAACATTTTTCTCATTTTTATTAATTTCTTTCTTTATTTTTTATATTACTTTTATGTTTTGCTTTTTTTTTTGTTTTGTTTTTTTTTCATACTTTGAGGCATTGCTTAATTCTGGCAAAGCACAGTATAATATAGATTTTAAGGTTTATTATGCATAAAATGTAATATTGCCTCATAAATATTAAAATCTATAATTACATGTCAGGTGAGAAATATTTGTATATATTTATTGAGTTGATTGTTTATTTAGTTAAATGTAATCATGAAAATAACTTTGTTAGGTTAAGATTGTAATCAAGGATAGAAAAATTCAATGAAAATATATATATGTTTATAGAAATGTTAAAAAATTTGTCAATAATAGCTAAGAATTTTGCACAGAAAATGAGGTCTATAGTGGAGAGTTGATGTTTCACAATACTTAACAAGCCTACAAGTAGAAGGGTGAAATTCTATTCACTATTTGTTCATAATTTGCTATGACCAAATCCAGATTAGGGAGGATAGTACTACACATTTATTTTTGGAAAAACCATCAACATTTACAAATAAAGTAATACAGTTAAAGATAAACCAACAGGTCATGATAATAGAAAAAGAAGATATTTAAATTTTACCTAATTTTTTGTAGACTAAATCAATCCTCCTGATCTTCAAATCTGTAAATCTATTAATGATGTCATCTAAAAACTTAAGTTTTTCTTGCAACACGCCTAGAATAGAAAAGCTGGCCAAGGGATGACAACTGTTGTTGTGAAATTGTGTTCCACAAGTAATTTTTATCCATCCCAGGCATGAAAAACTTCTTTCCATGGATATACAAGTGGATGGCAAGCAACATAACTTATGGTCTTTCTGGAATACATCTTGAACACCATTGTGCTGCACAATTTCTAAAGCCTTTAAAACACTAGTATCATTATAATTGGTATCCACATAAAACACCTTCTAGACACTGAGGTTTCTTAAATATGTTTGGATAACATTGAATCAAACTTTTAGCGCAGATAAAGAAAAGTCCTGTAAATCTCCTTGAATTTTATGCTGTCTATTAGAGTTAAAATGTGCAAATTTTGAACTCTTAGTATTTATTTGCGAAATGATATTGTCAATCATTTCATAACACAAATACCTGTATTTCAGAAAATCTTTGTAATAAGATAATTGGGAATTCTGTCTTTTACGGTTCAAATTACTAATATTTTTGCATCAAGAAATATGTTAGAAAAAGAAATGAGAACACTGTCATTCATATCAAAAGTTTATTGAATTTTAGCTGTACAATAATCTAAGTCCAAAAGTTCTTCTGTAGCACATCATGCAGCACACTATTTAAATGAATATATCCTAAAAAGTAAAAGCCAAAAATTAAATTCACTCAAGAAATCTCTGCATTCACAAATAGATATATTGTCAGATGGATAATTGATTATTATTTCTTCAAAAACCTCTTTGAAACCCTTCTAATTTATACTGCTGCTCTACATTAGAATTTGATGTTCATCTTGTTTCCACAGCACTAGAATTCAGCTTCTAAAAATTGATTTGAGGACATAGTTATGTTTACCTAAATTGTGAAGGAAAGATGGAATGCCACTTATGTTTGCAAAAAATATTTGGCAGTTGGAAATATTTTTACAACTCTGTGACAAAAATAAATTAAAATGATATGTTAAACAATGATTAAAGAAAGCCTAAGGAACTTTGTCTTTCAATTTCACTTTAAACCACACATTATTTGCACCATCATAACTCTGACCAATTACTTTATTATAATAACTGAATTGCTGCAATGTATTATCTAATAGTTCAAACATGCTTGTGCAGCATGATCAGGACTCATAACATAACAGCCTTAAAAATGCTCTACTAATTTCACATCTGAAGTTACCAACCTCACAACAATAGAACATTGACAGTTTTGAGGAATATATGTTTACTGTCAATTTGTACAGAAAAATAATCAGTTTCATTAGTCTTTCTGTATTTGTTTATGTATGTAAGCTGAAATATATTCAATTATTTCATGTGAATTATCTTTGAGGCACTGCTAAATACCAATTTAATTCTTTCATAATGGTTCCTAATTTCATCAGAATATACAGAGAAGCATATTAAGTTCCTTTTTGAAATTACTGTGATTATATGATGAAACACTTTTATCATATCCTCAAAATGATAACACTTGTTTTCCTAAAAATAGTGTGGTCTTAATAATAAGTGATCCTAATTAAATGTAAATTTTCAATAAATATTTTAATGCTTAGTACAGATAATTTCTGTAATAACATCTGTCCAACTTCCTTTCAATATGCTTCAGCTGTAACATACATTTTAAATGTTCTGTTAAATATCCATGTTTATGAAAAGCTCATGTTGAGTTCATAAAATCTCCAAATCCTGTGGTATTCCAAACACTTTTCTTTTCTCATGAAAAACGACAAGCCCAACTGAAACATTTTTGTAGAAAAATGCCACTGCATAGTTACATATATTCTCCAAACCATGTATGTATTTTTAATATGAAGCTAATAGAACTGCCCTGATTTTCTTTGTGTTTTAATGGGAACTGATGTATGGGGGAGTGGGTCAGTAAAATATTAACAGGTCCTTTTCATCTTCTCATCATTGGGAAAATGTCATTTCTAACTCACTACAAACCACGCTGTTTTCTGGATTTGTTAATAAAAACCACTAAACACTAACAAAATTAAATAAATTTAACTAAATATTAGGAATATCTTAAATTAATCTCTTCCTCAGACAAAACTAACAGAATTTAATTCACCAACACAACTAAACACACAATGCAACAGCATAATTTTTCCCACCAAGTGAGGCTGAAACGGAAATTTTCAAATCTGAAAGGAAATTCAATATGAGGTATTTAGAACAGCTACCCAACATGATCTTCAGTGGGAATTGAATGACAATGGGATGAAAGGCATATGCAGAAGCATTTTAACCATGCTAAAAATACAAGCATTTCAGCCTTTTCTTAACTGCTGTATAAGGGAGTAAGAGAAAAGATGGTGAGAAAGAGGAGGAGAAAAGGGGCAGTCAGAATGGTCAGCAGAATGAAACAGAATATGCTTCTGTCACTTCCTGAAAGATTGCAGATAGAGTATTTTGTGAATTAGCAGTATAAGATACAAATATGTTTGAATTTCAACTAAAGCTTTAGGTGAAGAGTCAGTACACCTGGTGTGCTGCTGAACAGAAAATTGAGCAGCAATTTGGAATGAAGATAGCAAATGAAAAGAGTTTTTTAATACCTACTTTCTGCTTCACTCATTGTTGAGGTTTTATAATGTTAATACTGTGCTAGAAACTTTGCAGCTGCAGCTGTACTAGTTGAGCAAGTATTTTATGGTTATTTATGCACCTAGTGCTTCATAATATAAAGTATGGTCCATCACAAATGCTGCAGCCACTTCAGCATAGTGATTATACTTCATTGAATAAATTAAATTAAGAATAAAAAATTATCAGCATGAATAGCTTACCTTCAAATATTCAATGACTACAATGTTTGGAACAAAGTTAAGCATATTTTGTTCTCCACATCCAAAAGGCATCTTGATAAGATTTGCCAAATTAGGTATGCTTGGACCCAGTATATCACCTGTGGATTGCAACATAAGTAGATGAATGTGTTTATTTAGTTAAGTAAAATTCAAAGCCATTACCCACATGATAGTATAATGAAACTTAATATTAAAAAGGAATGACTTTATAGGTTATGCTGAAATGAACTACTACATATGCATACCTACACTTTTTCTGTATAAATTGCAACACCATGAAAGAATGTAGAGATGCTTGTGAAAATTATAGTAAATTATATGGTAGGTAGGGAATGGCAAGCAATCAGTTAGATAAAAAATGATTCTACATCCCAGAAAGCTGCAATGCCCTCTGAACTGTTTTTTTTTATAGTGTTTAATGCCCACTTTTACTACATAGGTACCATAGGTGATGACACTGATGATACATCGAATGAAGATGGAGCACTAGTGGAATGTGATGGCAGGGGAAAAAGGAGAACCCAGAGAAAAACCACCCCAGCACCGATTTTTCCACCACAAATCCCACATGCAGTTGTGTGGGAGCCTTGGTGAGAGTCAAGTGGTCTAATCATTCAGCCATGGTGCGGCCTCTGGACTATGGAACACAAAAAGAAGACTGTTGGACAGGCCGTAAACCTTACTTTAAGGGCCACCATGGTTTATCATGCTAAAAGATAGCAAATAACAAGAGTTTGCATCAGGATATTGCTGCTACAGTGGGAAGCAGTGGATCATGATCTGTGCTGATAACAAGGACAACATATCTCATCCACATGGCAGTAAAGCTTCATCACAAGTGTTGGCACAATGTGTGCCTCCACTGTTCAATGATATCTGCTTCTCTCCATTGCAGTGGATCCCTTTACCCAGGATCATCAACATCTCAGATTACAATGAGGTTGTATTTGCATAAGACATCATGGCGAGTTGTATCATCTAAATTGCATTCTCCAGTATCACACTGGCAAAGGCCAAGGCCAGGCATGATAGTGTGGTGCCATATTGAGCTGAATGGAAGACATACCCTTCCTTCAGCATATAAGGGACGAGCATAAGAGAGAGGTCACTAAAAATAAAGATGGTGGATGCCTCATAACAGGGTGGTCAATCTTCTAATTTGAATCACTAAGATATATAACCAGAGAAATCACCAGAAAAATTATTTACAAAAGAAGCACTATTTCACTCCTCTACTATTATAAGCCATTGCCATAACATATATCAGGTAATTTTATTAAATGAAAATAGAGCATTGCAATGAAGTTACCCATCAACTTGCTTCTCTGCCATAATCTGGTGGCATCTTAAATGTTAAATTAAGCACTGAATACATTGCAAATCACTGTATTGTAATAGTATGAAGAACAGCTTATAGGTATGTTTTAATATGATTTTAGTATACTTACCTAAACCAAACAATTAAATGCATTGTATTTTTTTATGCAAATCATCTTCCTCTAAAAATAAAACCCCATCACACAAACGAGCAACACTTTCACCAAAAATTGCAAAAACATTCTAGTTAACTACAAATATAAAACCTAGCAATTAATAATAACCCAATAATAATGATAATAATAGTAATAAATAATAATAATAATGATAATAATAATAGTAATAATAATAATAGAGTGCTTTACAATTAGAGTAATTATTATAACTATTACTATATACCTATGTATATAGTAACAAATAATACAGATATAAAATATGATTAATAGAATATGATAATTAATATGATCAGTGTGTCAGTTGGTAACTAAATAGTTGGAATGCAAAGTTTGAAGGTCTACAAATAACAAAACAGGGCAACAGTATGATACACAATATGCCAATTATATATGCCAATACATGTAACAGGCATATATAATTGTGGAGGATTGGCAGTATGAATGGAACGTAAGAACTAGAATATCACCAGATTCAAATGACTTATCTCATAATGGTGGAAAAATGTTAAATTTGCATTTTAGTAATATCTCATATGCTGTGTCCCTTAAACTGCTGAAACCAATTTTCCAGTAGGAAAATGCCCAACTGAAGGTTGCCAGAAATATTCCCAAGCACAACACATAGCCTGCCCATTCATTAGACATGTTTATTGAATTTGTAGATATGTTATATGGTTGGTCAACAATTAGCCAGTCAATGTCCAGCATGTAGCTGCAATGAATTATAGGCACATATACATGCAGCACAGGAAGAAATCCAAGGTCTCTTTGATTCAATGCCTTGGACTCATAGAGTTTCACAAAATACTGATGACTACATGTGTATTAGGCTGAAATGCTAATAATTTATGTGCATTGATATTAGGAGTTAATAACATAAATTTATCACAAAATAATTTAAGTTTCACTGTGTAAATCACTTTACATTCTTATCTTGTTGATAATTACTGGTTAACAAACAATTCAAAGTGAACTAATCTTCAACAAAATGGCCACAGAAGCATAGTAACTTAAAAGTTTCACTGAGTAAATCACTTCGCATTCATACCTTGTTGATAATTATTGGTTAACAAACCGTTTGAAGTGAACTAACATCTACAAAAAAATGGACACAGAAATGTAATAATTTAAAAGTTTCGCTGTATAAAACGCTTCACATTCATACTGTGCTGATAATTATTGGTTAACAAACCATTCGAAGTGCACTAATCTACAACAAAATGGCCACAGAGAAGCAATAATTTAAAAGATTCACTGTATAAATCACTTCACATTCATACCTTATTAATAATATACATTTGTTTGGGTTCTCATGATTCATTCATGGTGTTGCAATTGTCAAAGTCAGGAGAATATAGGTATAATAATGTATATCTGTAGCAATGTAAGGTACTAAAAACCAATATATTGTCATTTAGGACAAAAACAGTATAACATTAAAAAATTATTTAATTTCAAGAAACGTACCTACAACAGATATCTCTACTGCTTCTGACCCAGGTACAACATTAAGAGGAAAATCCAAAGTAATGTTAGAAGCAAATAAATTAGTGTTTCTCAGATCCACAAACATGGCTTTATTATGGTACTGGGTTTCTCCTTCAGCCTGAAAAAAGGAGAAAATTACAATAACATTGTGCTAGATGAATCCAGTTGATTTCATTATGAAACAACATAGATTCTCTAACTAGCAGTCATTTTCCAAAGTTGTAAATGCAATCTGTAATTGAGATAAGTAGCTACCAACAGGTCTCAGGAAGAAAGAAAATTCTTATAGTGTGAAGTATGCTGTGCACATGGCTCTGTTTACTGCAAAATTTCTGGTAAATTTATTATTTTTTTGAGATTAATATTTTTAATAAATATTGATTTTTTTTTGTTGAAGAGGTTTTAAGTTATATTTTTGGTTATGATTATTTATCATATGGAATATAAGGAATATGGTATCTCTAAATTATTTAAGAATAAAATTAATAGACAACCAGTATTATGTACACATATGGAATTGAAATAATGGGGGGGGGGGGGCTGCTGTAAAAACACATATCACATATGGACAGATTGCTTATATATGAAAAGAAAAGTGTTAGAATCGTGTTTAATTTAAAAGCCAGCGAATCATGCAGGGCGACATTTATTAACAAAAGGATACTAACCATATACTCGCTGTATGCTTATAGAACAATAATGTTGTAATAAGTATGGACAAATAAAAAATAAACAAATGTATGAATGCAATACAAGACGCAACATGAACTATTACAGATGTAATGTAAATAAAAATTGTATCTGTGAAAGATGAACTATATCAAGGAATTAAGCTTTTTAACAAATTACCTCTAGAAATTAAAGCAGTCGCAGAGGTGTCAAAACAATTTAACTTAAAATTGAAGGTATATCTATTAAATAAATATTAAATATTAAATATACTTATATAATTTGAATGAGCTATAAATTGTGATGTTGTGTAAATGTATATATGTATGTAAGGACATGTCCAAAATCATTGTATTGATAAACTGGATGAAATAATTTATAATCATCATTATTATATAAATAAAAAATCAAAAAATCATTAAAACTAAAGAAAGAAACCTAACTTCACTAGTTACATAGTGATAAAAGTTGAAAAGAATTAAAAATACAGCAAAGAAACCTAACTTTATTATTCACAATAACAAATAAAAGTTTAAAGCATTAAAAGTACAGCAAAGAAACCTAATTACATAATACATTTGTTAATAAAAGTTCAAAAGCTTAAAACTAAAGCAAACAAACTAACTTCATGTCTGATTAGTGTTTCTTTGATAAAACTACATAAGGCATTCACATCTTGGGAAAGCAGAATGATGTGTTGCAGCTTATGAACTGTTTCAAGATCAATTTGGTCACCCTACTTTTGCTATTTCAAAATAAACTTGCAGAGCATATCTCAGAGACTGCTGTCTCCATTATCAGCCTAGTTTCATAATACAGATACGAGGGCTGTCCCAGAAGTATCTGATCTGACGTTGTTTCAAAACAACAACAATGGTAAAAAGTACCAACCTTAGAAAGCTTAAGTTTGAAGTTTCACAAATTTACATTGTATAGCATTTGTTTGGCAGCCATCATTAGTGTATGCAGTCAGCAAATTCGTAAACATGGATAAAACTGGTCATCGTTTGTGATACAATATTTTCATTTAAAGATCTTAGTCCAACTAATATTAAAGCTGAGCAAGATTTTATTTTGAGGGAGACTGCTCCTTTGTTTACAACAGTGAAATATTGAGTGGCAGAGTTTAAGCATAAGAGCTACCAAGATGAACATTGCAGTGGTCGGCCAAATGAGGTTACCAGTCCAAAAATTGTAAAGAAAATCTACAAAATGGTACTGGATGACCGTCGACTGAAAGTGTGCAAGCTAGCAGATATTGCAGGCATTTCAAAAAGTTCTGTACATCGCATACTGATAAAAAATTTGGACATGAGAAAGTTGTGTGCAAGGTGAGTGCCACGTTGCTCACAATAGCACAAAAACAGCATCATGAGGATGTCTCAGTCGAGTGTTTGGCAATGTTTTGCTGCAATAAATCTGAGTTTTTGTGTCAATTCATAACAATGGATGAAACCTGGGTCCATCACTTCACACCTGAGATGAAGGAACAATCAAAACAGTGGTTTGGAAGGGGAGAATCAGCTCCAATGAAGGTGAAGACAGTTCCATCTGCAGGTAAGGTCATGGCGTCAGTTTTATGGGATGCACATGGGATAATTTTTATTATCTCAGAAAAGGAAAAGTAATCAATGGCAAATATTATGCTAACTTGTTACAGCATTTGAGTGATGAAATCGAGCAAAAATCATTTAGTGAAAAAGAAAGTTTTGTTTCATCAAGACTATGCACCAGTTCACACGTCCATTATCGCCAGGGCCCAAATCAATAAGTTAAAGTTTGAATGGCTTCCTCATGCACCCTATTTGCCAGATTTAGCCCCCTCTGATTATTTTCTGTTTCCAAATTTGGTGGTAGAAGATTTGCCAACAACAAAGAGGAGGATTCTGCAGTTGATGGCTATTTTGCAGACCTTGATAGTTCTCACTATAAACAGGGTGTCAAAGCTATTGAACATTGTATAGAGCTGAAAGTGGACTATGTAGAGAAATAAAGATGTTTTTCCCCAAAATTGTTATGCTTTCTTTGTTAGGTCGGGTACTTCTGGAACAGCCCTCGTAATACTTTATGAAATATTTTACATAAATTTAATTTTAAATAGTGAAAATAGAGTGATAAAGTTCATCTTGAAGAAGTTAATGTGAATATATATAGTTAAATATAAGACAATACATATTTAAATTTGTAGAATAATCCACCTAATCAATAAATATCTAATCATTACACAAAATATGTAGATCTTGTTAAAACACACAATTTATGTCATATACATTCTTTTATGTAGAGCTGAGTTTCAATTTTAAACTACTTATACTTTCCTCAAACAGGAAGTGACAATTCATTGCATCTCTCTGGTTTTACTGCAGGCCATGCAAAGCAAACCAAACATTATTTGTTTGCCATAGGGCCAGCTTTTAAAAGATTTGACTAACGATTTAGCCTAATATATTCCCTTATGTCCATTCTACTTACAAGGAAGCACGTAATAAGACCATTTTTGCTAATGTTTGTCTTGATTAGCATGTCATAAATAAGAGGATAATCTTCTGTAAGGAAAGTTGTTTGTGTAACAGCTAGAGAAAGTCATATGAATGGAACACGGCAGATTTATTTTTGTAAAAGCCACATCCTTTATTTCTTTCTTAGAATATTCCTTTTGGTGGAATCATATATAGAAATTCAAATAGACAAAATAAATAAACAAATCAGTCCCACTACAGCAACAAATACAAAAATAAAACAGGATTTTTTCACATTGTTTGTAGTTGAACTGTATGTTTTCCTTGTACATTAAAATCACAAAAGATGACATCATGAAAACAAATGATGCTAAATTATGAAAGAACCTTTTCTATCACTCAAGACCAACCATAGCTTTATAGAGCACATTTCCTGAAATATAGAATTTTAACTGAGCAAATACTTGCTTCTTTTTCTTCTGCCTCATGGTCTTAGACCATTAGGCCTGTTCCATCAAGAGAACTGATCGATCTAACTGGCTTTTGCAAAATCCAAAATATGATTGCTGCAGTGGTATAATTAAAATGCTATTAAAATACTTATAACCAAGAACATTGATAAAAGTGATAACAAAATAAACAGAAAGACACAAATATGGTGCAAAAAACCAAAATAGAGATTTTTTGATCACTTAATGCGCCTTTAAAACCCTTGTGTAATGCACTGCATTGATAAAATATGGAACACTCATCACCATGCCCAAATCATTCTCAAACTATGATACTCTACAGCACCCAAACACATTTGTTTTTCTGGATATGGTTTTGTCATCCCTCACAACAGCTGTTTTTAGACACCTGATACCTTAGATCTGGTACCCACTACTGTTTTAACTTCCTCTTTGTCTTGCATACCAATTTTCCTCAGTCTTTTAGCTCTTACTTTGGCTAGAAAGTTTCTTATATCCATTATGTTTTTCCTTTATTTTACATTATAATGCTTTCCATACAATTTATTTTGCCAAATTTGACCATTCCTTTTTACTTTATTTCTCCCTGAGAACCTAGTTTCATTTTCCAAAATATCTGCCAATTATTATCTTTCTTATTACCAATGAGTGTTTCTCTATAAGGACCCTTATTTTTAGATCTTTCAATTGCAGCCAATAGTGATGGTTCAGTTCCCCCTCCCTCCATTGCTTGAAAAGAGCAAGCACTCTTATCCACTACTGAAATTATAAAGCCATAAGCACGCATTGTAAAAATTGCATCTCAGAGAGTCCCTTGTGAATTTGTTGTTGTTTCACACATCCAGAGCAATCAAATAGATATACTCTAATTTCATTTAATGTGAAGATTGCATTTCACCAGTTACCCAATTCTCTGACACACACACACACATGCACGCTTGCACGTACGTGCGCACGCACAAAGCATGCACACACACACACACACACACCTTTTCTCTACATGTAATGGGATGTGGCAACTCTAAAGTTTATGACCCTCTTTACAACTTTTATTTCACAAACATGGCCACCTAATTTCTGCGACAAAAGTTTCATGTTAATAATGCATTTTAAGAATTGATGAATTAATTACCTTAACAAGAAGCTTCCTTTCAACTGCATCTCCTGCCAAGGAACTTGTTGCTGTTGCTTTAATAGTAACATAGCCAAGTTTTTTTGGCACTATCATAAATGAAACAGAAGTTCCACTATTAGCTTGCACTGTAACTCTCTTTCGGCGATACAGTTCAAGCTCTGTGAAAAGAGAATTCAAATTTTACACATGAATCAATGTATATAAATAATAAAAGGAACTATAGAAAAACATTTAGATTCTTAACATTGCATTCTAAGTAATTTTATCTGTTTTTCGGTTTTAACTTACTTGGTTGATCATTTACATCATTTGATATATCAGCAAATTCAAAGTTTTCCAGTTGTGGATTTTCCAAAGTAACATCAGCTTGTAAATCTTTGTCCATATAATTAAAAACAATAATTGGAATAGCGACAATTTCTCCACGTATAACTGAGTAGGGAAGGTTGATAGAAATAAAGAAAGGTCTGAACACCTGAAGCTGAAAAAAGTAACCAAAATGTTAAACAAACCAAATAAAAAGCAAAATAAATGGATAACATTAAACAAAAGAAAGAAATATGCAAACACAAGCACTGTGTGGTTACCTTTCTTGGAGCTTTTGTAAGTCCAAGCCCATATATTGGATCCACTGAAAATCCAGTTATGACCCATGATGTTATAGTATCTGGAGCTGCTTTTCGAATAGAAGCCTTGCCATCAAACCTGTGCATGGTTAAAAAAAATAAACATATATGATTAATAAAAAAGCAATTAGTGATAACTTTTTAACATTAGTGTAAATTTAGTTTATCTTTGGCAAAGAATTTTGTTTAAAATAGAAAAGAAACAAAAGCAATTGCTCTCCCTCTTCCTCCCTTTCCTTCTCCCTCCCTCTCTCTTTTGTTTTTAGTATTCTTTTGGATGATGAATTAATGATGAAGAAAAATTATTTCAGTAACCAAAAACACTAAAACTGCTCAATTATTCTCCTAAATAATAAAGATAAAACCATGAATAAAAATCTCTGCCAGGCAGCTTAAACCAACTTAAGTTTGAACATGAACCCATAACGAGGGAAGCAAGAACATTATCCAAACACTACCTGAAGGTTGCAGTCAAATTCTAGGTTATTTTAATTTTAAGGCATTCCTTTTTTTCTTTTGCTATATAGTTTTATTGTGGCATCTGCAATGAATTCATGAATTGCATTCCTTTGCCTGATCTGCAAAAATCATAGGTATTACAGTTCAAGCAGATCTGAAATGCAGCATGTCTATATTACTCAAGCGCTGAGATCATGACATAATAGTGTTTAACACCCGCTTTTACTGTAATGGCACCGCAGGCAATGACACTGATGATACATTGGAAAAGATGGGCACTGGGGGAATGTGATGGCAGGGGAAACTGGAGAATAGAGAAAATCTGCCCCTGCCACTTTGTCCACCACATATCCCACATGCGGTTGCTTGAGATCGAACCCGGGCTATCTAGGTGAGAAGCAAGTGGTCTAATCTGGTTGCTATGTCAATGAAGATCCTTTGTTTATATGGATAGGAGTTGACAAGTTCCAGTATGAGAAAAGTATACGTTTTTCATAGCAGAAAACAAAAATATGGAATGCCACAAAAACCTCAAACTCCACGAAAAAAATGTATGTAACATAAATTGTGTGTTTTAATGTGCTCTACATTTTTTGTGTAGTAAGTTTTTGTCCACTTCTTACGGTTTAGCAGTTATTCAAAATTTAGTAAAATTCATCCAGAATAAACTACTCTTCAGAGGCTATTGCCAGAAAATTCAAGATATACATTTCATTTGTCAGGTAAATATGTTTAATATCCAAAATTTTAATCAAAATCATTAGAGTCATTTTTGAGAAAATCAAAATTTTTCGAAAAAAGTTCCATGTAAAGGGTAGTTGGGGGTGGGGGGATTTTTCTCAAAATCTTCGTGTCGCATCCCTGGAAGATACTAAACTTAAATACCAAGTTTGGTATTTTACCGACTTTTCATTTTTGAGTTATCGTGTTCACAGACACACGGACACACACACACACACACACACGCACACACACACGACCTTTTTGTGAAAATGCTGTTTTTGGATATTGGGGACCCTAAAACATATATTTCCGGTGAAATCTTGGTATCAAATTTTTGGTGGAGTGCAATACTTTCTCTATACGCTATGTGCATAGTGCGTATGGAGAAAGTAATAATAGTTACAACAAATCTTCACTTATCTTTTGGAATCCTTGGACTAGTTTCGCAATAAATCTATTGCATTATCAACATTAATTTCCTTTTGGTCTGGCTTTTTATGTTGTTTATTTACACTGATATGGTTACTGCTACTAGATGGATTGTGTTCTAATGCATTGCTAACTACTGGAATCAAAACAAATTTGGTGAGAGAGTCAATTGGAGGTATATCAAAATTCATTGCATGATTTTTATACTTTAATATAAATATTTTCTCCCAAACCACTAAATCTATGGGTCCATTTAAGTATTTTAATAATTTCACATCTGGATTTATTTCATGATTAAATTTCCAAAAATGTTCTGCTACAGCTGATTTATCAATTTGTTTGTGTTTAATATTCCTAAAGTTTTCTTTTACTCTGGTTTCCAAATGACGTTTAGTCTTCCCAATATAAACAATGTCACAATTTAAACAATTTAATTGATAAATACCAGATTATTTATTTTTTGAACCTTTAGAAAAGCCTAACAAATTTTGTATACTGCATTTATTTTGAGGAACCAATATTATACCATGCTCATACAATACCATACCATGTTTATTTTCAATTTACAGAACTTAAACACATTTATAAACTTGCTAATTAAAATAATGTAAAGAATATGATTTGCTGTTGGTGTAAAACTAGCAGACAGTTATAACTTTAAAATTATTAAGAGTTAGAAACAATCTAAATTGGGTCAATTAGATTTGGCAATGATTCCATTTTTATACCATCTAGAAATTATATGAAGACTACATGCATATTTATAACTTTTCACACATAAAAGACTTTCACCTTAGCCGTTTTTGAATCTGAGGTCTTCAGTTCAGCAGGTCAGTGCTTAACCATCTGGGTCACTCTGATCAACAATAAATTTGATGTGTTCAGAAAACCACTTAAACCAAGTATATAAAGTAACAGATCCTTGTCAATATGTTATATCTAACATAAATTCTGATACTTGGCTGAAATGTAATTACTTTTCCTACATGAACTGTGTACATAGTGGTTAGTGAAGGTATTGTATTGCACCCAAAAATTTGATGCCGAGATTTCACCGGAAATACATGTTTCTAGACCCCTGAATCCAAAAAAAATCATTTTTAGAAAAATGTGTGCATGTGCGTGTGTGGGGTGTGTATGTGTGTGTGTGTGTGTGTGTGTGTGAGTGCGTGCATGTGTGGTGTGTGGGGTGTGTGTGTGTGTGAGTGCATGCGTGAGTGTGTGTCTCTCTCTAGCCTTTACATGGAAACATTTTCGAAAAATTTGATTTTTCAGAAAGGCTCTAACAATGTTCATTAAAATGTTGCATATTAAGGATGTTTACCTGTCAAATAAAATGCATATCTTGAATTTTCTGGGAATAGCCTCTGAAACATCTTTATTCTACATGAATTTTGCATAACTGATAAACCGTAAGAGATAGACAAAAACTTACTTAATAGAAAATGTAGAGCTTGTTAAAGCACACAATTTATGTTATACACATTTTTTTTTTCATGGAACTGGTCATTTTTTAGATATTCCTTGTTATTGGTTTCAGCAATAAAATACTTATTCTTTTCTCAATGGGGATTTCTCTACTCCTGACCATACAAACAAAGGAACTTCCACCACATAGTAACCAGCTTTTGATTATCGCCTTAGCCTATGATACTCCCTTATTTCCCTTCTACTTGCATGGAAACAAGTAATAAGATCATTTCTGCTGATTTTTTCTCGATTAGCATGAAGTAAACAAGCTTTTTTAACAATAATTTGTTGCAGGAAAAAAAAATTTTTTTTTGTTACACAGTCACAAATTTAAACCTAAATAATAAGTGAGACAATTTTTTTCTGCAACACACTTTCAGGTTGAATTAAATATTCATAATAAATGGTGCTAGGTCACAGCATGCTTGAATGGCAGCTTAAGATAGCTTGAAACTACTTGAGAAGTGATGTCATCTTCTTGAGTAGATGGAGCTGAGCTCAAAGCCCAGCACAAGCTTTATAATTATTGTGTTCTTTATGGCCTACTTGGAAATTGAAGATTAACATTTTGATAATACAGGGTGTATATAAATGAATATCAGGGTTTAAACTCTTTATATTTATTACACTCAACTTACAGTTATAAATGATATGTCAATCTGCTAGACAGTGGTAGTAGCAAAGATGGCGACTAGTAAACAGAAAGCGTTTTGTGTTTTGCAGTTTGCAAAGACCGAATCTGTAGTTACTGTGCAACGTGCGTTCCGTGGTAAGTTCGGTTGTGATCCTCCTAGTGATAAAAACATTCGTAGATGGTATAATCAGTTTGAAGATACCGGCTGCCTTTGTAAAGGGAAGAGCACGGGATGACCAGGAGTAAGTGAAGAGACTGTCGAGCGAGTGAGAGAGTCGTTCACTCGTAGCCCAAAGAAATCAGTCCGGAAGGCTAGTCGTGAATTACAAGTTCCTGTGTCGACTGTTTGGAAAGTTGTAAGAAAACGCTTACAGCTACGTCCTTACCGTTACTACAGGCTCTAAAGCCGACAGACAATGGATTGTGTGCCAAAATCGCAAACGACAATTCCTGATCTAACGCCATGCGATTTTTACTTTTGGGGCTTCATCAAGGATCGTGTACGTGCCCCCGCTACCAGCTGACCTCCCTGAATTAAGAAACCGGATTGAAGCAGCTGTTGCTACAGTTACTGAATGCATACTTATCAACGTTTGGGAAGAACTCGGCTATAGACTTGATGTGTGCCGTGTGACAAAGGGTAGTCACATTGAACATTTATAAGCTTCTTGGTAAAACTGTTTTGAGTTGCTTTTTCAATAGACATATCATTCATAACTGTAAGTTGAATGTAATAAATATTATGAAGAGATAAAAACCCCGATATTCATTTATATACACCCTGTATTATGTTACACAAGGAAGACCTTAATTGTCGAAAAAGGTTAGTACAATTTCCAGCGCTAACATATAATGCAAACTTTGTAGTGCAATAAATATAACTGAAGAAAGTAGGAAGTATTAATGATCACTACTGTAATATTCTATTTTCTCTGCCATATACCTAATAGGTAAAGAAGGTATTGCATTCCATGCAAAAATTTTACATAAAAATTTCACCAGAGGCTTTGAAGTCCCTTAATTAAAAAAGAAAACATTTTTAGAAAAATATGTGTATGCAGGTGCATGTGTGCAGCATAACCCAAAAATGAAATATCTGATAAATACCAAACTTGGTGTTTTGGACCAGATCTTCCAAAGATGTGACACAAAGATTTTCAAGAAAATCCCCCTACTGTTTACAAGAAGATTTTTTAAGTCTGTGTTTTTCTCATAAATGGTAGTAATGGTTTTGACTGAAATATTATATGTTTCAAATATTTACATGACAAACGAAACATACATATATCTTGAATTTTCTGGGATTGAAGCCCTTTTCATTTGGAAGGACCTTTGTATATTTGATAAAATTGGTAAATGATAAGAGACAAACACCAAAAATGAGAGCTCTATAAAATGCATAATTTATTTCTGATAACGTGGCACTGATCTTTTCCAAAACATATTTTGTTATTGGTATGAATTTTCAATAGTTTGCTGTATTTTTAAATTAATGTCCCTATTCAGTTGTTTCTTGAAAAGTCATGGAAAGAGAATAGAATTTCTAGCCCAGCATATGGCAATCAGTTGTTAAACATCTGACTTCTGATTCAATTTGCTCTATCCACTTGTACCAGAGGTCTCCACTGGGTGGGTATAATCAGGTCTGCCTTCTTACCTCAAGCAAAGGAGAATAGCATGCATGAGTGGGTTGTGCTCTGCTGTGATATCACCTGGTGTGTTAGAACTAATTGGGTTTGCTGCATTAGCTGTTCCTTATCATTAATACACTTTCAGCCAAATTAAAAAATGGCTGATAATTTGCAGCATTTCTCTCTGAACTTCAAAACAAACAAAAAATACTGGAGAAATAACAGGCAAACCCAGCCCTTGTTTACAATTAATACAGAGAACGTATATATTTGAAATGTGATTTCATATTCAGGGGAAAATTTAATTATTTTTATTTACTGTATACTTGGCATTATATATTGTATAATAGCATTTTCTGGAAAATATATAATTTTATAAGATCAATATTTATTTTCGTTACTTGGTCATAGTTGTGTGTGTGTGTGTGTGTGTGTGTGTGTGTGTGTGCGTGCACGTGTGCGTGCGCATGTGCGTGCGTGCATGCGTGTGTGTGTGTGGCAAAGAAGTTTCTCTGTAATAGGAATTTTATAACATGTCATAAAGGAAATGCAAATGTAAGACTGATGTTTAATGGGAAACTCAACTGTATTTAATTTATTTTCTCAAAATCAGATACATTTCATAGTATTTGGTAATTGAATATAGCAATATAAAAGCACTTATGATAAAATACCTGCCAGTTTTCATCATATACTTAAATGAAAAACTTTTTTAGAATGTTTCTTTTGATATAGAAATAATACTTTATATATTTCACCATGCTGCACAGCTTTTGCTATCCTGTGACTACTGCTATCATCTGATGTTTCTAACACAAGCGCTTTGCTGCTTGATTCAACTTTTAAAGTGAAGTCTCAGGTACCACTCAAATGATCTAGGCAGGTATGACCGTTGGTTTTAAAGCCAGTTTAATAGGGTACTAACCCAAACATGCCATCATATTTCTCTACCAGACCCACCCAAGTTGTTGCAAACCTTGGCTACCAGCCTGTGAGACCTTCAGTGCCTTTCCCTGTGCTCACTTCCTACATCTGTTCTGTCATCACATGTGCATCAGTCACACATGAATAACATTAGCAATGTTTACAAGTGTTAAGTTTTGAAGTGCTTTCAAAATTCAGTATACAGTACCACAAAGAGTGTTGTGTATGATAAGTATGTGCTTACATCATTTTGTAGGGAAATTGTAAGGCATTGAAATTGTAATTGAAACTAAATTTCCTGGCATGTGTTCCTTGTTTGCTTGTAAATAAATTCCAGGAGGGAGGATCAATTTGTGATAGGAAAAGAAAGGTAAACAGATGTGTGCTTATGGAGCAGAAATTAGACAAAATAGGAGAAAGGTTAGAATGGCCACCTTAAAAATCTCTTAAGTGCCTTGCACAAGAAACTGATATTTTGAAAACATGGAAAGCAACAAAACTCTTAAAACTCAAACCATATAGGGTTACTCTTGTCCAGGAATTGCTACCACCTGATCACCAGAGTTGGGTAAATTTCTGTAACTGGATTTTGAGAAATGTTAATAATGGAATAGTAGATCCACGATTAACACTGTTCAATGATGAAGCATGGCTTCATTTACATGGCCATGTGTCGTCATAACACAACTGATATTATGCTACAGACAAACACAATTTCGTTCATGAAACCCTCTTGGGTATGGTGGGCAATAAATGGACATAATCCTGTCATAAGGTATGCTTTGTGTTTATTCTGATAATTGTTAATGTGATTTGAGATTTTATTTGGCATCGACACCTGTGTGATGGGCCATGCCAGCCAAGTGTAAAGTACGTGACCGGGCGATGACTGAGTTTTGTAGCATATTTGCACTGCCCTGTGTAATGAAAATATTTCTGCAAAGATTTATCATGACTAATATGAAGTAGATAGAAAAATAAACTTTAATAAGAATAGAATCTATAAACAATTATATAAAAACAAACAATTATAAGTAAAGAAAGTATGTGAATGTAACACATCAGATTTATGATGTGTAAATTACTGACTTTTCTTGATAAGCCAGCATTTTATTCTATTATTATCCTAACATCACTCTGCCGTTGTTTTCTTATATTCATTGTTTATTTAAATTAAAAAATGCATTTAGGCCTGGAAGGTTAAGCAAAAAATTTTATGTGTTCCATTCACATAACTTTGTCTACATCTCTGCAACACATTATTGTTAAAAAGCTTATGCTTCTATTTACTTCATGCTAATAAAGAAAAAATTAGCAGAAATAGTCTATTGCTTGTTTCCTTGTAAGTAGAAGCAAAATAAGAGAGTACCATAGGTTAAAGTGATAGTCAAAAGCTGGTTCCTTTGTTTGTATGGATAGGAGTTGACAAATTCCTGTAAGAGAAAAGTATGTTTTTCAAAGCTGAAATCAAAAACAAGGAATATATCACAAACGATCAACTCCATGAAAAAAATGTATATAACATAAATTGTGTGTTTTAACGGGCTCTACATTTTTTGTGTGGTAAGTTTTTGTCTGTCACTTATGGTTTAGCAGTTATGCAAAATTCCATAAAATTCATCCAGAATAAAGTAGTCTTCAGAGGCTATTCCCTGAAAATTCAAGATCTACATTTTATTTGTTAGGTAAATATCTTTAATATATGATATTTTAATCAAAATTGTTAGAGTCATTTTGGAGAAAATCAAAATTTTTGAAAAAAGTTCTATGTAAAGGGTAGATGGGGGTGGAGGGATTTTCTTGAAAATCTTCATGTTGCATCCTTGGAAGAGACCAAACTTATATACCAAGTCTGTCTGTCTGTCTGTCTGTCCGTCCATCACACACTTATGCATGCACGTACTCACACACCTTTGCACACACACACACACAACTTTTTCTGAAAATGCTTTTTTTGGATTCAGAGGGAACCAAAACATGTATTGCCGGTGAAATCTTGGAATCAAATTTTTTGGGTGAAATGCAATACCTTCTCTATACACTATGTACATAGTACGTGTAGAGAAAGTAAAAATATCATACTAATTTAGATATTATTTAAATTATCTTCGCTATCATTAAGTAGCAAGGATGATGAGTACAACCAATAATCAAAATCTTATCAAGAAAATGGTGTTAGCCATATTTGGTGTGAGGGTTCTATCCCAGAGGGCAGAGTTTGAATCTCAGTTGAGGTTAAGTTGCCTGGATAAGCTTTTTCCTTGATTTTATCTTCTTCTTATGAGACAAATGACAGGTAATTCTTGGCTCAGTGGATCCCAAGCTCATTTGAGCATCATCTCATCCACTGTTATTGCAGACTGGAGTTGTTGAGAGAAACAGTAAACATAAAAGAATTAAAGTGGAACTACATATTATTATGGATACACTGTGATATTCTGACAATAAGATAAATTTTAAATTGAAAAATATAATGCTAAAGTAATGGGCTATCAAGCACTCACCTTACTACTAGCACAACAGTGTTACTGCTGTTTCTTCTAATGTACTGCACTAAAAGTTCAGTTAGAAGAGCAAAAGTACAATACTGGAAAAAATATGGGTAACAATAAAGTTCTATCTTTGCCATACAAGGTTTATGGACATTGCTTATGGGGGACTCCACACATTTTTAGAAATTTAGTTAAGTGCATGCCTCAAAGTTAAAGTACCTTAATAGGGAGTCATGAAAGCCACTCTGAATATTAAATTTGTTATAAAATTTACTCTTTTGTTTGTTTGTTTTTTTTTTAATTTAGTTCTCACTTGTAAATATTTATTTAGCATTTCCTTTGTTATGGGAAAAATTAATAATAGCTCACATACGTTTGTACATGGTGAACAAAATAACATAAAATATATTGCACATGGATACACAAAATCAACACAAATAATTAATAAAATTAATTTGTAGATTGTTAGGCTTAAACCTCATAGTTGTTATGGCATAAAAGAAATTTTTCCTCTATAGATGCGTGTCTATCATTTTATCACTAGTGAAAATCTCTATGTACGCCTTTCTACTTCCTTTAAATAAATTACGAGGGGCATACTGAAAGTCATGAGCAACACTGTTTTACAATCTTAATATTTATTTTTAAGCCAAACCAAATACATCATCATAATCTACAGACTTTCTTTCACTTTTCGACATAGTCTCCATTGTTTTGCACACATTTTTCCCATCGTTCTACAAGTTTGAAAATGCCCTTCTGATAGAACTCTGTTCCAGCTGCCTGCAGACCCTGACGCACTGCTTTCCGAATATCCTCCAGCGTCTCGTAGCGTTGGCCACGCATCTGCTCCTTCACAGAAGCGAAAAGATGGTAGTCGGAGGGTGCCAAGTCGGGACTGTAAGGAGGATGTGGAAGATTTTCCCACCCTAATGCCCTGATCTTCTCCATAGTGGCATGGGCAGTATGCGGATGCGCATTATCCTGTTGAAGGATATTCCTCTTTCCAGGGCGTTTATCACGCAAAGCCCGACGGAGCTTCAAAAGTGTCTTGATGTAGCAGGCAGAATTTATGGTTTGTCCAGGTTCTAGAAAGTCAACCAGAATGCAACCTTGTGCATCCCAAAAGACACTTCCCATAACTTTTCCTACAGACTGCACTGTCTTCGCTTTCTTCTTCGATGGTGAGTTCAAGTGGTGCCATTCCATACTCTGACGTTTCGTTTCTGGCTCATAGTGATGGAACCAGCTCTCATCTCCAGTCACAATACACGTCAAAAATTCATCACCTTCATTATGAAATCTCTGAAGAAGGTTTTGTGCAATGGTTCTTCTCTGAAGTTTGTGGTCTTCAGTCAATAAACGGGGGACCCAACGGGCACAGACCTTTCGATAACCCAAACTGTGGATCATTTCTTGCACTGCACTATGTCCTATTCCAAGTTGCGCAGCAATTTCATTCACAGTGAAACGCCTATCTCCTGTAATGAGATCATCAACTCTTTCCTTGTTGCGTTCTGTAGAGGCAATTCGAGGACGCCCACTATGAGGCGCATTTTGCAGACTCGTGTTTCCATCTTTGAAATGTTTCACCCATCTTCTAACACTGCTGGCACCCATGCAGACACTTCCATACGCACGTTGAAGTATGAGATGAATTTCAGGAGCAGAGTTTCCTTCTTTCACAAGAATTCAATGACAGCACGCTGTCGAAACGAAACATCAATGTCAGCCATTTTTCAAACACCGTCTGTGGTCACATGATAGAGGCTAATGACGTCATAATATGTCAACATGTGGCTTAAAGTCTGTAGATTACGATCCTGCAATTTGTTTCGTTACAGTGTTGAAATTTAAATTTTTACAATGGATTGCTCGTGACTTTCAGTACGCCCCTCGTATATAGTTTTTTCTGAAGCTGATTGATACCAATTTTCCAATTCCTTTAAGTGGTTATGGGCCTGGAATCACGAGAATAATGGTTGAGTTTGTGTAATACAAGCATCGGCTGCAAATCAATCGTGGCATTGAATTATTTGTTGGAAAATTTTTTTGAAATACGATGGACAGATGCCTGGACTTCAACTGTACTATTGAGAAGTTAGAAGGAGACAAGAAAATTGGTCAAGATAGAACCATCAAATTACGCTTTCGATAAGAGGGAGAAGGTACTGGACACTGTATGGGGTGCAAGATAAATTTAAATGAAAATGAAAACTAAAAACTAACTATGAAAACAAATATTCAATGCCCAGCTCATAATTTTGAGTACTTCAAACATAACCAATGAGGAGCACATCATCTTGTAGTACAGCAAAGGATAATTGGAAGAAATTTTTATCCATTTATGAGCAGAGTTCAGGGTAGCACCTGGAGCACTTTCAACAGAAAGTGTGAAAACGAGAGCACTGAAGTTCTGATTAACCAGTTACAGAAGCTGCTTAATGATTTGAATACTGAACTTGTGAGTCTTGATGGTAGTAAGCTGCCAGATCCATTGCTGATACCAATGCTTGTTGTGGGAAAGTCAAAGGATATGAAGTCATTTACAAGTAGTAATAAAGTCCCTAGGTGACACAAATGTTTTAAACATGGTCACATTGCTAAACATTGTAAAACCCTAGGCAAATGCCTTTGTGCATTTCAGAGAAATTTGTCTGAATGTATAGCAGACGGTGGAGCCTCAGCTCATATGACAAACAATGAGAACTATTTTCCTACAAATAAACCATTCACTGTTCCTAGAACTAGAAAAATTGAAAGCAATGAAATAATAAGAGCCTATGCACAAGGTCTGATATTACTTATACAGAAAGCATTGCATCAGAAGCTCTAGAAAATCCTATGATATCAGACTAGAAATTTGTATAATGGATTTTCAAATATCTTTGAGGAGCTTTAAGATAGAAACTTAATACTTTAAGATAATTGGTCTTTATCAGTACAAAAGATTATAGAGGAAATAAGTATGGGAAACTTATGGAGGGTGAGAGAATGTCTGGAGGGAGATTTTGGAAAGAGATCAGAAGGAGAATAGAGGATATTAATATTCAAGACATTTTTAGCAGTATTAGGGATAAGAGATGATCCTTGATATACATATATTAATTAAAAAAGATTGGGGGAGGGAAAAATATATTGAAGTGTGTAATAAATTGGAGAGGGAAGGGTGGGCATGATATAGAACTGGAGCAATAAAATTACAAGGAATGAAAGGGAAAATGGACCCACAGAAGTGTCCATTATATGGGAGAATGGAAAATGAAATTATTTTACATGACAAAATTATGGAGGGACCATGGGTACCAGCTAGGTGGTCGTAGTTACCAAGAAAAATAATTAAAATGAGAATTAGGAAGTCTAAGAATACAGATGAGATTAGAAAGTTGGGGGAGTTATTAGGAAAGGCTAAAGAGAAATATAAAAGAGCAATTCTAAAATCTTAAATTCATAATTGGAAGGATGCATAACAGAAAAATTGGAATATTTAAATATAAGGGAGTTAATAATTACGTAGTAGTGAACCTGGCACATAATATATTAATAAACACGGTGTTTACTTACATGGCAACTCAAATGTAAGTATACAGGTTGTTTTACCAGAAAGAAAGAGGTGGTGTATCTTTATGTAATAGGGTAAAGCAGGTATGTATGTTGGAAGTGAAATAAATTCATTCATTCATTCACAAAATGTTTTAGTGACTTTGACTTTGCTTGCAGCACAGTAAAGGGAAATCAAGAACTGGTAATGAAACACAGTTTTCCAGTGGAACAACTAGATGATCTAGCAGAAAGCACTCATGTCCTATATTGTCTACAGCTGAGACTGAGCATGTGGTAGCTACAAAGGAACTAATCTGGGCCATCTAATTTGACAAGTACATTAGTCACTAAGCAACACTTACTTGGAAGTTTTGCCAAAACATGTTTTAAAGGTTTTCCTTCATTTTCAACCAGACATCGACTAATTACTAATCTCAAATTAAATTATTATAACAATAGTTTTCAAACTACCATGATAGGAAATATAATCTGGGTCTCCCGACTTCTACAAGATATGACATCTGTGGAGCAGTTACAGGTCTTAATGTGGACAAAAATAGTGTCATAAATTAACCAAGAATTTTACAACAGAACAAAACACATTAGCCTGAAATTTCACTGCATCTGTGCCAACACAGGATCGAGTAGCAGACATCTTGACAAAAGCTCTCAACCCACAACCTTTCACTCACAAGGGGCTCATCAGCATTTCCTCTATGGATATCAGCAGTTTATTTCATAACAGAATGTTTTTATTAGTGTTCTATTTTATTTTTATGAGGTCTCCAGGTACACCTTTTTACTCACTTTAAATAATATAAATAGTTTTTCTGAAATTGATTGAATTGTTTTTTCCATTTCCTTAAGTATTGTCTCTTACAAAGCTAATTACTATTTCAATATGCTACCACTAGGCCATGTCTATGATCAGAAATATTCTTCTCTTTTAATGAAAACACAGGGTCATCACTCTTGATGTCGCAGACTGAGCTCAATTTTTATAGTGAAAATACATAAAAACAAAAATGCCTGTGTCAGCTTTCATTTCCATTAGATTTCTATATGCAGGGAAAAAAGTATAACGTTTTAAATTGTAAAGCTAACTTTAATACCTGGTACTATGCTAGATGCTGATAATAAACTTCGTCCCATAACAAGACTATAAATATCTGCATATAAAACCAACTAAAAGTAACTTGCATTCAAGATTTCATATAACAATGAAAAACATTAACTGCAAATATGTTTTTTTATTGCCCCCCCCACCTTCCTCAGTGATGGGTGCCTTCAAGAAAGAAAAAAAGAGATATAAATTGCACAATTTTGCAAGTTCTCTTGAGTCACTTTTTAAACATATATTGTGTGTGTGTGTGTGTGGGTGCGCGTGCGTGTGCACATGCGGGCGTGCGTGTATGTGGGTGCGCGTGCATGTGCACATGCGGGCGTGCGTGTATGTGCATGCGTGTGCGTAAGGGATTGGATATTATCAGTAATTATTCTAATTTGCAAATAATTTTTTTTCTTGCCAAACTTAGGCAAGACACAGGTATTTTTTATGTACTTTCACTAAAAAACTCCCAGCTCAATCTGTAATATCAGTGTTTCAATGGCACATTGTAAACAAGGTAGATAACTAATTTGCTCAAACAGATTTGGCTTTGAAATAGGCTTTGTTTTCACACTTTCAACTACTTCCCGATAGTTATTTTATTTCAAAATGTATTTATATGTGCCTTACCTGAACACTATTAGTTAAGTGTATCTGTAAAAGCACCCATGTTCCTGTGTACACCAAGCTCTGTTAACCATGTGTTTCTGTAAGGCTGAGGTAACACTTTATTGCACATCTTATAATGTACCATACTTTTTTCCAGCACTCTACTTACTGTCATTTCAATGGAAATTAATCATAGCTTTCTACAAAATATACTACAATCTGTTTCTGAGTGTAACATGCCCAATACTGTGGAATAATTGTCATCTATTGAAACTTGTAAATTCATTAAAATAAAATTATATTTTACTCTTGGTAGATGCTAAATATATTTATAAGTATTATTGAAGTAAAAATACTTTCATATGCATAATAATGTAAGACTTTTAGGATTATATCAGTTGACTATAACTGTGGTTAGAGGCAGGTCCTTGAAACACATGCTCCTAAATATCTGCATAAGAAAAGCTTTTATAGTGTTCAATCTGCTCATATTTCAGTATCTTAATGTCAGCAAATACATAAGCAACAAAGGGCTACATTATTATTTGGTATTAATGTGCAGCTATTAAAATAAATTACAAATAATAATAATAATAATAATAATAATAATAATAATAATAATAATAATAATAATAATAATAATACCTACTACATTTGGAGAAAGACATAACTTTAAAAGCAAATTCTGTTGAGAATGTGCCTACCCTGAGGAAATATTGGAGAAAAGCCAAGTAGAGGCAATGTCATGCGTGAGAAAGACACGAGGCCTATTCCAAACAGGGGTAGGAATACGTGAGAAGGCATAAGGGCCTGCAAGTGGGGGACGAGTTGCAGGCCTAAACACCACTGGAGGTCCAAGGTCTGGCTTCACAACAGGCTGCCCTGGTGCTGGAATGGGGCGAAATGGGGGTCGATTCTGTGCTATCAAACCAGTGCCCCCGCTTGATCCTGAAATTTAATATTAAGACTGATTGCTTTCCAGCATACATTTATAAAACATAAAATACACTTTGAAATTAAAAACTAACTCAAAGAAATGCTTTGGCTGGTCTTCCCCTTTGTATTTCACTGCTTATATGTGGTATAATAAACAAACAGATAATCATAATTTGTTTTATAAAATGATAAAATTAAGTGAGATATGAGAATCTTTTCAACTTATATTTTATTTAGGGGAAGGGGAGTTTGTTTATTTTAAATAATGAAACATAGTATTTAAATTATCAAAATGCAGGCTGGATGTTGGTGTACTTAGAAACATTCCTTGTATTCTGACATCAAAGATTTAGAAATTACAAATTAATGACCAGACAATATGCAAATATAATTTTGATGAAAGCTGTGATGTCCCATGCAGACTGACACAGATAAAATATATGATAGGTGATTCTTTTTAGTAGTTTCACCTCTACCTAAGTGTTACTATCATTCATCATTTCAAGAAAAATAATTTTAGTCAGGCACTTTGTACATTTGGGACTTAACAACACTCCATTATTTAGCAGACAACAACTTGGTACTTTAAAAATGACATGAATTAAGCATTTATATCTCAATTATTATAATAAATGGTGTGTTATTTATGGACACTCTTTAACTACTGTGGTACAGTGTCCCATTCTATATTGGGCATGAAAGACCACTTAATTTTGCTCAGAGGCTTCTCTATCAGGCTTGAGGTTCTTTTATGTGCTCTAAATCTACGACATGAGATCAATGGCTTTACTTCCCTTCCAAAGGAAGCCATCTAAAGATTTTTACGCCCGAAGAAATCTATTGTCCTCCGCCAGGTTTGAACCCGTGACCTTGGGTATATGAAGTTAGCATGGTAACCATTACACCACAGAGGGCAACAATTATTATAAGAATAAATATAGCATTGTGTGTGTAATATTATATGAATACAATGGAAAATTAATATAATTGTGAAGCATTGGTTTGGAATTCATTTTCTATTAGCATTTTATATTCACACACACAGAAGGAAGATATTAAAGCTGGAAGCTTTTATTTATAAATACATGTATATAAGCATGTATCACTTCCTCCTTACCAACAAGTTTTAGTAGATCAGGCTATTTAGAATGTGGTGGCACTAAACGTATGACATAACTAGTAGTCAGCAAGCCCTACTTTGTAGTACTCTTGTGGGTAACAGAAATAACATCTTTGAGTGCATTGCATAATTGCATAATCTAATAGGTAAGGAGCTAAGTTAGAGAGATAGAGTGAACATTTTTAAGATTAAGAGGAGCTAACATTTTTCTCAGGAACTGCTATGATTCCATTTGAAGCAAAATTTCTTTCAACAAGATTTTCTCTGGAGTCAGTAATCAGCATTATGACTCTCCTCATTAAGCATCAAATGAGCTCCATGTTTTCATGATAGAAGCTATTTTCAAATTAAAACAATAACCCAAGCTGCTTGGCGTTATACTGCTGGTGTTATACCTCAGTGGATTTCTCCTATTTTTCATACAATTTTGGCAAATTTCCAGAGAAGATATAAATAAAAATATTACAAAGAAGGTTAATAGGTCAATTGGAATTAGTAATTTTACCTGTGGTAACTAATCTATGTTTTTATTTACTGACTTTTTTTGCAATAAATAAGTCACTCTTTTTCCTATGATTGGCTGGATTACATAAAAGATGGAAACCACTCACTACAAACTTCAAAATGTTAAATGAGACAGAATATAGGAAATTATGATATGAAAGGGCATGAAAATCATTATGATAGACTAAATAACACACTGGAGTGTTGTATGACAGCAAAGAAAATACTGTAGGTGTTCTCAGCTTCAAGCCAGGTGAGAAGATGCGGAGGCATCAATGTTTCCCATCATCAGCATGTGTAAGATTCATCACCTGATGATGGGAAAGATGCATGTTCCCGAAATGTCAATGGCTCCACATCACCTCACCTGGAGTATGTTCATTACCAGGAAAGCTTCAGCTCTTACAGCAAAGAAAATATTCACATTTTATCTCCAACACTTGTAAGAAACTCACTTAACAGCACATATCAGATTTTGCATTCCATGACGTACAATTGTGGTAGTCAAATCATGATGTCAAACTCTCCCTGAAATAATGATTTGATTCAACATTTTTAGCAAGAAGTTCAGAATCAATTTGATCATTATGCAACATACACAGGGAGGCAGTGTGCTTATTGCTATCTATAGAAATCCCAGAGTACTTAGAATTGTTTCAGGTATGTAAGAATGTTAATGCAGATATAAAAGTAGATTACAAACAAGGAAAGGCCTAAGTAAGTCAAAATTAATTACTTGGGATAGATGGAAAATCAGATTTTCTATCTGCATCTCAAAGGAACATTATTCAAAACATAATAAATGATATAGCTAAATATGGAAACAATGAGATAGAAAAAAACAGAAAACTTTTCAACTATTCTCATTCTTTCATTGTGTTGTAGATCAAACAATGTTGTCTTAGCCTGTATTGCTATAATGTATACATCAACTGGAATGTTGTGTACAATTAGTTGTCATATTCTTCTCATCCATACAGCATTTTGTCAGATTTTCCACTTTTTCAACTTAAAACACAGTACACTTTTTTCTCTTTCTTCTACAATCGTTTCTGATATCTACAGCAAAGCTGTCAAACTTCATCAAGTTTGCATTCCTCCAGCAGGTACAGCAATAATTAATTTGGCTTGCTTCTGTCTTGAAGTTGCATCAATTGGTTTGTGTTATTGAGAAAACTGTGAAAACCCATCTTTAATCAAATATGCACTCTCTGTAAAATTATGTATGCACTACTAGTAGCCCCTCATTGTTTCTACCTGGTCCTCAATGCAAGTTAGGCAAAGCAGCACTGCTAAATTTACATATCATATCTTGCTACATATGAATTATTCTTCTAAATTTCTTCCACTAGCTATGCATTTTAAAACCTCTATTTTGAAGCCACCAATAAAGGCAATTGGGACAGGACAGCAGACTTATGGGGATCCATGATTTTAGCATACCTGGGAAGAGATAGACAATAGTATATAAAAGCTGTGAGTGTATCACTGTATCACAATTTATACTTCACACCCCTAAAATGTCACTACTTTTGCATATTGTACACACACTGTGGGTGGGCTTTGTAATATACTTGTGGTTAAGAGAAAATGGATTGAGTTTGCTTTCTACTCTTAAAGACCCTATACAGTATGTAAATGATATATAACCAAAACTTATGTATCTTCCTGAGTAAAACTCTGCTGCAATTTTCTTGATAGGTGTCTCTTTTCTACAAAAATAGGTCCAGCCAAATTTTGACTTTGTTAAGATATATACAGGAGTGTGCTCTACAAATTGCACCATCTTACACCTGAGTGCACTAATCTGTTCTTCATATTGTGTTGTCACCCTCCATGGTGTAATGGTTACCATGCTAACTTCATATACCCAAGGTCACGGGTTCAAACCCGGTGGAGGAGGATGAATTTTTTCGGGCATAAAAATCCTTAGCATGGTTTCCTTTGGAAGGGAAGTAAAGCCGTTGGTCTCGTGTCATAGATTTACGGCACGTAAAAGAACCTAAAGCCTGATTGAGAGGCCTCTGAGCAAAATTAAGCAGTCTTTAATGCCCAATTTAGAATGGGACGCTGAGAACCACAGTAGTTAAAGAGCGTCCATAAATAACATGCCATTTACAGTATATTTTCATATTGTGTCAATGGAAAATTCCTTTGCTACCATCCAAGAAAAGCCGTAAAACAAAGTGCGCAAAGTCTGCCTCTTTGGTGCAAGAGTAATATGTCTGTCTCACATTCAGGAGGTCCTAAGTTTATCTCAGTTAGAGTGAGTTACCCGGATAAAGCTTTTTCTGGGGTTTTCCTTTATCCTGAGAAGACATATGTCAGGCAATTTAAAGCTTATATGTCCCATACCTACTCATTTGAGCATCATTAAATTAATTTCATTAATTCATTGTTCAATATAACCTACCAGTTTAAAAGACATTAAACTTCAAGCAAATAAATAAAAAAATCCACAAGGAATTCTATGTCTACTATGTCATAATACACAATTTTCAGCTCATATATCATTTACATCCATTATAGGAACATAATTTGCATAATGATAGAGCAGACTTCTTTTTAAGTTGCAAAATTTTTGGAAGAAAGCAGAAAAAGCTGAGTCATTTAATACTTCTCACAATTCTGCTCTGCATAAATTAAAAATTGGCAATATCTTTCCTATTCAAGTTCACAATGAAGTTAGCTGCCTCACAAATCATGTAAGGAAGAGGAAAGTACATAGAAGTCATTTAATACAATGCAGTATTATAAAGAAATAACAATACTCTAATTAGAAGCATTAAAAAATGTGTTACTGATATTTTGATTTGTGAGTGAGAATATCTTTAAAATTTGTCAAGTGTACAAAGAAGAAACCCAGAAATGAATTTTAATTTCAATGTTTGTTAATGTAACTGCAATAGCTTACAGTTTCAAGCATGAATATAGAAAATAATAGTAAGATTAATAGCTATTGTTAAATCACTACAAATAATGTTTAGGACACTAAATTTTTATCATTCTTCACTTTTGTATTCCTTTATTTTGTTAAATAAAGCTTATTTGAAATTGTTTTGAAGAGATGCTTAAGATAATACAAAGTACAATGTAAAATTAATATATACTGTAAAGAGAAGGGATGTAGAAAGTTGAAGCTATGTTTCAGTAAGAATAATTCTCAGTATTCAAACACTCTGGAAAAATAAATGATGATGATGAAATAAATGAACGACAGTATATCATATATCAAGTAGGACAAGAGCACAATTGTTCCTGGGGTACATATCATTGTAGAACAAGGGAAAAATGGTTTTTAATCCCATGGTAGGTATATGTAGTATCTTTACATCTTGATTGGGGTTATAGTGTCACATTTTATTCTGCTGAAGTGAGCTAATGAGCACTAATGGAAAGGAAATGCCATAGCAATGTTGTTAGGATTTAATTGAAAATGAAGAGTGCATAGAAATAACTATTGCTGTCAGCACCAATCACAGGATTGTTAGTAAAAGCCAAGAAGACAGTACGCTTAGTTAATAGCATAATGTGAGTCATGAATGTACACATCTACTTGGAAAATGTCATACTGGTGTATTTCAAGGAAAAAGCTCAGGAACACAAGTTTTATGTGATATTAGGTGCCTATATATTCCATAATACAATTTTGTTTAAGTGTTTGATTTATCCCCCTACTGTGATAACTTGCATTTAACTCCAATTATGGGGGGTCGGGATTTTTAATAATCCAACAGGAATACTGCACAAACATCATCAGGGAGGAAGGAACTGACAGATATTATGAACAAGTGCACTTATATCTGGATGATAGTGATGATGATGATGATGGTGATGATGATGATTATGATAATGATGATGATGATGATTTAATGATTACTGAGTGCATTGAGAACTGAAAGTTTGCTAGGAAATGTTGATCCTTTGATCAAAATAAAAGGTGAGGAAGTCGATAAGGATAAGGTGTCCATTCACCATATAATAGCAATGTACATATCTGATAAAAGGCCTCTAAAGGTTTTAAAATGCAAAATGACATTCATCTTTTCACATTCCATTAAATGTATAGGCTTAGTTAAATATATAACTATCCATTACAGAAATTTAAATATTCATTTCAATTTACTTAGATAAAGTTAATTATATGACTTATCTTTTCTCAGAAAAAATGACAAGCATTTTAAATTTGGAGGACTTTATTATCTCGTTGACAAAGCAATTAAGTAATAGATAATCATTAGAATGAATATCCAGTAGGTACCTAACTAATACTATTTTGATACAACCTTTGTAATTATTGTAATTACCAATTGGTGAATAAATTATTATTATTATTATTATTATTATTATTATTATTATTATTATTATTATTATTATTATTATTGTTGTTGTTGTTGTTGTTGTTACTACTATATTTATCATTATTATTGTCATTATTATTATTGTTATAATTATCAGGGCATTACTCATTTTAAGAAAATCAACCCTATACGTAAATAAGAGTGAAGCAGACTGGAATGAAATGAGTAAAAGTATGTATTGAAAAACTCTGTTCTTCTTCTATGGAAACTTTGACTTGATAAATGTATGATCTGTATTCATTTTGAAAGACAATAAGGAAATGAATAAGAGGTTTGAAAAATTGAAAAATTCAATGCCATAGCCAAGATTTGAACCATGCATCTCTAAGTTCTTAGTTGTTCTTACCAATTAAGTTACCATGTTAACATGCCAACAGTAACAGAGCTGGACCCGTGAGGTTGAAAATGAAAGCATAGACTTTCAAAACTATTCCCTCATAATAACAATGTAAGTGACATAGTGTTAAAAAACCAACTCAACAAATTAGTAAAACATATGCCAACAGTGTATAAATTCCCCAACTGACCAGCATTTTCTCCCGATAAACGACAATATTATTTTGAGATGATGTACCCCAATGGGGACTTACATTGTCATAAGGACTGTAAGATCCAGGTTTCATAGTTTAACCAACTATTAAATCAATGAACAGTAATTAATTATTTTTTCTGCAAAGCTGGGTATAGGAAAAGAATTTCAAAGATAGAGTCAGATTCAAAAATCAATGCTGTAGCTGGGATTTGAACCATGAATCTGGTTTTTGTCCTACTGTTTTACCAGGTGAGCTACCACAGAAACATTCTGACATAACATTAAATTCCTACTGACTCATATTTTTCCCACATTTCATGTCTTAAATGTGGGATCATGGTTCAAATCTGGTGATGGATTTTATTTATTTTATTTTCAAGCTCTTACTGTAAATTCTCAAATTATTGGATGGGTATAAGGCAAGCAAAATGAATATACTGAAAATTCTTATAACTGACACCTAAGCAATGTTACAGTTCCAGTAATACATATTGTAATTGTGCAGAATTTTAATTACAGCATGTCAATGAAAACTTATTTGGAATGCAAACAGCAGTGAGCTAGCCTATTATTTTCATATCTTACCACTAAATCTCATAGCTGATACTTTGGCACACATTGATAGTGCAGCTCAGAAACTTTAAAACATTTTAGAAAAAATTTAGTTAAAACACATATTTGATAGTGTTAAAGTTTTGTTTGGGTATTTCTAAAATAAAAAAATTCTGTTGTAATCAAGCATATAAAATAATAAAAATAATTGCAAATATGCATTTTCAATATATATTGGGCAGGTTACACTCAGCGGAGACCATAGAGATCTATATGTTTACTAGAATAACTAATAGATGTGTAATAGGTGTTAAGCTCCAAAATAAACATGCTCATTTTGGCAAACTTAAACTAAGCTTAGTTTTCTTCTTATCAGAATGCAAGTCTACTCAATACATGTTACAGAAAGAGCCCAGTAAAACTGCATACCCTGCTTCAAGCATATGCCAAAGCCATGTTTCAGGGAAATGCTGGCGCACTCTGATCCCACCTGCATCTGGGGTTATTGCTGCAGAACTACCTGCAAAAGCACCTGATGCAGCCATAGGAGGTATTGGTACAGCATCTTCCAAAATGTTAGACCTGTAGTACACTAAGTTAAAAAAACAAGGTGACATTTGTTAGCTACTCAAAACACAAAGCATTAGAATGTTATTTCTACATATTCAGTATTATTGATCAGTATTACTGCCTGAGTAAGTAAACTTACTATACACAAGGTTACTATATTTCAGTAATTAAAAACCTTTTCCATCATGCACATGAAATAATTTGAATATCTATCCTCACTTATATTTCTGTTTAGTTTCACAACAGTAACAGTATGAATTAATATGCTCAATAATATGTATATTACATATTATTCTTTTGTTACTATGCTTACAGCTAGAAGAAGCTGAAAAAATGTTAAATGTAAATAAACTAAAGCCATGTTAAATTTAAGATGAACAGCCTGTTTAGGTTAGGTGACTTCCTCCCTCTGTTCAAAAATTCAGATAAATTCAGATAATCCAATGTAAGGAATTCTGGAGAAGCCTTGCAGCTTATTCTTTATTTCACTTATTAAAGATTATTTACACCTTAATCTTTGGATAGCACAAATGATTAGATAGCTATGCCTGATCCAGTCTATGTCATGGCTTGATTTCTTGGATATCCACGGCCCTAAATTTATATCATAAAGAGGTAATATAATATTATTAATTAAGAGTTTAAGTTACCATTTGAAGATACTTTTGGCATAACATAAAATCAACACTACACTAGAGAGTATGTCTCGAATAAATTACTTTTAATTTTGAAGATTAGTTTTCATATGCCATGAGTTATATCAGATATTAGTCTACACTTTTACTCTCTAAAGATTGAGAACACATGAAAATAATAGTAATACTGTGATAAATTTAAACTATAAGCAATAAAAGCTAATTGATAATAGGAAAAAATGAAAAGCAATTAAGAGAAACAAAACCTAGGTTCTATGCATTCTCTGATATGCAGAAAGTGAAAGTGTACATTACAAAGGAATATTAAAATGGAAAATACTTAATGATAATATTAAAGTTTAAACTGTATAATAGTGTAATTCTATTTAGTATAAATATAACCATTAAACAACTTCAGTGTTTATTTTGAATAAATAATACAAAATGTAATGCTTTATTATGCATACTGAGTGCTGATAATTTTAATTTATATACCTACATTTAATTAATTTAATTAATACATTTATATCAATAAATAAAAACTATAACACTTTGAAATCTTGTACATATAAATGAATGTTATACTTTTGTAACATCATTAAATATTGCAAACAACTGTAAAGCAAATTGTAACATAAAAATGTAGCTTCACTGTAAAATTATTGCAATATGACACATAAATTAAAGCAAAATAAATAAACAAATAAAACATAAAAAGAATATGATATTATTAATTTGTAGACCCTGTTTAACCATTTGTACATGGATTTTATCAGTCAGTGTTGGCAAGTTGGAAAGTTTTCTAGTTTCAGTTAATAATATGAAATGTAATTTGTGTACTTGTGTCACTTCAAGAACATTTAGTTGTGAACATTACTTCTTAGCAGTGCTCATATATGAAAATTCATGTGTTTTATTTCAAAGAACTTCACAGTATTCATTCATCACACTAGACTAATGAATAATAGAATACTATATTTAATCACAAACACACTTTACATTGATAGTTTAGTGTATGATTTGAGGGATGGGGAACAGGTGTGCCAAAATTTTGTTAATGACCCCTCACCTTAACAGATCAGCATTAGTTTTATGTACATGATTAGATGAAGGCATAGACCAAAGAATTCTATGGAATCATTTAATTATTCTATTCTCTACACACTATGTGAGTATCTGATAAAGTGCAGCAATATCAAGCAAACATATAAACTTCATTATTTTCAGAAAAAGCATCAGTGCTCTGAAAATGGACGCATTTTACAATAGAAGCCTACTGCTACATAATGTGCCCATTAAAAATGATTGCAAGGAAATGAAGTTTTTAAAGATTGTCAAGATGATTTGTGCAAAGGTCGTCCACTGTATGCAAATACCCAAATATGGGGAGTTTCATTGATTTACTATCCTAACTTTTTTTGTTTACTTAATACTTTCGTTTCTAAACATTTGCAAGCTCTCTTATAAAATGTGAAACACTCAAAACTGCTCCATTCCAATTTGTCACTCATAATTATATGCATATTCTGTAGTCTGAGACAGGATATTTGATATAAGTATGTTACTTAACGATGCTGTATTTTTTTTATTTATAATTTGTGTTAAAGTTTGAAGAATGAAGAAAAAAATTCTCTAGTGTTAAAATGTGATATTCCTTAGCCTAGCAGATTCACCTTTAAGGACTTCAAAACTCCAACTGCTACAAATCTGAACACAGCTGTAAATATGTATATATTTTAAAAAATGTATTACTTCCAAATGTTCTGTGTTTTAATAATTTAATTTTGAGTCAAACTCACAGTCCTGACTGCACTAATTTTTATACACATAGTTTCATGAACTACTGTCCAGCTAGTAGAAACAATTGGATCTGAATTGAATATAAGATCTCATTGGTCTCCAATTGAGGTGCCTCTTCCATGGTTTGGCAAACTTTAATTAGGAATTTTCTTCACAGTGTGTTATACTGTTGAAAGAGGCACTTCAAACAATACCAAGGAGACCTTTAAGTCAGCATCTGAGATCTCATTATCAATTCTAGAGAAGATGAGGATAACAGTTCATGAAACACATATTATCAATATTGTTTTGAAGTCTGCAGACAGTGTGTTAGAAACATGCTTCTAGATTGTTGGGGTTTTTGAATAGACTGCATTGACAAGCCCTTATCTGAAGTAATTCCATGAAAGCAACAGATCAGCAGATTCTCTTATTTCAGATATATTCATGATGGTAGTTTTAAGTGATTCACCTGCTGTGATGTTCATGCTTTATGTATCCAAAGCTTCATCTAGATTTTCAGTGAAAAATGGTTCCCTAGGTCTGTATCTATGAGGGTGTATCAATAAATAAATGGACTGATTTTGTAATTAACAAATAATTGTTTTATTTCATTTACTTACTTTTGAAGTGTTCTCACTGATGAAATACAACTATTCCAGTGATTTACTCATTATTTAAAATACTCACTGAATCCCTTTTCTGAGTCTGTTCAGTATACCCATGAAAATGGCACAATGAAGCTTTTTTCACTTTAGAGAAGAGCTGAAAATCTCAAGGTGCGAGATTTGGAGAATATGGTGGATGAGGCATGATCTCAATGCCCAATTCTTTGATGATATCTTGAGTTGCACACACTCAATGAGCTGATGTATTATCTTGGTGCAAGATCCTTCCTGTCCTGGCAAGATCTGTTCACTTCTCTGCAATTTTTCTCTTCAGCACATCACAATAGTAAGCAGTCATCACTGTGTGTTGATTAGTTACAACATGGTCATATAGAATGCCCTGTTTGTTGAACAATATGAGGTGCCTGACCTTCCTGCACTTTTGCTTTCATAGGCCTAAGGCTCGATGGATGTTTCCAATGTGAACCCTCCTGTTTTGTTAAAGGGTAATAGTGATGGAACCAACTTTTGATGATCCCGTTCAGAAAATCTGCAACCTTCACAACTGTTATCCTTTTGCACAGTTTTAACAATTGTGTTGATGTTGACATCCATTTTTGCTGTTATAGATCTTCTAGGGTGCGGAGAATCTTGAAGGTCTTCATAAACCTCTTTAAAACGTTTGTGCCACTCAAAGACTTGTATTCTGCCTAAAGCATAGCACTCATATACTTGCTGCACCATTTCTAAGTTTTCTGTAGGAGTTTTGTCTAGAAGAACACAAAACTTTATTGATGCACGTTGCTGATATTTCAGTTCCATGTTGGGTACAGTAAACACCACCTGCTGTGCCAGGTCAAACTCCCAACTGAATCGTTCTGCATGACGCATTCACAGCACTGCTAAATGAAAGTTTCACCTTTTCGATACTAGCAGCTGTTGTGCTCCAGGGCGGTTTATATAAATACAATTAATTCAATTTGGTTATTTATTGAGGTTAAAAGTTTGCAAACTTGCTCCTATCTAAATTCAAAATCAATTATTTTAAGTTGTAAATGCATAATTATTTTGTTTCTAAGAAAAATAGTAAGCTAATCTACCTGTGAATAAATGTAAACTATTACAACTTCCTGATATGCCTACCACTACAGACCCACAAAGCTCCAGGTCCTCATCAGGTCATTTGGTGTCCATTCAATACTGGAAATCTAAATATGCCATTTGAAACCAACACCTGTTGAAAAATAATGACCTCAAAGTAATGGTCGAAGATGGCTTTTATCTCTGATGGATTCCATCTATGATGCCAGAATACAAAATTGCTGCCTGCTTATTGCTATCAGTATAAAATAATGGAAACTACATGAGAAAATATCTTGTTTAGTTCAATAAAGCATACAACAGAAATGTCTTAAAAGTAATGAATATTTTGTTAACAGCCTTTTGTCATTTCCTCTACAAACACAGTTCATGTATAAGCAGATATTCTTATAAGATAAATAGTTAGCAAACTGAAAATACTTAAGAGTCTTTACTTACCAAAAGGAAAATGTTCATGCACGTAGCCATTTGTTAGAATAACAGATCCAGAGTTCTAAAACAGAAATAAAATTATTAATCACATATTCTAATATATAATATAATGTTATTCATTTTAAACCTATCAACAAGATGTGAATGTGAAGTGATTTATACAGTGAAACTTTTAAATTATAATATAACTAATTTGAATCAAATATGGACACTATAGTTTCACTTACTTAGTTTTTTCCTGGATGCATTTCAAAGATGTTCATCTTCATCAACGGCAATGAACTATAGTGTCCATTTTTACTCAAATTAGTTACATGATAACATTTTAAACCTGTTGGCATTCTAGCAAGGCACATGACACACATTTACTAGGGAGATGTGAATCAATGGTGAATGTTTAAAGCATGCTATGCATGCACTGCATGCCCTAATAATCTGCTTTGAAGTTGCTATTAAATTATTTTATCAATTTGTATTTAATAGTACACATATATACTCAGTATTAACAGTGTTATTTTACCGGCTTAGATTTGGAGTCAAGTAGAGATACTATGTATATGTCAGATTGCAATACTGCAGCTCCAATAGCCTGCAGATATTTCAAGGTGACAAGAAACCCTAAGAGACTTTACAAAGGGAAAGAGGAATGGGGTAAGAAAAACTGGGCATTTCCACCAGCAGAAAGGCTGCAAATGAAAGCATATGCTCAGACTGCAAACATATTTTCAAGCTGGTTTCAGACCATTTTGTCACAGTCATTCTGCAACTAACTTTTTTTTGGCAGCTCACACTCCCCCTCTTGAATTGTTAGTCATTGAGTTTTCATTCTTTCATCACTTTGCTCGAAATTTCCCTCAGTATTCTAGTTGCCAGGGTTCTCTCCAGAAATGTATGTGGTACAGCCTGCTAGAATGCTGGTAGGTTTGAAATGGTCTGCACTGTATACTATATTTAAGATGTTACAGTCAGCATTTATCCTCTCTAAAATATGGGAGAGCCGAATGAGGGGGAATCAACACTTATAATTATGTCATAAAACACCTTTCTTATTTCATTTAATAGTTCTGCAGCTGTATGAGCCCTTATGATTATTTCAGCAAGATTCAACAGCACACAGGGCTACAGAATCATTATATAAAATAGAAGATATATTTCATGATAGAACCTTAAGTGTTGATTTGTGATCCCCTTATTTCCCTGACTTAAGTGATTGTGAGTTTTGTTTATAAGATCCTTTGAAAGATAAAATGTATTTTTTATTTAATTTGCCAACGAGTTGCTAATTACACTAAACAACACTTACTTGCAGTTTTTGCCAGAACATGTTTTTCCTTCATTTTCAACCGGATATCTACTAATTTCTTGTGGTGAAGTTGGCAATGTTGTCAAAAAGTCTCCTCTGGTGGTGGTTCAAAAAACTTACTAAAGACATCCTGCAGAGTGTCAAAAATTGAAAACCCTGTTCCTATTTTTTAAGATAAAGATGTGTTCCCATGTGACCAGCTTTTGTTTTCCAGTTATGTGTTTTAGAACTTTCGGATCTGAATTTATATTATGGTTTTTTGTCCAAAAGGGTGGCAACTGCTGGTTTTTCCAATTGTTTGTGATTTATGTTACTGAAGTGTTGTTTGGATCTTGTTTCCAAATTTATTTCAGTTTTCCCTATGTAAATGTGATTACAATCAATGCATTCCATGTAAAATGGAATCAGCAGTTGCCATCTACTTTTGGACAAAAACCATAATATAAATTCAGAACCGAAACCTATAAAACACATAACAGGAAAACAAGAGCTGGTCACAGTGGAACACATCTTCATCTTAAAAAATAGAGTTGTCAATTTTTGACATTATGCAGAAGGATGTCTTTAGCAAGTTTCTTAAACCACCATCAGAGGAGACATTTGTGACATCACCAGTTTCACACAAGCAATTAGTTGATGTCCAGTTGAAAATGAAGGAAACTAGTCCTTCGAAACATGTTCCAGCAAAAGTCCCAAGTAAGTGTTGTATAGTGTAATTAAGCGACTCGGTGGTAAATTAAATGATTATAGCAACACTGTTTTTCAACTTTCATGATAAGAAGAGTAACAAAATGTATTATTTTAACCTCATGCTTTACAAGGATTTAGTGATAACATGCAAGAAATCACAAGGATTCCTGCTGCAAAGCTTAGGCATGTGAGCAAGAACATTTTTACAGGACTCTGTTTGAGAGCAGAAAGTCAACATTTACTGTAAAGTAAGGACTTTAGTGCATCTCTGCTATCACAAATTTTCCGGTGACTCTCAAGTCTCTCACACAGCATAGAGAGAGACTGCGATTATAATTTAATGATCCTGTATATGTACTACCCTGGGCAGTACCTTACCATTTTTACCACAAGAATAGTAAGGGAAAATTGTAAAATAAATAAGCTATACATATTAGAGAATGAAATGAATTTAATTAAACACATTTATAGCTTCAGTAATTTAAATTAATATCTAGAATATGTTTTGCAGGATAACCTAAATCAATGAGCCTATAAATAAATGTGTTTATTTCAACTCATTTTATCAAATGCACTTGCTTCATTGTGAACAGTTCCATATTTCATTTGGTTGATTAGAATAAACATACTTACATCGAAAACCTCTTTAGCAGTTGCAGACCCAGGCCACCAGAAGAATGACTGTCCTGCATCAAAATTTCTCATCACTGGCCAATATGGTGAATAGCTACCACCATCATAGGATTTTAGTTCTTCTAGGACTGCTTCCTATAAATACAGTAGAGTTAAATAAGTATTGAAGGTTTATTTCAAGAGACTTAATAATTTGAATGCACATAGTTTTGATTTCACTAATTCCTTATATAAATATTGTTCCAATTAAAATATACTTAGCATCATCAAGTGCATAATAATACATTAAATAACAGCAAATACATAATATTTTCCAACTCTAGCAGATGGAGAGCAGAAAAGAAAAAATATGATGTGTTCCATTCACATGACCTTCTCTACTTCTGTGTAACAAATTATTGTTAATAAGCTTATTCTTCTATTTATTTCAAGCCAATCAAGAAAAAATTAGCAGAAATAGTCTTATTACTTGCTTCCTTGTAAGAAGAAGCGAAATAGGGAGTATCATAGGTTGAAGTGAAGTCAAAAGCTGGTTACTAGGTAACTTAAGTTCCTTTGTTTGTATGGACATGAATTGACAAATATCTGTATGAGAAAAGTATAAATTTTTCAAAGCTGAAACCAAAAACAAGGAATATCTCAAAAACGATCAACTCCTCGAAAAAAAATCATATAACATAAATTATGTGTTTTAATGTGCTCTACATTTTTTGTGTGGTAAGGTTTTGTCCATTTCTTACGATTTAGCAGTTATGCAAAATTCCTCCAGAATAAATTAGTCTTCAGAGGCTATTCCCAGAAAATTCAAGATATACATATTATTTTTCAGGTAAATATCTTTAATATACAATATTTTAATCAAAATCGTTAGAGCCATTTTTGAGAAAATCAAAATTTTTGAAAAAAGTTCCATGTAAAGGGTAGTTGGGGGTGGGGGGATTTTCTTACAAATCTTCATGTCGCATCCTTGGAAGATACCAAACTTACATACCAAGTTTGGTATTTAATGGTCTTTTCGTTTTTGAGCTATGCTGTCCTCCACATACTCACAGACACACACACACACATACACACACACACACACACACACACACACACACACACACACACACACATGGACCTTTTTCCAAAAATGCTTTTTTAGGATTCAGGGGGATCCAAAACGTGTATTTCCGGTGAAATCTCGGTATTGAATTTTTGGTTGGAATACAATACCTTTTCTATACACTTATGTACATAGTACATGTAGAAAAAGTAAAAATGGAAGGATACTTAATTGCCTATTATGTTCTTTTGTGTGCAACTATTCACATGTCAAAATTACCATTGCTCTCTGCTATAGAACATCCAGTTTGAAATTGGAAAACAAACTTTAGTTTTATGAAAAGCTGTCTGGAATCTCCTGTGTGTTTCATACAAATTAAATACTCATTTTTGGTACATAGGCTTCTTAACAATGGCTAAGAATTGATCATTAGGTACTTGTTAATCTTTTTATATGAGTGAATGATTTTGTTTATATTTTATTTATATTTTATTTATGTACATGGTAATAATCAAAGACAAAACATTTCTTCTCCTCCTAGGAATTGCTTAAGACAGGATCATATACACCCAACATCCTGGTTGTTTATGTATACATATTCTTCCTTACACTGTGTATATTCCCTGAATTCTCCATTTAACTTATTCCCACTTTTATAAGCTACCTTCCTCATCATTTATCTTTCTTTATTTTCCTCAACCACTTCTTTCTTACCTTCCCTACATATTTGCCTGTTTCAAAACAATTACCCTTTATTTCTAATATATAACTTGTCCCACTTTTTCTTCCAAGTCTCTTTGCTCCATACTTTGGTTTCTGAACATTCTAGAATAAAGTGCATTGCCACAAAGTGCACATCTTTCTTCCTGTTAAACTACTTAACATCATTGTTCCTGTTGTTGCCATGTCATGTCCTCTTTATTAATTTTGTCACATACACCAATATATTTGTCCCTACCCCAGTCATATACCCATGGTCACGGGTTCAAACCCAGCAGAGGATGATGAATTTTTTCAGGCATAAAAATCCTTAGCATGGCTTCCATTGATCCCTTGTCATAGATTTATGGCAATTAAAAGAACCTCAAGCCTGATAAAGAGGCCTTTGAGAAAAATTACATAGTATTTCATGCCCAGTGTAGAACAGCATGATTAGAACCACAGCAGTTAAAGAGCGTCCATAAATAAAACTCCCTTTCATTTTCCTACCCCAGTCTTTCTTGAAACTCCTACAGTATATCACAGAAATCTTATCTTGTAAGCCCCAAAATATTTTCTGTTTCTCTATATCATCAGTTCTTGATTTTACTCTTGACTTCCACTACCTTACCTATTCCAGTTTCTCATACAGTGTCCTTCAATTGAAATAATCAGCTTGTATCCCAATTTTCTCTTTGTTGTGCCCTAAAGGGTTCTTGCACAAAAATCTTTTTATATTCTTTAGTGAGGCGGAAGCAAAATCAAAGAATAAAATATACACATTAACACATATAAAAAGGAGTATATAAGTATAAATTATATATGCATAGCTTGAGTTAATAAATGAAAAAAAGCCAAATCCTCACTTTTTTTAAAGAATTTATTATATCAATGTATTCTAAAAATTTATATGAAAATTTAGAAAATAGATTAACCTTAGATCTTTATCCAATAATTTTATATTAAAATATATAATATATATTGTATATATATATATATATGTATAATTTTTTTAATCTAATTTGTGTGGGTGTGTGATTAAACTTAATTTTTATCCAACATTGATATGCTGGTGTCATCAGCGAAAAGCATTAGTTTTAAGTTACTGTCTGCTGTTCCCTCAGATACAATATACTTGTGTCAGCACTTTTTCCAATCTTGGAAGCAGTTCTGGAACTCGTTTTTTATTATAGTGTTCAGCTTCTTCAGCAACTCTGGTTTTATCTTATCAGTAGTGGCAAAACAACATTCATTTATTTTTCTCAACAGCCTCGGCAGGCAACAGAAAGAAGTCACGGGGGGGGGGGGGGGGGGGCATGTGTGGCTAATATGGTGGCTGAGACAACATAACAGTTTTGTTTTACTGGCATAAAATCACAAATAAGTATTGAGGTATGAGCGGAGGCATTATCAACAAGAGGTTTTGCCAGAATTCTGGTCGTTTTCTTCCAATTGCTTCAGGCAAACAGCACCTTACTTCCAGGTCATATTCCTTATTCACTATATGATAACCATATTAAGGCAGAACTATTTCTTTACTTCTTCCTCATTGCTATCAGTAATTGATGTGCTAGGATGATGGGCATCCAGGGCAGTGATCTCCAATATTTTCTCAACCCTCTTTGAAATGTTAATACCACTCATAAACTCTTATGTCACTCATAGTAGATTCACCAAAAGCCACAGTCAACATTTCGAATATGATGCTGCACTTTATTCCATTTTTTCAAGCAAAATTTAGCAAATTTGCAGAGCACTTGACAACATGTATAAACTTTTCAACTGTCAACACTAAACTAAATATTCAAAACTGATCAAAATTCTAACATACATCAGGAACATATATACCAATAATAAACAAAAAAAAAAAATAAACAAATAAATAAAAAGATAAAAAAAAAAAAAGAGAGAGAGAGAGAGAGAAGCTTTGAAAATTGGATATATAAAGCAAAGTTAAAAAATTCCTGTTATTATTTAATCATACCTTATTTAATACCATTATCAATATTTGTATAGAATTTCATCCTTAAAAACCTGACATTACATTTAGATTTAATTACCCACTCTACTATAAAGTATTCTTGCTAAAACTGGTTCAAACCCGGCAGAGGGTGATGGATTTTTTCAGGGGTAAAAATCCTTATCATGGCTTCCTTCGAAAGGAAAGTAAAGCCGTGGGTCCCATGTCATCGATTTATAGCACTTAAAAGAACCTCAAGCCTGAGAGAGAGGCCTCTGAGTAAAATTAAGCAGTCTTTCTCGCCCAGTATAGAATGGGACGTGAGAACCACAGTAGTTAAGTTGTTGTTGTTGTTTTTTTTTTGTTCTGTTTTTGCTAAAGCTTATTCTTGATTCCTTACTTTGTCAATCTAGATAAATTTTTGCAGAAGTGTTTTAATTTCATCTTTTGTTGCAGGTAAAAGGGACATACAGAACTGCTAATCAAATCTTAAATGATAGTGGCCTAGCAGGTATAAAAAATATAAGGGATTTCAACACTGAAATCACCACCAAAGGATACCTATCTTAGAAATGGTTAATGTCACAAAAGAAAATTATTTAAACAAAGCATGTATTTTAACAAGATCTACAGTTTTTATACAGTAAGTTTTTGCATATTTGTTACAGTTTACAAGGTATGTAAAATTCATTTAGAACAAAAAAGACTTCACAGCCTATTCAAAATATATATTTTATTATCATGCAAATATGGTATGTATTTTAATCAAATTGTGTACCATTTTTGAGAAAATCATAATTAACAAAAATGTTTGCTACATCTTTTGGCAGGTAACGTTTTGAATTTAACAATTGAGTTATAATCTCTCTTGCCCTTTAATATTTAGATGTTACATCTTTTTCCTCTTTCAAAACTTCACTGTGTATCTACAAGATGTTCAATATATATTTCTTTCTCTTGACAACACAACAAACAACGTGGTGAGGGTAGGTTTACAATTATATTCAGATGCTTTGCCAAACAATCATGCCCACTAAAAAGTTGGATTTCAATTGCAGATTTGCATGGTAAATCAGGAATTAATCTGAATTTTTTATTAGGTTTCTCCATTGAGAATCTTCTGTTTTGTTTGGTATTCTATTGTTACAATTGCTCTTAATTTTATTTGTTGTGACTTACTGAATTGAATGATATGAGAAAGTGTAGGGTTTTTTTTTTGCTTAATTTTGGTGCTTTTCTTTGCCAAAGAAAGGACTCCGTTTCCTCTTATACCATAATGTGCAGGGATCCATTGTAGAATTATTATTTTAATTAAATCTTATGCTTATTTATACATTGATTGAATTTTTTTCTCCGTCTTAGGTTGATCTGTTAATACTATTGATTGTATTGTTGCTCTGGAATCTGATAATATGACTATGTTCTTAAAATGATGTGCCCAAAGAAATAAATTCTTTGAAGATATGAAAATGGCATCAACTTCTTCATCAAAATTAGTGGTTTATTTTCCCAATTCTTGTAGAAAGAAAATAATTCACAAGTGCCTTCTGCACCAGCTCCTTCCTCAGGATCCATTAATGTGCCATCTGTGCAAATATATGTCCTTTGACATGATAGATACGTTGTGTTTAAGTGTTTAATGTGAGAGCTTTAAATGTTTGAAAAGAAACATTCTTTCTTCCTAAAGATTTTGTTTGTATTTAGATGATATTGTACATTTACATTAATAATGGATTCTTAATTGAAACAACATTTTCTTTTTGTTTAGACATTGCTAAAGTTTATGCTCTCTTTGATTCTGTATCTTTTATTCTGTTATCTTTTCTATACGAATGTTCATAAACTTATAACTGGTTTTACAAGAAACTTACCTTACTGATGTCATTACCACTCTTCAAAAGTAGAACACTTTGATCTATGCCAAGGAGCCCCACATAAGAGTTAGGTTTAGCCTCTACTGTAAGATCCACATTTCCTCCTGGTTCTACTTTTGACGGTGCCAAGTCAATGTTCACCTGTTATGAGATACATCTTAATATTAATCCACTATTTCTGAAGACCCAAGAAAAGTAATTGTTTCAAAATGTCAAAAATTGCTATACCTAAGTATCCTAGTTATGACTCTAATCAACCATGGAAATACACACTCTTAATAAGTAAGATTATTAGTCCACAAATTAAGAAAATATTGATGTAATGCTGTTCATTACACTGTCTTTAGTTACCATTGCAAATATCTGCACTTACATCCTAAACAGCCTGCATATAACATTTCAAATTTATTTTCATTACCACAATGGCTGAACTAAAGTTAACAATTTTACGAGTTTTCCATAGTTCCAATTTCAGCCAAATTTAAAATTTTTTGACAAATACTTTTCATACTTAAATTCTAGGTGCAGTAAACTCTAACACTTGAATATTTTCAAAAAGTTCTCCATACAGACTTCTATAATTTTATATCCATCTCAACCATATTTAAAATACAGGATGGCACTAAAGTCAATTTCTCCTTCATTAACTCAGCCTTTTGTAGATAAATCTTGAGGATATGCAGGAATAAAATTAATTACAGGAGTTGGCAATGCTGTAAACACATACATTTGTTTGTGAGTCTTTTATTTTTGTAATTGTTAGTGTGTTGAACATTATTTGCAATGGCAAATAAATTTAGTAAGGAACAACACATTTACATGCTTCAATTAATGTAGAAGTACGACAAAATGACACCCAGGTGATTTTCAAACAAGGCTTCCTGACACACCATTACCAACTCGGCAACATTTGCAGAAACTCAACATAAAATTTGAAAGAACAGGGAGTGTTGCAGATCCGGTTGACCTTGTAATACCCGAAATGAAGAAAATTCTCAGTAGTTGCTCAGGTATTTGTAGCAAGTCCTCATAAGTCAACTAGGAAGGCATCTGTGCAATTGGGCATATCTCAAAGGAGCCCACAGAGAATCCTAAAAGACATAAAATTTAAATCTTTTCGCCCAAAATTACTTCAGACATTACATGTAGATGACTTCGATAGAAGGCTTGAGTTCTGCAAGTTGTTTTTAGTGTGCAACGAAGCAGATCCTAATTTTTGTCAGTCATTTTTGTGGACAGACGAGGCAACCTTCAAACTAAATGGATATGCGAATCGCCATAATTGTGTTTATGTTCATACACAAACCCCATGAGGTAACAGAGAAAGTTCTCAATATTCCAGGTGTTATTGTCTGGGGAGGAACTTAAAAGTATTGAATTAATAGGACGTTATTTTTTTGAATAATGAAATGCTAGAAATGAAATGTTACTTATTTAGAAATGCTGCAGAACTTTGCAGTGCCTAAGATGGAAAACAACCAAATTCTGAATTTCATTTTGCAACAAGATGGATTTCCACCCCATTTTGGACTGAACATTCTAAACTTTTTAAATAACACATTCAGGGAATGGATTGGATGCAGTGGGACTTGTGATTTGATACCATGTGATTTCAGTATATGGGGGATGTTCTCCATTTCGCCAAGAAATTTAGAGGAACTGAGAATGTCCATTCAAAATGTATTTCTACCATTAATGAAGACAAACCTTTATTGTTCCCTATTTGTAAATCAGTTGTAAGGCGTTTTCTGAAGTGTATTGAGCAAAGGGGTGGAAAATTTGAACAAAAATGAATTGCTTATGTGTTGCTAACAACTTAAAATTGTATCTCTTTGTTATATGTTCAAGTAAAAAAAAATATGCATCCTTGTTATGTCTTAATATATGGAGAAACTGACTTTAATGCCACCCTGTATATCAGAAATATTCATCCAACTCTGATATATAAAATTACAACGCCAAGGCTCTTAAATTTTCAGGAGATTCATCATAAAGGTTCCAGAAAATGTTATTCAATCTCATACATTAAAATTTCAGTTACAATGAAGAGACCAGTAATGCTAATAGAACTCTTCTGAAGTGAATTCACCTAATAATAGTAATGCACTAATGAGTTGTTTTTCACAAGGCTTCATCAAAATTGTTACTTATACGCAAAACCAGGACTGTAGGATTTGTCCTGCATCACCAGCTGTATACGACTGCTGGATGCAGGTAAGCTATCTGTGATGGTCAGCTCCTCCTCTGGCAAGAAAATTATGAAGTTCAACAGTAAATTTTCTTCTAACAGGAGATTAGGAGAAAACAGGAGAAAGTTCATAAGTATGGTTTTGTATTTTTCGATATATATATATTTTTTCCCAGTTGTCCAGATGTGGGCTGAAACTATTGATATATTGGTGTACTTATTTACTACATTACCAAAATGTTCTTTTATTCTGGTTCTCATACTTCTTTTTGTCCTGCCAATGTATATTTTATCACAATCTTTGAATTGATTCTGCATATGCCTGGTTTTTTGTAGCTTTGAATTTTGTTTAAGTTGCTGAAATTGATGAAATTCTTGACACTGGATTTATTCTGGGATGCTAAAACTATGCTGTAATTATTAAAAATCTTCTGGAATTTCTGAGAAGCCCAAGGATGGAATGTAACTTTTTGAACAGCATTTTATCTTTCATAGGTTTCAGAGTGGTTATTTCTGCAATATGTTCCTTTCTTTTTATTCTTTGCAGTTTTTTTGTTCATCATTTCTTTAAAGTAATATTGTAGAAGCTTAGAGACAGTGAAACACCATTGAATTAAATTTATGAGTCGAGGTGTAGACACTTATTGCTTCACTTACTGTTTTTATAAAAACAGGACATGTTTCAAAAGCCATTGCTTTTATCTTCGGCTATAGTTTCTCGACCAGATGGATGGCTTTGTCTTCTCATATCTATGGCTTGTAGATGGTGTAATGTACTTTTTGAATGCATCTAGTGGCATTATTTCAAAATTCATGACCTGGTGCAAGTTCTTTTTGATAAATATTTTTTCTCAAACATACAACTATTGGGTGATTCACATGCATTGTTAGCTCTGAGTTTTTGTTTATTTTGTGGCTGGAACTCCAAAATGTGCTGCAACTGATGACTTATCTGTTTTTTATGTTGTATATATGTTCTTTGGTCTGGGTGCTGATATTTCTTTTGGTTTTTCCAAATATTGCAGTAATTGCAGTTTATCTGATAGATTCCTAGTTTTTCTTTTTGGGGTTTATTGGGTGTTTGGAGGTGCTCTTAATGAATTTCCGGGCTTATATCTGTTCTGGGGTGTTAGAATGATGTTATGCTTGGAGAATAATTTCTGAAATTTTTGGTGGAAAATGGGTGGTATGAAAGCAACAACTTTAGAAACATGTCATGTTTAAAAAAAACAGTAAGTGAAGCAATAAGTGTCCACACCTCGACTCATAAATTTAACAGCATTTCTTTGTGAAATCCATTGTTTTCTGCTATATCTATGATGTGATTGAGCCCTTCATTAATGACATTTAAAACTCCAGTTGAAAATAACAGTTAAATAACATCCGCAGATGCAAAAGAAGTAAAACTTCTGGGAGTACTTATAGATGAGTGTTTAAAATGGACTAGCCAATTAAATTTCAGAATTTCTTGCAGACCACTGTTTAAAACTTTGAAAATCGTGACCCAGCCATGTCTATAAATGTATAACCTTGCTATATATGAGTACAATAGATATGACAGTCAACTAACAATCAGCGCAAACATAATTACAATACAAGAGGTAAAAGGGATATAAAATACCCCACACATAGGCTTGCAATGCTTGAAAAAAGTATTAATGGGGATTAAAATATGTAATAAATTAGGTACCACACAATCTTAGGAAAATGCAAAAACCAAAATCACTTTAAAAAATCTATAACAATTTATTTGTCAACAAGGCATATTACTCAATTAAGCAGTATGTGGAAGATGAACTCTGATCTTGTAAATGTACGCTAGCATCATATTGTACAAAAGATTTTTATTCACAATTTGTTTATCATACAATTGTTATTTCATATCTGATGAGTCACCAATTTACGAGCATTAGCTGAAAATGTAACTAATAAAGAAGTATTGGTATTGTTATTGTTGTGATTCTTCCAAAGGTATTTTTATGGGTCTATTGAGCAAGCTGTTAAATGCAGCATGTTGATGTGTTTTTGGATTAAAACTATTTGCTTTAATGTGCTTATCAATCTGGGTTTCCTTCCTGTGAATTCCAAATTTTAATTTTCCATAATTCTTCATAATTTTGATATCTAAGAAAGCTAATGTAGGTCCCATTGTGAACTTTATTTTGCTTCCTGTAGATTGAGTAATATAAACACATTGTCTACTAATTTCTATTAACAATGGTGAACATGTCATCCACATATCTGTACCAAACTTTGAAAATATGGGGGAAGGATCTGGTGATATGTATCTTAAGAAAACTCATGTATAAGATAGCTAGAAATGGAGATAATGTACTACTCATAGTTAGACCTTGTAGAACTTATTCTCAAAATTGAAGTGTGATTGCTCAATGCAGATTAAAGTGAGTATCTTCAATAACTTTTTATGGATTTTACCAGTCAGATGTTATAATAGTTTTTGAATTGGAATGCTTGGAAAAAGTAACTTAATGTTGACAGAAATTAATTTTCAGATAGAAAGCTTGTAGTCTTGAACATTCTGTATTGGTTCCAGTGAGTTGCTCTCAAATTTTAGAAAACTGTCCTTCTTTAACTAGTCATTTTGCCAAATAGTATGGGGGTATTTATATTGTTTATGATTGGGCACATTTCATTTCGTGGTCTGTGGAACTTAAGAAGTCCATGTATTGTGGGATTGTTTAATTTTATTAATCTAGGCTAGTCAGATTTTTTAATAACTTAAGAGTGGAATATGATTCCATTTACTTGTTTTATGCATTTGTTTAGTGGGTCTGATGGTGTTTTGTTGAACTCTGGATTGTTTAACATTTTTTCTATGCTGTTGATATATTCCAACGTCTTTAGAATTATAATGGTGTTTCTTTGATCTACCTTTGTGAAAATGATTTTTTGTTATTTAGTGATTTGATGATTTCATTGTAATAGTTTTGTCCAAATTTTTTGTCTTCTGTTTCTTCAAGAATATCTAGGAAGATCCTACAGTATCAGTCTTGTTGTGTAAGTAACACTTTTGATGAAATCTTGTGAAAAAAACAACTCAGTACATTACTACTAATTCAGTTACACAATGTATCACTTTCAATTCATTATTATTGTTATTTTTGTTGCTGGTGCTATCATCATCATCATTATCACCTAATAATGTTTGAACCTCTCCTAGAACCAAATCCTGAGTTTGTATTCAGTACTTTACTGTTGGATATAAACCAGGTATAAAATGTGCTAGACATTTTAATGTAATATACTCACAAAGTTTTGAAGTGATCCTTCCAAATCAATGTCAAGAGCATCTGCCACAACTTCACCATCATCCCTTACATAAAAGATGACAATATGTGCTGTGGGTGCCATTGCATAGGTTACCAGAAACCTGAATGTGTGACTTTTCTTATCTGGCACCTGTACAGTATTGGCAAGCACTACATCTCCTCGGCCAATTATTTGGTAGGAGAAATATTTCATTGGAGCTGTGGAATTTACCTCAATTTCAACATCTTGATTTACCTGCAATTATAACATGAAATTAAACAGATACCTAACTTTCTCAATAACTAAGAACCTAAATCAAGAAAAGGGTTACCAGCAAAATATTTATTAATATGAACAAAGAAAAACAAAGGCTGGTAATAAGTCTGTTCTTTATGATCCTCGATATGTGTTGAGCTGAAGTAGACCTTGGAACTTCCTGCAATTGTACATTTTTATTCATTTTGACATATTGAAAAAATAAAACTAAATCTTTAGTGATCATGTTTTTACATTCAAATGAAGCGAATTTTATTTTGCATAAATACATATTTTGAGGGTGTTTCTCTTTAAATGTATATATATATATATATATATATATATATATATATATATATATATATATATATATATATATTTTATTTTTTTTATTTTGCATATTTTAATGCATATAGTATTGTTTCTCCATATTACCCTGAATTCATTAGCTAATTTTTACATTTTATATAATAATAATAATAATAATAATAATAATAATAATAATAATAATAATATATAAATAATAAAAATGATGACACTACTACTACTGCTACTACTGCCGCTGCCACCACCGCCACCGCAACTGCTGCCACCACCACCGCCACCGCCACTGCTACCACCACCACCAATACTAATAATAATAATAATAATAATAATGATAATTTTTGAGAAAAAAATTACATGAAAAAGTTAAATGCAATTATTGTTGAGGATATTAAATTGCTGCAATAATGACTATTTCTCGCTGTTGTGTTCTGATTAGGTAGAACCAAAACCTTAACCACCTGAAACATATGGTGTGTAACGCTTCATTTTTAACAAGAGGTTATTCATCAACCATTCTACAGAAAAACCAAGTTAGAATCAGTGTATAAATGGTCTGCTGTAAGTTTATACACCAACATGCCAAAAGAGAAAGAAATAGCAAATAAGATTAATAAACAAATGGATTTCTGAAGAGAAATGTTTTTCTATTGATTGGAAAATAGTCTTCTGAGCAATATGTGAAAACTAATTCTAATAGATAAGTGAATTAGTTTAAATACTGAGAACAAATCTTGACATCACATGATGTGAATGGTGCGTATTTGTTTGCAAAAATATTCTGAATTTCCATGATTGTTTAAGTTTTCCACAGAGAATGTCAACACTTTGGCACATTTTGTTATAGCTGAGATTTTTCCCTAGCATATTTAAATTTTGTAGCCTCTGCTTCATATGTGACCCAGAACTGCTTCCAATTTGTCTTTCATCCTTAGTGCCGTTATAAGGGATTCTGTTAGAGGAATATCCACACTTTCTGGAATATCCGCACTGCTCTTTATTATGGATATAATTATGTTGCTAAGTTTGCAATTTAATACATTAACAGTATAGCATCCCCCTGCATTGGTCATCTCATCAATCTCAATCCATGTATGATGATTTCCTATACCTTCCCTGGCCTTATCGATAACCCGATACAATTTCAAAACATATAATTATTTTAAATTTTTTTTTTTAAATTAAGCATAAAAATATTCCAAGTATATTATGATTCCATTGTTGTATTAAAAGACACTCACTTGGATTATACTACACAAGTACCTACCTATAAAATATGAGTGTTAATATTTAGAAAACAAACAAGTTACACAATAAAGCTTATATCTCAGATGATAGACCCTGTTTTAAATTTTCTTGTTTGGAAGTAACCATTTTTATTGTCCTAAAACTTGGAGATTTAATTGAGGTGACTAGCTTGCACTAATTTAAATGTGGGCTGCATTAAAGGTTAAAATCATATTCAGTCATGTTCACATACCACTGGATGTTCAGTTTTAATCACTGCCTGAATAAATGAATTGCTTGGAGACATTGCTGCACTCACAGTGGAAAACCATTCCTTTAAGTCCAAATAATCAGCCTGAAATAAAACAAAAACAAATAAGTGCCATAAAATCAACATATCTGTAATTTATGTACATAATAAACAAGTTCTCATTCTTTGCAATTCAATAGAGGAGTAATAGAGAATATAAGTGTGGCTTAAATACACAAATGGAATATAAATTATAACCACCAAGAAAATAGAAAATAAATTTAACTAGTATCTGTTACAGAATTTAGTAGTATAAAATTTCACTTGCTCTTTAGATCCTTTTTACTTTCTGTACTTTTTACTTAGTACTTTGGAGAAGGTATTACACTCCATCCAAAATTTTGATACCAAGGCTTCACCGGAAATATAAGTTTTAGGGTCTCCTGTGTCAAAAAAAAATTAAAAAAAGGGCACAGTATGTGTTTGTGTGTGTATGTGTGTGTGTGTTTGTGTGTGTGTGTGTGTGTGTGTGTGTGCGCGTGCATGTGCATGTGTGTGTGTGCGCGCATGTGCATATGTGTGTGTGTGTGTGTGTGTGTGTATGTGAGTGTGTGCGAGTGTGTGTATGAACACAATAACTCAAAAACCAAAAGTTGGTAAATACCATACTTGGTATTTAAATTTTATATTTTCAAGGATGCAACACAAAGATTTTCAAGAAAATCCCCCCACCTCAAACTACCCTTTACATGGAACTAGTTGCAGCACACAAGATTTTTACATGACTAGTTGATCAAATAGTGACTATATAACATGATTGCAGTTTAATATCCCTTACCTCAATTCCAATAACTGTAAGGTTTGAATCAGCAGGAGGATAAAAGTTCAGCTCAACCAGACCATTCTTAGAGATTTTGTGATTCTCCTCTTTATAAAGATTTTGGTCATAAGTATAACCATATCTGACAACAAGAGGATTTTTATCATCTTGCACAGGTGCTCCATCATGGTATGCTAGTTTTACCTATAACCATTAAAAACCACATTTATAAACTGTGTATATTAGGTGAAACACAAAATACTAGAGTACATTTAATATTACCATATACATCACACAACTGAGATAGTTTCCTGGGATAACAAACAGCACATAGTAAGTGATCGTATTTCCCTAAAAATGTTGCCTTATTTCTTTTCATTTCTATTTCTTTGCTAATATGTACAAGTAAACACTATTCCATTATCTTTCATTGGTAGTACTGCAGAATTAAAGGGGCACTTCTCCCTTACCCCCTTCTTACTTTTTGCCCAAAAAATACTGTACATAGTATGAAAACATGATACAGAGTTTTAAATTTTTCAAATATTTGGAATGCTATACAAATATTCCTAATAACAAATATTAAAATATTTCTATAAAACATCATTTTACTTACAAATGCTGTATATTTAAGGCCAGGTTTAAAGTATTCTGATGTTTTAATTAGATCCATTTTATATTTATGCTTGTGCAGTAGCAGCTGTGCTGAGTTATTCTGGCGTCGGCCAGTTAAGGCTTCTTCTACTACAACATCAACTTGAATTGATCTCTCAAATTCATCTCCCAGTCTAAAAAATAAAATCATTTATTAGTATTTTCATTCTATTAATAGCTTAATATTTTTAAAAAATAGATAAAGATGCAAAAGATTGTATAAATTTTAAACTTACTGCAGTTCCTTAGTAATGTCAAATTCAACTATAGCTTTCCCATCTATGGGTACAACTTTTCTGACGGGGTTCTGGAAGATAGGTTGCAATAGTCCAGAATAGTATGTTGGATATGAAGTGATAGTTGCTTCACCCTTAACTGGTTTTCCATATGTATACCTTTAAAAAAAAGTATATGCATAAATGCAAACTAAATAATATCTCTTATTACAATAGTATACCTTTCTTTACATTACATATATAATATTGAAGTTAGTGTATGTTATTAAATTTGTTGCTTACTTTTATATAAATGTAATTCAGACACACAGACTTGACATCCTGCTGGCTGATATTTTTTCTTTCTTTCTTTAGTTCTTGTTCAAAATAAAGAGATTCTGAATAGTTTAAAATGAAGTTTATTTTTGATAATGAATTTAAAAGGCTGATGTATTACATGCATATTTTCTGTACACACCTTAAATATTTACTTTTCTATAACTTCTGCAAACATGTTTTATTTCAGATACAAGGGATACAGAGGAAACTAAACCAATAAGCCAGATATTAAACACGAGTTGCTTAGGTAAGGTTGAGATAATCGTCAGAAGGCAAATAGGATCACTTTTTTTATATTTTTTTTTATATTTAAGTAAGTGCTACCATCTAACAGCAATTATTACAACTCTGTGCAGAGGTTGGAAGCATGAAATCAGTATGGGTGTTTTATTGTTCTGTAGTTTGCTCTGTAAATATGTGTTGTTTGAGGTGAATTAGCATTTTTTTCCTCCTCTTTAAAATGGTATAGAAGTTGTATAAACATTTTTTAAATAGTTTTACTAATTATTTATTAAGCATTAGTTGTCTAATAAGCTAATCCATTCTGTCCAAGGTTATGTTGGTGTTCACTGTATATCATACTTGTGCAAGGGTACCAACTCAGTCAAAATGAAATACTGTATTTCTGGTGCATAGGGTCACAGTGGCCTCCAGCAAGACCTCAATATCAAAATGTAGGGTGAATAAATTAAAAAGTGATCTATTATGTTACAGAAAATATGTATGTCACGTCATGCACCATTAGTGGCTTGTTTTCCAAACAAAGTAAGCACTGCTTATCCAAGGAAATCTGATTTATCGTTGGCTTCCTACAAGTTGCAGAACAATGAAAAGCTACAATAATCAGTTTTCATATGTCTTGTCAATGTTACAACATTGCTTGATCACCACTTAATTCCCTAACAACACCGCTCAGCTTCACATCATCGCTTGGGTTTCTCCTCACCACTTGCTACTTCCCCTGCTTTTTTCTTTGAAGTCTGCAGTTGATAATCTGCTTACCTAGGAGTATTTGATATTTTTCTCACTTATCTGAATCTGGAAGTCTTAAAGTTTTCCATAAAAAAGTAGTGTTTATTGCTTTAACTTCGTTAAAATTGGTTTAGTTGAGGAGACTATGTATAGAGCTTCAAGTACCTAGCATACTTTTTGCTACTCCTATTGTTAAGCACAGAGCTTGGTTTTGTGTTTGTTTCAAGGCTGTTTTATTTGATTTTGATACTGTTATGAGGATTTCTCCACAGCATTTTAAGACTGCTTTTATATAGGGTGTTAACCAGGATGTAGATGTTATTGCTCTGGTCCTATGTGATATGAAAATAAAGTTTTCAATGCCAATAGAGGTATGCAAACAAAACATCTCATAATCAGCATGGAGTTGGCAGTCATCTAAGAGCATAGCCACCTGCGCCTGACCCTATTACTGGAAGTAACATAGGTGGTTTGAGAAACTCCACGTCGCTTGCTTTACCAGTGAATTTGTAAACATACAGACAGCACAAGATCATATTAAGCTGCTTGTCAATAAAAAACCGGTATCTTTAGTTATTTGTTTATTCTTGCAATTTATTTTATCATAACATACAAAGAATGAAAGGAAATTACTAGGTAAACAAGCTGTGATACATACACATTAGCCTTTATAGTGCCAAGCACAATCTAATCTTGATCTGAAAATTGTGCAAGAATTACCAATCATGATCTAATAATGACGCTGTTTTCGTATGTTTTAACTCTTTCCAGCAGCAAAGTCTCCATACTCTCCTCGTCATAGCCATAGAGAAAGGTTTTTTGGAACACTTCAGGGCATTAGCTTTACACCCCAAGGCACATCCAAATTTAATTTCTCTAGTCGATATTTGTTTATGGTGGTTGAAAAACGGCAGCATCTAGCAAAAGGTTAGAACCAACGAAGAAATAAGGGCTGCAGATTGCGATGTTTTAGAAGAAACTGAGTGATTTGAATTGTCAGACTTTGATGAAAGCATTTCTGACATTGATGTAAGAGAGGAGGATAGCTATACATTCTAGCTTCAGCAATGAAAATGCATGCAATAACAATTGTCCTCGTATGCATATAAGTAATTAGTGTACTTATCAAAATGAATATATGGAGGTGTAACCAGAGGATGCAGTCAGTGTGATTAACCATTGCATAACATGTGCTAAATTGTACCGTAATCTAGGTTACATTCGTATCCTTTTGCTTTATGCCATTTTGATTATCAGTTGTATTATGTCTATGTGCATGTAGATGTGTGTTTTTGGTGATTTTTCAGTTTTCAGCCTTCGGATTATATGAATTCATTTTTTATATTTTGATAAATAAAAAAACAGCTCAAAACAAATTGCTGTTATAGTAAAGAAATATATGTACTTTCATTGCATTAACCTGAACTTTCTACATAGTAAGGTTTTGTATGCCTAATTATTGATTATTTTTGGATTTTTTATTTTATTTTCAAAATTTTCTTTTATTTTTAATTTTTTGAAAATATTGAATAGACTTTTCAACCTTATAATACATATTACACAGTAGACACAAGGGTTTACTAAAAATAAAACAAAAAAGATTCAGCTCCCTGAGTCATTTTTGCTTGGCACTTTTCAGATACTGTTATTCAGGCTGGCACTAAAAGAGTTATTACTATAATTTATGGGACATGCATAGGGGAAGGCTTTTCAAAGTTCCACATTTTTGTATGGATTCTTTTGAAAATCGCATTATGATTGCATTGCTCTTTAGTTAATATGCAAACAAAATTGTATTCCTATTGGATAAGCACTCCTAAGGACATAAATTATTTTATAAAGTTTATTGTGTAAATACTTGTATGTCACACAATCAAAATGTCCCATGCATCTCATAATTTGAAAAACTAGTTGCAATTCTTCAATTGGAGCTTTGATTATGAGCAAAAATACTGTGAAAAGATATTTTAAATATAAGGGCATTGTTAAATTTGTTTGTTTCTAGACCCCAGTTTAGTCTGATACCATTTTTTCCATAATTTTTCTTACAAAGCTTGTTAATTCGTTTCTCTGTTTTTGGTTTCAATTTTGAAATATTTACACTTTTCTCAAATGGAAAGTCCCTATCTGTTTCATATCTCTCTTGTTTTACTCCTGGCCATAGAAACAGAACTGAATTTCCATGACAATCATACAGCAACAGTTTTTAAAAGATTTTACTGTCGGTTTAACTTAGTTTATTCCCATATTTCCCTTCTATTTGTAAGAACCTATGTAAAAAGATCATGTAATGTTTATCTTGGTTAGCATGATAAAGATACAAAAAATAAGTGTTTTGTAAGATTAGATTGTTTGCAGAACTGATAGAGAAAGCTATGTGAATGAAACACATAAGATTTTTCAATGTACATTAGCATTTTATCCATGTCGTATTATATAATTAAAAATTGCATATTTTATTATTAGTGTTCTCAGCTCTGTATACAATGTACCAGCTTACATGTGAAAAGATATCCTTGAATTTACCAAGTTTGCCTATTTGTCTTTTATTTTCAAAAATATTTTATTATACTTCTCGTTTTATCTGTACTTTTAAAAATTTGTTTTAATGGTCTCCTATCACAGTTTTTAATTTATTCTATTTAGAAAATAGCTGCTGGAGATCTGTAAACTTCAATTACTATTATATTTCTTTCCTTTCCTTTATAATGGCTTTCCTTATAATGGTCTTGATTACTACGATTTCCTCTGCAAAATTACTACAGTAATTTTCTCTAAATTTTATTGCATTGGCTACATATATGCAACTTGCACTTAATTGTAATAATATACCCCCAAATTATAGCTTACATAATTATTTGCCCTAATGTCATCAAGCTTTAATCCATGTTCTATTCTGTGAAAATCATGACATCAGAATAGAGATCTTGTACATTTAATTCTATAATTGCTGTTTTATTACTTATGTATTACACATTTTGATGAAACAAAGTTATGCCTGACTTTTTATTTCTATTTGTTGCATTAACATTCTGTGATCTAAAATACGAACTGAATATAATTTTGCACCTGATGCTGTTTGGAAAACTCAGTACCTGCAAATTGAAAAAAAAGCTCTCATTATTCCAGTGCTTAAACCGCATAATCTGCAAACATCTTGTTTGCTAACTACTTTTAATTTCACAATGTTACTGCTTTTATACATGAATATATGCATAAGTATCCATAGTAACATTCTGCAGGACAAATTACATTCCAATACCAATCATAATTTTTCTTGTAAATATGGTTTATTATAAGGATTAAATTTTGTTATAGGTTTCTAAACAATTCCATTACAGTTTCTCAGAAAGTTATTTTTCTTGTGACTCATTTTTGTACATCAACTGAAACAGTTAAGTTTCCTTGTTCCCTGCACAGATTTACAACTTTACTTATCAGCTTTCCTAGCAAGTAAGACACTTTTCTATTCAGATAGAGTTCCTTCCATGCCAAACAACTATCATTTATGTCTTTATTGGTATCTACAAATACTGCATTCAATGTTTTACATGCCCATTGTATTTCCTCAGTTATGTCTTGCATAATCTTACAGTCAACATCCTTTCTTCTTATTATGCTATTTACTTCAATAGTTGTAAGTGGAAAGCACTTTTTAGTGTATCTTATATCATTGCACAGCTCACTAGAAATGTCATGGAAACCATTCTACTATTTTAAGCACAGAAAGAAAACAGCATTGCCCGCCTGGGTAGCGTGGTGGTAGCATGTCTGCCTCACGTTCAAAAGGTCGTGAATTCAAGTCTTGTTTAGGGTGAGTTACGGGTAAGTTTTTTTTGGGGGGTTTTCCCTTATCCTGAGAAGACGAATGTCGAGTAACTTTAAGCTCCATGGACACCGAGATCATTTGAGCATCATATCATCAATTGCACTCATCGTCTGATATGACCAAACCAGGTTAAAGGACGTTAAACTAAAAAAAAAAGAAAAATAACCCGCATTAAAGTTAATTTCATGTTGCACCATGTCAGTACCCAATATAGGCATGTTCTTCATCATTCAGTTTTAGGTATGTGTGGTTAAATTAATGAATAAAAATATATAAATTGCCTGATATTTTTTTTTTATGCTTTCACTATTGCTTTAACAGTTATGATTTTTGCCTTTTGAGCCTAATAATATTAGATGTTAAATAAATACTTACTTAGCACGAACAGTCACTGCTATGCGAGAGTCCTTGAAAGTAGCATGTTGTGGAGCATCTATTGTTACTTCAAATTTAGGCAGAACATATTCTGCAACTTGGAAAGCTTTACTGAAAGTTTGCCCTAAAACTAAAACTGTAATATTCCAGTCACCTAGCACTGGATGCTCAGATAACTGCAATTCTCCAGAGAAAACACCTTTAGTTGTTAGTGCTCGATTCCATTGTTTCACTCTATTTCCTTCACCATCCTATAAAGCAATGATAACAAGAAAGGGTTATTAATAAATGAAATCTATTCAATAACACTTAATATGTTGCACAGCTCATATAGTAATGAACATACATAGGAATTTCTAAGCATTAAACCCAGGAAAATAAATAAATTTGAAGTGGTACTGGGTTGGAATTAGTAATACTAGAATAACACTAAAAGGTAATTTTACCTGGACATATTTAAAGGCATGTGTGCCTCATTGTCAGGATTCTCCAATTGATGCAGCATTTTTAAAAAAAACTGTGGTTAGCTTTGGTGTGATTGGTGTTCTTGTCATGTACTTCCAAAGAGGGTTGTTTGGCAGCAAATCAAAATTGATTATATTGTCTTGGTTCTTTATGATGTAGATTTGCTCCCAAATATCTAATTCTGCTGCATATCTTTTGGGTTTTATGAATGCTATGTTTTGAATTATTTCATGGTTTGATGATCAGAAGTGATAGTGTCTGATTTGTCTGTCTGTTTGCATTTAATAGTCTTAGATGGTCTTTCAGTCTTGTTTCCAAATTTCTCTTAGTTTTCCTATGTAGAGTTTGTTGCAGTCTGTACATTCTGTTTTGTAATTGCAGGATTTCTGATCTCCTGGGATGGGGTCCTTTAAGTTGGCGCATAATATTTTTTGTTGGCTAAAGTTATTTTAGGCAACTAATGTCAGCTCGTTCTAACAGCAAAACATGTACCCTTGGTAAGGTGTTAATATAACAACATTACCAATATAATATTAAAGCATTACTGAGTACTCAGAACTTACAATATGTAAGTTGCCATTATGGTATTCTCTGAAGTTATGAGACATACTGATTGATTGATCATATGGAGGACTGGATGTCTAACCGGCATGTTGTCATAGTAGCTTAATGGTTAGAATAACTGTATAGAGAGCATTAGCATAAAATTTTGCAGCTGGTTCTAATAGTAAAACACTTGCCCTTGGTAGGAGATTAATATAACACTACCAATATAATATTAAAATTGCCAATAGTTCGCATAACTATCTAAATATTACCCTAATACTAAGTAGGTACTTATGATATGTAAGCCATCATTAAGATGATCTATGAAGTTATGAGTTGGTTGGTTGGTTGACTGGGTAAAAACTATGAATCAGCTGGGGAGTTGAATGTCATACTGGATGCTGTCATGGTAGCTCAATGGTCTGAGCAATCACATGTTCAAATCTTGGCTGTGGCATAAATTTTTCAGCTGGTTCTAACAGTAAAACATGGCAGGGCATTTATATAACTACATTACCAATATAATAAGGTAATGTGAGACTGAAAGAACATCTGAGAGTAGTTAAAAGCAAACAGACAGGCAAATCCACTGTTGGTCACTCCTTCTGGTCATCAAACCAGAAAGAACTTAAGACAATGTAATAAATTTTGATTTGCTACCACATAGCACCCTTTAGAAGAACATAGCAAGAGCACCAATCACGTCAAAGCCAACCACTTCAAAAATTGCTGATGATGAAGCACAAATGCCTTGAAATATGTCCAGGTAAAATTACCTTTTAGAGATGTTCTAGTGTTACTAAACCTAACTCAGAACAGTCTCTAATTCAAATGCACATCACAATTTACTAACTTCTGTATACCAATTATATTAAAGCAAATAAAGCTGAACTGTTGCAGGATTTTAAGTAGGGAAGTCACAAATATAACAATCCCCTTGGTCTTAGCATGTACAGACAGCACTCACAGATATGTTTACCTGTAAGTCCTTGTTCACTGTTGTTAACATTCTTTATATTGATACAGCAACATAGCCAGAAAAGCATTGGGGGGATTAAGTATAAGGTTCCATTTTTTAAACAATTTGTATACCCTACATAATTTATAAAAATATGATTTATCTTTTGCTCTTAGTGTTGGAAGGAACATAGGAACCAAAGAATGTGATCATGGAGGAACCAAGCTCATCAAGAATCAGTTCTGTCCTTGCTATATGAATGTTAAGCTTGGAATCTTAACACTTCCTTTTATACTGCAGAAGTGGTAGTGTGGCCAGAAAAATATCAAATGATAAATATAAATTAATCCTGAATTGTCATTTCTTCAAAAAATTGGAATTAAACCTATATTTGGCTCATAATTTTAATTCTTTTTTTAGCAAGGATGGGTGCTACACCCAAATGCATAATCATAAAGACTGTACTTACTGTTATGAAGATATCCAGGGCACCTGTGACACTTGGCTTAAGAAGAGCATTTAGAACTACAGCTCTAAATTGTATTTTTTGTCCTGGCTTGTATATTGCTTTATCTGTTTGTATGAACACTGAATAACTCTTGTGCACATATTCCAAGGTGGTTGTGTTTTCAAATACGAGACCATTGATCCCACGAGCTGTGAGATTATATGATCCTGGTCCAAGATCACCTATCTGGAAAATAAGATACAAATAAGCTGCTAGTTAGTTTGTACTGTAACACTAAATGCGGTCAGCTCATACTAACCTATTGCTGTGCTTTTTGTGAGATTGCAGCTACCAGCAAGGATAATGTAGTAAAATTTAAAAATTAGGTGACATAACCTAACAAAAGTAGTAGGCTATTAAAAATGCTGAAACAGAAGGCTGCCATATACACTTTAGTGCAAGGGCAGATTCAGGATTGCTATAAGGGTGGTTTGGGGGGTTCTCCCCAGAAAACTTTTAAAAATTTAGATTTTGAAATAAAACAAATTTAGAGGAAAATATCCTAATAAAGGCAAAATAAATAATAATATATCTGGTACTAATAATATTTATTATATTTTGAGCCATTCAAAACAAAAAATATTAAAGAAGAGAAACATATTTAATTAGTTGTGTATTAAGAAATTTACTAATAAAAATCCTGGTATTTTTACTTAAATTTTGAAGTAAGCCCAAGTAAGCCAACAAATATAAGCTATGGGTGTCAGGTAAACAAGCAGAGTATAGTATTTATTTTCTACCATATGCAATCAATATTAATTAAGTACATAGTTTACTAATATTATGCCACATATTTAATCTTTATTTGAGAGTAGGTCTAGCTTATTGTTTTGTTTTCTTAATGCTTTGCCTGGTGAGGAGGAGGTACACATTCTCATCCCCCACTCCCTGGATCTGCCCTTGCTTTAATCATTAAATGATTAAGAACACTTAGGCTGCCTTCCCTATACATAGGATGCAATACAAATATAATTTGAGGATACATTCTGAACAGCCATACAATACCTAAAACATTACATAGCTTTATAAATTTCTCCAGTCTTTACTGAAACTTTCTGATCAACAATATTGGTTGTCCGATTTCTATCTTACTATTAGACTCACATTACAAAAAGGACCATGACGATAACAACTACAAGAATAATAATAATGATGATAATAATAATATATCAGGTCAGTAAGTAAATGCACTGATTTTCTTTCTTGCTCTTTCTAGATGAGGTAAGAAACTAATTTTTGGGAATTACCATTATCATTGGAGATACTATAAACAATGCATTAAATTAACTAAACCAAAGTATCATAATATGTTGTAAATAACTGACATAATCCTGCTTATATCTATTTGTAGTAGCTACTTTGGACAGTACTTACCTAGATATTTTGAGATGTCTTTTCTTCATTTACTTTAGTTCATCCTTGACTTACATGTATTATAAATTACTCTTCATTCACTAGTATGCTGTATAGTTACCAAGATTCCATCTATATGCCAAAATATCACCAACAAATTCATGTTGACCATCTAAATAACCTATTTGCTTGATCTCTACAAGAGAAGTATGTATTTTACCAGGATTTTACATGCAATAGTTCTTTGAACTTTACCCTGTGTATTTTGTGATTCTATTAGAGGGGGAGCTATTTATAATAGTTTTCTGTTGTACAGAAATAAAACAGACAAGGTGAAATATGTTACCTTGAGGCAGTGATTTGAAAGGAAAATAAACACCAAGAAAGTTCAATCAACACTCTTGCCCATAAAACCAGATGAATCCTTCCTTCAAAATGAAGTAATTGTGGTTAAAAGGCAAAACAAAGTTGCTGAGTGCCACGATAAAGAAATAATGAACAGATTATAACCAGGCTAATGAAAACATTCAGAACTTTCATAGGAGCAGCCTTAGAAGCTGCAATAGAATGAGGATATTAAAGGTTTATTTCTTAAAGAACAATTGCAAGCATTAGGGGAGCACACTGAGTGTTTAATTACACATTATGGCAGAACAAATCCTCATCAGCATAGGAATTCATTTGAAATGTTCCCTTTTTAGCCTTCCTAGTTGAGCTACTTGCAATTTCAAAAAGATATACAGGACATTATAAAGCAAAATGCCATGAATCTCTAAGTTTATAATGTAGCAGCTGCATAGCTCCTAAGAAGAGGAGGAGATATTTGGTTCACAAATAATTGAGAATATATTATATGTAACTATTCGACCAGATGTGCAATATGTCAAATCAGATTACAATGTAGTGGGAAATGTAGAATGAATGGACTTTAAAAAAAAAAAAAAACAAACAAAAAAAAAATAAAAAAAAAAAAAAAAAACAGCAATGGACAGAAAAATAGTAATACAACTAAATTACATAGTTTGTTTTCTAAGGTTTAGAAATAGTTTTATGACACCTGTACAATATACTTCTTTGTAAATAATCACAGTAAAGTGATTCTTTTCTTTTCTTTTCACGGTAAAGAAGTGAAGCAGTTGAGAGAAAATTAAAATATACTGATTTAAGGCAATAACAACTGTAACCAATAACTATTCTACAAATGTAAAACTGTTTTTCTAAATTTTGTGATGGAATTACTGATCAGAAATATGTCACACTTGTGATGGTGAGTCGTCTCTGCTTGACTACTGTTATATAATAAGTACCGTATTTATCCGAGTATGAGACATGAGGAAGTGGAAGATATATAATTTAAGCAAAGCTGATGATGGAGCAATTGCTGAAATGAGTGGCAGGGGAAACCGGAGGACCCACAGAAAGCCCACACAGATGCCACTTCAGTCACTATGATTCCTACATGCGAGCACTTGGGATCGAACCCAGGCTGCCTAAGGGAGGTGAGTGGTCTAACCAGTCACCCATGGCACCACCTGGTTTTTCTCTATGGTATCTACATAACCATATCTCATGTTTTTCTTTCTTTCTTAAATAACATACAATTACTTTCTTGAGTACTGTTACATGATGTGTGATTCTATAATTTAAAATACAGACTATTACCATTGTATTCCATTATTACACTCACCTCTAGCTTAATAATACGTGTAACATATGGTTCAACTGTCACTGTCTGAGAGGTCTGAAATACTCCTCCACTTAACTGCTTTCCTCCAACAGTCACAGCTACTGTAGTTGGCTGAGGAGTTTTCTGTACTGAAACTGCCACATGGTACTCTGTGTTTGGACGGAGAACTTTTGGTGCTAGAATAGTGTAAAACCTGTAATACAAGAAAGTATAATTTTAGAAAAAATCTATGTTTTGCCATTTTTACTTACTCTATCATGTACAATGTACATAGTAGGTAGAGAAGACATTACATTCCACCCAAAAATTTATATGAATGTTTCGTCAAATATATATGTTTTTAGGCTCTCTGAATCCAAAAACAAGCCTTTTAACAAAAAGGCCCATGTGTGAGAGCCCAGTTAAATACCAAACTTCAAAGGATGTGACACAGAAATTTATAGGAAAATTCCCCCAGCCCAAACTATCTTTACATGGAACATTTTACAGAATTATTGGCTTTCTCTCAAATGGCTCATGTGATTATGATTAAAATATCATATATTACAGATATTGACATCACAAATAAAATGTTTATCTTGAATTTCCTGGGAATAGTCTCTAAAGCCTGTTTCATTCTGGATGACTGGCATAACTGGTAAACAGCAAAATATTACTACACAAAAAATGCAGATCTTGTTAAACACACAATTTAATTCCAATACTTTTTACTCTCTCTACATGTACTATGTACATAGCGTAGAGAGAAGGTATTGTATTGCACCCAAAAATTTGATACCGAGATATCACCAGAAATACATGTTTTGAGACCCCTGAATCAAAACAAAATTAGAAAATATCCATGTGTGTGTGTGTGCGTGTGCGTGTGTGTGTGTGTGTGTGTGTGCGCGCAGCATAGCTCAAAAATGAAAACTCTGTTAAATACTAAACTTGATATTTAAGTTCAGTATCTTTCCAGGATGTGACACAAAATTTTTCAAGACAATCATCCCACCCACAACTACGCTTTACATGGAAAAAAATTTGTAAATTTTATTTTTCTCAAAAATGGCTCTAAGGATTTTGATTAAAATCTCTTTTACTTAAGATATTTGCATGGCAAATAAAATACATGTCTTGAATTCTCTGAAGACCTTTTTATTGTGAATGAATTTTTCTGAATTTTGCATAACTGGTTAACTGTAAGACAGACAAAAACTTATTGTACAAAAAGCGTACACCTGCTTAAAACACAGAATTTATGTCATATAATTTTTTTTTTTGTGGAGTTGACCATTTTTGAGATATCCCTTGTTATTGGTTCAGTTTTAAAATGCAACTTTTCTCATACGGAACTTGTGAACTCCTGGCCATGCAAAGAAACTGATTTCAAGCAGCAACCACATTTTAAAACATGTGACTGTCTGTTTAGCGTAGTGTATTCCCTTATTTACCTTCTACTTATAAGAGAGTATGTAATAAGACCATTTCTGCTAATTTTGATTAGCATGAAGTAGATAGAAGAATAAGCTTATTAACAATAATTTGTTACAGAGATACACAGAAAGTCATGTGAATGGAGCATAGCTAATATTTTGAGCTAGCGATTGCGAGATATTTCTTGTTATTGGTTTAAATTTTCCAATACTTACATTTTTCTCAAATGGGAAGCTGTTATTCACTTTTCTTTCTTTTTCTTTTCTCTTGACAGTGCAAAGAGAACTGAATTTCAAAATCATCACTTAGAAACCAATCTTTAAAAGATTTGATATTGCTTTAGTCTAGTGTACTCCCTTAGTTCTCTTATACCTACAAGGAAATAAGTAATAAGACCATTTCTATTAATGTTTATCTTGATTAGCATAGAGTAGATATAATTTGTTGTGGGATAAATAGAGAAAGCCATGTGAATGGAGCACATTAGAATTTTCTCCATGTAAATTCTGTATTGCTGAGTTATTCGCACAACATCTGCTGTTGCTATTTGTAATTGCTCATACCAAATTTCTTAGCAGTAGCTCTCTCAGACAATTATGCAGATTACAAGCAAGACAAAATACATCAGTGTAAAATTACCATAGACATTGGAGTTAGGAGTAATCAAAGTATTTTGTAAACATAGACATTGAATTAACTTAATAAAGTGGATAATCATAAAGAAACATAGTGTAAAATATATTCAGACAGTAGTTTGTAAGGTTAATATGGTTGGTTGGTATCTAATGTTGAGTAGTTGGCAGTGAAGCCATTTGCTCTCTTGCATTCCAGTATTTTGATGTCATATTATTATGTCAACTCAAGGTTGGGCAATGCAGTAGATGGTTTCCATCCACATCTTCTTTAAGTGTACAGAAAGGACTCAGAGGAGATCTCACTATACCAATCCTGAATAAATGTTTATTGAGACAGTCATGGACTGTTAGGAGTAATAAAAGTTGTTATAGAGGGTTTTCTTGGTAATGTAGTGATTCTGGTCGTGTTATTACATAAATTTTCCCATGGTTTTCCTTTTGTTTGTAATACATTATCTTCTTTAAGTTTGTTATTGTATGCTGATATAATGATTCTTTTGATAGAGTGATAACTTATTGAATCAGATGAATTTGATGTAATTTTACTACCTTTCTTGGCTAGAAAGTCAGCTGTTTCATTACCCTGTATTCCGCAATGTGCTGGTGTCCATTGAAGTATTAATCTTTTATTTAAATTCACTACTTGTTTTATGATTTTGCGGAATTCTGCAATATTTAAGTTATTAGGTATTACATCAGATGTTATTAATATAGTAGCTGTTTTAGAGTCAGATAATAATACAACTTTTTCAAATTTATTTATATGATATAGTAAGTTTCGTAAGCTCTGAAGTATTGGCAAAATCTCTCCATCAAGATTTGTGGTATTTAAACTTAATCTTTTGTGGAAATAGAAAAGAGGGTGTATCGCACCTACACCAAGTTAGTATTAGGAGATATCAATCAATATAACCAATTAATAAATCAAAGTAACTCAGTAACTAGAAAAGTTTATTAATATAGTAATTCAACTAAAGTTAAGATTGCAATAGGGTAAAATATGTGCACTGATATTTACAATCACCAGTTAACAAGAGCAAACAACCTGTAAAAACCAGGCTCATAAGAAACTCAGAAAGTGTATATCTAGAATAAATACATTAATAATAACATAACATAACTCCATGGCACGACAGCTCACAAGGAACCTTGGCCTACTGCCTGGCCACTGATAGACATCATGGATGGGGTGCAGTATTGGAGGGTAAGATGTGGTCAGTGCCTCGAATGCCCCCCGGTCGGTTAATGCGGTCTTGACCTGGAGCCACTACTTCACCATCAAGTAGTGCATGCAATTTTACCATGTGATGGGGTGTGCAGTTCATACAAATAAAGAAAGAAAAAAATTCAAGACCTCTTACACCTTGAACACAACACCACAAAAAGGCCATTGTGTGACCCCTGGGAGACCTGAAGAGTAACCAGAACTGAACAACCATATGCATTAGTAAGGATGGGATGGGATCCCTAACAATTTCAACATGACACCAATCCTGATATCAGCTAACTCTGCCTTAGCCACCCATAATCTGGGGGTCCCAGGATGAGACAAGACACCCGCAGTAAGCAAGTGCTCCAGCAAACACCTGGAAGACCTGAAGAGTAACCAGAACTGAACAACCATGTGCATTAGTAAGGATGGGGTCCCTAACAATTTCAACATGACACCAATCCTGCTAACTCTGCCTTAGCCACCCATAATCTGAGGGTCCCAGGATGAGACAAGACACCCGCAGTAAGCAAGTGCTCCAGCAAACACCTGGAAGACCTGAAGAGTAACCAGAACTGAACAACCATGTTCATTAGTAAGGATGGGGTCCCTAACAATTTCAACATGACACCAATCCTGATATCAGCTAACTCTGCCTTAGCCACCCATAATCTGGGGGTCCCAAGATGAGACAAGACACCCGCAGTAAGGAAGTGCTCCAGCAAACACCAGGGAGAAATCTTTGGAGAACGTAAATCCCATCATCCTGGGGCAACACACCAACCACTATTGCCTGGTCCTACAACTCTGAATCAGATGAGTTGAAAAAGTAGAAATTAAGTATTGAAAATAGAAAGGCAAATCCCAGATGAAAAACCATAACCTAGAGAAAAAAAACAAAAAAACAAACACATTATTACAGTGGCCAGCCCAATTGGAATCAAACCCGGAACCTTCCAAAGGAGAGCCTGATCATAAATATAAGGGAAATATCTGTACAATTTAATTAGTAAACACTGAGGAGTCTCATTTTAATTGACTGAGAACCACTAACCACTTGCTTTTTCTCAGTTTAATTCTCTCACAAAACTACTCAAAATTATTTCAAATAAGTACTTATGTATTACTTATTGAATAATCATTAGTCAAGAAGTATGGTTTACTATGTGAGAAGAACAGATGTTTATGAAGGTAGACTTTTTCATCAAACTACAACCATCATTCATACCAAGAATCAGATTAAGCACAGGTGCGAACAATTAGCATTTAATTGCATAATTACTTGATTCTGACAGTCACCTAACCAGTTCATTTTTGTAATTCTTAAAAGTTTTTGTGCTTGCATTTGTTATGTTCCATTTCAATTTTGCAAATAGGATGCTGTATTCATATTTGCTCAAAACTAGCAGGCATGGAAGAAAGAAAAAACATTTGTTTTACAATCTCATATTTTGTGCAATAATGCCTCAAGGGAAACTGTCATAGTAGTTTGAAGTCAGTCATTTAATACTGATTATATTCAGGTTGTCTGTATTCCAGATAAGTAATTTTTGATGTGCAGTTAAGTATCTTTCAAGAATTGAATATTTAATGTAGTATACAATTATAGTTGTTAACAAATACATTTCTATTTTCTGAATTATAAAGTACTACAGAAAATATACATTATTATAATGGTTTTAGCCAAAGCAATTATCATTCAAAAGATATAGTAGTAAGCAATAAAATTTCACATACACAAAACTTTCTATGCTCATTACAAATTCAGGTAATCCCTTTTAGGTATATTTTAGTGTTCATATAAAAGTTAATATTTTATTCCAAATTTTCCTTTTCATGAAAAATGTTGCTGGTTTGAATTCAAGCCCTGTATTTATAACATTGCAGCTGCAGTTGAAGAAGTAAATGGAAACAATGAAGTAATTCAATATGAAACTCAAAATTTGATTTATACACAGAAACACATGTGAAGTCAAGACATTATGAAAAGTACCAAAAATAACACTAATAAACTTGTTTAGTGATGATTCTTTGAAGTGGTGTGTTGAATCAACAATTGATATTCTTCTAAGGTGGAATTAAAAAAAATTGTAAGTGATTCTTCTAATTCACAGAAGCTGGTAGCTGGTAAAACCAGGAACCTCAACAAAAATGTCTTTTATCACAAATTTTTAAGTGGCGAATGAACTTTGTGTGAAGCATGGAATTAATCCAAATTGAAAGTGACTGTTCTAATTCACAGAGGCTGATAGCTTGTAAAACCAGAAACCTCAACAAAAATCACAAACTTTTAAGTGGTGAATGAACTTTGTGTGATTGGTCAGCATATTCCTGTAGCACTGCTACCTCCTAGCATTTCAGATTAGAAAAATATTCATGGTATTATTATCTCTCCATAAAAATTCACTTGAGCACAAACGTTGTGAACTGTTGTTTTCACAAGGAAAAACTATTCTCTTGAAACCATAGAAAATAATTTAAATTCATGTTGAAGCAGAAATAAATGTACTGGCATCGTGGATTTCCTATACTTGGGTATGTTGAATCATTCCATTTGACGATTGGAAAGGTGATGATGGAAGAATGAGTGACGGGGAAAACCGGAGGATCCGGAGAAAACCCGTCCAGACGTCTTTTCGTCGAACCCGGGCCGCCTAGATGGGAGGCGAGCGGTCTAACCATTCAACAACGTAGATTTACGACACGCAAAAATTAAGTAGTCTTTCACGCCCAATGTAGAATAAGCCGCTGGGAGCCACAATAGTTATTTTTAATTTATTTATTTATAAAAAAGTGCATAGGCTAATGTTTTAAAAGCTGGTTGCAATAGGACTAATCCTCTTGCCAGGAGTTGACATATTCCCATATGAGAATAGTACCTACAGGTATTGTAAAGCTGAAACCAATAACATGGACTATCACAGATACGCTCACCTCTACCAAAAAACATATATGACACATATTATGTGTTTTAGCGATACCTACGTTATTTGTGTAGTAACTTTTTGTCGATCTCTTTTGGTTCAACAGCTATGCAAAATTAAACAAAATCCATCCAGAATAAACAGATCTTCAGCGGCTACTCCCAGATAATTTAAGATATACATTTTATTTTTCATATAAATACCTTTAATACACGACAATCAAAATCATTAGAGACATTTTTGAATACATCAAAATTTTCTAATTTTTGCCATGCAAAGGATAGTTTAGGGTGGGGGAATTTTCTTGAAAATCGTTGTGTCACATCCTTGAGAGATAATGAACTTAAATGCCAAATTTAATATTTTTCGGACTTTTCGTTTTTGAGCTATGCTGTCCCAAACGCACATACATACAATAATTTACTTTTTTTTATAAATGTTTCTTTGGATTCAGGGGTTCTCAAAACGTGTTTCCGGTGAAATCTCGGTATCGAAAGGAGAAAGTAAAAATAACCTTTCGTATAAATAGTTTGTGCAACCACTAATAAACAATAGAGGGTAGAGAAAATCATGTGAATGTTACACATGATATTTTTCTTCCAACACAACTTACGTAAGGGAAACAGTAAACACGGAGTACTGTGCATGGACCCATGTTGTCAGTAAACACGGAGTACTGTGCATGGACCTCATGTGATTAGTAAACACGGAGTACTGTGCATGGACCTCATGTGATTAGTAAACACGGAGTACTGTGCATGGACCCCATGTGATTAGTAAACACGGAGTACTGTGCATGGACCCATGTGATTAGTAAACACGGACTACTGTGCATGGACCCATGTTGTCAGTAAACACGGATTACTGTGCATGGACCCATGTGATTAGTAAGCACGGAGTACTGTGCATGGATCCCGTGTGATCAGTAAACACGGAGTACTGTTCATGGACCCCGTATGATCAATAAACACGGAGTACTGTGCATGGACCTCATGTGATTAGTAAACACGGAGTACTGTGCCTGGACCCCATGTGGTCAGTAAACACGGAGTACTGTGCAAGGACACCATGTGATCAGTAAATACGGAGTAATGTGCATGGACCTCATGTGGTCAGTAAACACGGAGTTCTGTCCATGGACCCATGTGATCACTAAACACGGAGTACTGTGCATGCATTCCATGAGATCAGTAAACACGGAGTACTGTGCATGGACCCCATGTTGTCAGTAAACACGGAGTACTGTGCATGGATCCCATGTGATCAATAAACACGGAGTATTGTGCATGGATCCCATGTGATCAGTAAACAAAGAGTACTGTGCATGGACCCCATGTGATCAGTAAACACGAAGTACTGTGCATGGACCCCATGTGATCACTAAACATGGAGTACTGTGTATGGACACCATGTGATCAGTAAACACGGAGTACTATGCATGGACCCCATGTGATCAGTAAACATGGAGTACTGTGCATGGACCCTATGTGATCAGCAAACATGGAGTACTTGCATGGACCCCATGTGATCAGCAAACATGGAGTACTGTGCATGGACCCATGTGATCAGTAAACACGGACTTCTATGCATGGACCCAGGTGATCTGTAAACACGGAGTACTGTGCATGGACCCCATGTGATCAGTAAACATGGAGTACTGTGCATGAGCCCCATGCGATCAGTAAACATGGAGTACTGTGTATGGACCCATGTGATCAGTAAACATGGAGTACTGTGCATGGACTCAATGTGATCAGTAAACATGAAGTACTGTGCATGAGCCCCATGCGATCAGTAAACATGGATTACTGTACATGGACCCATGTGATCATTACACATGGAGTACTGTACATGGACCCTTGTGATCAGTAAACATAAAGTACTGTACATGGACCCATGTGATCAGTAAACATGAAGTACTGTGCATGGACCCACGTGATCAGTAAACATGAAGTACTGTGCATGGACCCATGTGATCAGTAAACATGAAGTACTGTACATGGACCCATGTGATCAGTAAACATGAAGTACTGTACATGGACCCTTGTGATCAGTAAACATGAAGTACTGTACATGGACCCATGTGATCAGTAAACATGAAGTACTGTGCATGGACCCATGTGATCAGTAAACATGAAGTACTGTACATGGACCCATGTGATCAGTAAACTTGAAGTACTGTACATGGACCCATGTCATCAGTAAACACGGAGTACTCTGCATGGACCCATGTGATCATTACACATGGAGTACTGTACATGGACCCTTGTGATCAGTAAACATGAAGTACTGTACATGGACCCATGTGATCAGTAAACATGAAGTACTGTACATGGACCCATGTGATCAGTAAACATGAAGTACTGTGCATGGACCCATGTGATCAGTAAACATGGAGTACTGTGCATAGACCCATGTGATCAGTAAACATGAAGTACTGTGCATGGACCCATGTGATCAGTAAACATGAAGTACTTTACATGGACCCATGTGATCAGTAAACATGAAGTACTGTACTTGGACCCATGTGATCAGTAAACATGAAGTACTGTGCATGGACCCATGTCATCAGTAAACACGGAGTACTCTGCATGGACCCATGTGATCATTACACATGGAGTACTGTGCATGGACCCACGTCATCAGTAAACACGGAGTACTGTGCATGGACCCATGTGATCATTACACATGGAGTACTGTGCATGGACTCATGTGATCAGTAAACATGAAGTACTGTACATGGACCCATGTGATCAGTAAACACGGAGTACTGTGCATGGACCCATGTCATCAGTAAACACGGAGTACTGTGCATGGACCCATGTCATCAGTGAACATGAAGTACTTTACATGGACCCATGTGATCAGTAAACACGGAGTACTGTGCATGGACCCATGTCATCAGTAAACATGAAGTACTGTGCATGGACCCCATGTCATCAGTAAACACGGAGTACTGTGCATGGACCCCATGTGATCAGTAAACACGGAGTGCTGTGCATGGACCCCATGTGGTCAGTAAACACGGAATACTGTGCATGGACCCCATGTGGTTAGTAAACACGGAGTGCTGTGCATGAACCCCATGTGGTCAGTAAACACGGAGTGCTGTGCATGTACCCCATGTGGTCAGTAAACACGGAGTGCTGTGCATGGACCCCATGTGGTCAGTAAACACGGAATACTGTGCACGGACCCATGTGGTTAGTAAACACGGAATACTGTACATGGACCCATTAAGTCAGTAAACACGGAGTACTGTGCATGGACCCATGTGGTCAGTAAACACGGAATACTGTGCATGTACCCATGTGGTCAGTAAACACGTAATACTAGGCATGAACCCATGTGGGCAGTAAACACGGAATACTGTATATTGACCCATGTGATCAGTAAACACGGAGTACTGTGCATGGACCCATGTGGTCAGTAAACAGGGAATACTGTACATGGACTCATGTGGTCAGTAAACACGGACTACTGTGCATGGACCCTTGTGTTCAGTAAACATGGAGTACTGTGCATGGACCCCATGTGAATAGTAAACACGGAGTGCTGTGCATGGACCCCATGTGGTCAGTAAACACGGAGTACTGTGCAAGGACCCCATGTGGTCAGTAAACACGGAGTGCTGTGCATGGACCCCATGTGGCCAGTGATCAGTAAACACGGAGTGCTGTGCATGGACCCCATGTGGTCAGTAAACATGGAGTACTGTGCATGGACCCCATGTGGTCAGTAAACACGGAGTACTGTGAATGGACCCCATGTGGTCAGTAAACACGGAGTACTGTGCAAGGACCCCATGTGGTCAGTAAACACGGAGTGCTGTGCATGGACCCCATGTGGTCAGTAAACACGGAGTACTCTGCATGGACCCCATGTGGTCAGTAAACACGGAGTGCTGTGCATGGACCCCATATGGTCAGTGATCAGTAAACACGGAGTGCTGTGCATGGACCCCATGTGGTCAGTGATCAGTAAACACGGAGTGCTGTGCATGGACCCCATGTGGTCAGTGGTCAGTAAACACGGAGTGCTGAGCATGGACCCCATGTGGTCAGTGATTAGTAAACACGGAGTGCTGTACATGGACCCCATGTGGTCAGTGATCAGTAAACACGGAGTGCTGTGCATGGACCCCATGTGGTCAGTGGTCAGTAAACACGGAGTGCTGAGCATGGACCCCATGTGGTCAGTGATCAGTAAACACGGAGTGCTGTGCATGGACCCCATGTGGTCAGTGGTCAAAACTACAGTTCTAATTTAAACTCTAGCAGATATGTTGAATGTAACAATTACTCTTTTATTTAAAACATGTTTAGCAATGTATGGTGTAATAATACCTACACAACTCGGAACCCAAATGTATCAGTTGACGACGCCCACGCTACAAAGATGCGTAGGAGTAAAAACCAGTTCGTCCACAGAGGCCACGAACGGGCTACCTTTGCTGTCTTGCAATATGTATTACGTCCTTCGGTCTATCTTCCGGAAAAGCGTCAACTTTTCATTATTTCAGAAATGGCTACAATGACTTCCATCACAGATGAAACAACATTTGCATCATCCATAAAAAGCATTAAGTACTTGTCTCGATGTATTCAAAAGCTCCCGACAGCACGCAATGCAAGAAAGAAAAATTATTTTTTTTATTTGTATTAGCAAACACTCTTGATCTGTCTCCAGATGTTCTGTAAACTTTAAATACATTCCAGTAGTTCCAATCACACAGAAAGGACATTCAGCCAATCAGTGTAAAAACAGACAGACAGACAGATAGATGGATAGATAGATAAATAGATAGATAGATAGACAGATAGAGAGAGAGAGAGAGAGAGAGAGAGAGAGAGAGAGAGAGAGAAATAGGTACTTAAAGAGAAATAGAACATATATATTTTCGCCGAAATGCTTTTGGGGGAGGAACTGACGTTCAATACCCTTCAATCTAAGAAGTCATGTCGGACGATATTAAGGGAAAACAGCGGGGGAAAGAAACTTACCTATTCATGTAATTCGCCATAACCGAGATCCGAACTCGTAACCACTTTCATGTGAGGAGGGCGCGCTATCTTCACACCACAGAAGTGGACATACGGGGATAAATTTATTAAAGAGTATACGTGTAAATATGCAAGCAAATAAATCAGTCAATAATACGCGTGTAGCATTTCCTTAAAAATACATATAATGCACTTACAGTTATATCATAATTGATACAGCAGTTTAAGCAGGAGATTTCAATGCTCTAGAAATATCTGATGTGTTCCATTCACATGACTTTCTCTACATCTCTGCAACAAATTATTCTATTTACTTCATCTAATCGAGAAAAAAAAAATAGGAGAAATAGTCTTATTACTTGCTTCCTTGTAAGTAGAAGGAAATAAGGGAGTACAATAGCTTAAAGTGATAGTCAAAAGCTGGTTGCTATGTGACAAGTTCTTTTGTTTGTATGAACAGGTGTTGTATAAGAAAAGTATGTTTTTTAAAGCTGAAACCAAAAACAAGGAATATCTCAAAAAGGATCAACTCCAAGAAAAAAATGTATATAACATAGATTGCGTATTTTAACGTGCTCTACATTTTTCTGTGTTTTAAGTTTTCGTCCATCTCTTACGGTTTAACAATTATGCAAAATTCCGTAAACTTTATTCTGAATAAAGTAGTCTTCAGAGGCTACTCCCAGAAAATTCAAGATATACATTTTATTTGTCAGGTAAATATCTATAATATACGACAGTTTAATCAAAATCGTTAGAGCCATTTTTAAGAAAATCAAAAGTTTCAAATTTTTTCCATGTAAAGGGTAGTTGGGGGTGGGGGATTTTTCTCAAAATCTTCGTGTCGCATCCTTGGAAGATACCAAACTTAAGTACCAAATTTGGTATTTAACGGTCTCTTCGTTTTTGAGCTATGCTGCCCACAGACACACACACACGGACATTTTTCTAAAAATGCTTTTTTTGGATTCAGGGGGTTTCAAAACATATATTTCCGGTGAAATCTCAGAATTGAATTTTTGGGTGCAATACAATACCTTCTCTATACACTATGTACATAGTACGTACAGAGAAAGTACAAATCTTATGCGTTCCATTTAGTTGAAGAGAATACATTAAGTTAAAGAGACAGTCAAAATTTTAATAAGCTGATTGCTATGTCATTGAAATTTATTTACCTTTGGCCAAGAGTAAAACAAAAGAAAAGCGATCGACGACTATCCCCTAGTATTTTAAAATTGAAATCAATAAATAGGAATATATCTCTCGGAAGAAGTTAAGTTTACTCAAAACATGTATTTGACAAAAACTGAGTGTTTCAACGAGATGTTATATTTTTTGTGCCGCAAGATTTTGTATATCTCTTATTGGTTTACAGTAATGTAAAATTCATCAATGATGAGCAGGACATGAGGCATTCCCAGACAATTCAAAATCTGCATTTCATTTCGCTTAAATATATTAATCATGTGATATTTTAATCAAAATCGTTACAGCCATTTCTAAGATAACCAAGCTTTTGAAAAATGTACCATGTAGAGGATAGTTTGAGGGTTGGGGATTTTCTTGAAAATCTTCGTGACGCTACCTTGGAAAATGTTGATTTAAATAGCAAGTTTGGTATTAAGTGATTTTTATTTATGCTGTTTACTGATAGACAGTCACACACATACACACACACACACACACACACACACCAGTAGTTTACAATAAAAATAATAGGGTATCCAATCCTAGTTTATATTTTAACACTTTTCCACAATTTTTACTTTCTCAATAATGACTCTAATGATTTTGATTAAAATATCATGTTCCTCCTGGATGATTTTCCTTACAAACAGTGAAGCATGGGAGAGAGAGAGAGAGAGAGAGAGAGAGAGAGAGAGAGAGAGACAGAGAAAGTTTTAATAAAAAAAATGTAGAACTCCTTAAAACACACAACTTATGTGAAATACTTTCTTTTTTTTTCTGCGAACGGTCCCTGAGATATTCCTAGTAATCCGTTTCAATTTTAAAATAGGGTACCTACGTATATATTTCTCAAATGGAAAACATTAATTTTTCTTTCTTCGATCAAGCAAAGAGAATGGAATATCACACATAGGGACCGGCGAAAGAGCTAGTTTTATAAAATATTAATTTTTTTGAGGGGGCCCTTAATCTTTTAACAAATCTTGACAAGTTAGTTAAATATGACGTTCTTCTGCTGTCCTAAGTACACATATTTTAAGAAGCATATTTTAAGGAGTTTTAATGCGTGAAAGAGGGCAAAGAACTAAGTTTTCTGCACAAAAAAAAAAAAAAAAAGAGGTCCAGGGAAAGTGTTGTCGTTATCTGTTACGAGTAAACCCACGCATGGCGGTCGGACATAACCGGTTTTTCCTTCCAGATCACTTCACGTGGGTGACTGGATTTTAAAGGGGCCTTCATGTGCATTTGCTGTCGTACATTCCAGGTGCGTTACTTTTTCCTTCTCATACATACATAGGTATATCTTCACTAACAGCTATATAATGAACGATTTCCTTGTATTCAACTTCTGTTTAAGGTGGCGGTAGTTTATATGAAGTATACCTTAACCAACTGTAACATATAATTGGTTAAACTATGAAACCTGGGACTTAAAGTACTTCGATATTGTAAATCGCCATTGGGGTATGCCATTTCAAAATAATTTGATCTCCCCTTACGATTTACTGGGAAAATCAGTTGGAGAATTTAATACCTTGTGGGCATGTTGCCAAAGTGACCGAGTGAATGGGACAACTGAACGGAGACCAGGAGATGCGTGGTTCAAATCCCGGCATTTTTCAGTCTGACACTACCTTTCCAACTCCTGTCCTACACACGGCTAGTGTGGAAGAAACAATTAATTCACACAAAGTCTTGTTATGCTTGCATTTTTACTTTTTCTGTAATGTACATAATACTTACAGAAGATATTGCATTTTACTAAAAAAATTGATACTGAGATTTCACTACAAATTCATGTTTTGGGGTCTCCAGAATAGAAAAAAAAAAAAGCATTTAAAATGGGTCCTTTGTGTGTGTGTATGTGTGTGTGTGTGTGTGCGCGTGTGTTCTGAACAGCTTAACTCTAAAATAAAGTCCGTTAAATACCATACTTCAAGCTCAGTATCTTCCAAGAATACAATATGAAGACTCTCAAAACATATTCTTTACATAGAACATTTTTCGAAAATTGTGATTTTCTCAAAATGGTTTTCCCGATATTTATTAAAACACCGTACGTTTACGATATTTACGTGGCGAAAGAAATGCATATTATGAATTTTTCGGGAATAGCCATTGAAGTTCTTTTCATTCTGGATGACTTTTGTATAACTCGTAAACCGAAACCGAAAGAGATAGACAAAATCCTACTATAACCAAAAACATACAAATTACGTTAAAATACGACTTTTTTTAACTTAACTATTTATTGTTTTAAATTTTCCAGTACTTACACTTTTTAAATGGGAATCGTAATGTTTTAGCCTGGTCAAGCAAAGACAACAGAATTAGCGACCAGCTCTAAAACGGGTTAACAATCTATGTAGCCTTGTGTATTCCTCTTTATCTACAAGGAAATATGAAATAACATCATTTATATTAATGTTTATCTCGATTAGCATTAAGTATGTAGAAGAATACGCTTTTGTAAGAATAGTAGAGAAAGTCGTGTGAATGTAACACATCAGATTTTTTTTACGTTAGAAATTTGAACTTCAAGCAGTTGTCAACAAGCTGCTTGCTACGTCGCATTGGGCAATAAGAACTAACAAAGGTCCATTGCTACATTGATGTAAATTGAGCTGGGACGTTTTTTAGTGAAAATACATTGAGCACAAAAGTGTCTCGACTTTCTCTCTCACAGAGTCCATATTCGGCGGGGAAAAATAAAAAGGTGTATGAAAATTTCCCATTATTTATTTGTAAATAATTATTCATTTAATACGACCATAATTCCGGTATCAACGTATCACTATTAGTGCTTATGCTTTTTAAAATAATCTCATGTCTATCGGACAGAGCTCCAAAATGCCGTTTGTATCTGGGCCTCCTTCAAAACATCTTCTAAAATGTCAGCTTTTATGCTATATCTACTACTACCTTAAGACAATCTCATAGAATTACAAAATGTCCTATTGCACAAACTACACGACACACACACACACACATACACACACATACACACACATACACACACTTACACACATACACACACATACACACATACACACATACACACACATACACATATACACACATACACACATACACATACACACACATACACATACACACACATACACACATACACACATACACACACATACACACACATACACATACACACACATACACACACATACACATACACACACATACACACATACACACATACACATACACACATGTACACACACATACACACATACACACACATATACACACACATACACATACACACATACACACATACATACACACATGCACACACATACACACACACCAGAAAACATTACAGGTACTTAGGTTGAAATGGTAGCGAGGAGTCAAATTTCGGTTGGCTGCTGGAGGCTTGCATTGAAATGTTCCTTTAGAACTTAGAAATAGTATTAATTCGCTATAGTGGTAAGCTTAGAAAGAAAAAAGAAAGAAAGAGAAAGAAAACCGAAAAAAAACCTGATGTGTTCCATTCACATGAATTTCTCTACATCTCTGCAATAAATTAATGTTAAAAAGCTTATTGTTCCATTTATTTCATATTAATTGAGAGGAAAATAAAAACAGCAGAAACTGTCTTATTACCTGCTTCCTTGCAAGTAGAATGGAAATAAGGAAGTACCATAGGCTAAAGCGATAATCAAATGTTTTAAAATCTGGTTACTGTGTGATTGAATTTCCCTTATTTGTATGGCCAGGAGTTTACAAATTCCCATGTGAGAAAAGTATAAGTATTTTAAAGTTAAAACCAATAAAAAGGAATATCTTAAAAATTGTCAACTTTATTTATATAACATAAATTGTGTGAATTAATTCAAAATCTTCTCGGCTTCTAACCAGGTAAAAACCTGGCTTGATACCAACGGTTCGAAGAAGTGCATCTTCCTCGTCTTCAGGGTGAACTGATGGATTGAGCTTGCGGAGACTGGTAATTATAAGAGCTGGAATGAAGCTAACATCTGTTTGGTTCGCGTGATAAATAAATTGTGTGTTTTAAGGATATCTACATTTTTTGTGTGGTAAGTTTTTGTCTATCTCTTACGGTTTACCAGTTATGCAAAATTCCGCAAAATTCATCCAGAATAAACATGTCTTCCAATGCTGTTCCCAGAAAATTCAAGAAAAACATTTTATTTTTCATGTAAATATCTTAGATATAAGAGATTTTAACCAACATCGTTAGAGCCGCTTTTGAGAAAATAAAAAAATTCGAATTTTTTTCCATGTAAAGAGTAGTTGGGGTGGGGAATTTTATTGAAAATCTTCTAGTCGTATCCTTGGAAGATACAAAACTTAAATACCAAACTTGGTATTTAACGATCTTTTCGTTTTTGAGCCATGCTGTCCACAGACACACACAAACACTCACACACATACACCAACATGGACTTTTATTTTCCAAAAAAAAATCTTTTTTTGAATTTAGGGGGACCTAAAATATGCATTCCCGGTGAAATCTCAGTATCGAATTTTTAGGAGCAATACAATATCTTCTCTCTACACTATGTACATAGTGCGTTTTGAGAAAGTAAACATGGCTGGCATGCGCAGGACTGTCAGCCACACAAGTGAAAGGTCATTAACACATCTTTATAATACAAGCGTACGAATCATGTAGTTGTTTCTCAATACAGCAGTAACATATTAGTTTCCTTTTATACGAAAAGCTTTCATTGATTCAAGAGTGGGGGGGGGGGGGGCTAGAACCAGCAGCTTCTACGAATGTCTACAACACAGACATTGCTAATGCAACGGATAACGTTTCAGTTTGACAATATCTCTAATGCGGTTTAATCTGCTACTTAGGACAGTTTCATATTTGGGCATGGAGGCATCGTGAACGAAAATTCGGGAGCTTGAACAGACCTTTATTTCGACAGTGAAATGGATAATATTTCAAGAAGCATTCTAGGCCCCCTGATGATATCCTCGCTCAAACTAAATAGAAAAAATCTGATGTGTTATACTCACATGGCTTTCTCTAATGTTCTACATACAGAATTCCTACAAAAGATTATTCTTCTTTCTACACCATGTTAATTGAGATAAGCATTAGCAGCATGTATGTATTATTTAGTTCCTAATAAGTAGAAGAGAATCAAAGGAATGCGCTATGCTAAAGCGACAGTCAAATGTTTTAAAAGCTGTCGTTATGCGATTGTCATTGAAATTGCCTTCTTTGCTTGGCCAGGAGTAGAACAAAAGAAAAACGAACACTTCCTGTCTGAGAAAAGTATTTTAAGATTGAAACCAATAACAAGGGATATCTTGGAAACGGTCAACTCTACAACAAAAATGCATATGACATAAATTGTGTGTTTCAACAAGATATATATATATATATATTTTTGTAAGTTTTAATCTATCTCTTAACGGTTTAACTGTTATGCAAAATTCTGAAACAGTCAACCAGAACAAAGTTCTCTTCAGGGCTATTCCCAGAAAATTCAAAATATACATTTTATTTGTGTTGTAAATAACTTTAATATACGGTATTTTAATCAAAATCATTAGAGCCAGTTTTGAGAAAATCACAATTTTCAAAAATGTTTCCATATAAAGGTTAGTTTGGGATGGGGGATTTTCTTGAAAATCTTCGTGTCGCATCCTTGGAAGATGGTAAACTTAGATATCAAGTTATGTAGCGGTCTTTAATTTTTTGGCTATGCTGTTCACAGACCACACGGACCGTTTTCTAATTTTTTTTGGGGGTTCAGGGAGTCTCAAAACATATATTTCCGGCGAGATCTCGTTATAGAATTTTTGGGTAAAATAAAATACCTTCTCTATACATTATGTACATAGTACGTGAAGAGAAAGTAAACATTAGTGTTAATTACATAAATATTCAGGACAGTTTTAATCCTTTAAAATGCCTAAAGTTATTACGTACATGAATTACATGATTGTTAGAAGATTACTGAGAAATATTAACATCACATTGATAGATTAACTGTAGGCATCTAAAATGTAATTCTGAAACGAGGGGGTCCTTAATTTGATATGTACGAATACAGGAATATACAAGTTTGTTATGCAGGTAAAATTAATGATCTGTAATAGATTCTAGAATTTTTTCCGGTTATACGCACAAAATTGAGCTAATGCTACTACTAGTACCTACTCGTACTTTAATAAAATTATTTTATTTTTAATTTAATGTTATTAATAGTTATTTATATTATAAGTAGTTTAAATAGACTATTATTTTGAGTAGGGTGTTTAGTATAAGAGCGCGTAAGGTCGAGTATTCTAATTTTTTCATGAGCATTAGTCTAATAAGTCACGTGTAATATACGTTTCATCCTATCATAATATTAACTGAAATATTCTTATATTTATTAATACTATTAGAGTCGTTATTACGAAGAACTGAATTTTAGTCGTGACGTAAGTAGTACTTTGTTCGTTGCTGCGTAACCCCGCCTGAATAAACAGTTTCAATTATGGTTGTGTAAAATACGCTCTATATGTGTTAATATTTGAAGGTTATCCGAAGTATTTCACACTTTTATTAGCATTAGTGAAATATTTAGACTGCATTGCATTGATGTGCGAAGTTTATCAGTCTTTGCGGCGTTCCGTATTGTACAGTTCTGCATATTTTGTGTGTGTGTGTGTGTGTGTGCGTGCGTGCGTGCGTGTGTGTTTCTCATATCGCTTTGTAACTAAATCCAGCGTTGTTTATTATTGTGTGTATTCAACCTTTTTTTTAATCACATCTGTGATGGATCTCCAGCCAGCTCATACATACTTCACGTCTTAATGTGCTTTATAACGACACTGCTCCAGAAAATAATTGTAACTCGCATAATTCAGCGTCAGCAGCTCAATACTACATACCTCAACAGCCATCGTTGCAGCAAACTTCTTCACACAACTCTGCCTCTTGACAAATACTCAGGCCTGCCCAATTAAAAAAGCCATTTAATTTATTTGACAATAGTGTTCAGGTAGATGATGACAACATGGCGGATTTTGTCCGCACTAAGTGCCATACTGTACGATAACAACGTTCTCCAACCTCTCACTTCCGGGAGTCAAAACAAACGCTTTTGTACAGCACCACCATCACAACAACCCAGTGGTTCGTGTAATGTGTACTCTATTCCGACAACTAACCGTTTCCATCCATTTTCTGATATCAGTGATTGTGTCCAGGAAACATCTGATTCTGCTACCACATCTAAAGAGAAAATTCCACCCATTTGCATACGCAATTTAAAAAACTATCAGTTGTTTCTGCAGGACACAAAAAAGTGCGTCACTTCTGACTTCCACACAGAGCTCCATGGAGCACTTATAAAAGTCCATCCTTCTACATCAGCCGACTGTCGCTGCCTTACAGCCTACTTTAACCCCATAAACCAAGAGTACTTTACTTATAAAAACCCTGCTGATAAACTTTTCTCCGCGATCATTCGCAATCTCTCATGCTCTCTCAGCAACCAAGAAATATATGAAGAACTATGCTCTTTAAAATATCCAGTTAAAAAGGTTACACGCCTTCCAGGAAGAAACAGGCAAACCATTCCTACGTGTGCTATTGAGCTTGCCAACAATGACGAGGGTAGAGCTATTCTTAATCTTACACCGTTGCTGTATAATGTTGTAAAAGTCGAACATCGCCGCTATAACTCAGAACTGCCACAGTGCTCTCGTTGTCAGAATTATGGACACACTAAGAATTGTTCCCAGCTGGCCTCCCGCTGTGTGCGATGTCTTGGCATTCACCCCTTCTCCAAGTGCAATAAACCGTCCACTACACCAGCTCAATGTATAAACTGTGGACAAGATCATCCCGCAAATTCTCATTATGTGGAACTCTAAGAACGCATCTAACAGCAATCTCAGCGGCGACGTACACCCACACCTCCAAATCCAGCTACTGTAACTACAAAAACTACGGCGAGGCCACCTCTACTACAAGACCGTCAACAGCAGTCATCACAGCAGAATCTATCTCGCACCACAACCAAGTGTCTCTACTCTCATACACTGAGATCTTCAGCCTTTTCTTCACCTTCTCCTCCACCTCCTCCAACTCATCCACAGAATGAAACTCTCGCCGTTAACACCTCAACCTCTTCTTGGAACTCTTTTGCTGATCTGTTCGCACAGTTGTTTTTGTTTCTCCGTCCCATTTTATCTCCATTTCTGCCGCAAATAAAACCGTTTGTTCGTTCTCTTCTTTCTTCAATGTTTCACAATGGCAGCACGTAATCTTCTCACTCTTAAAAAACTCACTATCCTTAGCTGGAATGCTAATGGCATACGCGCTTCTTTTATTAGCTTTTTCACAATGCATAACATTGACATCGCTTGTATCAGTGAAAGCTATCTGCTTCCAAAAGAGACTTTTACCGTTCCAGGCTAAAATATTTATCACCAAGATCGAGCAACTACAAAAGCATCTGGAGGTGTGACTATTCTAATCCGGCGCAATCTTATTCATCATGCCATATTTTTGCCAGGCGTCCCTGACCTTGAATTGGTGGAAATCAAACTGATGGTATCGGTCTCACTGTTATCAGTACCTACAAATCTCCTAACAGGAAGCTTAACCGTGAGTATCTTTCACTACTTTTTCCGACCGATAAAAGCACTCTTCTACTTGGATATCTGAACTGTAAGCACTCCTCATGGGGTGGCCACTCTAATAATCCGAATGCCGACGTCTCTGCAATAAATTGAATACAATCAGATTATCTACTTTAGCTTCTGCAGAATCTACATGCTTACTTTCCCAGCAATCCACTGTCTGCTCCCGACATTCTTGATATTGGGATTCACAGAAATTTACATATTCCAGCATTTGTAACAGCATTAGCAGAGCTTGATTTGGATCACTATCCAGTCCTGATTACTTTTCAATTCACTCCCAATATACTGCCCACTTCTGCATGACTTATTAATGGTTATGTAAAATTGGATCTATTTTATACTTTTACATACAGCTTATTCTTTTGCCACTACAGCCGATATTGATGCTGAAATTCAGTACTTTACCGACACTTTAAGTCACTGTGTGCGCTTTTCCACTAGATATTCAAAACGGCGTAAGTTAGCCCCTTCCTAACCAGCTGCCATCCTACACCTTATTCGCGAAAAGAAGTGCTCGTTGGTAATGGCAACAGGAAAGACGCCCTTGGCTGGATCAACAATTGGATTAATGGGTTAACGCGCATTGTAAAAGCTGAACTCGAACGACATCACCTTGACACCTACCAACGTCAACTAGCAAGCATTTCACCCATGATCGCATTTTATGGAGTGTTACAAGACGACTTCTTCGTGAACCAACTCTTATTCTAGCTCTTTCTACCGGCGACGGTCTTGTTACAGAAGTTAAAGATAAATGTGACATTCTTGCTTCCCACTACGAACAGACATTCACTCCAAATCCGTCATTATGTAATGTTACTATCCGAGACGCTGAAAAAGAACTTCATGGTCTACAAAAGCAACCCACTGCATCACAGAGAATGTCCTTTACGACTCCCAGCGAATTTCGATACTTGATTAGATGTCTTCCTCTTAAAAATCTCCAGTATGATATCTGCTACCTAATGTAGCAGTAAAAAACTTGACAAGTAAAGCACTTGTTTACTTATCTATCCTGAATGCCTGTATTCGATTCGGTTATTTTCCTCAGAATTGGAACTTTGCTCACATCATAGTCTTCCACAAATCAAACAAGCCTAAGAGTCTTCCGGCTAGCCACCGTCCAATTAGTCTATTACTGACGTTATCCAAAATCCTTGTAAAGGTTTCGTCGTTTCCTTAAATATGTTCTCAAAACAACATAATTCCAGACCTCCAGTTCAGAGTTCGATCTAGGCACTCTACTTCACATCAACTGTTACATATAACACAAGCAATTGCTAATGGATTTGAAAAGCGTCAGCACACAACGGCCCTGTACCTAGATGTAGCACAGGCCTTCGATAAAGTATGGCACGATGGCTTAGTGCTCAAAATCTGCCGCATCGGCTTTCCTCGATATCTGATCACTACAATTTGCAGTTTTCTATCAGAACCACCTTTGTTGTTCGTATTGGCGGTACTCAGTCATCTCGGCGTTCTGTTAAAACAGGAGTCCCACAGGGCTCGATAGTCCCTCCGATCTTGTTCAACATCTACACCTACGATCTTCCTGCCATGTCCCAACTTCCATAGCTTTATACGCCGACGATACTGAATTATTCTACTCACACACAGATCTCTCTGAAGCTATTCACACACTTCAATCTTCTCTTAATCGTCTTGCAGAGTGATTTCGCGCTTGGCGAATACTTCTTATAAAAAAAACTGAAGCTAAAATTGTGTTCATTACGACGTTCTACTAACCCTTCCGCCCTGAATATTTATAATAAACAAATCATCTGGTTACGTTCTACCACACCTGTTAAGTATCTTGGAGTAATGCTGGACACAAAACTCATTTGGCGTGCCCATATCGACCCGACCGCCTTATTTCATTGACATCCGAAAGACTTTCTAAGCTCTATTAACTTCTTCATAAACACACAGCTCTTGGTTTTGAATGCTCCCCTCTTCTTTATACATCTCTTGTTCAACCCATCTTTACACATGCTTCTCAAGTCTGGGGCACTGCTAAAACACTCGCATACGCCGTTTACATGTGCTCCAAAACACATTCCTGACAATCGCTACCAATGCTCCTTGGTTTGTCAGGAGCCAGCAGCTTCATCAAGAATTCGGTCTCCTTCCAGTTCACAAGTTTATACGCAAGATCGCCTCTCGCTTCTTCTTACACCTGCCGGACGTTCCAGGAGCTGTGACCTACAACATCGGCGAACGCACCCGCCTGAAGAGACGACTACCTCAGGATCTGCAACTCAGCAACTCCGATGATTCACTTTACCCTTTACTCTCACAATATCACTTTTAATCACTATGCAGTTCTTTATCCATATTCCATAGTTAAAAGGAACCTCTTAGGTTTTCCTTAAATGTTATTATTAATTATGTATTTATATTCTAACTTTCTCAGAGATTGTAAAGCGTGTAATGCTAATCGATAATTAATAAGATAAAATAAAATTATGGTTGTTTAAACTGCACCAAATAAATGAGCACATGAATGAAAATGGATATCCCCGAAGAAGTTTTTGGTTATGCTAAAAAATCTGTACTTAGTTTGCTACCCGGCAAGTCAAAGGACTTATATGACAAGGAATTTTCAGTATTTAAAGAATGCGGAGTTGACAAAGGAGTTAAAATAATTTACAGTGATATAAAGACTCTTTTTTGTTGTTTCCTAGGATACATGAAATGAATACATGAAGTCTATAGAATAGGATAAAATGTTTTTATTAGTTCTATTTTATTCATTCAAATTGTTGAATTTAAAATTACATTTAAAATGGCGGTAACTTGCTTGAAATGCTGAAGATAAATGTATTTCTAACACTCTCTCTCTCTCTCTCTCTCTCTCTCTATTTATGTTTCGATGGTGAACTACTGACAATAACTAGAGAATGGAGAAAGGAAAGTAAAATAGCATAAGACATTTTGGTCCATAATACCCCGGGAACGAGAAGAGGGTTGCCATATCAGGTCCAAAGTGAAAAGTCAATTTTGTGTATTTGAATATGATCCGTTGTAACTGATCAATGATACATTTTTACTTTCTCTAGCCAAATGTACATAGTAGGCAGAGAATGTATTGTAATTCACCCAAAAATTTGATGTCGAGATTTCACCGGAATATATGTTTGAGGTCATCTGAGTCCGAAGAAAACAATTTTCAGAAAAAGGTCCGTGTATGGACAGCATAGCTCAAAAACGAAAAGATCGTGAAATACCAAATTAGGTATTTATGTTTAGTATATTTGAAAAGATGTATCATGAAAATTTTCAAGAAAATTCCCCGTCACAAACTACCCTTTGCATGTAAATATTTTTGAAAATGTTGTGCTTTCAAAAATGGCTGTAAAGATTTTGATTAAAATAACATTTAATAAATATATTTATATCACAAATAAAATATATATTTTTAATTTTTTGGGAATGATCTCTGAAAACCACTTTATTCTGGACGAGTTTTGCAGAATTTTGCATAACGGTTAAACCGTAAGAGATAAACAAAATCTTATATCACAAAAATGTTAAAACACATAATTTTTGTCATATACATTTTTCTTGTAGAGTTGGCCGTTTTTGAGATATTCCTTGTTATTGGTCTCAGTTTTAAACTACGTAACTTTTCTCAAAAGAAACCATGCAAAGTGAACCAACCGAATCTCAATTGTTTCACACAACGATCAACTTTTAAAAGATTTGATCATCGCTTTAGCGTAATGTATTTCCCTTCTTCTTACAATGAAGCAAGTAATGAGACTAATTCTGCTAACGCTTATCTCGATTACCATGGTGCAGATAAAAGAATTATCTTTTGCAAGAATAGTTGGTATTTGGAACAGCTAGAGAAACTTATTTGAATGGAACACAAAAAATTGTTTATTTACTTTCTCTACCAAGTATATGTAAGTACATAATATGTAGAGAAGGTATTTTACTCCACCCAATAATGCAATACCGAAATTTTATAGGAAACACAAGTTTTGAGGAGCCTTAAATAAAAAACATTCTTAGAAAAAGATTTGCGCGCGCGGGTGTGCGTACAGCATAACTTAAAAGCGAAAACATTTTCATGAAAATCCCCCCAACCCAAACCACCCTTTACTTGGAATATTTTTCGAATTTTTTTATTTTTTCAAAAATGGTTTAACGATTATGATTAAGAGATAATTAAAAATATTTATATAGCAAATAAAATGTATATATTGAATTTGTTGGGAATAGCTTTTGAAGTCCTCTTCATTTTGAATGGCTTTTGCATAATTTGTTATTTGTATGTGATAGATAAATTCGTACTGCACAAAAAATGTAGATCTTTGTTAAAACACACTTTAAGTAACCATTTACGAGATATTCCTTGATATTACTTTTAAAAGATTAGAGTATTACTTTAGCTGTTGTATTCCCTTATTTCTCTTCTTCTTAGAAGAACTAAGTTGTACAACAGTTTCTGCTAATATCTCGATTAGCATGGAGTAGAGAGAAGTTTGAGTTTTTTTTAAGAATAATTTGTTACTGAATAGCAACAGAAAGTCATGTAAATGGAACTCATAAGATTTTGCTTCTAATTTAGCCAAAATAATACATTTGTTTTTGGTAGTGTTTAACGCCCGCTTTTACTACTTGTGGCACCGCAGGCGATGACACTGATGGTAATGGAATGAAGATGGGGCACCGGTAGAATACGATTGTGGGGAAATCGGAGAACCCAGAGAAAACGCGCCCCTGCGCCGCTTTGTCCACCACAAATCCACATGCGGTCGCCAAAAAATACAGCTTAGACAAGTCCTAATTCGATCGAGTAAACATTTTCTAAATGAAGATTACTGCAATTTCCTAGTCTTTTTGTTCTACAAAGGGTAATTTATTTATTAAGAGCGAGTATTAAGTTAAGCTTATCCTTTGTTAATTTCTATCGGATTTTGGTGTTGTTTATAGTTTTTGTAATTTTTAGGCCACAGTCATTTTTTATTGTTTCATTTATATAGCTCCCTTTAACATCTAAGGTCATTTCGGGGGCTTTGTATTAGAAACATCTCAGCTTAAAAAAAAATAATCGAACCAGGTGCTGACTACTCGACCACGGAAGCAGTCTCGATCATTTTGAATTGCATATAAACAAAGTATAATCGCTCACTCTTCGAACCGAACTTGACGTAAATACCTACATGTTATTAATTAGTCCACGAAGACTAGGATTAGAAGAAGCAACACTCAGTAGGTTTGAAGGAGTCAGGATTGCCAAATTTGCTGGAATTTTCCCAAGGGTTTACTATTGGGACCTCTGTCACAATGTTTTAATAATATGCACAATACACCATTCGAGGGTAACAAGAACGGGTTAAACATTTCGTTTTTTGTTCCCGGGACCCAGAAAAGCTTTCCGTTAAGTGTAAATTCTCACGTTATAAAGAAATAAATGCATATTAAGACTGTTGTTCCCGTTCTGGTTTCGTCCTCAGTTATTGTGAACCATCTTTCTCCTGGTAGTGGTTAACGCCCGCTTGTGAACCATCTTTGAAACCACCACTAAAAAAGATCATTTCTTAATGCTTAACATTATAATACACGCATCACACATCCTGTTCCATATCCTGACTCCAATTGTCGGATTTTCCAGAAACTTTCTCACGTTTACTCACGCTTATATATGAATACTCCTAGGCCTCCAAAACATTCGCAAAAAATCCTAAACAAGAAACACACAGCTCCAGGTTTTCGAAGCATGAAGGCGTCGAAAAATGTAGTGACCGCAGCAGGAAAATCTCAAGAAATAGGTACTCTTTGATTACATAATATGCAAATGTGCAACAGATCCGCAAGGAAAGCCCATCACTAACTACTATCATTCTGAATGTGCAGTACGTCATTTGACTTTCTATTACGAGAGATGAGTCACTCTATTACGTCTAACCAAACCCTTCTTGTGTTCCATGCCTGAAGATACCATCGTGCAGATTGCACCTTGGCCAGGGTCACTCTCAAGAAAATGTGCTCTTTAAGTGAAATTAATTACGTTATGTAACCTAACTATGAAGAAATTGTCCTGTGTGTGAGAAAACGTGCTTTATAATTAGTTACATGAATATCGCCGACCTTCAGGATCTAATTAAATCCTTTTAACTTCACCAGATTGTTGAATTAGACGTTGAAGAAGTCGGGTCATAATTTGAACATAACCAGCGACAATAGGGATATATTCCTCGTCCCAATGCCAATCTTCGTTGCTTTCAGAAAGGTGTATATTATGAAACAATCAAGATATTTAATGCTCTCCCCAGTAATCTCAAAGAAAATGTTGGGAATTTCATGGCTTTTAAGCCCTCTATTAAGGAATACCTTTGCAATAAATCATTTTACTCTGTAGATGAATATTTAAGTGACAAATCTGTCTGACAATACTGTCAACAATCATTGGATTTATAAGTATTATAATGTATTGCATTTTGTGTATATTAGTGTGTGTGTCTGTGTTTTATATTCAAATTAAACTGATGTATACTTTGACTTGCACGAATGTGTCAAATGCATTTTTTATTATTTAGCAATGACACTAGGTCTGTAAAGCCTGATGCTTTGATATTTTACACTCTAATGCATAATTGTAAATTTTTGCATTGGAAATTTTATAACATGTTTGTAAATATGTATTGTAATTTGTTGACATTTATGAAGAGTACATAATACAATAATCATATTTTACTTTTATATAATTACTAGTAGTAACTGTTATGTCGATAATTAGAAAACTATCATCTGGTATTACATCAGTGTTAGATATAATGAAATTATATTTATTTATTCATTTTAACACAAATTGTTGATGCTCTTTGTTTTTATGTGCTTGCCCCCCCCCCCAAAAAAAAGAAAAACAAGTACATGTGCTTTTATAGAGCACATTAAGTATAGTGCAGTGGCGTGCAGTCCTCAAATGCAAATAGTGTGATTATATGTCTATTCTGTTGTTTTTGTAACCCATGCTTTTAGCACTAGAGCTTTATACATTGTTTGTTTTTCTCCATAGTATATAAACATATGTATACATGTATATGTCTTGACAAGTTCTATGTTCAGTGGCTTCCTGGCCTAAACGAACCTACAGAATGCTTTCTAATCTAATCTATAAGATTTCTCTGTCATAAATACCTAACTCTTAAAACAAATTTTGCATTTTATGTACACTATCAAGAATTGAATGGGCAAAAACCTGCCTACCATAATTTTATCAGAACAGAGAAAGACAACCATTGCAAATGCCAATAAAATAGACCATAGATCGAGCCTATTTAGGAATAAAATAATATAGGCACCATCTGCACGTCCTCCGGTTTTAAGTGCCATGTGAGCCTAATGCTGTTATATGATACGTTTTGATCAAAACTTAGAATTATACCTCATCAAACTTTCTCAAAATTGACGATTAACCCTATTTTGCGACCAGAATTCAATTTAATCCCTTGTCACTAAACTAATCACTATTTGAACTTAAATTAATAGCCACTACCGTTTATTACGATACAATATTACATAACACTCGCTTTGGTCTTAAAAATTCGTCTTTAAAAGCTATGTTGGAAGCATAATTACCAACACTATCGCACGCAACATTACTCACCTAAGAGAGCCTAATCTGTAACATATTTGTATTTTACGCTACAACGCATTAATAGACATTTAATAGTTTTTGTCATGCATTTCTTCTTGCAGCATCATTAAAATGATTATATGATTCTGTTCCGTAAAAAATGCGTTGGCAACAGAGTTTCGAGTTTGTTGTATTTAACAAAGAAATCTTTATTCTTAATAAAATGTCTTGTTAGGAACTTACAGAATGTTGAATAGTGCGTAACAATATTGCTTAGCGGCTTTAATAATTTCTTAAGCCATAACAGAATGTTACAGAGCCTTTATGTGAGTCAAACTTGGCACATTTGTCATCCCCTGAATCAGAGTACTAGCATGGTTTTCTATCGACAAACCAACCACTGTAGTCAGAAGTACACTGCTTATCTGATGTGTTCCATTCACATGACTTTCTCTACATCTCTGCAAGAAATTATTGTTAAAAAGCTTATTCTTTTATCTACTTCATGATAATCGAGATAAACGTTAGCAGAAATTGTTATTATTCGGTTCCTTGTAAGTAGACGGGACAAAAGCTAATGTGTTCCATTTACATTAAGTCCTCTAGCTGTTTAGTTAACAAACCTTTTATTCAAAGCATTAACCTGTTATCTACTTCATGCTAATCAACAAAAACATAAGCAGAATTATTCTTATTACTGGCTTCCTTGTAAATAGAAGGGAAATAAGAAAATACACAGGCTAAAGCGATAGTCTCGTCCTCTAAAAGCCGGTCGTTATGTGAAACAATTGAAATTCCAACCTCTATGCTTCCCAGGAGTAAACAAACGAGAAAAGTTTAAGTGGCTTAAAATTGAACCCAATAATCCGGACTATCTGAAAACGGTTCACTCTATAAAAAACGTATATGACTTAAATAATGTGTTTTAATGAGATCTACATTTTTGCAGTAAGTTTTTATATATCTCTTACCGTTTGCTAGTTATATAAAGATCGTCCAGAATGAAGAGGTCTTCAGAGGTTATTCCCAGAAAATTTAAAAAACAGATTTCGTTTTCATAAAAATATTTTCAACATAAGGTATTTTAATCAAAATCGTTAGAGCCATTTTTGAGAAAATCAAAATGTTCGAACAATGTTCTTTGTAAATACCATGTATTTGTATACAAGTTTGGTATTTAACGGTCTTTTCGTTTTTGAGCAATGCTGTTCACAGGCACACACTCACACACATACCACAGGGCATTTTTCTAAAAATGCTTTTTTTATTCAAGGGGTCCCAAAACATGTATTTCCGTTAAATTTCGGTATCGAATTTTGGGTGCATTACAATACCTTCTCCATACACTATGTAGGCACATAGTACGTGTAGAGAGAGAGAAAGAAGATATGGACAACTACCTAAGTGGTCACTAATCCCTTGAGCTATAAGAAAGCATTTACAAATCCACAAAAATAAAGCCCATCTTTCTATCTCAAGGATGCAGCTGTATTAAGACAAGACTATGTCGGGGCTATTACTCTTTATCAGTCTTAGAGTGTTAAGTAAATAGTTAGTTAGTTTTCAATGATGAAGTTTTTAAGCTGCTTTTGGCAATATCTACCTTTTACATTGTTTGTGGCAGGGCGGATGTTAGCACCTATATCGCTCGCTCTCCAAGTTTCAGAGATATATACGGAATAAATGTTAAATAAAACGCGCCTATATCAAGACAAGCAATGACAAAACTATAAAATATCTCCTAAATAAACCGTTCTCACTAAACAGTCACTAATTATTCTTAACCTATTTTAAATAGCAAAGGCAAAACATTTGAAACAAATCTGACTGTTCAACTCATTATTTATGGCTTTCTTAGATACTATGTTTACTTTCTCTACACGTACTATATACTTAGTGAATATAGAAGGTATTGTATTGCATCCAAAACTTTGATACCGAAACTTCACCAGAAATTCATGATTTGAGACCCCCTGAATTAAAAAATGTCATTTTTAGAAAAATGTCCGTGTGTGTGTGTGTCTGTGGGCAGCATAGCTCAAAAACGAAAATACCGTTAAATACCAAACTTGGAACTTAAGTTTAGCATCTTCCAAGGAAGCGACACGCAGATTTTTAAGAAAATCCCCCCGCCCTCAACTACCCTTTACATGGAACATTTTTCGAAATTTTTGATTTTCTCAAAAATAGTTCTAAAGATTTTGATTAAAATACCGTGTGTTTATGTTTTATGACAAACGAAATGTATATCTTTAATTTTCTGGGAATAGCCTCTGAAGACCTCTTCATTCTAGATGACTTATATAACTGCCAAACTATAAGAGGTATACAAAAACTTACTACACAAAAAATATAGACTTCATTAAAGCACACAATTTATGCCATTCATTTTTTTTGTAGAGCTTTGTTTTTGAGATATTCCGGATTATAGGATTTTTAAACTACTTAAACTTTTCTCAAACGGGAAGATATCTTTTTATCCTTTCTGTTTGTTTACGGAACTTCTTCTTTTTTTTTTTTTTTTTTTTGCAGTTTAACATCTTTTAACCTAGTTGGTCATATCGAACGATGAACGAAATCGATGAAATGATGCTCAAATGATCTCGGGGTCCATGGAGCTTAAAATTACTCGACATTCGTCTTCTCAGGCCAAGGGAAAACTTTAACCAGATAACTCACCCTAAGCGAGATTGGAACTCACGACCTGTTGAATGTGAGGCAGACATTCTACTACCACACTACTCAGGTGGACGAGCTTCAATTGTTTCACATAGCTACCCCTCTTATTTCCCTTCTACTTAGCAGGAAGCTGGTAATAAGACTAATTCTGCTTATGTTTATCTTGATTAGCATGATATAGATAACAGAATAATGTTTTGAGCAAAAGATTTTTTTGTTTTGTTTCATTTATATAGTCCCCTTTAACATCTAAGTTCATATCGGGGGGCTTCGAATTAGAAACAACTTGTTGTCTGTAGGTTTACGTTGGGTTTAAACTATTTTATTTCCTCAAACACGCACACATTCACTCTCACATACATATTTCCAGACTCTGGTAAAAGAAAACTCCCCCACCCCAACCAGGAATCCAACCCGGAACCTCCGGGGTGAGAAGTCAGCTCGCTGACCACTCGACCACGGAGGCAATCACACAAGATTTGTATATAGAATAGCTAGAGGACACTATGTGAATGGAACACAGATTTTTACTTTCTTTATACGTACTATGCACATAGAGAAGGTATTGTATTGCACCCAAAAATTCGATACCGAGATTTCACCGGAAATATGCGTTTTGAGACTCCCTGAATCCAACAAAGCATTTTTAGAAAAATGACCGTGTGTATGTGTCTGTAGGCAGTATAGCTTAAAAACGAAAAGTCCGTTAACAACCAAACTTGGTATTTAGGTTTGCTATTTTCCAAGGATGCGACACGAAGATTCTCAAGAAAATCCCTCCACGCCCAACTACCCTTTACATGGAACTTTTTTCGAAATTTTTGATTTTCTTAAAAATGACTCCAATGATTTTGATTAAGATCTCGTATATTTCAGATATTTACTTGACAAATAAAATGTGTATCTTGAATTTTTCTGGGAATAGCCTCTGAAGACTACTTTATTCTGGATGAATTTTGGGGATTTTTGCTAACTTCTAAACCGTAAGAGATGGACAAAAACTTAACACACAGAACATGTAGAGGACATTAAAACACACAATCTATGTTATAAACATTTCTTTCGTGGAGTTGCTCGTTTTTAAGATATTCCTTGTTTTTAGTTTCAGCTTTGAAACTTTTCTCATACGGGAATTAGACAACTCTTGTCCATACAAAGAAAGGAACTTCTGTCACATAGCAACCAGCTTTTGACTATGATTTTAAGCTATGGTACTCCCTTATTTCGCTTCTACTTACAAGGAAGCAAGTAACAAGGCTATTTCTGCTAATGTTTTCTCAATTATCAAGGAGTAAATAGAAGCCTAAGCTTTTTAATAATAATTTCTTGCAGAGATGTAGAGAAAGTCATGTGAATGGCACACATGAGATTTTTTCCTTTCTGCTTACAAGGAAGTAAGTCATAAGGACAATTTCTGCCAACATTTATCTCGATTATCATGAAATAGAAGAATAAGCTTTTTAACAATAATTTGTTACAGAGAAGTAGAGAAAGTCATGTGTGTGTAAAACCTCGGCTTTTTCCTGTATTTTTGCATGCGTTAATTGCCAACTCCCGTTAATTCCGGAGCACCGTTTTATGATTCCACACATTTTCACATTACGCTAAGTACGAGATTGGTCTTACCCTTCGGAGGTGGCTTCCTTCAACAAGCACAGGGCGCCGAAGATCAGACAGCGAAGATACAGCATTGTGTATGCGGGAGTCCTAACCTGAAATTAACACAGAGCAGATATTAGTAAAGTAACAGTATGATTGACTCAGTTTAATTGTTTTCTTTTTTCCAAACAAACCGTGTGTAGGATAGGCGTTGGATTAGCAGAGTCAGACTGAACAATTCGGGATTTGAACAACGGATCTTCCGGTCTACCATTGAAGTATATTACCAACATGCCGGTATGGCATTAAATTCAGTCTGACTCTACCTATCCAACTCCTGTCCTACACACGGCTTGAGTGAAAAAAACAATTAAATAAAAACTAATTGGCCACAATAGTTGGCTATACTATGTATTTACAACATTGTTAGTCGCCATTGCGGCAACTCATCTCAAAATGACTTAACATCACCTTGTGGTTTACCGGGAAACATACGAGTCAGTTGAGAAATGTAATGCCATGCTGGCGTGTTGCCCTGTTAACTCAGTGGTAGAGCAACCGGCTAGAGACTGAGAGATCCGCCTATGGTACTGACTTTTTCAGTCTGACTCTACTTATCCGATATGAATTGATAACTTGGTAGCATAGCATTGTCATAGTAACTGCCAATCACAGTCCTTGTTCTATACTAGTAGTTGCGGTGTTGCCGATTCAGACATCTGCCAGTAGACACTTTGCAACCGTGCGGCGCTGTTTCAAGGAGAGCAACTCTCATTTTTACTTTCTCTACACATACATGTACATAGTGTATAGAGAAGGTATTGTGTTCCACCCAGAAATTTGATACCGACATTTCACTGGAAATACATGTTTTCAGGTCCCCTGAATTTTTAGAAAAATGTCCGTGTAAGTGTGTGTGTGTGTGGACAGCATAGCTCAAAAACGAAAAGTCCGTTAAATGTAAAACTTTATATTTAAGTTCAGTATCTTGCAAGGTCGCATCATGAAGATTTTCAAGAAAATATCCCCCCACTCCCAACTATCCTTTACACGGAATATTTTTCGAAAATTTTGATTTTCTCGAAAATGGCTCTAACGATTTTGATTAAAATACCGCATTTTAAAGATATTTCATGACAAACGAAATATATATCTTGAATTTTCTGGGAATAGCCTCTGAAGACCTTTTCATTCTTGGTGACTTTTATATAGCTGGCAAATTGTAAGTAAATCTATGCAAAAACTTACTACACAAAAATGTAGATCTCATTAAAACACCCAATTTATGTTCTATACATTTTTTTGTACACTTAACCGTTTTTAAGATATTTTGGATGATTAGTTTCAATTTTAAGCCACTTAAATTTTTCTCCAATGGGAAGACATCTTCCTTCTCCTTTCTTGTTTGTTTACTCCTGGCAAGCGAAGAGATTGGAATTTAAATTGTTTCACATAGCGACCGGCTTTTAAAGGATGAGACTATCGCTTTCGCCTGTACGTTTTCTTATTTCCCTTCTACTTACAAGGAAGCTACTAATAAGACTAGTTCTGCTTATGTTAATCTTGATTAGCATGATGTATAACACACTGATCTTTTGAATAAAAGGTTTATTTACCGCACAGCTAGAGGACATTTTGTGAATGGAACACATTAGGTTTTTCCCTTCTTCGTACAAGGGACCAAGTAATAAGGACAATTTCTGCTCCATTAGCGAGATGTAGATAGGAGAATAAGTTTTTAACAATAATTTGTAACAGAGATGCAGAGAAAGCTATGTGAATGTAACACATCAGATTTTTATTTTCTATACTACGTATTTATGTAGGGTAAGAGGAGGAGATACTATACACGCACCTTTTCTTGGGCGTTAGGAAGAGAGAGTGGTTCCGCGGTGTTGTCAACAAAGAGCGCTATTTCTTTGAGGTCCTCAGCCATTATGGTGAGTAAGTTATCTAATTCACCGCGAACTATTAAAGGAAATGCAGCGCACGTGCATGTTGCTGAACTCCGGGATCTACAAACAGAATGAATCCTTAGCATTGAAGTCACTAGATATCAGGGTGTATAACGTTTATCTCACTGCTCTGCTTCCGAAACCTTCCGAACGCAAAGAATTGTGTTCCACCCATAAATTCGGTACCGAGATTTTAACGGAAATAGATTAATTTTTGAGACCCCCGAACCGAAAAAAGCATTTTAGAAAGGTGTGTGTTTGTGCGAATGTGAACAGCATAAAACTAAAACAAAAACAAATAAAATAAATGAAGAGTCCATAAATACTTAATTTGGTGTCTTAAGTTCTCTATTTACCAAACTTGCGACAGCAAGAATCTTAACAACATTTCCCCAACCCTAATTCCCTTTATATGGAAAATGTTTCTTTACCTACTTTTATTTTCTCAACAAAATGACTAGAACGATTTTGGTAAAAACATCACGTGTTAAAAATACTTTCATGAGAAACTATACATACCTTGAATTTCTTGGAAGTGGCTTTTCTATAATTGGTAAGGGTATATCTTACTAAATAAAATGTGGGTGTCATTGATCATTTCTGACATAATTGGTGTATTGGCTTGAATTTTAAAATAATTGTATTATTTTCAAATCCGTAGTCATTCGTTTTTGATTCTCCTGGTCATGCATATAAAATGGAATTTAATTCCATCATAAAGCCATCAGCTTTTAAAGGATATTCAGACTATTGCTTAAGCTTAGTGTAAGCATTCCCCTGTTTCCACTGTAACTACAAGGAAATATTATGTAACAAAAGCATTTTAATTATGTTTATTTAGATTAGCGTGAAGTAGATAGAAAAATAATGAGCTTGTTTTAAAGAATAGTTAATTAACGAATAATTCTTTTCTACAAAATTCTTCTTTACCAATACACACAATTGCAGACATAACTGCATTACACAATTCGTTATAAGCACTGTGGCATTGCAGGGCTTTTGATATTATGTGTCCGCTCGCTCAAGCTCCACATTGGCGCTGCAACAATGAGGTGGGAAGGCTGTACAGGTGCAACAATTCACGATGACAAGGTATAGGGGCTTGCTCATAAGCGCGTAGCGACAATACAAAAGAAATAGCGATATTCAAATGTTTAAGAACTGGACGCCATACGTATGTCTTAAAAGGTCCATTCTGTTTCCATGCAAACACGAGAAACAACTGACTGTCGACAGGACTTTAAAAAGATTGAGAAATTATTGAACAATTCGAACCATTACTAACGGACATCTCCGAAATGGCTTATAGCACAGACAAGTTATTCGGAATAAGTTGTATGTTATAGAAATCTACTTTTTTGGTTGAAGTTCATCGCTTAATATTTAACAATTACTCAGGATTATACCTACAAAATTGCTTCCGAAAGTAGATAACCTCATAGGCCATTCTTAGAAAATTCAAGATATGCATTTTGTCGTGTAAAAGTCTTTAATATGTGGTATTTTAACCAACATCGTTAATGAAATGTTTGAGAAATTAAATCATTTCGAAAAAATGATGATAGTTTGGAGTGGGGAGGGGTCCTTGCAAGATACCGAATACCAATTTTGTTTTTCATTCGACTTTTCCTTTTTAAGTACTACTGTCCACACAAAGACACACGCGCGCGTATTCACTCAGACACACACCACCACTTCCCTCTCTGACACAAACATACACATTGTTCCTTTTCTATAAATCTGGTGTGTTCCACTCACATGCCTTTTTCCACATCTCTGGAACAAATTATTGATAAACAGCTATTTCGTGCTAATCGAGAAAAACTTAGCAGAAATGGTCTTATTACTTGCTTCCTTGTAAGTAGAAAGGAAACAAGGGAGTACCATAGGCTAAAGCGATAGGCAAAACTTTTAAAAGTTGGTTGCTATGTGATTGAAGTTCCTTTGTTTTTATGGCCAAGAGCTGGCAAATTCCCGTATAAGAAAAGTATAAGTATTTTAAAACTGAACTAAGTAGTAAGGAATATCTAAAAAAATGGCCAACTCCACGAAAAAATGTATATAACATAAATAGTGTGTATTAACGAGATCTACATTTTTGTGCAGCAACATTTTTCCTATCTCTTACGGTTTACTAGTTATGCAACATTAAAAAAGAATTCGTCCAGAATAAACATGTCTTTAGAGGCAATTCCCAGAAAGTTCAAGATACATAATTTATTTGACATGTAAATATCTTAAATATAAGAGTTTTTAATCAAAACCGTTAGAGCCACTTTTGAGAAAATAGAACTTTTCGAATTTTTTTCCATCTAAGGGGTAGTTGGGGTTGGAGATTTTCTTCGTGACGCACCCTTGGGAGATATTGAACTTAAATATCAAGTTTGGTATTTAACGGAATTTTCGTTTTTGAGCTATATTGCCCATACACACATACGGACATTTTTCTAAAAATGCTTTTCTTGGATTCAGGGGGTCCCAAAACATGTATTTCCGGTGAAATCTCGATATCGAATTTTTGGGTGGAATATAATACCGTCTCTTTACACTATGTACATAGTACGTGTAGAGAAAGTAAAAATGCGTTGTATTTGGATTCAGGTGAAATCTCGGTATGGAGTTCTAGGATGGAATGCAATTCTTGCTATACGTAAGCAGTAGAGAACGTAAAAATGAAACTCTGCGGTCCAAAAGTTATCAAATAAAGCAAATGGAGTACAATATGAGATTTCTGTTCTTAAATGTAAATGTATGGAGGTTAATTTATAGAAAAAAAATCAATATGGAACAAACTGAATTAGCTGAAATAAAATATAATCAAAAGCTATAGTATTGAACTTTCACGTGATCCTCTCAGATTAATGCTTAGGAATAAATTCTTCGTTTACAAATATCTAATGTGTTGCAACTTTGTCTACAAATTCTGCTAACAGTTGTTGTTACGAAGACTCGTTCTTCTATCCATTTCATGCTAATCAAGATAAACATTAACAGACTTATGTCCTTGTAAGCACAAGAGGGGTCTGTATAATTGGATATTTCACCATTGGGAATGCTGATCATTTGTCAATACTAACCACAGGAACATACTCTAATAGATAAATAGATACTAAAGAATTTATATGTTCTATACGAAACAGTTTTATAGCATTGATGCTTTAGAAAGAGTGACTAGCCAGGGTTGGTTGTAAACTAACAATCAACCCCAGTAAACTGGTTAATGCAACCTAGGCAAAGTAAACTACAGGACCTGAGGGAACCCAATATTGGAGGAATAACATAATACTCCAACCACGTTAAATACCTTGGCGTAATTTACATGAAACAAATAGGTGGATAGAAATGTAACAACATGCACACGAATTCGTTTATATGGAAATGAAAAGCTTGGGGGCTGAAATCTAAGGTGGTGTACAGGATCTACAATATTGTGATAAGACCCATTATACCCCGTTCTAGCCTTTGTCTGGTGTCCGAGGTTTGCCAGGTTCAACTTTCTGGGCTGCAGTGAATGGCTTAAATTACAATTTCAGACACTTTTAGAACTACTTCTTCAGTGGATTTGGAAATGTTGTTAAACTTCCCATCTTTGCATCTCTGAATGGGTAGGTGCAGAGGCTACCGTTGGTTATTGCACACTCAAATATTAGAATTCAAAATTTAAAATAAATTTCCTATACACATCTCAGCTATTGGGGGGGAATTATATTCTAAATAAAATTCCGAACAATATTATAAGTTGACACAATATTCTCCTATCTTACCCATTACGCAGTGAATGGGGAAAAGGGATTGGTAGATCTGTCGTGGACACATTTGTAAGTATTATAAGGCCCAGGATTCATTTGAACCTTTTATTATGACATATTACACAACACTTATTTTGAACAAACCCTTGGTTTCAAAAACTTCGTATCAATAAGTTTATGAAGGATGCAAGCATTTTTTGAGATCAGAAAAAAGGGGTGCACAATGGATCAGTAATGATTCAAGTTCCTAGTGCTTCGATAGCCCATCCTTCTAAACTTGTACCAACATACACCTAATTTCCTGTACTTCTTAATATTGAAAAAGAACCCTGCATAAAATGAGATCTATACAACAGAAGTTAAAATAATATGATATTAGGAAATAAACTTGAGAATCTGTCTATAAAAGTGATTTGTAATCAATAGTAAAAATAACAATAATAATAAGAATAGTAGTAATAATAATACCATAAACCTGGTCAACTTTCTGACAGCAGGTGCCACTTAATGACATTGATTCGCCATTTATTTTGAAACTGGCGGCCAAGTTACTTGCCTTAGGAGGGGGTGGTATTCACATTTCTATATCCAGGTAGTGCTACTATGTGTTCGCAATTGCAGAAATTACGCCAAGCTGTCGATTTATAATTTTCTTGTTGTGACTATTTCAAGGAAGTTTGTGATGCTTTGTTCTGGCACAGAAGAAATTGAGACTGTGATATTTAGAAGTAAGCTGAATCAAATATGTTCTTAATCTTAATATCTGTGCAAAAATACCAATCTGATTATTCATTTTAGTTTTTATGGTTACAATGTATATGTGCAAAAACGTGGGATAACATTGTTACAGAAAATGACGCATATTTTGGGCCTCTAAAAAGAAGTAATTGGAGAACATGCTTACTGGCTGAAAGGATTTCACTTCAGGTGCCCACAGCTTCTCTATCCCAAAGCAGGAATGTTCTAGATTACTGAGGAAAATTGTAGAAGCAACGGAAAAAAAAAAAAAAAAACAGTCCAGCAAACTTATGCAGTGGGCTCAGGAAGTGTAACATTCATCCCCTTTACAGGCAAGAAGTTCTCAATCGTTTGGGTGTCCATACTGAGAATACACAGAATGAATCACTGTACCAAAGTGTAGGTGACAGTTTTTCATTGGTCATAAGCTGCAGAAGAGGATTGAAATGACAAAGGCGTCAAGTAAGGAAGAGAATAAATACAGGGTTACTACAAAAGAAATAGACAACTTCAACTGCCTGTAAAACAAAAACTATTAGAGATAGCAACTAATTATTTTGGAGGTATGTTGAGAAACTCTCAAAGTTTTGTTTGTTACTATTGGTAACGCTGTAGTGTTTTGTTTGTTGTTGCAGAAGCTGAAATGGCGGAAAATCCTGTGGAAAAGGCATATTGCGTGTTGGAATTTGCTAGAACGCAATCAGCAACTGTTGTCCAATGACATTTTAGAACATGTTACCACAAAACGCCACCGACTAGACAGTCAATCTACAACTGGTATAGAAAATTCGAGACAACGGGATGTTTGTGCAAAGGGAAGAGCTCGGGAAAACCAAGAGTTTCGGAAGAAAACGTTGAACGTGTTCGTGCTGCCTGCCCACAGAAATCGACATCTAGGGCAAGCATGCAATTACAAATTCCACAGCAAACTGTATGGTAAATCTTGCGGAAGCGACTGCACATGATGCCTTACAGATTACAGATGTTGCAGTTTCTGAGTGAAGAAGATAAGGTCATACGACGTGACTTTTGCATCGACATGTTGCGACATGATGAAGACGATGCTGGTTTTTGTGAGCGTATCATTTTCAGCGATGAGTCAACTTTCCACCTGGGTGGAAAAGTGAATACACGAAATGTCCGAATATGAGGAACTGAACCTCCGAGGGCTGTATTGCAACATGTGCGGGACTCTCCTAAAATCAATGTGTTTTGTGCGGTATCTCACACGACGGTGTATGGCACCTTTTTTCTTTGCAGAGCAAATAGTCAACGGTGCTAGGTATCTTGACATGTTACAGATCTGGTTGATGCCCCAACTGAATGAGCAACAGGATGACTTTGTATTCCAACAAGACGGAGCACCGCCTCATTGGCACACATATGTTAGAAATTACCTAGATGAAGTCCTACCACATCGTTGGATTGGCCGTGCTACAACCGACAATAATGCTCTTGCATTTTGGCCACCAAGAAGCCCTGATCTCACACCATGTGACTTTTTTCTATGGGATTCGTGAAGGACCGTGTTTTTGTCCCTCCACTTCCTCTTAATTTAGACGACTTGAAGCAACGTATCAGACAAGCCATGGCAAGTGTTGATGCAGATATGTTACAAAAGGTTTGGGATGAACTTGATTATCGCATGGATGTGTGTCGTGTGACTGGAGGAGCCCATATTGAACATTTGTGAGTTCACAATGTAAACTTCAAAGACTCCTCTACAAACCAGTGAAAACGGTGCCAAATTACCGTAAATAGTTTTGTTTTACAGGCAGTTGAAGTTGTCTATTTCTTTTGTAGTAACCCTGTATTATACCAGGCAAGAGTGTTTCAGTCCTCAAAATGGAAAATGATACTGCAAATGTGAACATTCCTAGATCCAGTGGTGCAGCTGAAAAGAACAAAGTAAGACACAAAAACGCAGACTACAGGCAATCGACGGTGATGACAGCATAATCTATGTAAGAGTCTGATAACAGCTGGGAATAAGAAACTAATTCTGACATTCAAGATAGTTCTTCTTTCAGAGAAGAGGGCAAATTTAAATGTTTGGTAATTTGGTCACTGTTGCCATCGAAAATGTCTACTATCCAGGAACAATAACTAACACTACTAAAAGCAAAGCTTTGATAAATGCCAGGATTCTGGGGGTAAGAATTGGAGGGGGCTTGGCTATTAAAGATAAATTATGGTATGACAACGCTGAAATTCTACGTAAAATAGATACTCCTAGACAGATTGGGAAACAACAAGTGTTTGAGGTACAGAACTTTCTAAAAATCTGTAAAAATTGATGTGCACTGTACTGTTTTCTGACAAAAGTATTCATCCGTTTTTCTTATCAATATGTTTATGCGTTGTATTTTTCTCTTGTAATTGAAGAGGATCAATTAAACTTTTCAAAAACGTTTATGCTCATAGTAACTGTATTATTTATTTACAAACGATTACGTTGTCCACAATAAGTCCTTTTAAAGGTACATCTTTGTGACACATACTAAAATATAGAGCTACTCGTAGAATACGAGAAAACCATGTGCCACAAAGCTGTCCCACTTATAGGGGTAACTTTGTGGCAGTGAGTTTTTGTATTTGGCATTGTTGTAACAATGAACAATGTCCTAATATTAATTTATTTGAATGATCAGATGTGTTTCTACCCATTAGCACTAAAAAAAAGAATATCTAACTTGGTTCAAATTGGTTAAATTACAGAAAACCTTAAATTGCCACAAAGTTGGCCAGGTTTACGGTAGTAATAATAAAAAGGTCCAACATACTATTGAAAACTCCTAAATACTAGTCAAAATGCAAACAGACTTGTGCTGGATTTACCTAAGAGATCTGGTGATGTATTATGAAGAATGACTATCTAAGAAACAGGGAGTTATTAAACATATTCGAGAATGGCGAGATCTGTTGTTATATTTCGAAATGTTGATGTCGCTTGATGTATTTCATCTGTGGTTCGGGCAATAAAAGCAATATCAGCATTTGTACATCCTGTCATTGTTTAGTGGGATGAAGGACGTTGCCGTTTTAACAATTGGTAATTCAGACTAATGGTGCTTTGATAATGCAAAAGGGAAGTGTGCGAGTGCACAAGGTGAGATCGGCAGATGTCCATGTTTGGCATCAACCGGCGTGTCAGCTTCCATTGTGGCCATGATGACGTCATCAAGGTAAAACCGCGTAGGTGACAAGAGGAACAAATGTTTCCATAGCATTTACTTTTCCAAGAAAAACTTCAAGCAAAATAACAAATTGCACAGAATTGTTAAGTCAGAGGGACAGGTAGTAATTTAGTACGTCAACGGCAAAACCCTTCTACGTAATCAGCTTTCACCGTATTATAGCAACGCACTTCTTCCTAAATTACGTTCTATTACTGAGTTTGGGAACTTAGTAAAAAAATCTTAGGTGTTACACTCACATGGCTTTCTCTAGCTGCTCTGCAAACTTCTTATAAAAGATTATTCTCCTTTCTACACCATGCTAATCGAGAAAAACATTAACAGAATATTCTTATTACTTAGTTCCTTATAAGCAGAAGGGAACTAAGGGAATGCACTAGGCTAAAGCGCTAGTCAAATGTTTTAAAAGCTATCGTTATGCGATTGTCATTGAAATCGCTTCTTTGCTTGGCCAGGAGTAGAACAAAAGAAAAACGGACACTTCCTGTCTGAGAAAAGTATAAGTACATTTAAAATCGAAACCAATATCAAGGAATGCCTCGGAAACGGTTACCTCCACAACAAAAACGTAAAGGACAGAGTTGTGTACTTTGACGAGATCTACATTTTTGTATGGTAAGTTTTTGTCTATATGTTATGGCTACCAATTAATCAAAATTCAACCAGAATACAGAGGTCTTCAGAGGCTATTCCCAGAAAATTCAAGATATACGTTTTATTTGGGATCTAAATAGTTTTAATCAAAATCGTTAGTAACTTTTAAGAAAATCAAAATTTTCCAAATTTTTTTCCACGCGAAGGGTAGTTTATGGTGGGGGGATTTTCTTGAAAATCTTCGTGTCGCATCTTTGAAAGATACTACACCTAAATACCATGTTTGGTATTTATCGGTCTTTTCGTTTTTGAGCTATGCTGTCCACAGACACACACACTTTTTCTAAAAGTGTTTTTCGTACTCGAGGGACCTGAAAACTTATATTTCCGATGAAATCTCAACATCGAATTTTTGGGTGGAATACAATACCTTCTCTATCCACTATGTACATTGTAAATGCGGGCTAGATAAAGTAAAAAGGGTTATATATGCAATGGAAGCGCATCTGAACTATGAATTTATTAGTGTTTGATAAAATTCCAAACCGACTTTCAAGAGTTGAGAATTGTTTTAATTTTCCGTTTGGAAATCTGCATGTTTGGAGAAAGCATCCTTCGGTAGTGTTTAACGCCAGCTTTAACTACTTGTGGCACCGCAGGCGATGACACTGATGATACATGAATGAAGATGGAGCACCGGTGGAATGCGATGGCGGGTAAAACCGGAGAACTCGGAGAAAACCCGCCCCGGCGCCGCTTTGTCCACCACAAATCTCATATGCGGTTGCTTGGGATTGAACCCGGGCCGTCTAGGAAAGCGTCCTGATATTGGTAAAATCTTACTTCAGGAAACATACTGATTAATTTAATTTTTGCTAAACCAAACACTAAACTCTATACCGAGATTTCACTGAAAATACATGTTTGGAGGACCCATAATCCAAAAATAAATACAAAATGTTCCATGTGTAAGCCCGCGCACGCGTGTGTGAGTGTGGACGTATTATGTAGTCAGATACATACAATTTCGTATTTACTTATGTATCTCCAAAGATGCAATACGAAGAATTTTAAGAAAATGCCTACCACTCCTAACTACCCTTTACAAAGAACGTTTGTCTAAGTTTATTTGCTCAAAATGGTTCTGACGATTTTTATTAAAATACCATATTTATACGATATATAAAAATGTATCTTGAATGGCCTCTGAAACCCTCTTTTAGGAAGGAATTTTGTATAAATGGTATACGTTAAGCGATAGACGAAAAACACTATACAACCAGAAAGGAAGATAGATATCTTCAAAAGACAACATTTATTTCAAATAAGGTGCTTTTTACTTTCTCTACACGTACTATGTACATAGTGTATAGAGAAGGTATTGTAATGCACCCAAAAATTCGATACTGAGATTTCACTGGAAATACACGTTTTGGGTCCCCCTGAATAAAAAAAAGGCATTTTTACAAAAAGGTCGGCGCGCGCGCGCGCGTGTGTGTGTGTGTATGTGTGTGTGTGTGTGGACAGCATAGCTCAAAAACGAAAAGACCGTTAAGTACTAAACTTGGTATTTAAGTTTGGTATCTTCCTAGGATGCGACAGGAAGATTTTCAAGAAAATCCCCCCATCCCCAGCTACCCTTTACATGGAACTTTTTCAGAAAATTTTAATTTTCTAAAAATGGCTCTAACGATTTTATTAAAATGTCAAATATTAAATATATTTACCTAACAAATAAAATGTATATTTTCAATTTTCTGGGAACAGCCTTTGAAGACTACTTTATTCTGGATGAATTTTACGGAATTTTACATAACTGCTAAACCGTAAGAGATGGACAGAAACTTAACACACAAAAAATGCAGAGCCCATTAAAGCACATAATTTATGTAATGTGTATATTTTTTTCCGTGGAGTTGATCGTTTTTGACATATTCCTTGTTTTTGGTTTCAGCTTTGAAAAAATGTATTTTTCTCATACAAATTACTGTCCATACAAACAAGGAACTTCAGTCACATAGCAACCAGCTTATGGTTATCAGTTCAGCCTATAGTACTCCCTTCTATTTACAAGGAGGCAAGTAATAAGACTATTTCGCTATTTTTTTTCGATTAAAATGAAGTAAATAGAAGCATAAACTTTTTAACAATAATTTGTTGCAGAGATGTACAGAAAGTCATGATAATGGAACACATCAGATCTTTTATTATCTATTTATTTTTGCCAAAAGTCGTTTCCGAGATTTACTTCATTATTGGTTCGAAATTGTTCAATATTTTGTCATTCTTCTAAAATACTTTCAGAATTAAAGTTGTTTTTCACAATTGCACGGGAACAGTATGGAACAGGTCAGCCAGGATATAGCGTCGAGTTGTTCAACTTTCCACTGTCCCCTTTCCCTTTGTATCTATAACGAAATGTGCATCGACAGAAAAATGAGCTTTCGCAGGAACATTTCTATAGTCACAAATAAACGTTACAAAGAAAGTGATGTGAACGTAACGCATCAGAATTGCTTTTCATCAATAAGTTCGGGCATACTGGTTATTGTAGTATATTTTATTTTCGCATAAACAAAGGGATAATGGCGGGACATGGACGACTATGAATCGCCGCAGTTCAAAATACATTCTGTAAAATTAATCCTTTGCTGCGAAAATGTAAGGGTTGTAAACAAAGTGCGAAACTCTAAGAGAAACAGACAGGAAGCTGAACTCGTGAAGCAATGCCATATGGCCAATGAGCAAAGTCGTGTCAGCAATGGACGGAAATCCGCAATCTGTGAACCTGCATGTATATGGCTTTGACCATAACCGGTTAAGACCAGTGGGCTCAATTCAAAATCAGATTTATCTCTGGCCATTCTTTACAACAGGAAATTATATAATCAATACAGATTCATAAAACTGTAACCGAAAATGTTCTAGCAATTTTCCACTTTGGATAAATAATGATTGACTTATGTAATGGCCGAATATAAAACAAAAACAGAACTTTTCAAATAAATGCACATGGGTAAATGTGTGCTTTTACTTTCTCTACATCTACTATGTACACAGCGTATAGAGTAGGTATTGTATTGCCCTTAAAAAATCGATACCGAGATTTCACCGGAAATAGACGTTTTAGCACCCCCTGAATCCAAGAAAAGCACTTTTAGGAAAAGGTCCGTGTTTGTGTGTATGGGCAGCGTAGCTAAAAAACGAAAAGTCCCTTAAATACCAAACTTGATATTTAAGTTCAGTATCTTCCAAGGATGCGACACAAAAACTCTCAAGAAAATCCTACCCCCCCCCAACTAACCTTTACATGGCAACATTTTCGAAACTTGATTTTCCCAAAAATGGCTCTACATGTTTTTGATGAAAATATCGTATATTAAAGAACATGACAAATAAAATATATAGCTTGAGTTTTTTAGGAATAGCCTCTGAAGACGTCTTTATTCCGGATGAATTTTGCGCAATTTTGCATAACTAGTAAAGCGAAAGAAATATACACAAACAATGTAAATCTTGTTAAAACACACAATTTATGTAATATACATTTTTTTTTCGTGGAGTTGAGATATTTCTTGTTATTGGTTTTAGTTTTAAAAGACATACTTTTTACTTTCTCTACACATACTATGTACATAGTGTCTAGAGAATGTATTGGTATTGCACTCGATACCGAGATTTCACAGGAAAAAAATGTTTTAAGACCCGCTGAATTCAAACAAAAAACTTTTTAGAAAAATGCCCGTTTGTATGTGTTTCTGTGTGTCTGTGGGCAGCATAGCTCAAAAACAAAAATACCTTTAAATATCAAACTTGGTATTTAAGGTCGGTATCTTCTAAGGATGCCACACGAAGATTTTCAAGAGAATCCCCCACCCCCAACTACCCTTTACATGGAAAAAAATTAGAATATTTTGATTTTCTCAAAAATGGCTCTAAAGATTTTGATTAAAATCTCTTATATTTAACACATTTACATGACAAATAAAGTGCATGTCTTCAATTTTCTGGGAAAAGTCTCTGAAGGCATGTTTATTCTGGATGCATTTTGCGGAATTTTGCATAATTGGTAAACCGTAAGAGATAGACAAAAACTTACCACACAAAAATTTAGATCTCATTAAAACACGTAATATATGTTATATAAATTTTTTTCGTGGAGTTGAGCGTTATTGAGATATTCCTTGTTATTAGTTTTAGCTTTAAAATACTTATACTTTTCTCATACTGGAACTTGTCAACTGCTGTCCATACAAACAAAAGTACCTCAATCGCATAGTAACCAGCTTTTAAAAGATTTGACTATCGAATTAGCCTAGGTACTCCCTTATTTCCCTTCTACTTACAAGGAAGCAAGTAATAAGATACTTCCTACTATTTTTTTCTCGATTAGCATTAAGTAAATAGAAGAGTAAGCCTTTTAACAATAATTTACTGCGGAGATGTAGAGAAAGTGATGTGAATGTAATGCAACAGATTTTTTCATACGGGAACTTGTCAACTCCTGGTCACGCAAATAATCGAATTTCAATTCCATAGCAACCACACTTTAAAACATTTGACTGTCGATTTAGTCCAGTGTATTCCCTTATTTTCTCTCCTACTGCTTAAGGAAATAAGACCGCTCCTGCCAATGTTTACCTCGATTAGCATGAAGTAGATAGAGGAATACGCTTATTTACAATAATTTGTCACAGAGATGTAGAGAAAGTCATGTGAATGAAACACGTCAGTTTTTTACTTTCTGCATACGCTCTATATACATAGTGTATAGAGAAAGTATTGCACTCCACCAAAAAATTCGATACCGAGATTTCACCGGAAATATGTTTTAGGGTCCCCAAAATCCAAAAAAAGCATTTTCAGAAAAGGTCCGTGTGTGTGTGTGTGTGTGTGTGTGTGTGTGTCCGTGTGTCTGTGAACACGATAACTCAAATACGAAAAGTCGGTAAAATACCAAATTTGGTATTTAAGTTTAGTATCTTCCAGGGATGCGACACGAAGATTTTGAGAAAAATCCCCCCACCCCCAACTACCCTTTACATAGAACTTTTTTCGAAAATTTTGATTTTCTCAAAAATGGCTCTAACGATTTTGATTAAAATTTCGTATATTAAACATATTCACCTGACAAATAAAATGTATATCTTGAATTTTCTGGTATTAGCCTCTGAAGAGTAATTTATTCTGAATGAATTTTACTAAATTTTGAATGACTGCTAAACCGTAAAAGATGGACAAAAACTTACTATACAAAAGATGTAGAGCACATTAAACACACAATTTATGTTATATACATTTTTTTGGTGGAGTTCGTCGTTTTTGTGATATTCCTTATTTTTGGTTTCTGCTATGAAAAACGTATACTTTTCTCATACAGGAATTTGTCAACTCCTATCCATATAGACAAAGGAACTTCATTGACATAGCATCCAGCTTTTGACTATCACTTTAACCTACAGTTGTCCCTTATTTCGCTTCTACTTACAAGGAAGCGAGTAATTAGACTATTTCTGCTATTTTTTCTGATTAGCATAAAGTAAATAAAAGTATAAGCTTTTTAAGAATACTTTTTTGCAGGGATATGGAGAAAGTCATGTGAATGGTACACATCAGATTTTTACTATTTCTACACGTACTATGTACACAGTGTATACTCCACCAAAAAATTCGATACCGAGATTGCACCGGAAATATATGTTATCCAAAAAAAGTATTTTCAGAAAAAGGTCCGTGTGTGTGTGTGTGTGTCCGTGTGTCTTTGAACACGATAACTCAAAAACGAAATGTTGGTAAAACACCAAACTTGGTAATTAAGTTTACTATCTTCCAGGGATGCGACACGAAGAGTTTGAAAAAAATTCCCCCATCCTAAACTACCCTTTACATGGAACTTTTTTCGAAATTTTTTATTTTATAAAAAATGGCTCTAACGATTTTGATTAAAATAGCATATATTAAAGATGTTTACCTGACAAATAAAATGTATATTTTGAATTTTCTGCGAATAGCCTCTGAAGAGCACTTTATTCTGGATGAATTTTAAGGAACTTTGAATAACTGCTAAACCGTAAGAGATGGACAAAAACTTACTACACGAAAAATGTAGAGCACTTTAAAACACACAATTTGTGTTATATACATTTTTTTCGTGGAGTTCTTCGTTTTTGAGACATTCTTTGTTTTTGATTTCTGCTTTGAAAAACTTATTCTTTTCTCATACGGGAATTTGTCAACTGCTGTCCATACACACAAAGGAACTTCAGTGACATAGCAACCAGTTTTCGACTATCACTTTAACCTATGGTACTCTCTTTTTTCGCTTATACTTACAAGGAACCAAGTAATAAGAGTATTTCTGCTATTTCTTTCTGATTAGCATGAAGTAAATGGATGTATAAGCTTTTTAAGAATAAATTGTTGAAGAGATGTAGAAAAAGTCATGTGAATGGTACACATAAGATTTTTGTGTCATATTATTCGCTTGCGTACGCAAATCAAATATGATAAGAAACTTAATAGTTCCAATTGCTGGTGTATTTAAGAGGTCCCGAGTTTGAATCTCTGTTAGGGTGAGCTATCCGGATAAAGTATTTTTTTCTGTTTTTCGTTATCTTGAGAAGGTGCATGCGGGAAGTTCTAAGCTCTATGGACCCCGAGCTCATATGAGCATTTCATTCATCCATCGTCCATTACGACCTACCATGCTATAGGACGTTAGACCATCAACAAAAAAGAAAGTTTAAGTCCTATTGATTGTTTTATTAATGTTTTAATTGTATTAACATCTGATTCCGTATTTTATAAACACCACATGGCATGCATGTTGCACATTCTTTACACATGGCAAATGGCAGTATGAATGTTTAAGAAAATCGAACATTTCGAAAAAGTTTCCATGTAAAGAGGGGAGTTTGTGAAATATTTTCGTGTTGCACCCTTTGAAAACACCAAGTTTGGTATTTATCCTACTTTTCGTTTTTGAGTTATGCTATTTTGTCACTTACAGACACACGGGTATGGAGTTTTTTTCTAATTTTTTCAGAGAGTCTCAAAACATGTACTCCCGGTGAAATCTCCGTATCGATTTTGGGTGGAATACAATACTTTTTGTTCCTATACGTGTTACAGAAAATAAAAATGCAGAATGTTTTCTTAAGAACTATCTCACAAAAAGTACAAACGTTTTATGGATTAGTTTGTATGATAGAATCAGATAAATGATGTGGTCTTTTAAAAGTAGATGGTTTTAAAGCTCTATCATATAGATCAATTGGCATCAGATCAAAATTTTCATTTTTGAAGCGCATTAAATTTAAAGTTAATGAAGGTACCGAGATGAAATTTAAATTATAGGAGTGGAAATGTTTAAAATGTTACAGCATTTTGGGAAACCACATCATTATACATTGTAGAAACGCGCATTATGCATGTGTAGTTAGAGGCTGCTGAGATACGAAGAATAAATTATCTTCTTCATTTTTAATACAGAAAAAATGCAGGTGATATTTACTTGCTATGGAAACCAATATTCACAATTAAATCCTGAAAAATACTTCCTCTTTATAATCTCTCGATAGATAAACACACAATAAGAAACAGACAAAATGCAGGTCAAGAAGCAACCAAAGGCACAACTTACGAGGGTCAGTCAATAACCAATGCTTCCTTTCTCTCTCTCTCTCTCTCTCTCTCTCTCTCCTTAACTAAGTTAGCGATGTGAACAATTTTAACTTGGCGTAATTCCTTAAACCTTCTCTAATCCACTGCAGTAGCAAATTCCTAAATCCAAAGATGGCACCACTGCTGTCTTTTGCAAAATGGCTGACACCGATGTGCGTTCCGTAGTTGAATTCTTGCATGCGGAAGTTGAAACGCCCATTCGAATTTATGAAAGGATGAGAAATGTGTATGGTGATGCAACAATGGATATCAGTACTATTAGAAGATGGGTCCGTCACTGTAATGAAGCAGAAGGGCAAACACCGTTGACTGATGAAAATCGGAGCGGTAGACCGGAGACTGCAGTGACTCCACGCAACATTGAACGACTGGATGAGATCATTCGTACTGGCCGCCGGGCAACAACGGAAGAATTGTGTTGCATTATGTCCCCCAGTAAAGGCAGTGTGGTGACGATTATTCAACGACTGGAGTGCTCAAAAGTTTGTTTACGATGGGCACCAAGAATGTTAACCGACGAGAACAAAGAGACAAGAAAACAATAGCTGCCGTACTCTTGCAGCGCTTCGGTTTGGAGGGAGGGAGTTTCTGGAAAACATTGTGACTGGAGACGAGATATGAGTTCATTTTTTCTGATCCTGAATAAAAAATGCAGTCAATGGAATGGCATCGCACAACCTCGCCTAAGAAGAAAAATTCAAAACTGTGTCATCGGCAGGGAAAGTGATGGCGACAGTGTTCTGGGATGCACAGGGTGCGATTCTGGTTGAATTTTTGGAGCAGGGATCCACAATAAATTCAGTCCGATATGTCAGCACCCTCAAAAAACTTAAAGCTCATCTTCAGCGAGCTCGCCCAACAAAAACCATGGCAGATGTTCTTCTTTTGCATGACAATGCAAAATCATGCACCAGCCATAACACCACTGAAGCGATTGTGAAAATTTGATGGGAAATCTTGCCTCATCCCCCATACAGCCCTGACCTAGCACTAACAGGCTACCATCTGTTTAGGCCGCTAAAGGAAGCTCATCGTGGGCTTCACTTTGAAGATGCAGAGGCCGTGAAAACATCTTGCGTCAATGGCTTCGGAAGCAAGGCCGTGCATGTTACCACAATGGAATACATACCCTTATTAAAAGGTGAACCAAAACTGTAGAAAAGGACGGGGATTACATTGAAAAGTGTCAATTTAATCCTCAATGTTGTGGCTTTCAACCTGTGTAATCAAAGTTTAATTTTCTTACAAATTAAAAGAGAAACAAAATAGGAGGCATTAGTCAGTGACTGACCCTCATAAAATAAAACAACCTCTGATTTTCACCGAACAACATATATGCACAGCCCGCCTGGGTAGTGTGGTGGTAGAATGTCTGCCTCACATTCAAAAGGTTGCGAGTTCGAATCTCGCTTAGGGTGAGTTACCCGGATAATTTTTTTCGGGGTTTTTCCTTATCCTGAGAAGACGAATATCGAATAACTTTAAGCTCCATGGATCCCGAGATCATCTGAGCATCATTTCACCAATTTCATTCATCGTCCGATATGACCAACCAGGTTAAAGGACGTTACTCTTAAAAAAAAAAATATATATATATATATATATATATATATATATATATATATGCACACATAAATATCACTGATTAAGTCGCCTTCCGTTGTGTAGTGGTTACCATGCTAACTTTATATACCCAAGGTTGCGGGCTCAAACCCGGCGGGTGTAAAAATCCTTAGCATGGCTTCCTCCGGAAGGGAAGTAAAGCCATGGTCCCGTGTCGTAGATTTACGGCACGTAAAAGAACCTCAAGCCTGATAGAGAGACCTCTGAGCAAAATTAAGCGGTCTTTCATACCCAATTTAGAATGGGACGCTGAGAACCACAGCAGTTAAAGAGCGTCCATAAATAACACGCTATTTCCATTTTCACTGACTGTGACTGAACAACAATCTAAATAGTGATTTAATATATAGATCCAAGAATGTTGTAGATTATGTTGTATACTGCAAAATGCTTCTAATATACCACGAGGAGAAACATCTTGCTCCTGTGGTGACGTCATGCGCACGAGAACCCAATAATGGTTCCCAGCTGCGCAGTCATTTGAGCCCGACCTGTGTGTGAGGTGTAATATTACCAAGGTGTAACAGGACTTGTACTCAACCCAGTGGCGGCTGGTGAACAAAATAATGAGTGTGCTACAGTATATTCGTATGTGTACACATGCTTACATATTATCTTACCTAATGGCGAAATACGAAGTCCATATGGCGCTCCTTCCTACTACAGAACTTAAATCTCTTCATCTTAGAAGCGATGCTCTTTCCATGGACAGCATTGCCAGAGCATTAAGGCGATCTTGTGACATAGTGTTTCGCCAGATTTAAGCACGAAAAGCATCTTTCTAGTTCAGCAGTGGTCATTGGTGTTGTGATCAAAATTTTTAACAAAGTAGTCACTTCCAAATTATTAGAAAGTATATATTGCAACAACTGCACAGCCCCATCAATGCTTCTAAAGTCAGACCTTGCATACAGAACGCGTCTTTAGCATTTTCTTGTTCAGCATTGTATATGTGTCCACAGCAGTTTGAAGTTCACTCTTGGGAAACTTATTTATAAAGCTTTCAAAAAAATGTACAATTTAACAACTTTGCTGCATCGAGATGACTCAAGGACTGAAAACGACGTCTAGTCTCCTCAATAATGCGATCACATACTTCTTTGGCTTCTATCTTCAAGGACTCTTACCTTCTGGCGTTTTGCTCATTGAATCAAATGTAAACATAAATATACCGTCGGCTGCCTCTCGAATGTCACAGATGCACTGAATGAATGAAGACACAGCATTTTCTACTTTAACTGCCTCAATTGATCTTGACTGCAGCTGATTATAAAGTACATCAACATGAGGCATTACTCTATGAAAACATTTCAACCATGAAAGGAATTTGCTATCTTCTAAGTAACGCCGAAGTCCATTTGCTTCTAAGCAAGTCTTATCGTGGGCAGAATTTTCCAGCTCCGAAAAACACTCCAGCAATTCTTCCTGATTTTCATACACTACACTAACAGTCCTGGATCTAAAATTCCACCTAGTTGCAGAACCACCAGGAACTCTTCTGGCTACTGCAGATTCTAGAGCGGTTAAACGCTGTGGGGATCTTGAGAAAAAGGCTGGAAAAGCTGAGAGATTAAGAAAAAATATTCTGGCAGACTTATTCTGCGAAGCCACATGTTCCATTACTAAATTCAACTGATGTGCATAGCAGTGAATATACTGTGCATTTGGAAAATGAGATTTGACTTTTGCTTGCACTCCGCCACTCATTACCGAGGCTCCATCATATGTTTGGGCAATTATTTTATGAGGTTTGTCTCTGAATAATTCATTGAGCACTTTTAATATGCTATCAGAAATAGCCTCTGCGTTTTTTCCCTCTGGTTCAAAAATCCCCAAAATCTCTCATACGGTAAACCACTTTTCTCGTATCTAAATACTAGTACAAGCTGAGACTGGTGAGAAACACCTGTGGTTTCATCTGCCATAACAGCTACAAAGTTAGCTTCTTTCATTTCCTCGGTAATCACTTCACGACAAACTTCTAACATACAATCCAGTAGTTCGTTCTGGATAGTTTTGGAGGTCCCTTTGAAAATTTGGCTTGAGTCCATGTGTTCCTTCACAGCACTGTCAATATAGCTTATGAAATCAATTAGCCCTAAAAACACGCCAGGATTTTCAGAAGATTCAGTCTCGTCATGTCCCCTTAAGGCAAGCTCAAATGCACCACAAAACTTGATGCAGCCAATTATGCGCGACAACACATACCTGTTTTTTTCAACTTACTGATTGTGCTTCAGCTTTGCTTCTTGATAAGCACGGCTTAACTGAGTAACAATATTTGTACTGCCTAAAGCACTTAGGTCAAGCACGTTGTTTAAATGTTTTACATTTTGCTTATGCTTATTAATCAGCACATTAATATGTCCAAGATCTGTAACTCCTGTTGTGCTCCAAGCATCACTGTTTCCAAAGAGCAAGCATGGAAAACAAAAAAGAACATTTTTTTCCTGGCATCCTCATACCCATACATTTTCATAAATTTTGGGGTTAAACCGCCTGGTGTATGAATTATTTCTCCCTCCTTTTGCTGATAGTGTTATATTAAGAGTTGGTGTTTGCCTCCCTAACTGCTTCACATGAACTTTTTCCTCTAGGATTCTCCTAAAGAAAGGATAATTCATCAAGCTGTTCACAGCATTCATGTTTAAGCACACAATAGAAATATTACTGTCGGACATAACCTGAGTTTTTGACCGGAATGGAGTATTTCACGATTATATTTTGTTGTTACAAAATAAGTGGTGCCAACAACTGCTCCATTTGTGCATCTCCCGATAATGTTATTCTCTCGGAGCTACGCTACATTAGACCCAGTCTTGGTATCAAACACGGCAGCAGAAGTAAATACATCAACGCCACATAGATGGCAGTAGTTATATTACAACAGCAAGCGGCAGGAACTTCTGTGCTCCAGACAATGGTAGCACAATTCTAGCTAAATACAGCCAATTGGAGAAGAGATTTCAAATCGCCCATCGACGTTTGGCACGCGTGGATTGGCCAGTATTCCCGCCGACGGACAGAGGATCTGTGTAGCACCAAAGCAGGACCGATCACGTGTATGCGAGATATGCGTGGCATTTACACATATGAGCGACCAATACTAGCGCGCGCCATATATACAATCGGTTAAAATTAGGAAAGTGAAATAAAATATGCAATAATAATTGAATATATGTTTAATACGTAATGAGGTACTATTTTCAGTAAAATAATCATTGTGCTGTAGCACTGTAGCACATATTGACGAGCCGCGCCTGACTCAACCTGTCCATTAAACCTTAAATGTGCTTGTGATAAAGCAGTAATACATTAAATTCAAAGTAATCAGACTGCTTAGTTCCATTCTGCTATGAGCACGGTATTATGTAGGAGAATGAGGCTGTAAGGAATGGGTTAATATAAACAACTCTAGCGTTACCTGTGCAAGATTACGGTTCTACTTTCAACTTATCAACGAGGCTTACTAGGCTCTTAGAAAACATATCCACTTGTGCTAGCAATGCTAAATACACAATGGGATCCTAACGTTGTGCGATGTAGGTGTGTAATGTCGATTTATGACATCATGAACTGCCATGTGATATTGTCCCCTCCCTCGCTCCACCACAGAAAAGAACACCGCGCAGACATTTTCTCGTCGGAAGCTTACAATATGTATCCATGAGCTATGCTCCGCACTTCAGCCTGTTTATAACCCGTTTTCATGATTTAAGGTGCCAATTTAGCTTTCTGTCAATGTAGATAACATGAAATCTTATATGTTTATCACTTTACGCTCAAATGCTTTATAGGCATTTTTGGAATTGACAAATTATTGTTCCTAATATCCAATCCCACCAATAATAAGGATTCTAGCCTATTATAAAGTGAGCAAGCGACCTAAGGGACTCTACATTAAAATGATAAATAGGTAACATAAGGATTTTGTTTTGATGGAATACAAAATACATCACATTTGTTATTATGATGACAATTTAGCCAAACTATTAAAGCGCCGATGCAATGGCCGAGATTAGACAATTTCAACCAATCGCCATCTGACTGGAGCGGTATTACTGAAACATCTTATCTCAGCTGATGTTCATTTCTTTGAAATTTTGTCATACTTGACGTTTGCTTGTTTGATCTCCTGTCTTGGTTATTGGTAACAAGGTGACAATCCAGTCAGCCAACCTTCACTTTTAATAACTGTCAGTTCCATAATTGTACTTTCAATTAATTCAGTAAATGTTTATTTAAAATTTTATCCCGTTCATAATGTATTTAGTTAAAAAAAGGAGTGAAAATAATAATTATTTTATTTCTTATGAATGAGATGAGTGCAATAACCTCAAATAAAATAACGTTTGTTTCCATTTCATGTATTATATATGATTATATATTATATTGTTGCTATTGATATTCGTACATTGCGTGCAGGCACGATGGCCATATCATAATTCAGAAGGCAGTTAAGAAAGAAAGAAAGAAAGAAAGAAAAAAATCGGTAAATAAACATGGTCGAATGTGTCATCTGCCATTTGAGAACAAATGTACTATAATCATAACCTGAAAAATCTCCTTTCCTGTATATTATAAATTATTAATAGTCTATTTCGCTGAATTGTCTTATCAAATACAACTCGTGTTTTCATCTCTTAGAACAATCCATTCCCGTCGCTTCGCTCCGGTCGTGAATTATCGACAAGATGAAAACACTCATGGTATTTATTACATATGAAAAAAACTGACATGTTCCATTCACATGACTTTATCTACAGAGGTAAGAAAATATTGTTAAAAATCTTATTCTTCTATCTACTTCATGCTAATCGAGATAAACATTAGCAGAAATTGTCCTTATTACTTGGTTCTTTGTAAGTAGAAGGACAAAAATGTAATGTGTTCCATTCACATGATGTCCTTTAGCTGTTCGGCTAACAAACCTTTTATTTAAAAGATTAATCTGTTATCTACATCGTGCTTATCAAGATAAACATAAACAGAATTATTCTTATTACTAGCTTCCTTGTAAGTAGGTCAATAAGAAAATTCACAGGCTAAAGCGATAGACTCGTCCTTTAAAAGCCAATAGCTATGTGAAACAATTGGCATTCTAATCTCTTTGCTTGTCAGGAATAAACGAACGAGAAACGAGAAGAAAGATGTCTTCCCGTTTGAGAAAAGTTTAAGTGACTTGAGATTGAAACCAATAATCCGAAAAATGTCAAAAAAAAATGTGTATGACATAAATTGTGTGTTTTAAGGAGATCTACATTTTTTGTGTAGTAAATTTTTGTATATCTCTTACGGTTTGCCAGTCATACAAAAATCATACAGAATGAAGAGGTCTTCAGAGGCTATTCCCAGAAAATTCAAGATATATATTTCGTTTGCCATTAAAATATCATAAACATACGGTATTTTAATCAAAATCGTTAGAGGCATTTTTGAGAAATTTAAAAACTTTTCGAAAAATGTTCCATGTAATGGGTAGTTTGGGATGGGGGGATTTTCTTGAAATCTGCGTGTCGCATCTTTGGAAGATACCAAACTTAAACATCAAGTTTGGTATTTAACATTGTTTTCGTTTCTGAGCTATGTTGTCCCCCCCCCCACACACACACACACGGTCCTTTTCCTGAAAATGCTCTTTTTTATTTCAGGAGGACCCAAAACATGTATTTCCAGTGAAATCTCGGTATCCATTTTTGGGTACAATACAATACCTTCTCTATATACTATGTACATAGTACGTGTAGAGAAAGTAAAAGCTGTGGCTGAAAAGAGAATTATCATATGGAAGCTGCACCTAAACGCAATGTTCGCAGGTAGGAATTAGCCTTTAAGGTTTATGTCGCCCACACATTGCCACCTTGGAGGAATTCCAGGCAGTGCCAATTTGCCACAGAAAGAAATGTTAGCAAGCAATATAATGGCTCAGAGATAAACAGTTGGTCATTTGAGTGCTTGAGACAGCACCTTGACCTCGTTGAAGGCTGGTACGGGAAGTAGCGCATGGCCAACGGCAGGGGGTGGCACCCAAAAATCTGAGGTGTTCCATTCACATGACTTTCTCTTCACCTCTGAAACAAATTATTGTTAAAAAGCTTATTCTTCTATCTACCTCATGCTAATCGGGGTAAACGTTAGCAGAAATACTTTCTTATATGTAGATGAGAAATAAAGGAACACGCTAGGCTAAAGCGATAGTCAAATCTTCTAAAAGTTGGTTGCCATGTGGTTGAAATCCATTTCTTTGCATTGCCAGGAGTTGACAAAATTCCCGTATGTGAAAAGTTTAAGGGTTTTAAAACCGAAACCATAACAAGGTATATCTAAGAAATCTGATGTGCACCATTCACATGACTTTCTCTATATCCCTGCAACAAATAATTCTTAAAAAGCTTATACTTCTATTTACTTTATGCTAATCAGAAAAAATTAGCAGAAATAGTCTAATTACTCGCTTCCTTGTAAGTAGAAGCAAAATAAGGGACAACCGTGGGTTAAAGTGATAGTCAAAAGCTGGTTGCTATGTCAATGAAGTTCCTTTGTTTATATGGATACGAGTTGAAAGTTCCTGTATGAGAAAAGTATACGTTTTTCAAAGCAGAAACCAAAAATAAGGAATGTCACAAAAACGACGAACTCCACGAAAAAAAATGTATATAACATAAAGTGTGTGTTTTAAAGTGCTCTACATTTTTGTGTGGTACGTTTTTGTCCATCTTTTACGGTTTAGCAGTCATTCAAAATTTAGTAAAATTCATCCAGAATAAACTACTTTTCCGAGGCTATTCCCAGAAAATTCAAGATATACATTTCATTTGTCAGGTAAATGTGTTTAATATCCGAAATTTTAATCAAAATCGTTAGAGCCATTTTTGAGAAAATCAAAATTTTCGAAAAAAGTTCCATGTAAAGGGTAGTTGGGGGTGGGGGGATTTTTCTCAAAATCTTCGTGTCGCATCCCTGGAAGATACTAAACTTAAATACCAAGTTTGGTATTTTACCGACTTTTCGTTTTTGAGTTATCGTGTTCATAGACACACGGACTCACACACACACGGACCTTTTTGTGAAAATGCTTTTTTTTGGATATTGGGGGCCCTAAAACATATATTTCCGGTGAAATCTCGGTATCGAATTTTTGGTGGAGTGCAATACTTTCTCTATACACTATGTACATAGTGCATATGGAGAAAGTAAAAATGGTCAATTGCATGAAAAAATGTATATGACATAAATTGTGTTTTTAATGTAATCTACATCTTTTGTGTAGTAAGTTTTTGTCTATCTCTTACGGTTTACTATTTATGCAAAATGCAACAAAATCCATTTAGAATAAAGAGGTCTTCAGAGACTATTCCCAGAAAATATCGTGTAAATACCTTTAATATAGGTACTTTAATCAATATCCTTAGAGCTATTTTTGAGAAAATCAAAATTTTCGAAACTTTTTATATGTAAAGGGTAGTTTGGGGAGGGAGGATTTTCTTAAATCTTCGTGTGGCATCCTTGGAAGATACTAAACTTATATGCCAAGTTTGGTATTTTATCGACTTTTCATTTTTGAGTTGTGTTCACAGACACACGGACACACACATGGAACGTTTTCTAAGATTGCTTTTTTTGGATTCAACAGGACCCAAAACATGTATTTCCGGTGAAATCTCGGTATCGAATTTTTGGGTGAATTACAGTACTTTCTCTATACACTTTGTACATAGTACGTGTAGAGAAAGTAAAAAGAAACCGGTGTATATTTACGGCATCGTCTTATCTGTGCAAAATGTTACCCTGATTCTCACTTACACACATGTGCACAATTTCACGGCCTACATCCTGTTATCATACGAGAATGTGAGAGAAAGTTGCGCAGTGATTCAGTTGGTGACGGCGGTAATGTCTGGAAACTCCTCTACAACGAGAGAGTTGACTTCACCGTTCTATTGTGATGGTGTGAAGTGTTCCGCTTTATGAGTCAAGATTTTCAAATGATGCATCACAGCCCTTTCTGTACACCTCGATGACCTCGAAACAGTTTACGGTTCATTCCCTTCTGTCTCGGCATTTGAGAAGCAATTTATCCACCTCTGTGCTCTTCCACAATATTTCTAAGCGTACCTGATTTATGGTTTCCGTCTTGAGGAGTTTGCATCCATTTCGATTTGCTAGACATTAAAGCATACAGCAAATTCTGCACGGGTCTAGTAGGGAGAGTCGGGTAATGGCGGTCACTCAAGCAAAGTCGCTGTGAACGGCTTAAAGGAGGAGTTTTGAAGTGCTATTTTTATGTCAATCGTTAGTTTGGTTCTTTACCTAAATGTATGCTAAGATGAATTTTATCTAAGCAATTACTTCTTACCTTAATGATGCGAAATTTAAGTGGTATCGCTGACCGGGATCGGTATCGAAATCTTCCATAGTACTATTTAACCAATAATAGCAATACTGGATTCTCTTTATCACGCTTTTACATGTGACCGGCATTACCCCAACACACACATTTTGCTTTAATACTTCGTCAATAGCAAGAATAGTATTTAAAACTAATTCTCACATATGATATATTATTAAGAGAACCATGAACTTTTCGTAAAACCCTATAAACATATTTAATTAATTTAATACGGTACATTTACGCTGTGTTGTTCTTTAAGCAAAAATTGCACAAAAAATGCGTTAAACATATTTTTCTCACTATTGCTCACAACGCTATCAAGGAAGTGGTGACTATGACTACAGCCTATTCAGCCTTAAGTTGATCCTTGCCTAAACAAAAGCCAGGCGACCAGTGCACCATTATTATAATGTACCCTTCCGCCATTCTTCGCCGGAAATGCTGTCATACTTTCAAGACCACGTGGCGAGTACACGAACAGATCCCTTCTTCCGATAAGTTAAACGGTGACAATTTAACTCTTAGATATTTGTATACAATATTATACAATTTAAGAATAAATTCATTCTGTAATTTAGATTTTTAGCTTGGGAGTAAATTCTTCCGCGCACTATTACTGTGCTGTACCGCGGTGCACTGGCCACTTGAATCCGTTTTGGCGCGGATCAACCTAAGAGTGAATAGAAAATAGATGCGTCTTAAGGATGCATTTATAGTAGAGGTGGGTCAAACGATTCATTTTCAGTAATCAATTCATACGATTCGTTCATGCAGTATGAATCGAATCACACGATTCGTTCACGATTCATTAACTGTCACCATGCCTTCTCTGTCTCGTTTATTATACACGGGTATGATAGTCATATTGCATCTCTTTTAGCATAAAAGCAGGACTTTGTATAAAAAAGTCCTACTCTTTTCCATCTATTCAAAACATATTTCGTAAAATGTCCTCCATTATTGGAAAAAAGAACAACATAAAAGGTTTGTTTAAGTCTAAAATAATTGACATCTAAACTTCAACTGCACGGCGGTATTTGTATAATGTTAATACGTAGAGAAATTATAATTCATCACTGTCGCGGCGCCACTGTCATGTAATTTTTATAAATACGTCACCATAAGGCAACGCAAGTACAAAGAATAATTATTCTTTTCTACAGGAATATTCCAGGTAATTTTAATGTGTTAAAATAGTATCTTCCTATGCCTATTATGTTGGAGCATAATTGCTTTAGGTGTATACTTCTGTTTCTGAAGTTATATATCTTGCTAATGTAGTGACGATGTAGCTGTGCACATATTATGTTTAAGATAAATATTATATATGTCGTCGAAACTCGGCTAGTACTTCGAAAAGTGGAAGCAAAAGAAAAACAAATCCCAATACCTGATCACGATTCTTCAAACCTGCGATTCTTTTTGAACGACGATACCTGCTATGGTTGACACGATGTATGCAATTCTTTTCGACTCATGCGCTTCTTTTCGAATAACGATTCTTGTTGAGACTAGCACGATTCTCGCTATTCTTTTTGAACGACGATTCATGCTAAGATTGACACGATTCATTCCTTGCAGTCGTTCATATGAACGATTCGTTCATGCATCGCCCCATGTCTAATCTACAGAAGTCAACACAAACTAGTACACCACTGCTGCGATGGTCATCGAGATAACTACGTGATCGGCATTACACACTGCCCGGGGTTACCCGTGCTTCCCTTACTTCTGTGGTGGAGAGGTCAGCGCTCGGGATTCCCAATACACAGGTTCGGATAAAAGTCGCGCAAGGTAGCTTTTACCTTCTCTACCACGTAGGTATACGTGGTAGCGGAAGTACTGTATTCCACCCCAAAATTGGATTCCAATATTTCACTGGAAATACACATTTTGAGATTTCCTGAAACCAAAGAAGTATTTCACTTTCTGTACCCGTACTAAGCACATAACGTATAGAGAAGGTATTGCATTCCACCCAAAAATTTAATACCGAGATTTCACCGGAAATAGACGTTTTAGGGTCCCCTGTATAAAAAAAACATGTTTGATAAAAAAAAAAAAAAGGTCCGTGTATGTGAGGCCGTGTGTCTGTGAACACGATAACTCAAAAAAGAAAAGTCGATTAAATACCAAACATGTTTTTCTCTACATCTCTGCAATAAATCATTGTTAAAAAGCTTATGCTAATCGAAAAAAAAAATAGCAGAAATGGTGTTATTAATTGCTTTCTTGAAAGTAGAAATCGCCCTCCGTGGTTACCATGCTAACTTCATATACCCAAGGTCGCGGGTTCAAACCCGGCGGAGGACGATGGAATTTTTGGAGTGTAAAAATCCTTAGCATGGCTTCCTTCGGAGGGGAAGTAAAGCCGTTGGTCCCGTGTCGTAGATTTACGGCGCGTAAAAGAACCTCAAGAACCTGACTGAGAGGCCTCTGAGCAAAATTAAGCGGTCTTTCACGACCAATATAGAATGGGACGCTGAGAACCACACCCATAAATAACACGCCATTTACATTTGTAAGTAGAAGGGAAATAAAGAAGTACCGCAGGCTAAAGCGATAATCAAATGTTTTAAAAGTCGGTTGCTATGTGATTGAAGTTCCTTTGTTTATATAACCAGAAGTTGACAAATTCCCGTATGAGAAAAGCATAAGTATTTGAAAACTGAAACCAATAACAAGGAATACCTTAAAAACGGCCAACTCTACAACAAAGATGCATATAACCTAAATAATTTGTTTTAACGAGCTCTGCATGTTTGTTAAGTACATTTTTGTCTGTCTCTTACAGTTTATCAGCTATGCAAAATTCCGCAAAATTCATCCAGAGTAAAATGTCTTCAGAGGCTATTCCCAGAAAATTCAAGATGTACATTTTGTCATGAAAATATATTTAATATACGATATTTTAATCAAAATCGTTAGAGCCAGTTTTGAGAAAATAAAAATTTTCGAAAATTTTTCCATGTAAAGGGTAGTTAAGGGTGGGGGCATTTTCTTGAAAATCTTTGTGTCGCATCTTTGGAAGATACTGAACTTAAATACCAAATTCGGCACACACCCACACACACACAAACACTGACAGACAGACACACACAGACATTTTTCTAAAAGTGCTCTTTTTGGTGAAATCTCGGTATCGAATTTTTGGGTGCAATACAATATGCACATAGTACGAGTAGAGGAAGTAATAAAAGCTCCGTTTGGATGAGGTATAAATGTTTGGCACGTACTGTACTGCACAGTTCCGCGGCAATCTTTTGTTAGGAACATTTCCGCAATACAGGTTCCAGACCGGTGCCTTTACACAGTTCGTCCTCCCTCAGCAGACGGCTTGTGTTTCACCAGGTTTCTTGTCGCTGGGAAACCGTTCTTCTCTGTACACAACATTACCGTCTTTGTGTCCAACCGAAACACACTTCAGCTTTAGCTTATCGATATAAGAGTGGAGATAGTTAAAAACCGAGGCTGAGAAAACGACACAAGGTCGAGTATTTTGTATTTTCGACAGTGAGCTAGACATTTAACATATTATGTACAGTCACAGATTTAGGTACTTTGTCGCCCCCTAGGCAGTGCTAAAATGTTCCGCCCCTAATTTTCCCCAAACAATATATATTCAAATTTGACTACAGATATTGTTGTAATTGCACATTATGTTCATAAGAATTTTCATGTTCTTGCATGCGTTGATTTGGGATTTTCCAGTCATTGTAACGTTCTGTAGTTAAGGTCTTTCCAAAGAGCCTATAGGGAGCACAATAAACTGTGCATATAGAAAACACTAACCAAGATCTAGACCCGTTTCACCATTAATTAAAGTTCGGTGAATAGTTGTTGCGAAAATTAAAGTCTGAATATTGTCGCCTTGTGCACTCAAAATGTTCGTTGCCATGTTTTGCGTCGCTTTGTTTATAACTCATTTAGCGGGATTATTACATGCTTTGACAAATCAACTATCTTCATATCCTCTGAAATGATTGTTAGTGACCCCTGCTGGTACTTTCATCCGTATCACCACACTGTCCAAATGTACTTGTTCCTCATTAGCAGAATCTGTATCAACAGCAGCACCATGAGCGTCTTCCATTTTTACTTTCTCTATTCGTACTATATATATAGTATATAGAGAAGGTATTGCATTGTACCCAAAAATTCGATACCGAGATTTCACCGGAAATACCTGTTTTGAGACCACCTGATTCCAAATAAAGCATTTTTAGAAAAATGTCCGTGTGTGTGTGTCTGTGTGCCTGTGGGCAGCATAGCTCAAAAACGTAAAGACCGTTAAATACCAAACTTGGTATTTAAGTTCAATATCTTCCAAGGATGTGACACGAAGATTTTCAAGAAAATCCCCCCCACTCCCACATCACATGGAAAATTTTTCGAAAATTTTTATTTTCTAAAAAATGGCTCTAACGATTTTGATTAAAATATCATATATTAAAGATATATACTTAGCAATATGTATATCTTGAATTTTCTGGGAATAGCCTCTGAAGACTACTTTATTCCGGATGAATTTTACGGAATTTTGTGTAACTAGTAAACCGTAAGAGATAGACAAAAACTTACCACACAAAAAATGTAGAGCACATTAAAAACACACAATTTATGCTCCATACATTTTTTCGTGGAGTTGATCGTTTTTTAGATATTCCTTGTTTCAGTCTTAAAAACTTATACTTTTCTCATACAGGAATTTGTCAACTCCTGTCCATACAAACAAAGGAATTTCAGTCACATAGCAACCATCTTTTGCTATCACTTTAACCTATGTTACACCCTTATTTCGCTTCTACTTACAGGGAAGCAAGTAATAAGACTATTTCTGCTAATTGTTTCTTCTTAGCATGAAGTAAATAGAAGCATAAACTTTTTAACAAAAATTTGTTGCAGAGATATAGAGAAAGTCATGTGAATGGACCACATCAGATTTTTTATTTTGTTGAGCAATGTTGTAGAAAGAACTTTTACACTTTCCAATTAACGCCTTATATTTTGTTTGTTTGTTTGCTTTACCTTAGCATTTTTCTATATTGTGAGCCTTCTACGTGATTCAGGTTCACTCATTGTGATTTACGAAACGAGAACTTACAATTTCTTATATCTTCTGTGCTTATAGCCGTTCACTAAGTCCATTGACTACTAGAACATAGTCGTTAACAGTTTGAAGCATATTCAAACGTTCATTGTTGAAACAAAACTGATTTCTGAAAGGCGGGCTGTGATTTATTTTTCAGCTGCTGACGACGATATAGCCTAAATTGAAAATGTAATTGGGATGTATTAGTAGCGATAAAAAATAAACATTTATCCTATTTGATTTTAATATGTCATTTTTATTTATACAAGCAGTTACAGGTAATAATTTCCTCCCCCCCTCCTACACGTTTTGCAATTAAATTTCGCAACTGCAGTCACAACAACAATATTCGACTTCCACAAGTTGTACAAGATCAAACTTCGAAAAAGATTGGCCAATATTTTAAAATAAATTTTACAGTCAAAAAAGGGTGAAACAGAAAGATAGAGAAAATGCTGTCCCCCTGAAAATTGCTGCCTTAGGCAACTGCCCTAAATTCGGCAATGGTCACAGACATGCATAAATAATCATGCAGTTGCAAATACAAACGAAAATATTTTATTTTAACGTTTATTCTTTCAAAACGCGAACATTTCTAACACAAATGAACTTTAACATGCTATTACTTTACTGGTTAAGTTGTCACGTAATTAATAGTGTTCTACAAACAAAATCAGATGACCTTTCTCTACATCTCTGTAACAAATTATTGTTAAAACGCGTTTTCTTTTGTCTGCTTCATGCTAATCAAGAAAAGCATTACCAGAAGTGGTATTAATACTTGCTTTCTTAAGTAGAAGGGAAATAAGGGAGCACATTGGGCTAAAGCGATAGTCAAACCTTTCAAAAACTGGTTGTCATGGAAATAAAATACGTTTCTTTCCATCGTCAGAGTTGTAAATTCCCGTTAATTTAAAACTGAAACCAACCGCAAGAAATATCTAAAAAATGATAAACTCCACGAAAAAATTTATATGACACAGATTATATGTTTGTGTAGTAAGTTTTTGCGTATCTCTTACGGTTTACCAGTTTCGCAAAGTTGAGCAAAATTTATTCAGAATAAAGAGGTCTTCAGAGACTATTCCCAGAAAATTCAATATATACATTTTATTTGTCATATAAGCATCTTTAATATGCGGTGTTTTAATCAAAATTGTTGGAGCCTTTTTGAGAAAACCAAAATATTCGAGAATTTTTCCATGTAAAGGGTAGTTTGAGGTGGGGTTATTTTTCTCAAAATCTTCGATTCGCACCCTTGGGAGATTCTAAACTGAAATACGAAGTTTGGTATTCCACCGACCTTTCGTTGTTGAGTTATCGTGTTCATAGAAACGCGGACACACACGGACCTTTTTCTAAAACTGTTTTTATTGGATACAGGAGACCCTAAAACGTGTATTTCCGGAGCAATCTGGAATCGATTTTTTAGGTGGAATGCAATTCCTTCTCTATGCACTATGTTCATAGTACTTGTAAAGAAAGTAAAAATAGAAAAACGTTTTTTCTCAAGGGTTGTATTTTATATGGGATAATGATATTCGTTCAGCAATGGTAAAGCAGAACAAATGTTTATCTGGTGACCCACAACGAACTTGTTGCGTTTGACCCCGCGTGCCACCGCATGCCAAATGACTCCCACTCCATTTCTTCTGTTTTTCTGTTTGCACACAGAAACAAACGCTGCATCCAGCGATGGAATGCTGCTGCGCGCAATTACAAGTTGTTTTCCCACAGTAGTTGGTCGAACATTCAAGGAAGAAGTATTCAATATTGTTTGTTTAAGTTTCCTGCAAGTTTATAAGCTATATTATGTTTATTTCTTCAATTTAATAAGAACTTTGGGCTACTTTGAATTTCAAGCATTTATTGTATGCATTAAAATGAAGAAATATTTTATTTTGTGATTTAATGCATATGTTACATTTTCAAAACTTAAAATCGCATTGCACTATTGCTCCGAAGTCACACTGCCCTCCCTCTTAGAGTGACCCATGTCTGGCCTATACCTACAGTGCTGCTTGCTTGTCGTGTTATATGGAGTGGCTGTTGCGGAGCATCAAAGTTCACATTTGAGTGAGACAACATAACCGTGTAATCGACGAGATCACTACACCGGCCAATCTGCTGCCCGTTCTATCCAACAACACTGCAGCACAACACAGCACCAAGAACGGACACCAGACGAGCTACAAACGATAAATGGGCAAACATACATCCAACTAATAGGAAGTACACGCAACAACAACATCCAATACCAAGACTCGACACTAGAGAAGAAACACCACTACTGAGGAACAATTACCGCCGACTCCGCAGATCTCACAACCAATAAAAAAGAAGACATTACAAGAATTTCCAGAGCGTCCTTCCGGAGCGATGCAAGTACTACTTACTACAATCATCACAACACTCCGGCAAACATTGACAACACTGCAAGAAACATTGACAGAGATGGTCATCGAGTTCAAATCAACAATTGACAGACTCGACACAAACTTCGAACCACACAACAAATACCTGAACAGCACCCTAGCACGTCTTACGAAAGACACGAGAGAATCAAGGAAATGAGCATTACACTCACCAGGAACTCACTGAAAACTTCAAGACAACACCCACAAACACCAACAAAGACACAACTACCGGAATATATAAGAGAAGACAAAAATTCTACTAACAGAAAAATATGTTAAATAATGTACAAATGTTTTTCAATAAAGAACCCCCTCCTCAAAAAAAAAAAAGCAAGGAAGGAAGGAAGATGGAAACAATGATCAATAGCAAACTCGTAAAAATAACTAAAGAATAAAAACAAAATGCTCAAGAGGGTGAAATAAGCCCTAAAGCAGCCATGAGAGTAAAATAAACCCCCCTAAAACCCCATATTGCTTGCTTGCTTACTGCAGATCAAAATGGACCACAGGAAAGAGTACATAAGGTAGATCATTGTTGCATTATTTCTTCAGAAGAAATCACAAGCTCGCAGCGTAGGAAGAAATTCGACAATACAGAGTCCCACTACACAATTTAAAGAAACTCATTTGTTAATAAATGAACGGAGTGGACCGCCCACAGCAACTAAATACTAGGGAATAAAGACAGGTGATGAAATTGGTGAAGAGAAACACGCAAAGTGCCTCTTCTGAAATTGCTGTATATGTGTGTCACGGTCACGGTAGTCATAGCTGTCCACATTTCCCTCTGTGAATACTAGTCCTCTACACCAGAAGTAGCCGTGTATAAACCTGGTTGGTCATATCGGACGAGAATGAAATTGGTGAAACGGTGCTCAAATGATCTCCGGGCCCATAGAGCTTAAAGCTATTCGACATTCCTCCCCTCAGGATAAGGGAAAACCACGAAAAACCCTCACCCGGGTAACTCAGCCTAAGCAAGATGCGAACTTGCGACCTTTTGAATATGAGGCAGACACGCTACCACCACACTACCCAGGCGGGCTATTTATAAATCATATTGTATTCACTTTCGTCTGATAATGAAACTTTCTCCCAGAATGCATTAACATTTCCTATAATTATACTCTTTTACAAACAGACCAACTCTTGATTTTTCCTTCAGCTGCACAAATTGGGAGGATTGTAGAGGGGTCCTAGATAAACATTTTGAGATTAGGGAACCTTGTCAAATACAAAGTTTTCTGGATCTCACATCAGTGACTATAAATCAAAAGAACATGGACGTGTGTGTCCTTTCATTCAGAATGCCTCATTTGTATGCAAGAAGTCGAAGGAATGCAGTATTGGTGTACAATCAATACAATATTTAAAACTATTGGACTTGGAATTTTGGCAACACTGCCGCTTCTTTAAGGGTGTACAGCAACTGATAACTGTTCGGTTGATTTGAGATCATAAGTCTACATTAGGTTGAGAGATCCGCTATAACATACCGGTGGTTGAGTCGGCATAGCTCTGGTCATCAAACCTCCCGATAGTAAGGTAGCATTGCTCTCTGAGCTTTCAATTGTTTAGATTTTTTTAATGTTGTTGCTTTTCTCAAAGAAGTACACAATTTGACCAGCACTAGTGTCTCCGGCACGAATAAAGACGGTTGCGTAGTAGCTAAATAAACGACGTCATAGTCACGTGGTTTCCGGCCAATCAGACGCAGTATGTTTCAGAACGTGTTTGAAAGAACTTGCCTCCAGTAACAGTGACATTTAATAATTTCGAGGTATAAATCGATTCCACTGTGTAATAGTAATATAGTAAACAGTCCGTTAACAGTTCTGACTATGACTAAAGTTAAAAAAAAGGTTGTGTTCTTCACAGTCAATCCAGAGAAATGGCGTATAATGTGTAAAAATACTTCCAGATGAAGATGGAAGAAGCGGGGAGCACTCTAAACAACACTGTTGCCGATTGTTGCAGGAAGACAGAGGAAGCCACTGCCTCCTACAGTTAACAAGCCATGTTCATAGATGTTGCAACACTGTATAGCTGTCAAGTGGTAGGCTTAGAGCAGACGACAATCGCAAGCAAAAACGATCTATTTCTTGTCATTACATTAAATTCATTTACGTTCTATTAGTTCGTATACATGTATTCTGGACAAAATAAATTAAATTTATAACAAATAAATAATACATTAATACAAACGTGTAACAGAGTTACTGCCCTTTAAGCTAATAACGTAAGTTTTCTTTTCTTGATGCTCTGATTAATTATTGTGTTGTTTGCACACTTAGTGTAATTATTTAAGATAATGTTTACAAACTTGAAAACTACTTTAGAAGTAATTTCTCAGATGCATTCATCAATATCACCATAAACACAGTTGGTCTCTAAGCTCTGCATAGTAAGAATGCTCCTTTGATTACCTACTGTACAGAATTTACTTGCTAAGTTCGAAGAGCAATATAGCAGCAACATGAAAGAAGTGACCCTCAATAAATCACTGGTTACTGAAAGTCCTCCTCGTTGTAAATAGTCAAAATATGCATCACTGATTCCTGTTCTCTTTCCCTCTCTTAATAGATCAATACAAAGCTCACACCCCAAAAATTTGCAGTGAAAATATTCACAAATATTTCAAAATTATTCAGTGTATCTTGTTTCCTCTATTCCAGTTTTTTGACTTCATTTCTTCTAATATCCTCTCTCCTGGAATCCGGATCTCTTCTCTCTGTTGCTTAAGCATGATGACAAATTCTGGAACTTACAGGGACTTACAGGAACTTACTTCTGCATTTTCTTTTAATTTAGGGCATCGCAACGTAAGTTTTGTAACAGAACCATTTTATGTTTCCAGTTTGCATTAATAATTATGTCATTTACGTCAAAGTGGTTGGCACACTTCAAAACTGGACCAGGGAGAAACGAACCCCATTTTTTTTTTTTGTCTAACGTCCTTTAACCTGTATGATCATGAACATACCAGACGATGGAGTAAATTTGTGAAATGACCTCCGGGTCCATGGAGCTTAAAGTTATTCATTATTTGTCATAGGGATAAACCCGAAAATAATCTTATATAGGTAACTCATCCTAAGCGAGTTTTCAACTCGCGACTTCTTGAATGTGAGACAGACACGCTACCTTCACACCACCGAGGCGGGCAATGGTCCCTTTATTCTTGCAAGCAAATTTAAGGTTTAAGACCATATGAAACAACATGGGCTGTTCTCCGGCAAGCAAAGATTTATAGAAAATATATATTCCGTTTTCCTCCCAAACATATACATAATATTCTCTTTTTTTTTTTTTCTTTTCTTCACTTTTAGCGTAAAATAAGGTTATGATATTATATTCCATAATATTTTCTACTTCAGGACTAAATATGATTCGTGGTAGAAGGTGTTACATGAATTTCACAATTGAAATTGACAGATACAATTGTGCTGCAATTATTTACTTCAGCAGAGTTCTGTAGAATCTAAAAGCTCTGGAATAGCATAGTTTGACCTGCACTTCAAATCTTTCAAATCCTAAGAATAAAGTCTATAATCATTACTGTGGATTGGTCAAATCAAATTCATTAATGTGCATGGGCTGTGTCACTCCTTAAAATTATAGATAGTAAAATATTGTTCAAATGGAAGAATATTTAAAATGTACTGGATATTTGTAATTTCTTTATTTATAATTGTATTTAATGTCGCCTAACTACACAGGTATTATAGCGACAGTATCATGTAACAATAAGAAATGTTATAAAACAATACAATATAGTAATTTGTTTCATGAAAAATGCATCTTTTTGCAAATATTCGATGTAAATATTGGCTTGTGTCACAAACAAAAGAGAACCAATAAGATAATTTCCTCGGTGATGCAGTTATCTCAAGTACAAACGGCAGCTCTGAAACATCTAAAAAGAAATATAACAGATGCAGCTCTAGTGAGTTCGGGGAATCACTTTTCAGATAACTCGAAAACTTGCTGATATATTTTAAAACGGATTTTGACCTTAATAGAGTGGCACTATATTTTTATCTTACCACTATGAAGACTGGTGGTAATGTTGCTTGTCCCAGTTTTACTTATCACCAGTGGTCATTATTGGTTAGGACATGTGCCCACAGGCAACAGTAAACTATGGATTTTACTTATATACCAGTGCTTTCAACTAATGTACAATTCATGGATGCCTTGTTCACCAAATGGTTTTAAAGCATTGTGTTCAAAATCTAATAACTGATAGTTTTTACTTTCTCTGCACGTTCTATGCACTTAGTGTATAGAAAAGATATTGCATTGCTACCAAACATTTGATACTGAGATGTAACCGGAAATACTGCTTTGAGACCCCCTGAATCAAAACATGAAAGTATTTTTAGAAAAATGTCTGTGTGTGTCTGTGTATGTATGTGTATGCGTGTGGGTCTGTGTGTATGCGTGTGGCCTGCGGGCAGCATTGCTCAAAAACGAAAATACCGTTAAATACCCAATTTAGCATATAAGTTCGGTATCTTCCAAGGATGGAACACGAAGATTTTCCAGAAAATCCCCTCACCCCAAACTACCCTTTACTGGGAAAAAATTCGAAATTTTTTATTTTCTCAAAAATGTCTCTAACGATTTTGATTAAAATCTCTTATATATAAGATATCCATATGGCAAATAAAATGTACATGTATATGTTTAATTTTCTGGGAATAGCCTCTGAAGGCATATTTATTCTGAACAAACTTTGCGGAATTTTACATAACTGGTAAACTGTAAGAGATAGAAAAAAGTTACTTAACAAAAATATAGATCTCGTTAAAACGCACAATTTATGTTACATAAACTTTTTTTTTCGTGGAATTGGCCGTTTTTGAGATATTCCTTGTTGTTAGTTTCAGCTTTAAAATACTTATACTTTTCTCATACGGGAATTTGTCAACTCCTGTTCATACAAACACAGGAACTTCAATCACATAGCAATTAGCTTTTAAAATCTTTGACTATCACTTTAACCTATGATACTCCCTTATTTTCGTCCTACTTACAAGGAAGTAAGTAATATGATCCTTTCTGCTTCTTTTTTCTCGACTAGCATTACGTAAATAGAAGAATCAACTTTTTAACACCAATTTCTTGTAGAGATATAGAGAAAGTCATGTGAATGGAACACATCAGATTTTTTTCTTCTATATGTTTAATTTTTATTCCTATTTTATTCCTCTGCTTTGGGTCGAGGGACTGGGAAGTCTGTTCTCATTCATTTTCATGTTAACTACTAGTGATTTATAAAAGCTGTAAACATAAATGATATTGCATTTACATTATATTCTCTACCCATTCCTGTAAAACTGTTTTTTACCTTCTCTAGCCCGTATGTGCAATGTACATAGGGATAGAGAAGTATTGTGTTTCACCCAACAATTCGATACCGAGATTTCACCGGAAATATATGTTTTAGGACCCCCTGTATCCAGAAAAGCATTTTCAGAAAAAGGTACGTGTGTGTGTGTGTCCGTGTGTCCGTGTGTCTGTGAACACGATAACTCAAAAACGAAAAGTAGCTAAAATACCAAACTTGGTATTTAAGTTTAGTATCTTTCAGGGATGCGACACGAAGATTTTGAGAAAAATCCCCCCACCCCAAACTAGCCTTTACATGGAACTTTATTCGAAAATTTTGACTTTCTTAAAAATGGCTCTAACGGTTTTGATTAAAATATCGTATATTAAAGATATTTACCTGACAAATAAAATGTATATCTTGAATTTTCTGGGAATAGCTTCTAAAGACCTGTTTATTCTGGATAAATTTTGCTTAATTTGGCATAACTAGTAAACCGTAAGAGATAGACAAAAACTTACTATACAAAAAATGTAGGTATTGTTAAAGTACATACGTTATGTCATATACATTAAAAATCTGATGTGTTACACTCACATGATTTTGTCTAGCTATTCTACAAACTTCTTGCATAAGATTATTCTTCTTTCTCCATCTTGCTAATCGAGGTACTCATTAGCACAATGTTCTTATTGCTTAGTTCCTTATAATGTAGGAACAAAATAAGGGAATACACTATGCTAAACCCCTAATCAAATGTTTTAAAAGCTGTCGTTATGCGATTGTCATTACAAATCGCTTCTTTTCTTGGCCAGGAGTAGAAGAAAAGAAAAACGGACACTCCCCTCTGAGAAAAGTATAAGTACTTCACAACTCAAACTAATACTAATGAATACCACAAAAATGGTAAGCTCCACGTTATAAACTCGTATACTTCTATCTACTTTATGCTAATCGAAATAATATTTGCAGAACTTCTCTTAGAGCATATTTGCTTCTGGGTATAACGGGATTAGGGGAATACAGAAGGCTTAAGTGACTAAAATCTTTTAAGAGCGAGTCGTTATGTGATGGCTTTAAAATTACTTTCTCTTTGCATGGCCGAGAGAGCCGAATAACGACTTTCCATGTAAAAGAATAAATAATTTAAAATACATACCATTACGAATATCTTCTAAAAATTAAACTCCACAAAAAAAGTTTATTTTATGTAAGTTGCGGGGTGAATTCTACATATGTTTTGCAGTAAACTTGTGTCTGTATCTTACAGTGTACCACAATGAACAGGGCTTCAGAGGTTATTCCCAGAAATTTCAGATTAACATTTAATTTGGCGTGAACATGTAGCAGACAATACCTTAATCAAAACCGTTGCAGAAATTTTGGGAAAATAACACTTTTCGAAAACCTTTCATGCAAAAGATAGTTCATAGTGGGGGGATTTTCTTGAGTCCTTGGAAGATGCTCAAGTTTGGTGTTAACCGACTTTCATTTTCGGGAGCGCGGGAGACTGGAGACATATATTTTGGTGAAATTTCAATATCGAAAATTTGGGTGGAATATTACAATTCTCCTACTTAGCAATTCCTCTTTTGTTAGCACCCTGCTTTTTGCTATGAAATTTCCTATATGTACGTGCATATCTCGTATTAAATAAGTGAACGCCTTGTATCCATTAATGCACTTTCAGAATATTTGAATGACTTGAAAATGGATTTGTTAAAACCAGAAGTTTTGCAATCAGCGGAGATGACAGTGAAAGCTGTCTAAAGGAGTGGCCCTCGCACTGGGGGCAGAACACCGCACTAAGTTCCCAGCCCTTTTTGCTTCTACCGTGACCCCTGGGAGGGAGGGAAATTAAGATCCAAAGGGGACCAAATCTGAACGACTATGGGTGGGGTCTCTAACGTTTGCATAGGGAAACGTTGCCGCTTGGGCGAATGTCCGAGAGCACCGAGGAGATGGTTTCTCGGGACACAGGAGAACAAGCATGTACAAGGAGTACTTAAAATACGTATTTAAATGACAAAATGTACGTATATCGTGAAGTTTCTTTATTCTGAATGAATTTTGCGTAACTTGTAAACCGTAAGAGAGACAAAAACTTACTACACAAAAAATGTAGATCACGTTAAAACACACAATTTATGTCCTATGCGTTTTCCGTGGAATTGACCATTTCTGAAATATTCCTTGTTATTGTTTTAGATTCAAAATACTTTAACTTTCTCACACGGAAATTTGTGAATTCCTGGTCCTGCATAGAAACCGATTTCAACCACATGATAGCCAGTTTTTAAAAGATTTAACTGTCGTTTTAGCCTATTGTATTCTCTTATTTTCCTTCTACTTACAACAAAGCAAGTAATTAAGAATATTTCTGCTAATGTTTATCTCGATTATCATAAAGTAGACAGAAGAATATGCTTTTTAACAATAATTTGTTACAGCTATGCAGAGAAAGTTATGTGAATGGAACACATCAGATTTTTGAGTCATGTTGTCCACAGTCTCACACACGAACACCTACACACACACTCACATGAACCTTTTTATAATTGTTTGACTCAGGGGTTTCATAACATATATTTCAGGTGAAATCTCGATCGAATTTTTTAGTAGAATGCATTCATTCTCTACCTAACATAGCACGTGCAGAGAGGGAGGGAGAGAGAGAGAGAGAGAGAGAGAGAGAGAGAGTAAAAATAAATACCTACTACTACTGAATCAAGATCTTCTAAATAATATTCTGGGATACTATATATATATATAGTATATATATGTATGTATGTGCGAGTGTATGTATGTATGTATGTATGTATGTGTGTATGTGTGTATGTATGTATGTATGTGTGTATGTGTGTGTATGTGTATGTATGTATGTGTGTATGTGTGTATGTGTGTGTGTGTATGTATGTATGTATGCATGCATATGTATGTTTGTAGTTTCACATCTATTTTACAATTTTATTTTCCTAAAAACTATATGAGTGAATATTCCTGAGGTATATTTTGTTTTCAAATATCCATGCGTCAGAGGTTCCATTAAAGGAAAATGACAGTATCCGGTTGTGTGCACCGGGATTCTGGAGTTGAGGAACCGGTGTGTTTGCACCCATGCTTGAAGACTGTTAATGTATCACATCTCGCATGTGACAACATGTCTCTCACATTTTCACCATAAGTTGCTTATGAGGGGATAGTAAAATGAAAATCTAATTCTATGTGTTTAAATATAGAGCTTGTGATAGTCTCTATATAAAATTTCAGCCATTTACTCCATATAATTCTCGTTTTTATTAATTGTTTAATAAATAATTTAATTATTTGAATAAAAGGCTCCTTGCATAAGGTTTTCATAAGTAATATTTAGTAAGCTTGTTAATATACATGCAAATAAAACTCATTCTGTATTTTGATGTATAATGAAAGCAAAAGCCTCATAAATTAACTGTATCTAATATATTTTTATATATTTGCTGCCACGTAAAAACTCAACTAATTCTCATGAACACCCAGATCAAATTATAAAACATAGATCCTAAAGAGTTTGTTCAAAATAATGCGGTCAAAATTGCTTCGCTAGGGACATATTATGCAAAGAAAAATATAGTTTTGACAAACGAAGAAAAAGAATTATGTAATCATCACTCTAATGTTTAAGCGACCACTGAGATGTTTGAAAAGGCGTGGATTATACCACTTTTAAATAGGGAAGGAAACAAAGATTTTTTTAATTATAAAAACAAAAATTCACGAATTAGGGCCAAAATCTCCGATTTTCAGTTGGTTGTACGCTTAACAAATAATGGCATATTCGCTAATGCGGATGTTTACAAACGATCAAAATCAAACCAGTTATCTTTGCTAAAGGTAAAATACGAATATAAATTACTCTCTGTTTGATAGCTAGGTGATGTTCCACTAGAATTCATCATTCTTCTTGCAGCTGTATGTCCGTTTTCGCTTACTCGTCTGTTGGGTAAGGATGGCCAGTATCCATGAGTGATGTTCCTGGAGCATACCTATATCGTGTCATGACCGCTTTCATTTGACTGCATTGCATAAATTCAACATACTGCATTACCTACTTACACTCAGCATTGTGTAACAATGAACAATATGGCCTCGTTTAGTAAGCTTCCTACACCAATATAAAACAATTTTAACACGTGTGTCATGCACTATTTTTAAACAGTTCTCAATATTTATAGACATATTATAATTATAAATATATTGTTTTACTTATTTCATGGAGTTCATGCTTAATGGTCTGCGATATTCAGTTGTTGCCTTGCTTAGCACCAGTGCTGACAACATGATGGCTTACTCGTACTGAACGAAAACATTCTATACAACGGAGGCAGTGTAGCCCTTTCCGTTGCTTACATAATTTCGCCTGATTCAGCAGATTTTATTTTATTCAAGTCATCCGCCATTTTATGGATCGATACGAGCTTTAGAGTCATAGCCTACTTGAATGAGGCCATGGACGATAAATCACAGTTGGCTACTTTGGTGTGTTATGTTGCTATAACACTGAGTGACAGAATTTTCTACTTTTAACACTACTCACATCTGGTAAAATACTAACTTTTAGCATCAACTGTCTAAAAACACTCTTCTATATTATAACGCTTTGTATAAATTGGGCACAACAACTTTTGCAAGAGGAATGTAGTGCTAGTAGAGCAAAATGTGCAGTATACTAAAGCAGCATTATTAAATAAATAAAAATCTACGAGGTCTACAAAATAATTCTATAGTCATGATCATCATCATCATCTTCGTGCTATAAGCCTTAAAAGTCGGTTTTGAGTTCACGAGAATCAATCTGGCCATCTGATTTTACGTATTTCAATTTTACTTTCTCTACACGTACTATGTACATAGTGTATAGAAAAGGTAGATATTGTATTGCACCCAAAAATTCGATACCGAGATTTCTCCGGAAATATCTGTTTTGGGACCTCCTGAATCCAAAACTAGCATTTCTAGAAAAAGGACCGTGTGTGTGTGTGTGCCGTGTGTGTGTGTGTGTGTGTGTGTGCCGTGTGTGTGTGTGTGTGTGTGTGTGTGTTTGGACAGCATAACTCAAAAACGAAAAGTCCGTTAAATACCAAACTTGTATTTAAGTTCAGTATCTTCTAAGGATGCGACGCGAAGATTTTCAAGAAAAACCCCGACCCCCAACTATCCTTTACACGGAAACATTTTCAAACATTTTTACTCTCTCAAAAATGGCTCTACCGATTTTGATTAAAATATTGTATATTAAAGACATTTACATAACAAATAAAATGTGTATCTTTAATTTTCTGGGAATAGCCTCTGAAGATATTTTTATTCTGAATGAATTTTGCTGGTAAAGTGCAAGAGATAGACAAAAACATACCACACAAAAAATGTCTTTAAAGCACACTATTTATGTTATATGAATTTTTTTCTCTGGAATTGACTGTTTTAAGATATTCCTTGTTATTGATTTCAGTTTTAAAATACTTTTCTCATACGGGAATTTGTTTCCCTTTTACCTATAAGGAACTAAGTAATAAAACCGTTTCTGCTAATGTTTTTCTTGATTAGCATGAAATAGATAGAAGAATAGTCGTATCAAATAATTTATTACAGAGAGGTAGAACAAGTCATATAAATGGAGCACATCATTTTTTTTAATCCAACATATGCGTTATATATTCCATATTCGTTTTGGAGCCAATTCATTCTATACGTTCCTTCCACTGCTGCCTGTATCTAATACTTGTTTCGTTTAGACCAGGCGTCACCAACTGGTTGCCTTTTGAGTAAAGCAAAGAGAGCAAATTTGCTCGATGCTCATGCGAATCTCCTACTGTGCACGTGTACTGCTAGAAGGTGAGAACAGACAATTTCCTCCGTGCTGTGGCAGTATGCAACATTTTGCGTTGAAATGCGTACTTCACCTGTCATAGGTTAGGTGACACACCTACTATAGGTTCATGATTGGAGAACAATTATTACTCTATTATGTTTCTTGCATTAGTAGATATTTATGCTTCGGATATGATACATACATATTTTCATAGGTTTGGTGGTAACAGCTAAACGTAACATACATGCTTGCAAAATAAATAAATACCAAATAATGACAATTATTATAGTATTAATATTAAAAAATCTGACGTGCTCCATTCACATGATTTTCTCAACATCTCTGTAAAAATTATTATTAAAACGCTTATTCTTCTATCTACATCATGCTAATCAAGATAAACATTAACAGAAACTGTTCTTAGTATTTGGTTCCTTGTAAATAGAAGGGAAAAATCGAATGCATTTCATTCATATGATGTCCTCTAGCTGTTCTGCAAACAAACCTTTTATTCAAAAGATTAATCTGTTATCTACATCATGCTAATCAAGATAAACATTAGTAGAATTAGTCTTATTACTAGATTCCTTTAAGTTGAAGGGAAATAAAAAAATGCACAGGCTAAAGTGATAGTCTAGTCCTTTAAAAGCCGGTCGCTATGTGAAACATTTGAGGTTCGGTAAACAAAGAGAAATGAGAAGAAATATGTGTTCCCGTGAGAAAAGTTTAAGTGGCAGTTTACATAACTTGTGAGTTTTAATGAGATCAACATTTTTGTGTAGTAAGTTTTTGTATATCTCTTACGGTTTGCCAGTTATACAAAGGTCATCCAGAATGAAGAGGTCTTCGGAGGCTATTCCCAGAAAATTCAGGATGTACATTTCGTTTGTCATAAAAATATTTTAAAACATATGATATTTTAATAAAAATCGTTAGAGCCATTTTTGAGAAAATAAAATTTGTATACGATTTCCCTTAGGCAGGCCTAAGCGCAGGAGTCGATGACCTACATGTTGCATTGCTTTCTGTTCAAAGCAATGGATGACACACTGTATAGGTAAAGAGACCATCCCTGCTGTCGCTGTTTACCCACTACATGAATGAGGTAAGCCTGTTTGCTGCGACACAAAATCAAGCAACTTTGTGATATCTGGTTTAACCTTTCTATTCTCATGCTTTCCAGATCTTTGTTACTATAAGTTTATAGCCCGCAACCTTCACAAGTCTCATTTCAGCACTTTTCTTCTTTTGGAGTTCATAATGTATACCCAACTTTAACATACATAATTGGGAATATCATCACTGTAAGTTATAGCGGAATTGCTTTGTTACAATTTTAATAATTATTATTGTGTAATTTATAGTTTTATATCTACTACACTGAACTTCTGTGTTAAAATGTTATTTATTTTTTGTATGAGATGTGAAGTAATCATCTATGGAAATCTTTCTTCAACATAAATCAAATGACAAGCTGATTCAAGAACTTACAGAAGAAAATTGGACAATAGACTTCGGATGGGTAAAGTCGCACATAGGAATAGAATCTTGCGGACAGCTCGCCAAAGAAGCAGCTCAAAACAACGAACTACCCACAATATAAACATTCTTTTGTTAATGAATGTTGCAATAGATGCTTTACTTATAGTAGCACATGTGAGTGTTACGTCATGTCGTAATTGTACCGTAAGTATTACTGTAAGTATTTAACAGTGCTTGTTAACATGACAATTAATAAATAAATTGTAAACTTGCTTACATTACAAAATATGTGTTCAAAATGATTAACTTACATATCAAGTATTTCAAAAAAAATATTTTTAATATCATCAACAGTAAAACTAAAGCTCGCTATTTTCCACCTTTGTAATGCTATTTTAATGTAGTGATCTTACTATGAGTTTAAAAGAGGATCACATGTTACGTGTCAAATGGTTTTAACGTCTCCAGCAGCCTCCAGGAAAGTTGTTATTGCTTCCCTCAGTTCCAATAAATGGTACTGGTACCAGCGTTCTTTTATCACTCGCTTTCTGTTTGATCAAACTTTCTCTATTTCAAACGTCCTATTCACATGAAGCTGTTATTGTTGTCACTAATAATGTACATTACAAACACAAGAGCAATAAAGTTTTGCATGGCTCCTCTTCGACCGAGTTTTTCATTATCACACAGTACGCGCTGAAGGTTTGATTAAAGTGTACGTAGTATGTAAGTCTGTTCTTCAATGTTTACTTTCTCTACACACACTTACTATGTACATAGTGTATAGAGGAGCTATTGTATTGCACCAGAAAATTCGATATCAAGATATCACCGGAAATATATGTTTTGAGTTCTCCTGAAAGCAAAAAAAAAAAAAAATCAGAAAAATGTCCGTGTGTGTATGTGTGTGTGCGCACGCGCCTGTGGGCTGCATAGCTTGGTATTTAAGTTCAGTATCTTCCAAGGATTTGACACAAAGATTTTCAAGAAAATCCTCCCAACCCCAAAAACCCTTTATATGGAAACATTTTCGAAATTTGTGATTTTCTTAAAAATGGCTCTAACGACTTTAATTAAAATATCGCACATTAAAGATATGTACACGAAAAGTATCTTGAATTTTCTGGGAATAGTCTATGAAGACATCTTTATTCAGGATGAATTATGCAGAATTTTGCATAACTGGAAAGAGATACACAAAAACTTACTTCATCAATAATGTAGAGCTCGTTTAAACATATAATTTATGTTATATACATTTTTTTTCGTGGAGTTGACCGTTTTTGAGATATTTCTTGTTATTGGTTTCAGCTTTAAAATAATACTTTTCTCTTACAGGAATTTGTCAATTCCTGGCCATACAAACAAAGAAACTTCAACCAGCTTTTAAAACATTTGCGATCGCTTTAGGCTATGGTACTCTCTTATTTCCCTTTTACTTACAAGGAAGCAGGTAACAAGACCATTTATGCTAATTTTTTCTCCATTAGTTTTAAGTAAATAGAAGAATAAGCTTTTTAACAATAGCTTGTTGTAGAGATGTAGAGAAAGGCACGTGAATGGAACACATCAGATCTTTTCTCATGTAACAGATAGGGGCAACATCGAACAAGTTACAGACGACTTAGCTGGCTCTTTTGTGGTCCGCTTTCCAGAGTTGAAGATCGAGACGAAGTTCTGACGAGGATGGACATCTCTCTATGAGAGGAGGTGTGTATCTTAGGTCAGAGAAGAATGTCGTTTGAAGCTGTATGATACACCTAGGCGGCTCATTGTCTATGATGAAAGTTTGAGGACCATCTGACGGAGCTAAACAAGATGTTTCACAGACTTCAGACAGCCAACCTGAAGTTGAACGTCAAGTGGCAGTTCTTCTGCTATCCATCTAGACCACATTGCCAGCTAGTGGTGTTAGGTACCAGAAGAGGGAATGGCCATCAACGAACAAGCGAGAGATGCGCAGCTTCTTGTGGGCATTTAGCAATTATTATCGTTTCATTGGGGCTTCTGTAATATAATATAGCCACCCGCTCCTTAATGGACAGTAATAATTGGTCGCAGCAGTGGACGGAGGACGCTTAGGAATAATTTTGGGACTGGAATAAGCCCTCTATAGGCCGCCTACATCCGGCGCCACCTTCTTCTTGGACATTAACATCAGCAACATCGGGGTTAGTGTCGCCCTCCGTGGTATATGTGACCATGCTGGATACCCAAGGTCGCGGGTTCAAACCCGGCGGAGGGCGATGGAAAAGAACCTCAAGCCCTATAAAGAGGCCTCTGAGCACACTTAAACGGTATTTCACGCCCAGTATAGAGTGGGACGCTGAGAACCACAGTAGTTTAAGAACGTCCATAAATAAAACTTCATTTTTTTCGGGGTTGGTATCCACTCCGGTTCCGGTATAGATAGGAACGGTGGTTTATTTCAGCAAGACGCTATTTAGGAAGGTGAAGAAGTATAGAATTATCCCACGGTAAGAACCAGAGGGAATAGTTAATCCAGCCTGATGTAATTTAACATCAGTCGGATTTTTCACTTCCTTTTTAAGTTTTTTGTCACCAGGCAGTGCATCTAAATCTTCATTTAGTTTCCACGTAGCGATTCTCAGAATCTCTGCTGCTAGTCTTTGTTGAAGGCTGGCATATTGCTAACCACTTTGATATAATAGATTCAGCCTTCTGTTTATTCATTCTCATATTAAAAAAGTCATATCTGATTCTTTATTCAGACAGAGATGTAATCCAAAACATAATCTCGATAATCTTCCTATGCTGGCGATCTCAACGACACGTGTACTTAAACGGCTTCGGCTTTTCAAGGCTTGATAATATTTTATCGAGAAATATTTTCAAATAGCACAAGGTAAGTAGCTTTCGCAAGCCGATAGTACGATGGTATTATACGCTTATAACAGATAACATAGGTATTATATTTTAATAACCTAAATTAAAGTCGTACCATTACGTTTCTTGCAGATAAATCCAAAACTAAAGATTAGGCAGTCGTTGGTTGCTATATGGTTGCTGATTGAAGAGCGAACATATTCACTTTTGATGAATGATACCTTATGAGAGTTTCATACTGATTTGTGTAGAACAAGTTGCACTCAGCCCTATGAAGTCATTGGGTACAAAGGAGCTATTTGATTGAAAAGTGCCATCAACCGATGTGGTGAACTGCTCAAGTGACAAGGTAGCTCGATTCCCTGACCACTTAACGACTTCCAAAACTGTATTCTCTCATGATGCACCCAACCAGTAGTGCCCAACCTACAGTGTAAGAGGGGAGGGCAGATTTACCTTCACCCATTTGGTAGCGGCGGCAAAAATCTCTCTATCCATGACGTTGCTTTCTATCAGCTGCGGGGGCTTCAGCAACCTTAATTTATATTGGATGGTACAAATACTAAAAAAAACTTCTTGAACGCCATTCTTGTTAGCAATTTGATTGGCACTGTTTACTTGTAACCAGTTCATTAACGTTTGCCGACAGGGATGAACAACAGAGGCTCAGAAGGCAAACCAAATTATCCTGCCCTCGCTTCCCTGCTACAATATTTGCTTTTTATTTGATTCATTTTCGAGAACACTGTTCAAAAATATACGTAGAACCAAATATTGATTTAGGTATGCTTATGGGAACATATTTAAATAAATCCGAATGTTTTTTCTAAGAATATTTAATGGCGTTGAGTTTTGCAAAGCAACTAGTTTCATTTTAAGATCGTGGGGAGCGTCTTTGCAGGAAATTATAATTCAAATTCAAGTACTGTTAATGATTGCATACCTGATAAAAATTGTTTGCCATAATCACTATGATGGTATTTTTCAAAATGACGTTTAATATTACATCGCAACTTCAAGATAACTGATGCTTATAAATAAGACATTATACATTTAACAAAAACATATTCTTCCTCCCATTGTTTCTGGAGCACGATATGTTTGATTCGCTTGAAACTTGACATCGTGTCGAGAATCGAGTCTGGTTAAACGCCACTGGGCGATTGGAGGGGAAATACTTCCTACATGGCCAAGCACAAAACGAAGGAGGCGGGGCAATGCGACTAGGTGACGCAATTAGCTCATAAGAGCAGAGGTTGGGCACCCTAGCACATAACGACCAGAAGAAGTTGGTGGAGCAATTCAATTCTGATGGGCTCTAGGTAGTTGCGCCCTAGTTTACTGACTTTTTAAGATAATAAAATGGATGATATCCTTTCAATTGACATGTTTGCACAAGGTGACCTGCTAACATACATAGGTTTCGAATTTTTCCTCAGAGAGAGAGAGTAAAAGATGCAGAAGTAATGCTGGCGTGATTTCTATCATTCTTTCAAGCGCTTTCGTGGTTTAAAAGTTTGGAGCCTGCACTAGCAAGGTTTAGAGTAAAATATATATATATATATATATATATATATATATATATATATATATATCGATAGTTTACAGAGTTATCTGTTTGAATCCAAAGAGTCAAATTTTTAAAAAAAATGTAAACAAATAAAAAGAATAAAGAAAGATCGAGACGTGCGTATGTGTGGGCGCGCGGTTCGCATGCTTTTTAGTCCATTACATTTAATAGAAAATTGCTTAGGAAATAGGCAAGAACTTAAAACACAATGGCTTATGATGATGATGATGATGATGATGATAATAATAATGGTAATAATAATAATAATGATAATAATAATAGTACACCATGTTTATGGACATGTTTAAATGTTCGCAGCTGAATAGAAAGGAAAAACCACAAGAAGAAGCTTTCTTTTTGTTTTTTGCAGAACAGGTAAATTTGATGTTTGAACTCAATACACATTCTATGCCAAGCACAAAATGTGAGTGCAGGAAACATAGCAACAATGAGCTTTAGGAGAAAAAAACATATTTTTGCTTATGGTATTCTCCTCAATATTCTTCCATGAAAACTTAAAAGTACGCAAAGACTTGGGTATAAAGTGTTTCAAGTATCAAACATAGAGGATATTTCTTTTAAAACAACAATAAACGAAATTACAATTTAACATATATTAGCCGAACATAAATAAATGCGTATACTGCATAGATTTTGTAGCGCAGTATTTATTTAACAGTATTTATGAGATTGATAAACGATAAATAATAGCAATTAATAAACGAATAAGTAATAAAAACTGATAATTCTGAAAATATGTTGACGACTGAAGAGAAAATCATTGTTTCTTTAGTTAGCAGAAACGAAATATGTGAAGCATACGTGACGTGGATTTTCGAAAGTTCAATATTCTAAGACATGTTCACAAAAGAATGATGCCTATGGTATAACTATCAGTAAGAGGAAGCTTCCTGTCGATAACAGGCGTTCTAAGGAAACAGTGATAAACGCTCACTGCATTCGAATCGTACTTTACAAGAAACTCAAGCTTTTTTTACTTACTCTATACTTATTATGAAATAGTGTATAGAGAAGGTATTGCACTCCACCCAAAAATTCGATACCGAGATTTCACCGGAAATATATGTTTTAGAGCACCCTGTATCCAAAAAAAAAAGTATTTTCAGAAAAAGGTCTCTGTGTGTGTCCGTGTGCCCGTTTGTCTGTTAACACAGTTCAAAAACGAAAAGTCGGTAAAATACCAATATTGGTATTTAAGTTTAGAATCTTCCAGAGATGCGACACGACGATTTTGAGAAAGGTCCCCCCTCCCCAACTTGGGACTTTTTTCGAAAATTTTAATTTTCTCCAAAATGGCTCTAACGATTTTGATTAAAATTTCGTATATTAAAGATATTTACCTAACAAATAAAATGTATATCTTGAATTTTCTGGGAATAGCCTCTGAAGACTACTTTATTCTGGATGAGTTTTACGGAATTTTAAATAACTGCTAAACCGTAAGAGATGGACAAAAACTTACAACACAAAAACTGTAGGGCACCTTAAAACACAACATTTATATATATATATATATAAATATATATATAAATATATAAATATGAATATATAAATATATATATATATTTGTCGTGGAGTTGATCGTTTTTGAGATACTCCTCTATTTTGGTTTCAGCTTTAAAAAACATATTTTTCTCTTACAGGAATCTGTCAACTCCTGTCCATACAAACAAGGAACTTCAGTCACCTAGCAACTAGCTTTTGACTATCACTTTAACTTATGGTACTCCCTTATTTCGCTCCTGCTTACAAGGAAGCAAGTAATAGGACTATTTCTGTGATTTTTTATCGATTAGTATGAAGTAAATAGAAGAACAAGCTTTTTAACAATAATTTGTTTCAGATATAGAGAAAGTCATGTGAATGGAACACATCAGATTTTTTTAAGTCTGGATAAACATAAGATTAGAATTTAATTTTTATTGATATCAACTAGTTTTTAAAACTTGCAGGTACCCAGATTGAACGTAGAGAACTTGAGACAGAGTGATAAATACAAGATAAAATGGAACGGAAGAGATCAGAAGAAAGCTAAAGAATGGAGAGAGAAAAAAATCTGATGTGTTACACTCACATCACTTTCTGTAGCTGCTCTACAAACTTCTTACAAAAAATTATTCTTCTTTCTACACAATACAAATCGAGATAAACATTAGCAGACATTGTCCTTGTAAGTAGAAGGGGAAAGAAACCTAATGTGTTCCATTCATGATGTCCTCTCGTGGTTCGGCAAACAAAGATTGAATTGGAGTGGTTTGTCTGTCTTACATTCAAGGGCCCGGGCTCGAATCTAAGCTGGTGCTATGTGACAGCATATCTCTTTTTCTCGCATTTTCTTTTATTCTCCTCAGAAAAATGCTAGCAAACCTCAGCTCAGTGAACCCTGGGCTCCTCTGGGAATTATTCCACACTTGTTATTTGACCTCTTCTACATATCTGAATTGCTAAAAGGGTCGTTTAGCACTTCCAAAATACAAAATAAAAAGGTGCATCAGAGATATTTCTGAGAATTCTTTGTCGTTGCTTTTGATGTGATGTAGAGTATACTGCATTTTCACTGCTAAAATGGAATATCTGAAAATAATTCCAGCTTTTTGTGATGCCTCGCCAACGCAATATTAGCTTAAAATAGAATTCAAAGATTGATACCTGAATTTTTTTCTAGCCATTATTCTGTTCAGAGATGTACTGTAATAACGAAATCGATATCTTACTTAGATTAGTACTAACTAAACAATTCAATCAAACATGCATCATCGATCATAACAACTTTTTTACTTTCTTTAGTATATAATAGGTAGAGAAGGTATTGTATTCCCCCAAAATTCTATACCGAGATTTCACCGAAAATGCGTGTTTTGAGGTTTCCTGAATCTCAAGAATGTTTTAGATAAAGATCCGCGCGCGCGCGTGTGTGTGTGTGTCTGTGAACAGCATAACTCAAAAATGAAAAGTCCGTTAAATACAAAATTTGATATTTAAGCTCAGCATCTTCCAAGGATACGACACGAAAGTTTTCAATAAAATCCCTCCAACCTGAACTACTATTTACAAGGAACATTTTTCGAAAAATTGCGCCAAAGATTTTTTGATTATATTAACATAGTATAAATACGATGATATATTTAAGATATTTTCATGACTATTTCGTTCATGACACGTGATCATAGCAAGTGGAAAATCCAGTACATTGGCGCGTAAAATTCCAAACAATCGGAACTTATTATCTCTGCATTTTAATCGTTTTTTTATCACACCCACGTGCAATTGTTTTTTTAATTTATTGCACCCATGTGTTTATTTTACGCCACAATTATATAATGTAGCAATACAATGAGATCTGAAATTTATGATATGGACATCAAGTTGCAGCGATTTCGGTGTAAGTATACGTCTTGGGATTTTAGAAGTATAATTCTTCATGTCCATATAGGCTAATCACTACTATTTTATTCACGAAATAGTCTTATTAAATATAACTCGAGCCACAAAATGTCACTAGATAAATGTTGGAGCTCCCGTTATATTATTTATGATAAATTAAATATATATCGTGCAGCCTCTGAAGTCTTTTTCATTCTAAGGCCTAGCTGGTAAAAAGTAAGGGATAAATAAAATCTTACTAACAATAAATGTAAACCCCGTTAAACCATACAATTTATATCAGATACATACTTTTTATAGAGGCAATGGTCTCCGTTATATTCCTGATTATTTGTTTCAGTTTTAAAATACTTATATTTTTCTTATCTTATTTGTTTTACTTCTGGCCATGCACCGAAAGCCAAATTTCAATGTATCATGTAGCGACCAACTTTTAAAGGATTTGACCATCACTTTAGACTAAGGTATTTCCTAATTTCCATTCTACTGACAAGGAAGCAAATAATAACACCATTGTTGTGGTGTTTATCTCGATTGGCGTGATATAAATAAGAGAATAATCTTCTGTAAGAATAATTTGTTTGCAGAACAGGTAGAGAAAATTGTGTAAAAGGAGTACACATTTCATTTAGCACTGATATGGTTACATTTTGTGCTGCTCTCAGTCGTTACGTAATAAAACGTTAAATGCGATTCAATTGCCCCTTCCTGTCCGCTTAAACATGTTATGTCGAAACTATTTGCTGTAGAAAGCCGTGGTTTGCTTCAAAATGTAGATGAGGCTGCATCATGGATTGGAAGTATTCTCTTCGGTTTCTTCTTACATTGAACTCCTTTAGCAATATTTATCTTTCAACTTTCTGTATTTATTGCTTTCTCTAGTCCGCATGTACAATGTACATAGTGGGTTGAGAAGGTTATGTATTCCCCCCAAAAATTCGATGTCGAGATTTCACCGGAATGATTTGGGGTCCCCTGAGTCCGAAAAAAAAGAAATTTTAGAAAAGAGTCCGTGCGTGTGTGTCCGTGGACGAAAAGGCCGTTAAATACCAAACTTGGTTTAGTGTCTTCCCAGGATACGATACGAAGATCTTCAAGAAAATCCCCCCTCCACAAACTACCCTTTACATGGAAAAATTTTCGAAATTTTTTATTTTCTCAAAAATGGCTCTAACGAATTTGATTAAAATACCGTATATTAAAGATATTTACATCCCAAATAAAATGTATAGGTATCTTGAATTTTCTGGGAATAGCGCTTGAAGACCTTTTTATACTGGATGAATTTTACCGAAGTTTGCTTAACTGCTAAACCGTAAGAGATAGGCAAAAACTTATTGCACTGAAAACGTAGATCTCGACAAAACATAAATATGTCCTTTACGCTTTTGTTGTGGTGGTAACCATTTCCGAGGTGTTCCTTGTTGTTTCTCACACAGGAAGTGTCCGTTTTTCTTTTGTTCTCCTGGCTAAGTAAAGAAGCGATTTGCAATGACAATCGCATAACGACAGCTTTTAAATCATTTGACTATCACTTTTAGCCTAGTGTACTACCTATAAGAAACCAAGTAATACGAACATTGATCTAATATTTATCTCGATTAGCATTGTGTAGAAATAAGAATAATCTTTTGTAAGAAATTTGTTCCTAGAGCAGCTAGAGAAAATCATGTGAGTGTAACACATCAGATTTGTTTTAATTAGCAATTTCTGAAAACGCCATTGAATTGACTCAGAAGCGCTTTATGCTAAAATTTTGAGTATACACTTTTTAATGGCCCTTTTGTATCAGAGTGTTGAGCTGTAGAAGAAGGATTAGATAAAACAAATGGGAAATGCTGGCCGCTGGTAATTTGTATTTACAGAGAAAGAAGAGGTCCAGGGCTAATCAATAATCTTTCATACGAGTGCTCCAGTTCTGAAATTGTCAGGGAACTGCTGCAGGCGATACTGCAAGTACAGTTTTTCACGTCTAACGGAACCAAGATTGGAGAATGGTTTGTACTCACCATCGCTTGCATGACTGCTGAGAGCAATGACCTCACCTTCCAGGTTCACATCGCGGACTCAGGGACATCCCTGCCTTCATTCCAGCACTGAATGGGGTTTTCAAGCGAAGCTAACTACTATCCTACTATAGATAAACGGGACGAATTTCCTCAATAAGAAAAAAGCCGTTGAAATAGCAATATTTCCAAAGCTGCAAAAATCCTCTGCGAGGTTTGTTTATGCATTTGTCTTAAAGTACTCACCAAAAGAACCTTTGTTTTGATTAGGATAGGCAAAACTATGTAAATAATTTGTATTCATCCCCGAATTTTACGGTCCACAATTTCCTGTTCCCATAATTTCATAATCACCTCTCTTTCAGGGTTGAAGGTCCAGGCGACGGTGTTCGGTGGGGTGCGGCTGGATGATGGATTGCACACTGTAAAAATGTTAATCCTGGCGCATTCGTGGGGATTATTCGATCGAGACCACTCTTAGTTTTGGGGGATCCCTCTGGGGTCTCGCCGGTAGGCTCGGGGTCCTGAGGACGGCGTCGGAGCCGTTAAAACTGTATCCATGCTTGCACCGTCGTCATCCGGATCTGGTCGCCCGTGTGATATCTCTCATCATCCCCTCATCATCCACAAAGGCCTACATCCGATGCTGTGCCCCAGTATCCATATCCGTGTCTAATTCTATTCCAAATAGGAATTGTCTTCCATTCAAAAATCGATTACGACATTTCACCAGAAATGCACGTTTTTTATTCCCGAACCTAAGAAGGATATTATTACAAAATGGCTCTCTCGTGCATGTGATTTCCTCAATGTGTCTTTCTGTTTATGAACACCATAACTCAAAAGGAAAAGTCGATTTTAGACTAAAGTTGGTATTTATGTTCAGCAGCTTTTAAGAATTCGACTAAAATATTTAAAAAAAAAAAAAAAAAAAAAAACATTTACCTTAACTTTTGTTTTCTGAGAAACAGCTCTAACAATTTTCACTGAAGTGTCAGATTTTAATACGCTAACACGAGAAATAAGCTATTGCATTTTCTGTGAACTCCTGTGAAATGCTCTTTATTTGACTTAAATTTGAATAACGACATCTTAAAAGATGCATAAAAACTTTCTGCAGGAAAAATGTACTAGTCATTAACATATATTCCAACATTCCGTGCAAGTTTAAATCAGACACGCTTTATAGTTTCCTCCCCCAACCATTCGTCTTGCTTTTCTTTCCATGGCAAGAAACGCTGAAACCTTCTATCTTAATTTGGAACAATTCCTATGCAAAAAAGTATCTTAGTAACGCAACGAGGATACAAGAATCATTTTTTACTTTCTCTACGCGTACGTAGTGTATAGAGAAGCAATTGCATTCCACCCAAAAATCCCATATCGAGATTTCACCACAAATACATGTTTTAGGGTCCCCTGTATAAAATATTTTTTAGAAAAAGGTCCGTGTGTGTCAATGTCTCCGTGTGTCAGTGGGTCCGTGTGTCTGTGAACACGATAAGTCAAAATCGAAAAGTCGGTAGAATACCAAACTTGGTATATACGTTTAGTATCTTCCAAGGATACGACACGAAGATTTTGAAGAAAACCCCCCACACCAAACTACCGTTTACAAGGAAAAGGTTTCGATAATTTTGATTTATTCAAAATGGCTCTAACAATTTTGATTAAAATATCGAATATTAAAGATATTTACATGACAAATAAAATTATATCTTGAATTTTCTGGAAATAGCCTCTACGGACCTTTATTCTGGATGAATTTTGCGTAAGAGATAAAAGCGCACCACACAAAATATGTAGATGTCGTTGAAACATATAATTTATGTCATATACTTTTTTTTCGTAGAATTGAGCGTTTCTGAGATATTTCTTCTTATTTGTTTTACATCTATAATACTTAATCTTTTCTGATACGGAAATTTGTTAACTCCCGGCCATGCATAGAAAGGGATTTCAACCACGTGGCAACCAGGTATTAAAAAGTTGACTATCGTTTTAACTTAGTGTATTCCCTTATTTATCTTCTTCATACAAGGAAACAAGTAATTAAGACAATTTCTAATAATGTTTATCTCGATTATCATGTAGTAGACAGAAGAATATGCTATTTAACAATAATTTGTTACAGCGATGACGAGAAATTCATGTGAATGGAACACATCAGATTTTTATCTTTCAAACTTTGTTTTTCACACGACTCTGTCAGTTTGTATGCATCTGCTTGCTTGTTTGTGGACTAGGCCTAACTCGTAAGTACAGATATCGAAACTTGGCAAACCTAGTGCTAAGGAGAGTTTTCCGAGTAAATGCAAAATAATCCAACAAAATACCGACATTATGCACATGATATTGGAAAATGCTTTACTGCGTATGTCTGTGGGGATCGGGAAGAATGATGATTTTAATGCTGTGAGAATATTTCTTGATAATCATCATCAAAATTGATTCTTCCATTACAACGTGTACGCTCATACACGTATGCATACGCAACTTCGCGCAGAATGTTACGATCAACAAGTGCGTATTTTACTTAATAGATTTATAGCAGCCTCAATTCTTTTAGGGCCCCCTGAATCCAAAATAAGCATTTTCAGAAAAATATCCTTGTGTGTGTGTGTGTGTGTGTGCGCGTGTGTGTGTGTGTGTGTGTGTGTGTGTGTGTGGGCAGTATTGCTCAAAAATGAAAAGACGGTTAAATACCAAACTTGGTATTTAAGTTTGATATCTTCCAAGGATGCAACAGGAAGATTTTCAAAAAATCCCCCACCCCTGACTACCCTTTACATGGAAAAATGTTCGAAAATTTTGTTTTTCTTAAAAGTGGCTCTAACAGTTTTTATTAAAATACCATATATTAAAGCCATTCCCATCACAAATAAAATGTATATTTTGATTTTTTTGAAATAGCTTCTGAAGACCTGTTTATTCTGGATGAATTTTGCTGAGTTTTGCATAACTAGAAAATCGTATGAGATAGACAAAAACGTAATACACAAAAATGTAGATTTCGTTAAAATATACAATTTATGTAATATACATTTTTTTCGTGGAGTTTGCCGTTTTCGAGATATTCCTTGTTATTATTTTCACTTGTAAAGTAGCTACTTAGGAAGTGTCCACTTTTCTTTTGTTCTACTCCTGGCCAAGCAAAGAAGCGATTTGCAGTGACAATCGCCTAACGACAGCTTTTAAAACATTTGACTATCACTTTAACATAGCGTATTCCTTTAGTTCCCTTCTGCTTACAAGGAACTAATAAGAACATTCTGCTAATGTTTATCTCGATTAGCATTGTGTAGAAAGAAGACTAATATTTTGTAAGAAGTTTGTAGAGCAAGAAAAAGTCATGTAAGTGTAACACATCAATTTTTTTTTTTTTTTTTATTTTACTGTCAAGTATTGCATTTTGAGAACTCTTGTATTAAGGTAATTAAATTGACAGCAATAGGAAATAAGGATTTGCTTTATAAGGGAAAGGAAAAGCTTTCGCTTCACAGGAACCAGAGTGCTAGGTGAAAGTAGCGACGTTACTCTTACGCATTCGTAATGGTCCATGACTGTGTGTGGCAAGAGGTGTTCCCGACGTCAAACTCACCATTAAATGTCACTCACGCTTTATTTTCTTTCCTGTTATACCTTACGCACCTAAGAGGTCATATCCCATTTGTGTATCTGTTCCCCGTTTGATGGACCTCGATTGACTAACCTGAACTTCAGGAAAGTGCAGGAGAGGATAATGTATTACCTTACTGACTGATTCATAATACACGCTAGGTGAACCCAAGCTCTCCCAAACCTATTTTCAGCTTAATGCTTAATATTCGTAATGGATATTTCAGTTATGCAAAAGTTAGCAAAATTCATCCAGAATAAAGTGATCTTTACAGGCTATTCCCAGAAAATTCAAACATATAGCTTATTTGTCTTGTAAATATCTTTAATATATGATATTTTAACCAAAATTGTTAGAGCCATTCTTGAGAAAATCAAAATTTTCGAAAATTTTCCATGTAATGGGTAGTTTGGGGTAGGGGGTTGTTTTTTTTTGTTTTTTTTTGTTTTTTCAAAATCTTCGTGTCGCGTTCCTGGAAGTTACTAAACTTAATTTTTTTTTTTTTTTTTTTTTGATTCAGGGGATTCCAAAACATATACTTCTGGTGAAATTTCGGTATGGAATTTTTGGGTGCAATATACATAGTACCTGTAGAGAAAGTAACAAGAGGGAATACTCGAGCAATGAATGAATGGGAATATGAACCAGAAGCTCGACTGCATGTACAACATTCAGAGCGGACTTCACACAGGATAAGAGGGGAAACTGACCTCCTCAAACCCAGTTTAACTGTAATGTTACCCTCACATTAGCCAGCTGGACTACCATTAAATAAACATTATTTTTACTTCCACTATTTCGTACATAGTACATAGGTAGAGAAGGTATTGCATTCACCCAAAACTGCGTTACCGAGATTTCACTGGAAATACACGCTTTGTGGTCCCCTATATAAAAAGTAGATATTTTTATAATATGATTCGTGTGTTTGTGTGTCAACAGAATAACTCAAAAACAAAAAGTCGGTTAAATAATTAACTTTTTATTTATTATTCTTATTAATTGTGTATTTATTTCTTTTGGAGCTTAACGTTCCCTAACCTAGTTAGTCAAATAGGATGATGAATCAAATCGATAAAATGGTAATCAAATAATTTTGGAGTCCATGGAGCTTAAAGTTACTCGACACTCGTCTTCTCAGAATAAGGAAAAACCCCGAAAAAGCCTTATCCAGGTAATTCACCCAGAGCGAGATTCGAAGTCACGACCTCTTGAATGTGAGGTAGACGGCCGACATATCAAATGTTGGAAACATTAATATTCTCAAAAATGGCTCTAACGATTTTGCTTAAATTACCGCAGATTAAAAACATTTAGGTGACAAATAAAGTTTATATCTTGGCTTTTCTGGGGATAGGCTCTGAAGCCCAAAGCATTCTGAATGACTTTTGTGTAAACTGCAACACTTAGACAAAAGTGTATTACACAGAATCTCTCGTTAAAACGCACAATTTATATCTTGACTTTTCTGGGGATAGGCTCTGAAGCCCATTCTGAATGACTTTTGTGTAACTGGTAAACTGCAGCACTTAAACAAAAGTGTATTACACACAATCTCTCGTTAAAACGCACAATGTATATCTTGACTTTTCTGGGGATAGGCTCTGAAGCCCATAGCATTCTGAATGACTTTTGTGTAACTGGTAAACTGCAACACTTAGACAAAAGTGTATTACACACAATCTCTCGTTAAAACGCACAATTTATATCTTGACTTTTCTGGGGATAGGCTCTGATGCTCATAGCATTCTGAATGACTTTTGTGTAACTGGTAAACTGCAACACTTAGACAAAAGTGTATTACACACAATCTCTCGTTAAAACGCACAATTTATATCTTGACTTTTCTGGGGATAGGCTCTGATGCTCATAGCATTCTGAATGACTTTTGTGTAAACTGCAACACTTAGACAAAAGTGTATTACACACAATCTCTCGTTAAAACGCACAATTTATTCATAAATACCTTTTACAGACTTAACGATTTCCGAGACATCCTTATTGTTGGTTTCAATTTTAAAATACTTTTCTCAAACAGGAGGTCACCATCCGGTTTTCTTTAGTTTAACTCTTGGCCATGCAAAAGAGTATCGAATTTCAATTGTATCGCATAATGTTCAGCTTTTAAAGGATTTGATTATCGCTATAGTTTAGCGTGTTTCCTTATTCCCTTTTTACTTACAAAGAAATAAGTAGTAATGACATTTTGGCTAATGTTTATCTCTATTAGCATGACGTAAACAGAAAAATGAGGTTTTCTAGGAATTCTTCGTTTACAGAGCAAGTATAGCAAATCACGCGAATAGAACATCAGATATTAATTTTCTTCAAGAATGTACAAAGTTGATCTTATTTCTTAATTCGCTAGTGCATTTTTTGATACTTGATAAATTAACCTTATGCAAAATATCAATGACATAAAAGTGTATATATTCAATGCAAATACAAAAAAAATTATAAGGACGCAAAAGACAAGAAAATTACCATATTTTTAAATAAGTAAAATAAAAAAAAATCTGATGTGTACCATTCACATGACTTTCTCCATATCCCTGCAACAAATAATTCTTAAAAAGCTTATACTTCTATTTACTTTATGCTAATCAAAAAAAAATTAGCAGAAATAGTCTTATTATTCGCTTCCTTGTAAGTAGAAGCGAAATAAGGGACAACCATAGGTTAAAGTGATAGTCAAAAGCTGGTTGCTATGTCAATGAAGTTCCTTTGTTTATATGGATAGGAGTTGACAAGTTCCTGTATGAGAAAAGTATACGTTTTTCATAGCAGAAACCAAAAATAAGGAATGTCACAAAAACGACGAACTCCACGAAAAAATTGTATATAACATAAATTGTGTGTTTTAAAGTGCTCTACATTTTTTGTGTAGGAAGTTTTTGTCCATCTCTTACGGTTTAGCAGTCATTCAAAATTTAGTAAAATTCATCCAGAATAAACTACTCTTCAGAGGCTATTCCCAGAAAATTCAAGATATACATTTCATTTGTCAGGTACATATGTTTAATATCCGAAATTTTAATCAAAATCGTTAGAGCAATTTTTGAGAAAATCAAAATTTTCGAAAAAAGTTCCATGTAAAGGGTAGTTGGGGGTGGGGGATTTTTCTCAAAATCTTCGTGTCGCATCCCTGGAAGATACTTAACTTAAATACCAAGTTTGGTATTTTACCGACTTTTCGTTTTTGAGTTATCGTGTTCACAGACACACGGACACACACACACACACACACGGACTTTTTTGTGAAAATGCTTTTTTTGGATATTGGGGACCCTAAAAGATATATTTCCGGTGAAATCTCAGTATCGAATTTTTGGTGGAGTGCAATACTTTCTCTATACACTGTGTACATAGTGCGTAAGGAGAAAGTAAAAAAAAAACGCTTTAAAATAAAAATTGGCATAAAATTACCAAAAATGATCTATTAGGAATATAAATGTTCATTATTTGGTAATTATTAAAGAATGTACTTTTTCAACGTAATCGTCATTGCTATCAAGGTATTTATTGTCACGTGGTACCGGTTTTTCAATGCAGATGCTATACTTTTCCAACTAAAGATATAGGCCAAGATGTCACTGTCACTTTGAGGTCTTCATGGCTGGGAAATCTTTTCCATCCAAAAAGGCATGTACGATGTCAAAGTGAAACACCGGTTTTTCTCAATTCTTTTATCAACATTTGCTTTCAACTCTGCCATAACGATTGATGAACTTCCACTCCGGTCTTTATCGTACACACTGGTTCTTTCGATTGGCCGAACATTTTGTGCATCAAAAAACGAATAAGTTCTCTGGTGGCAGAAAATTATAACATCGGCATTGAAAAATTGGTACCACGTGACAATAAATGTCTTGACAGAATGGAGATTGCGTTCACAAATAGAGTAAGGTACTGTAACTATGTAACTAAAGTTTTGTGTTGATATCTTTCGTTATTATTTAGTTAAGCCAACTCGTCTGTCACTTTCTGGATGGCCCTCGTATGTTCACCTTAGCAATGCCTATAATGCAAACATTAAAACAAGATACGTCATCAGAATGTGGACTCTGTTAATGACACAGTTTCAAAATTGTTTTCCTATGACTGCGCTCTAGTATTGTGAAAGCCATGGTGCATGGACTGCAGTTATGTGGGACGAAGCAATCCTTTCAGATGAGTTAAATGGTAACCTTCATGCTTGATGTGCATGCGTCACAGGCAACCTGAAGCATGTTTGCCTTCATACACTTCTATCATGTCAAGAAGTATCCTGAAGGACGAATGTTTTCATGGAACGTGTTTTACATTACATCCAACGATGCAAGGGGAAAAAAGAAAGAAAGAAAGAAAAGAAGTATGCATGTTGCACAACCTATGTACGTATTTATCATTATTGCATGCAAAAACAGAACTAAAGAGAAACATCTGATGTGTTCCAGTCCCATTACTTGCACTACATCTCTGTACGCTTATTCTGCTATTTCATGCTAAGCAGAGATGGTCTTATTACTTAGTTGCTTATAAGCAGAAGGGAAATAAGGGAGCTCATTAGGGTAAACCGACAGTCAAATGTTTTAAAATGTGGTTGCTATGGGATTGAAATCCATTTCTTTGTTGGCAAGTTCCCGTATGAGAAAAGTTCAAGTATTTTAAAACTGAGACCAATAACAAGGAACATCTCGAAAACGGTCAACTCCACGAGGTCAACACGCATAAAGTTTGAGTTTTAAGAATTGTGCAGTAAGGTTTTGTCTACAGCTTACGCTTACCAGTTATGCAAAATTCAGAAAAAATCATCCAGAGAGGTCTTCAGAGGCTATTCCCAGAAAATTCAAGATGTACGTTTCATTTGCTGTGTAAATGCCTTTGATACACAGTATTTTTAATCAAAATCGGTAGAGCTATTTTTGAGAAAATCAACATTTTCGAAAATATTTCCATGTAAAGGGTAGTTTAGGACCCTTGTGAGATATAAACTTAAATACCAAGTTTTGTATTTTACCAAATTTTCGTTTTTTGTGATGTGTTCAAAATATACGGACTCACACCAACATTTTTCTAAACATTCTTTTTTTATACAGGGGGCCCTAAAACGTCTAATATCTAGTTATAAAGTTTTTTTGGGTGGAATGCAATACATCATGTATTGTAGAGAAAGTAAGAACTACGGCGTGCCAGCCAGTAATCGCAACCGGTTGTCTATAATCCAAACGTGGCCACTTAACCACTCAGCTGACTCAGTTTCATTGCTTTAAGTTTGATTCGGTTTCCTGGTAGCTATTTACAATCTAGAAAAATCTTGTATTACATTCACGTGAATTTCTCCATTCACTTCTTAAAAAAGCTTTTTATTCTTCCTAATTCCTGTTAACCCAGATAAACATCCAATTCACACTTAAACACTTCGATATATAAAAGTAAAGCGATAGTCACATGTTTACATTCTCTAGCCCCGCATGTTCAATTTACATAGTGGAATAGAGAAAGTATTGTATTCCACCCAAAAATTCGATGGTGAGATTTCACCGGAAATGTAGGTTTGGGGTCCCCTGTGTCCGAAAAAAAAAAGTATTTTTAGAAAAAAGGTCCGTGAGTGTCTGTAGACAGCATTACTCAAAAAACGAAAAGACCGTTGAATACCAAACTTGGTATTTAGGTTTAGTATCTTTCAAGGATGCGACTCGAAGATTTTCAAGAAAATTCCCCCACCACAATTTCCCATTTACATGGAAACATTTTCAAAATTTTTGATTTTCTCAAAAATGGCTAGAACGATTTTGATTAATATACGTATATTAATATATTTATACGATAAATAAAATGTATATCTTAAATTTTCTGGGAATAGCCTGTAAAGACCTTTTTATTCTGGATGAATTTCCTGGATTTTGCATAATTAGCAAACCATAAGAGCTACACAAAATATGTAGATCTCGTTGAAACACACAATTTATGTCGCATACATTTCTTTCGTGGAGTTGATCATTTTTCAGATGTTTCTTGTTATTGGTTTAAATTTTAAAATACTTGAAACTTGATATACATGAATTTGTGAAGTCCTGGCAATTCAAAGAAAGGGATTTCATCCACATGACAACCAGCTTTCAAAAGATTTTAGTCTAGTGTATTCCCTTATTCCCCTTCTGCTTACCAGGAAGCAAGCAATTAAGATAATTTCTGCTAATGTTTATCTCGATTATCATTAAGTAGATAGAAGAATAAGCTGTTTAACAATAATTTCTTACAGGGATGTAGAGAAAGTCATGTGAGTGGAACACATGAGTTTTTTATAATGCTCCTTTTCCTAGCTTAAAGGCCTTCAATGGCTTTTTATCAATGCTTTTGCCGATCGTAATTTCATTACTTCTAGCATTGGCGGCTATTTACTAATATTATTTATGTGATGCTAAAGTTAGTATTGTTGCATTGTTTTTGTAATAATTAAATATTGGATACATAAGCACTAAATGAATAAATGTTTATGACTTCAATGCTTATAGTGGTTGATAATGCCCATATAAATGCCTATTTTGACATCGTTATAGAGGTTTTTGAATGTCTATTTTAAAGTTTTAGCGCCTATTTTGCAAAGCTCTAGTCATAGCTTTTACTTACCTTATAGATTCCTAGAAAATATTAATAGAATATACCAATATTAGAAACATATTCTTTTGGTGGGTTAATGAGCCTTTCCTCTTCTAAGGGAATTCCAAGTGTTCTAATTCTGTAGCGGCTGTCGAAAACCGTAAGGTTCTGATGCTTCCATTTCCAGTAATTGCACATTCTCCCGCTTCAGCTGTCTAATATTCTTTTGGTCATATCTTTTCTTCCACCTCTCATCCTCCTCCATCTGCTTACCCTCCACTTAAGCCCTCTACAGACGGGTCCATTTCTTGTACGAAGGTCGGCTGAAAACAGCATTTAAAAAAAGTTCTTTTATTTTTCAATATAATCTCCAGAAAGGCACCATCTCTGTAGTGCGATTTATCAAGGTCCTCAAAATAGCTGTTTACCACATCAATGACCTCCTCGTTGCTGTGAAATCTTCGTCTTCCAAGAAATTTTTTGAGGTTTGGAACAGGTGGTAGTAGTCACTAGGTGCGAGATCTGGCGAATAGGGTGGATGTTCAAGCAATTCTAACTTTAATTGACACATTTTTCCCATTGCTATGACAGAACGATGGGTCGGAGCATTGTCGTGTCGAAATAAGACTTTTTTTTTTTTTTTTTTTTTGCCAAATGAGGACTTTTTCTTTTCCCCTCATCACTCAAACGTTGCAGTAAGCTTGCGTAGTAGTCACCAGTGATACTTTTACCCTTTTCCAAGTAATCAATACAAATAATTCCCTGTGCATCCCAGAAAACATTCGCCATAACCCTGTTAGCTGACAAAATTGACTTTGCCTTTTTTGGAGTTGGTTCACCTGGCGCAATCCACTGTTTTGACTTATTTACTTTGTGGAGTGTAGTGATGTATCCAAGTTTCATCCATGGTAATAAGCTGTCTCAAAAATTCACTGGGATTTTTACGGTAGAGCTCCACATTCTTAACAGAAACAATTTTTCTTTGCAACTTTTGATCAGATGTCAACAAACGCGGCACCCATCTTGCACAGACCTTTTGAAAGCCCAAAACATTACTTAAAACATTACCTGCAGGTTCTTTTCATATGTTTACAACTTCTGCTATCTCAAACAACTTTAATCTGCGGTCTTCCAGTACTAAACGATGAATTACGATTTCAATGATCTCTGGAGTTGTCACTTCTACAGGGCATCCAGGGCGAGGCTCATTACTAGTGCTCATACGTCCCATTTTAAACTCTGCAACCCAACTTTTAATCATTGAATATGAATGGACAGAGTCTTTCAATGTACTATGCATTTCCTCCTTGATTTCTTTAGGCGTTAAGCCTTTCAAATGGAAGTATTTAATCACTGCTCGTTTTTCCAAATCCTCCATTTTCGTGAAAACTCTAAAGTTGTCTTGTTTAAAATGCTGTCATTCGAAAACTAAACAAGATATTGACCTGTAACTATGGAACTCAAGCTAGTCTGGAGTTAAACTATAAGATGCTACCGTCTGACTGGCCTGGGATGTATTAGCCGAACCTAGTATAAGAAACGGTGCCATACAATAGTGCATCTGAGCCACCGACTTGTATCCCATCTAGCATGGATGCATATACACACAGCACATCTTTGGCAATATGTTTTGGGAAAATGGTTGACACAGAAGTTTCATCTTCTATAGCTGATGCTGCTGCTACTGTAGATATTCTTTCTGCAGTGTACAGCTTATTTACAATTTTCTCACATTTCCACAGACGCATTGTTCCAAATCTGCCCTAGATTAACCGTTAATAACAACAACAATATCAGGGTAGAAGAATAGTCAATTCGCTAGAGCACCTGACTGAGTCCAGGAGGTCTCAGTTTTGCTTCTCCGTGATGAAAAGCGAGCTTTACTTTCTATACACGTACTATGTACGTATTGTATTGCACCCAAATTCCGATACCGAGATTTCACCGAAAATATATGTTTTGGGACTCCCTGAATAAAAAAGAGAATTTTTAGAAAAAAATGGCCGTGTGTGTATGTGTGGGCAGCATAGCCCAAAAACGAAAAGTCCGTAAAATACCAAACTTGATATTTAAGTCCAGTATCTTGCATGGATGCGACATGAAAATTTTCAAGAAACCCCCCCCCCACCGCAAACTACCCTATACATGGAAAACATTTGGAAAATTTTAATTTTCTCAAAAATGGCTTAAAGATTTTGATTAAAATACCTTATGTTTAAGATATTTTTATAACCAAACGAAATGTATATCTTGAATTTTCTGGGAATAGCTTCTGAAGACCTCTTCATTCTGGATGACTTTTGTATAACTGGTAAATGTAAGAGATATACAAAAACTTGCTACACAAAAAATGTAGATTTCATTTTTAAGACATAATTTATGCCATTTTGAAAATTATGTTTTTTAGAACAATGAGCTTAGACTTGAAGTATTATTATTTAAGTAATAATGCAGAGAATATATTTTTAAATGGCTAAATTATCAAGGTTTTTGTGGGTAATCATTGGTATAAAATTCGACAAGGTATCTTGTGGGGTTTTCAAATTTCACAGATGTATTACCTTAATAAGCACTTATACAATAAAAAACTCACCACACACTGTGTTACATGTATATTTAGAAAACGAAGTAAAGATGATTGTTATCCTTGGAATAGATTTATCCGGTAAGAGGTAATTCACTTGTTCCGTAAAGTGCGCGCATTTACTCATTTCTTATTTTGTAGGTACATCGCTAGGCGAGAACAGAACATTATGATTACATAGTCACTTCGTGATCTGAAACTAAAACTTAGTACACAATGTTCTTTTGTGTTCAATTCATAACAATGTTGCCGTGCTCGCACGAGAAACCAACTTTGCTCCGTTGTTTTATAAGTGCACTTTAATGAGAATTTTCGGAATACTTCTGTTGATATTGTACTCTTAGGTTTGACCTCCAATTACAGCTGGACGTGACGTGCATAGGGAATTTTCATTTTCAAAAGAAAAGAAAGAAAAAAAAAAGGATGATGGCAGTTAATGAGCCGAACAGTTAAAAAGATGACGCATAATAGAAATTTGGCTGCACCTTCTCTGCATTAGGGAGAGAGTAGATTTTGTTTTCGTTATCCGTACTGTGCATGAAGTATTTAACTTTTTATTTATTTTTCTTTCCACTCCACGATTATTAGTATAATTGCTAATATTTTAATATGTATATTTATTTCCCTTTGAAATAACAGTTTCAGTTCGATCACCACTTTACCTACCGTGAAGATTATATGAAATATTTGAAATATTGTACTCCACCAAAAATTGGATACTAATATTTCAACTGAAAAACAAGTATACTTAGACAAAAGTCCATGTGTATGTCTATTTTATTTCCCCCCTCATTTTCTTATTTTTAAATACTGTCTCTAACGATGTTGATAAAAATATCACATATATGGAAATTTGGGTGACAAAATACAGTCATTTCCTTGAATTGCTTGTGAAACTTACGTTCTAACTGAATATTAAAACTAAAAACTTCGATGGATGGACAAAATGTACTGCACAAAACTGCAGAGTCCATTAAAATGTACATTCTGTGTCAAGAACTATTTCCAGATTTAAACGAGCTGATCATTTATGAAACAACCTTGAAATAATGCTATTTTAATTTTTAGACACTTGCTCTGTACTAAGAATACTAATTCGTGATAACACTTGTAATTTTTCTCTTCGCATTTTTCAATCACTAAGTTTATACGTATTGCACAGCATTAAATCATTTCTATAAAAGTTGCAAATAATGTAAAGTGGATGGACGAATTATTTTCTGTATGAATAGTAGTACTAATAAGACATGCCTGATCAGTAATACGTAGAAAAAGATGTGTGAATGTACCACATCCGATTTTCCTCCCTGTGATCTTCAAGTAGATCACAAGTTGTTTGTGGATCTCCTGAATCCCCTGCAGAACGTCTGGTTCTTTTGAACTGTCTCCCAGTTACCGGGTCCCAATGGGAGAAATTCAGTGCGATCCATATAAACATAAACCATTACAATAGGCCATAATTTCTCTCTGAAAGCTCATACAAATGTGAAATTTGTTTTAATGATCTCAGTGGTTCAGGGAAAAACGACAACAATCATGGCAACACTACATTAATGCCATCTGTTGACTATATTGATGATTTCCCCGGAAATTACGAACATTTTCGTGGCCTTGTAGACAGTTGCAGCTCTTTGACATGTGCCTGATTCCCGGCTCAATCGACGCAACGACTTGTTTGGAGAGTTCACTAGTCTTCTTCGAATATTTGTAAGTCCCTGCACTCTGTGGTGATCTATGTTTTCCACTCTCACTAGCGAGTATCCCAGTTGTCTCCAGCTTATTTGCTAGCGATAAAATTGTTGCCTTTGTCGGAACATCCCGTACATTAAATTCTCTTCGAAATTCCCGTTATCTTGTTACCAAGGAATTAATTACCTTCCAATATGTTTTCACAATGAAAACACACTCTCGAAGTGAGAACTGCATCTTGCTGTTATGACTGCAAACTAAATGGTGTCTACAATGCCATGAAAATGCTCCAATTTCCATCGAGATCACAAATATAGTCAACAGTTGGCAATGATCGACTGTCGCCATGATTGTTGTCGATTCTCTCTGAGCCACTGAGATTATTAAAATAAATTTCATATTTCTACGAGCTTTCAGAGAGAAATTGTGGCCTATTAAAATTGTTCAAGTTTCTATGGGTCGCATTTACTTGGCAAAAATGCAGAAGGGTAGGAGAAATACATATGTTTAGGCGAGCCAAACAACACTCATGGGTGCATGTGTTCTATGTCCTTTTAATTCACTCAGCTCTGCAGACAGTGAATGAAATGGCGAAAAGAATACTCAAATGAGCCTATCGTCCACATAACTAATACTTACCTGACATTCATCTTCTCAGAGTTGTGAAAACACAGGGTGAAAATAATTCTATTCGCCTCAACCGAGAGTCAAACTTAAGCAATCATGCTGTCGGTGAGCCACAGAGATGTGCACTTGAGCGTTTTAATTTTTCCATCGGCAGGCAGTGTCTAGACTAGACTCTAGTACACAGTTTCAGTAATGAATATGCTATAGTGTATGTGAATTCTTCCTCCAAATCTTCCATGTAATTAAATAGGTTCGCCTAATCAACACTCTGTTGAACACTCATTTCATGAACACGTAAAGTATCTATAACACTTGCTTACCCTTCCCATAGGTAGGACTCAAGTCCATTAAGTGTGAGTCAGAAGCCTGTTGAACAACAGACACGTACTGAATCAAAGTGAAACACCCGAATGGAGGTTCGGCCCATATAAGAGTGAGTAAGAAGATAATTTTTATGAAATGAAGGCAAAATGGATGACAGGAAAGCTGATAATTAGGGATAGTGTCTTGGGGACCGATTAGCGGGACAGAATCGGAGTTAGCGCAGCATGGTATATAGTTGCGATGTGTTGACAATGTAGTGTGTACGCAGTGGTACTAATAGAAGGAAAATGGGACAGTGGTTGCGTGATAGTAGACTGTGATGCTTTCACTAGCAGTGTAAGGCGATGGAGTTTGGGTGGGTGGTAAACATAAATACTACTGATTTACGGGAACTAACAATTTTAATATTTACATTCATTCAATTACTGTTGTGCAATAAGTCATCAGCATCATTATCCGTTTCATTTTCTCTAAAGATACATAGATTACAATACACAGCATACATTCGTAACGTCTCAAAAGTGAATCGTCTCCGATTGACATGCAAACAGGTTTTATATTGTGAAAAACTTCGCTCCACATCACAGTATGTGATTGAGTAAGGCGGAAAGAGAACAAATCATCGACTATAATATTGCTATTGGGTAAGGTACTCCACCAGCAATTATTTCCGTAGCAACACCTCGTAGCACATTTTCTAGTCCACGCATTATTGAAAATCCAACCTTTTTTTTCCAAACACTGTCTTCACTTTCTTTTTCACACGGTCTAAAACAGGTGTCACGGGTTTCTGATTAGTTGCTTGCACAAGACCACCGACAGCTTTCAGGGTTCGAGGTATTTCAATGTTGGACGTTTCCAAGTATATGTTATTGTTATAAATATATCTGCAGAGTTCTTGTGTATGAATTGCAAATCTCCATGCAATCCATTTGAAGCAAAAGATTTTATCATTTTGATTAAAGGGCATGCACTATCATCAAAGGCATTAATTACTTGTAAAACAGTATTGTAATCTACAGCAGAGTATACTGCTGCGTCGAGCCACGTCCCCCAACGCGTTACTACAGGTTGTTTACTTGCGGCGCGTGCAGTCGCCAATGCAGGTCAGTCTCTACTCGGTATGTATGCAACTGGTATGCGCATGTGTCGCGCTATCGGTCCCTAGTGATGACGCAGTAATTGTGGAACGAATGACAGGATAACCCGAAGAAAACCTGCACATATCCTACGTGCCCTAGGATCGAATCTTCTTCGTGAGGGACGAGCGGTCTAACCGCACGATCATGACGCCAACTAATTATCTACAGTACATTTCATAAATTCTTAAAAAATCAGTCATTGTGGGAGCATCATTACAAATAACTGCAAATATTTTAATAATGAGATCATCAGTAGGTTCGTTTAATAGGTTCATCTACCATTCAAAGGAGATTGAAAGAAACAGAGGGGAGAAAATATATATAACTACTTAAAATTATTTTAATAAACTATAATTTAATATAACTTTTACATGTGATTCTTCTTCTTTAATTAACTGCATTAAGAGTTTCAGTTTTAATAGTTCCCGACTGTTAGCTATTTAACGCACAGTTGGAAATGTCAAATTTCAGTAGACTGCCTGGGTAGTGTGGTGGTAGCGTATGTGCTTCACATTCAAAAGGTCGTGAATTCGAATCGCGCTTAGGGTGAGTTGCCCGGATAAGGGTTTTTTCGGGGTTTTCCCTTATCCTGAGAAGACAAATATGGAGTAACTTTAAGCTCCATGGACCCCGAGATCATTTGAGCATCAATTTCATTCATTCATCGTCCGACATGACCAACCAGGTTAAAGGACGTTAAGCTTAAAAAAAAAAAAAAAAAAAAAAAAAATCAGTAGGAAAATGACCATTAAGCATGTTGCATTCTGCACATCTCAAGAAAACTGATAATGTCAATTATGTGTACGTTTGTTTGTCTTAACTTAAGTTGCTACCGTCAAGTCGTGAATAAACGCATCGAAAAATATAAATGTAAATAACTTGTTGACTTAATTAAGCAAGAACGTAAACCTTTATTGCCTTCAATCAATTCCCTTGTCCACGCGGCGAAAAGCCTATTTGCATTTGCATTCTCGCTAATTCTGCCCTCTTGGTTGAAGTTTCGCCCGATTTCCATCTTCCTGGTGGTCAACAGATTGTATACTGTTTTTCCATGCCTAACTTAGTCTTATTACTTTCTCTACACATACTATGCACATAGTGTATAGAGAAGGTGTTATATTGCACCCAAAATTCGATACCGAGATTTCACCGGAAGTACATGTTTCGAGGCTCCCTGAATAAAAAAAAAAACATTTAAGAAAAATGTCAGTGTGTTTCTGTGGGCAGCATAGCTCAAATTAAACTTGGTATTTAAGTTTCGTAACTTTCGTGTCTGTGGGCAGCATAGCTCAAAAATGAAAAGTCCGTTAAATAACAAACTGGATATGTAAGTTCAGTATCTTCCAAGCATGCGACACGAAGATTTTCAAGACAAACCTCCCACCCCAAACTACCCTTTACATGGAACATTTTTCGAAAATTATGATTTTTTCAAAATTGGTTCTAATGATTTTCATTAAAATACCTTATGTTAAAGATAATTTTATGACATACGAATCTTGGATTTTCTGGGAATTGCCTCTGAAGACCTCTTCATTCTGGATGAGTTTTGTATAACTGGCAAAGCGTAAGAGACATACAAAAACTTACTACACAGAAACGTAGATATCATTAAAACACAACTTGTGTCAAATACATTTTTTGGTAGATTAAACCATTTTCGAGATATTCCGGATTATTGGTTTCAATTTTAGTCACTTAAACTTTTCTCAAACGGGAAGACATCTTTCTTCTCGCTTCTTGTTTGTTTACTCCTGGCAAGCATAGATATTGGAATATCAATTGTTTCACAAAACGACCGTCTTTTAAAGGACGATACTACCGCTTTAGTCTATATATTTTCTTATTTTCCTTCTACTTACAAGGAAGCTAGTAATAAGAATAATTGTGTTTATGTTCATCTTGTTTAGTACGATATAGATAACGGATTAATCTTTTCAATAAAAGGTTTGTTTGCCGAACAGCTAGAGGACATCATGTCAATGGAACACATTATATGTTTTCCCTTCTACTTACAAGGAACCAAGTAAAAAGGACAATTTCTGCTAATGTTTATCTCGGTTAGCATGATTTAGATAGAATAATAAGCTTTTTAACAATAATTTGTCACATAGATATTGAGAAATTCATGTGAATGGATCACATCAGATTATTTTTCAGGTGTGTTAGTGTTATGGAATCTATGCGAGTGATAATGATCAACTGGCGAAGAATATTTCCTGATAATTTAACTTCTGATCCAGCTGGTATTTTCGAAGCAGGCCCTTTTCAAAGAAATTTCATCGAAAGAATAGTCAAGCTGATGGTCTTCATCCTATCGATCGCCATTTTATCTTCTACTGTAGTTTAGTGTAGAACTTTAGCCGCAAACCAAGACTGGGGCAACGTGAACCTTGCTGTATATGCAACCATCAAAACATATTAGTGGAGTGTGTAATCTAAGATGTCCGAGTGTGGTCACAGATATAGAGAGAATAGATAGGAAATGCCCTATCCTTACGCTTTGTGGTTGGTAAAGCGTTTTTGCCAAGCCGCCATATTTAGAAACCACACTTCTGAGATGAGTACGCCTTGTGTGGGTTAAAAGTGCACAAAAAAAATTGTGGTGTTAAATGTCCAATTAAGCAGTAAATTTAGACTGTTTTAAACCAGTGCAATGGTCAGTGCGTTTTGTAGTGTTTGGTTGTAGTTTCTCGAATAGCAGAAGCAAAAACAAGCAAAGGAAAACGTGTTTCAATTCATAGGTTAGGGTACTTATTTAAGTGATTTTTTGGTGTTAAATATTCAATTAAGCAGTAAATTTAGAGTTTAAGTTTTAAACCAGTATAATGGCCAGTATGTGTGTGGTATTTGTTTGTAGTTTCTAGAATAGCAGAAGCATAAACAAAGAAAGGGAAATGTGTTTCAATACATAGGTTTTCGGTGGTACTAAAAGATGACAACACGAATTGCATTTGATAAGAAAATGCAGCGAAATAGACTATTGATATATTATAAATTATTAATCATTTATAATATATAGGGAGGGAGACTTTATTTAGTTATCATTGTTATGCTTACATTAGTTCTCAAATGGTAGATGACGCATTCGACCATGTTTATTTACCATGTTTTTCTTTTCTTTCTTTCTTCACTGCCTCCTAAATTATGACATGGCCGAACGTGCCTACACCCAATGTAAGAATATTAATAGCAACAATAGAAATAGGGAATAATTATTTTATTTCAGTTTTAATAACTAATATATGAAATGGAATCAAACATTTTATTTGAGGCTATTGCACTCATCTCATACATAAGAAATACAAATAATGATTATTTTTACTCCTTTTTTGAACTAAATACAATATAAACTGGATAAAACTTTAAGTAAACATTATAACTGAATTAATTGAAAGTAAAATTTATTGTGGAACTGACAGTTATTAAAAGTGAAGGTTGGCCGACTGGATTGACACCTTGTTACCAATAACCAAGACAGGAGATTAAACATTAGAACGTCAGGTGTGACAAGATTTCAAAGAAATGAACATCATTGCGATAAGATGTTTCGACAGTATCGCTCCGCGATTGGTTGAAATTATCTATACCCCCGCCGCTGAATCCTTGCACTTGATAGTTCGGGTGGTTTCGCGTAAGGTTGGCTATGCTGCCTTTGCGGCGATGCAAGAGTAACTAGTAAACAACACCAGCTAATTACAAATCTCTCTAGACGAACATAAACAGTGCAAAAGTAAATGAATGCCGATGAATAATGAAACTAATGCGTTATTGATGTTAATTGAAAATAACAGCAATACTATAACGCATGTGACATACATTACGTATTTACAACAATATGAACAAATTAATGCAAAATAGCTTGTTACAATGAGAGAAAGGTATAACAAAGTGATTTTCACCGGTTTAGAATTTTAATGGCTCAATCCATCCAAGTCTCAGTCGTCGTCATTCTCGGAAGCATCATCCTCATTGTCATCAAGACATATCATTTGTGGTTCACATTCATTGATGACTCCGTCTAATTCCTGTGTTTTTCGTATTATTTTGTGCACATGATTCACTTTCTTCCTCTATGAAGCCGCGTCCACCATCACCACACCTTTCCGCAAAAGTCTATCCACTTCTATAATTGTGAAAGTCTTGTTATGTTCCCTCACGTACAAACAAACACCAAAAACATTATCAACAATAATAACAAATATACATAACGAATAATACGTAGCTTAGCTTGCTCAGAATAGTTCACAAACTGAACACGTGGTTGGAAATAGTCAGATATTGCAACGGTGCGGTTGTCAGACCGACCGACCGGAATGCTGCGTTGTGATTGGTTCAGAAAGTCAAACGGGTAAAGCTTTTCAACTTTTTTTTTTTTTGCTGTGGTACCAACTTAACTCCCAACTGTCAAATGCAAGGATTCAGCGGCGGGGGTATAGTCTCGGCCATTGCTTTAGTGCTTTAATAGCTGAGCTCAATTGTTAATGTAAAAGATATGCAATGAAAAAAAAATGTTAAGTTTCACTACATTTTAGACTAGCTAATTTTTTTCAAAAGACTGTGGAGTGAAAATTCCTAATGCTTCATTTGAACCATAACTATATAGAGAACCTTGACCAGGTCGAGCATGACCGGAGAAAGTTGATGGAACAACTGAAAGCGAGATTTCCGTTCGTATAACTCAAACAAACGCAATGTAACTTTCGCTGAAACATTCCAATGCTTCTATGCTTTGAATTAGGCCTCGCGTCCCTTTTTATAAATGTGCTTCTTTTATTCAAAGACGGTGCATCTCCATTGAAACCTAGGTCGCGGTTTAAACCCGGCGGAGAACGATGGCTTTTTTCGGGTGTGAAAATCCTTGGTATGGGTTCCTTCGGAAGGGAAGTAAAGCCGTTGGTCCCGTGTCTTAGATTTACAGCACGTAAAAGAGCCTCAAGTCTGATTGAGAGGCCTCTGAGCAAAATTAAGTGGTCTTTCACGCCCAGTATAGAATGGGACGCTGAGAACCATATTTACATTTTCCAGTGAAACCTTTCTATCGACTTTTTGGATGTAATGCAATACCTTCTCTACTTATGTACCATATACAATGTAGAGAAAAATGATAAGTTGGATAAAAATCAGGCTTGGCATTTAATTTCAACATCTTCTAAAGATGCAAAAAGAACATTTTCAGTGCAATAGCCCCACCCTAAACAACTCTTTACATAACAAGAAAAGAAAGAAAAAAATACTTTCTCAAACACTGCTTAAACTTGCATTGAAATTTTCTGCGAATAGTCGTTAAAGTATTCTTCATTCAGAATGGTTTTTAATAGTTTCATATAACTTGTTAGTCATAAGGGATAGACAAATTCGTGCAACACAAACATTTAGATCTCATTAAAACACACAATTTGTGTCCAATATATTCTTTTTTTTCCGGGTGGATTTTGTTTCTGAGATATTCGTTGTTAATGGTTTCATTTTTCAATACTTTGGAACTTGAAATTTTTGAGGTGCCTATCACTTACTTTTATTTATTTCTCTAAGCCGCACAGTGGATAGAGAGTTCACTGGAAATGCATGCTTTGAGACTCTCTGAATAAAAGAAAAACATCTTTAGAAACACGTCCGCGCGTGCATGTCTGTGGCCAGACATGGTATCTTTCAAGAAAATCCCCCACTCCAAACTACTGTTTACATGGAACATTTTACGAAAATGCTGCTTTCTCAAAAGTGACTATAACGATTTTTATTAAAATGGTATATGTTTAAGTTATTTTCATGACAAATGAAATACATTTCTTGAATTTTCTGGGAATAGTCTCTGCAGATCTCCTCATTCTGAATGACTTTTATATATCTTTGGTATAATTTGTAAACCCTAACTGCACAAAACATGTAGATCTCATTAAAACACCCAATTTTGCCACATGTATTTGTTTTTTTTAATAGAGTTAACCGCTTTTGAGATATACTAGTTATTGGTTTCATTTTAAGGTATTTAAACTTTTCTCAAACGGGAGACAGCTTTGTTTTCTCCGATCATTTGTTTACCCCTAAGAAGCAAAGAGAACCGAATTTCAATTGCTTCACTACGCGACCGGCTTTTAAAAGATCTGACTATCGCTTTAGCCTGTGCATTCCCCTATTTCCCATCAATTTGCAAAGAAGCAAGTAATAAGATCAGTCTAGCAATGTTTATCTTGATTAGCATGATGTAGATAAAATAATATTTTTTTTTTAGCTTAACGTCCTTTAACCTGGTTTGGTCATATCGGACGATGAATGCAATTGATGATATGATGCTCAAATGATCTCGGAGTCCATGGAGCTTAAAGTTACTTGACATTCGTCTTCTCAGGATAAGGGAAAACCCCGAAAAAAACCTTACGTGGGTAGCTCACCCTAAGCGAGATTCGAACTCACGACCTTTTGAACGTGAGGCAGACATGCTACCACCACGTTACCCAGGCGGGCAATGATCTTTTGTAAGAAAAGTTGTTTGTGGAACAGCTAGAGAAAGTCATGTGAATGAAGCAGATCAGAATTTTTTTTTTAATTACTCTGGCACTTAAGTACACTGCCCATAGTGGATAGCGAAGGCATTGTATACCACCCAAAAATTCGATACCGATAAAGTTTTGAGATCCCTGAATAAAAAAAAAAACGATTTTAGAAACGTGTATGTCTGTGGGCAGCGTAGCTCAAAAGCGCTGAAGTTCAATATGTTGCAAGAATGCGACACGAAGCTTTTTTAAGAAAATCCCCCACCCTTTATATGAAATATTTTTCGAAAATGGCGATTTTCTCAAAACTGACTAACGATTTTGATTAAAATGCCATATGTTTAGGATATTTCATGACTAACGAAATATATATTTTGAATTTTCTGGGAATAGCCTAAAGATATTTTCATGCTGGAAGACTTTTGTATAACTGGCAGACCGTTTTAAACTATTTAACTTTACTCAACCAGGAAATCATCTATGATTTCATCTCTCTTTTGTTTACTCCTAGAAGCAAAGAGCACCAAATTTCAATTGTTTCACATAGCGACCGGTTTTTAAAAGCTTGATTATAGCTTGGACCTAGTGCCTTCTTCTTACAAAGAAGCAGGTAATAAGACCAATTCTAGTGTTTATTTGATTATCATGACGTAGAAAAAATAATAATCTTTTGTGAGAAAAATTGTCTGTGGAAAGGCTAGAGAAAGTTATCAATCACATCAGATTTTTCGAGATGTCACGGAAGGAGAATATGAAGTGACCACCGTCTTGAAGATTTGACTATCACTTCAGTCTCCGTATCCACAACGAGATACTGCTTGCCAACTTTAATGAGATAGACAACAATCCGATGAGCTCCTTTTACATGCCTTTATCTACCTGCTCTGCAAACAAACTTCTTACAAAGCTTTATCCTTCTTTCTACTTGATGCTAATCAAGATGAACATTAGAAGAATCGTCTTATTACTCAGTTCCTTATAAGCGGAAGGGAACTAAGCAATACACTAGGCTAAGGCGATAGTCATATGTTTTAAAAATTGTCTCCTTGCGATTGTCATTGAAATTCGCTTCTTTTTTTGCATGGCTAGGAGAAAAACAAAAGAAACGCGGATTTTTCCCGTTTGAGAAAAGTATAAGTATATTAAAATTGAAACCGAATCAAAGAAGATTTCGGAAATAGTTAACTACAGCAGAAAATGTATGTGAAATGAATTGTGTGTTTTAATAAAGATCTACATTTTTTGTGTTGTAGGTTTTACGGTTTACCAGTTATAAAAAAAATATGTACAGGTCTTCTGAGGCTAATCCCAAAAAATTCAAGATATACATTTCATTTGCTATAAAAATATCTTAAACATGTGGTATTTTAATCAATATCGTTAAGGACATTTTTGAGAAAATCAAAATTTTCGAAAGGTGTTCCGTGTAAAGGTTAGTAGGGGATGGGGAGATTTTCCTAAAAATCTTGGTGTCGCATCCTTGGAAGGTGTTTGTTTCACTTAAATACCAAGTTGGTACTTAAGGAACCTTGCGTTTTTAACCTATGTGCCCAAAGACATACAAACAGACACACTTACTCACACACACACGGACCTTTTTATAAAATGTTTTACTTTCTCTACACGTACTATGTACATTGTGTATAGAGAAGGTGCTGTAATGCACACAAAAATTCGATACCGAGTTTTCACTGGAAATACATGTTTTGAGACCTCCTGAATAAATAAAAAACATTTAAAAAAAAAAGTCCGTGAGTGTGTGTCTGTGTGTATGTGTGCCTTTGGGCAGCATAGCTGAAAAACGAAAAGTCCGTTAAAAACCAAACTTGGTATTTAGGTTTGGTATCTTCCAAGAATGCGACACAAGGATTTAAAAACAATTCAAAAAAATCCCCCCACCCCACATGGAACATTTTCGAAAATTTTTATTTTCAAAATAATGGCTTTGACGATTTTGATTAAAATATGGGATATTAAAGATATTTACCTGACAAAATATATATCTTGAATATTCTGGGAATAGCCTCTGAGACTACTTTATTCTGGATGAATTTAAGGAATTTTGCATAACTGCTAAACCGTAAGGGATGGACAAAAACTTGCCGCATAAAAAATGTAGAGCATGTTAAAACACACAATTTATGTTATATGCGTTTTTTTCGTGGCGTTCATCGTTTTTGAGATATTCCTTGTTAATGGTTTCAGCGTTAAAAAACTTATACTTTTCTCATACAGGAATTTGTCAATTCCTGTCCATACAAACAAAGGAACTTCAGTCACATAGCAACCAGCTTTTGACTATCACTTTAACCTTTGGTCCTCGCTTATTTCGCTTCCACTTCCAAGTAATAAGACTATTTCTTTCAATTGTTTCTCGATTAGCATGAAGTAAATAGAAGTAACAGCTTTTTAACAATAATTTTTAGCAGTGATGTAGAGAAAGTCATGTGAGTGGAGCACGTCAGATATTTTTATTCAGATGGTCTCAACCATATATTTCTGGTGAAATCTCGTGGATTTTGGTTCGAATACAATATCGTCTATATCTACTATTACATTGTACATACGTGCAAGAGAAAGCAATAAGCGTTCACAAGAAGAGTTTACAGTTCAAAAATCATGTGAATCATGATCATCACAAGAACTTGTTTCCACGAATAATCATTTGAACTCTGTTCCCATATGTTGAGTTTCATGTTTAATTCTGAATCCATTTCCAGGTAAAAAAATTGGAATTGTTCCATTCACATGATTTTCTTTGCTGTATCTCAAACACACATTTTATTCAGAAGATTAATATTTTATCTACAACATGCCAATCAAGATAAACAGAAGAAAAATTAGACTTATTACTTGCTTCCTTGTAAGTAGAAGGGAAATAAGAGAATACGCAGGCCTAAATGATAGTCTCGTCCTTTAAAAGCCGGTCACCATGTGAAACAATTGAAATTCTATTCTCTTTGCTTGTCAGGAGTAAACAAATTAGAAACGAGAAGAAAAATGTATTTCCGCTTAAAATTAAAACCAAATATCCAGAATATCTCTAAATCGATTAATTCTACAAAAAAAAAAAAAAAAAAAAAAAAAAAAAAAAAAAAAAAAAAAAAAAACATTTAACAGTAATTGTGCGCTAGATTTTCTTGTGTAGTCATCCAGAATGAAGAGGTCTCCAGAGGCTGTTCCCAGAAAATTCAAGTAATGCATTTCGTTCGTCATAAAGATGTCTTAAACATAAAATATTTTAATTAAAATCGTTAGAGCCTTTTTTGAGAAAACCAAAATTTTTAAAAAATGTTGGTGGGGTCGGAATTTTATGAAAATCTTCGTATTGTATCCTTGGAAGATATTCAACTTAAACGCCAAATTTGGAACTTAACCGACTTTTCGTTTTTGAGCTATGCTGCCTACTGACATACACACACACACACATACACACACACATGTGTCTAAAAATTCTGTTTTTGGAATAAGGGGGTCTCAAAACATGCATTCCGGTGAAATCTCGGTATCAAATTTTTGGATGCAATACAATACCTTCTCTACACAGTATGTACATACTACGTGTAGAGAAAGTAATTATAAGCATTGCGGATAGAAGAATAGCTTTTAAATTTGTAGTAAAACATGTAGCTAACAGGTATAGGAATTCTTAAGCAGTTGGTTTCAAGTTATTTATATTAAAAACATATGCCAATACAAAGAATATACACACCAGCAGCTATGAGTCACCGATGGGCAAGTTAACACGATATGGTGAGTGGTGTCTGCAAACGCAAACGAGGTGATTTGTGACCTGAGACATCTCTACATAAAGCCCTAATGACAGTGCAACTACATTTCTTTTCGTCCTGGCTTTAATGCTTAAAAATTCTCATCCATGGTAATAAATATATTTGAATATTTCATTGGTAGAGGTATCGCATCGCATTTTGCTGTTATTTTCAATATATGGAAAGGTGCATTTTAAAATTCTTCCAAATTTATAGACATTCGTTTATCACATAAGATTTTGGGTAGTATGCTTAATTAAGAACTAAAAATAAAAAAAAAAAAAAAAAAATCTGTGTTACATTCACATGACTTTCTCTAGCTGCTCTACAAACTAACTTCTTACAAAACATTATTCCTCTTTCTACACAAAGCTACTTGAGATAAACATTAGCAAAATGTTCCTATTACTTAGTTCCTTATAAGTAGAAGGGAATTAAAGGAATGCGCTATACTAAAGTGATAGTCAAATGTTTTAAAAAGCTAGCGTTATGCGATCGTCACTGCAAATCACTTCTTTGCTTGGCCAGGAGTAGAACAAAAGAAAAAAAAATCTGATGTGTTCCATTCACATGAATTTCTCTACATCTTTGCAACAAATAATTGTTAAAGAGCTTATGCTTCTATTTACTTCATGATAATCAAGAGAAGAAAAAAAAATAGCAGAAATAGCCTTATTACTTGCTTCCTTGTAAGTAGAAGCGAAATAAGGGAATACCATAGGTTAAAGTGATAATCAAAAGCTGGTTGCTATGTGACTGAAATTCCTTTATATATGTATATATATATATAGCTCCCTTTAACATCTAAGGTCATATCGGGGGCTTTCCACTTGAAATAACTCGTTGTCTGTAGGTACTTTTACGTTGGTTTAAATCATTTTGTTGAAATTCCTTTGTTTGTATGGATAGCAATTGACAAATTCCTGTATGAGGAAAGTTTAAGTTTTTTAAAGCTGAAACAAAAAACAAGGAATATCTAAAAAAAAAAAAAAAAAACGACCAACTCCACGAAAAAAACCGTATATAACATATATTGTGTGTTTTAACGTGCTCTACATTTTTTGTGGTAAGTTTTTGTCCATCGGTTTAGCAGTTATACAAAATTCCGTAAAATTCATCCAGAATAAAGTAGTCTTTTTTAGAAAAACGTCCGTGTGTCTGTGAACACGATAACTCAAGGACGAAAAGTCGGTAAAATACGAAACTGGGTATTTAAATTTAGTATCTTCCAGAGATGCGACATGAAGATTTTCAAAAAAAATCCCTCCTCCCCAAACTACCCTTTACATGGAAAAAATTTCGAACATTTTGATTTTCTCAGAAATGATTCTAACGATTTTGATTAAAATACCGTAAATTAAATATATTAACATGGAAAATAAAATGTATGTATTGAATTTTCTGGGAATAGCATCTAAAGACCTCTTTATTCTGAATGAATTTTCCTGAATTTTGCGTAACTGGTAAACCGTAAGAGATAGACAAAAACTTACCATACAAAAAATGTAGATCACAATAAAGCTCATAATGTATGTTATACACATTTTTTTCGTGGAATTGACCATTTCTGAGATATTCCTTGTTATTTGTTTCAGATTTAAAATATTTGAACTTTTCTCACACGGAAGTTATACTCCTGGTCCTACATAGAAACGGATTTCAACCAGCGTATAAAAAATCTGACACCCTCTAGCCTAGTGCATTCCCTTATTTCCCTTCCACTTACAAGGAAGCAAGTAATTAAGACAATTTCTGCTTATGTTTATCCCAATTATCATAAAGTAGATAGAAGAATATGCTTTATAACAATAATTTGTTACAGCGATGTAGAGAAAGTCATGTGAATGGAATAGTCAGATTTTTATTTTCTCTACACGTACTATGTACATAGTGTACAGAGAAGACATTGCATTCCACCCAAAAATTCAATACCGAGATTTCACTGGAAATATACGTTTTCGGGTCCCCAGTATCCAAAAAAAAAAAAAAGTATTTTCATGAAAAGGTCCATGTGTGTGTGACTGTGTTCGTGTGTCTGTGAACACGATAACTCAAAAAGGAAAAGTCGGTATAATACCAAACTTGATAATTAATTTTAGTATCTTCCAGGAACGCGGCACGAAGATTTTGAGAAAAATTTCCCCACCGCAAACTACTCTTTACATGGAAAAAATTTCGAAAATTTTGATTTTCTCAAAAATGGCTCTAACGATTTTGATTAAAATACCGTATATAAAAGATGCCAAATAAATCGTATATTTTGAATTTTCTGGGAATAACCTCTAAAGACCTCTTTATTCTGAATGAATTTTGCTGACTTTTGTGTAACTGGTAAACCGTAAGAGATTAAAACAAAAACTTACTACACAAAAAACGTAGATCACGTTAAAATACACAATTTATGGCATATATTTCTTTTTCGTGGAATTGACAATTTCTGAGATATTGCTTGTTATTTGTTTCAGATTTGAAATACTTAAACTTTTCTCACACGGAAAGACCCTGACCCTGCTTAGAAACGGATTTCAACCAAATGGCAACCAACCAGCTTTTAAAAGATTTGACCATTGTTTTAACCTAATGCATTCCCTTATTTTCCTTCAACTTACAAGGAAGCAAATAATTAAGACAATTTCTGCTAATGTTTATCTCGATTATCATAATGTAGATAGAAGAATAAGCTTTTTAACAATGCTTTGTTACAGAGATGTAGAGAAAGTCATGTGAATGGAACACATCAGATTTTTAGTTATTGTTTTATTGCGTGTGTCGTTCGATATAGCAGTACTTTTCAACGGTGGTTTCAAATTTACATTACTTTAAAATAAAATTATGATTTTGAAAGTATTGTTAAAATGAGTGAGTGGTTTCCGATATTACCTTGTTCCCCCAGACACACACGCGCGCGCACGCACACCACATACACACACACACATACACACACACACACACACACACACACACACATTTGCTTGCTTTATTCTACATTATACATAAAATGCTACTTTTTGTCACTTGAAAAATAAGTTGTTGATTAGTTTTCCGAGATCATTAGGTTGAAACTAAGACGTTTAACATTTTGATCTCCCTTAACGACCATCGATTCGGCGGGTATTTGCATGATTTACTTTTGATAAATTGTTATAAAGGAATTTTCTTAATACCAAATACAAGTCCTGCAATTTCCTTTCTTCTAGACTTTATTGGAAACAGGAAATATTAGAGATGTCCGTAAGACAGACCAGCTCAATTTACTTTAGACAAATTATAGAAACCATAGTTTTTACACAAATACGCCGCTACACACTGAAGATAAGGTTCTAATAAGAACTAAAGCTTTCCTGGCGACGTGTTAATTCAAAATCTTCTCGGGCTTCTAGCCAGGTGACCCTGAAGACGAGGAAGATGTACTTCTTCGAAACGTTGGTGTCAAGCCAAGTTTTTACCTGGCTAGAAGCCCGAGAAGATTTTGAATTAAGGTTCTAATGTTTCACTATTGACTTTAGTTAAACACTTTTTAGAAACACACATTTAATACTGATGCTTAGGCTAATACAAATATAAACAAGACAGTTTTTAAAATGTATTTTGTATTTCAATGCTCTTACCTTCAAAGGGGGTGAACAACTTTGTCAAGTCAAAACAACGCGCACATTTTCTAACACATTCACTACAATAACCTCGCACCTGCACGTTTCACTGTTTACTTTGCAAGACAGAAACTAAACTGAGCAAGGTACGCGCCGTCAGCTCTGAGCTGAGAGGAGCTCTCCCATTGTATGTAAATGACCAGCAGCTGCGGTAACGCTATCTGCCGAGAAGGAAAAGAACTAAAAGTGCATCAGGTGGAAGGAAAATCAGTGCATGCTGGAGGGCGAAACTTACGAATTACGAACGTGTTTCAGAAACTCCACTACATTTGCATTCTATTTAAGGTTTTGAAATTTGAATCTTTTGCGAATGGAATCCCCTGAATCTGAACATTTCGGCATTAAGACATGTTACAACATGGTAAATAAAGAAACAATATATGTTGTTTTCTTACATATAGAACCTACGAGTAGTGAAACTTGCAACTAAGCTTTCTTACCCGAAAGTAAGACAGAGCAAGTGTTGCATTCAAAGCAGATGCATTTTTGAACCCCCTGAATAAAAAGAATATTTTAATAAAAGTCGCGATTTTGTGTGTGTATGTGTGTGTGTGTGTGCGCGCGCGCGCACGGGTCTGCGAACAGTATAACAAAACGAAAATTCTGATAAAATATCAAGTTTGGTAGATATCAATCTCGGTAATTTGGGATACAAAGATTTTCAAACTACCCTTTGCATGGGAAGAATTTTTTATTTTGTTTACGGAAAATGGCTCCAATGATTTCGATTATTTATCAAATAGATAACAAATAAAATGTAGATATGTTTTTAATTTTCTGCGAAAAACAAACGTGTTTTTTATACTGAATTTATATATACAGAATATCCTATAATATAATTATTTATATATAATTCTATGTAGCTCCTAAACCATTACTAAGAAAACAGAAATAGTTAAATATTACAGAAAATATGTAGATCTGGTTAAAACACAGTCTGTCAAGTATTTTGTTTTTTGTGGCATTATCCATTCCCGAGGTTCATTGCTGTTGGTTTGAATTTTCATTATCATTTTTTTTTATTATTATTATCATGTCGCCATTGTTCAGTTCAAGAGTCACTAAATTGGTTACCCTTTAAGTAAAGCAGGGAGGGAGAGAGATAGAGAGAAAGAGAGAGAGAGAGAGAGAGAGAGAGAGAGAGAGAGAGAGAGAGAGAAATCATTTACTGTGCAGTGCGTGATCAACTGCGCGGAAAGCAGAAACAGATAATTCCTTCGGCGTTATGGCAGTGCAATATTTTGCATTTGAAATACGCAATCCACTGCTCATAGGTTGATACACCTATTGTACGTTAATGTAGAGTACTGATTTCTTAGGCATAAAAAACATTTCAATATAATAAAGAAAATAAGCCTAATATGTAAATGAATATGAAAGAATGGGGGGGGGGAAAGAGATTGTAGTAATAAATAAATGATTAAAGATATTAAAAGGAAATACATTAGAATAAGCAATAAATGTTAAAAAAAAAAAAAATTAAAGAGTATTTATTCTGTATACGAAAGGAAGTTACTGCTGAAAGGAAAAACCAGAGATTTAGGAATATTAGCTGCAAGGTTTATTTGGTAATGTGGGTCAGAAAGTCATTAGCAGAACGTATGTACAATAGAATTGTGGAAATTTTGTGTTCAGAGTGTTACAAAGAAGAAACATTAAACATTAATGACCAAGGGTACTTTGGACCTGAAGGGAGCAAACTAGAGTCTAATGCTTTTTCTGCGGTGCCAAACTTATTCGGTGAGAGGAGACCGATTTGGAAAAACCTTTGACAGAAAATACTAACCAATAGAAATTAAGAAATGTTTAACTTCGGATCCATTCGTGTCAGATCATAGAAAATAGGAGGGGCCATAAGAAATTTGTCTAGGCCCGAAGGGAGGTTACGGTCACGAATTGTAGAAGGTAAGAAGTTACTTATAAATTATCAATGGTGCTGAGCAGACGTGTTGTATATATTAACTTCAGTGCTGCGATATAAAGTATGTGTCTTTATTTTAGGAAAGTGAGTGGTGGACAAAGAGTTATTTCTCCGAGTTCACATAGGAATTAGAGCAGGGAATAGTTGGGAAATAATCTGGGTAAATCTGCAAAAGTTTAATTGTAAGAAACTTATTCAGTGTGGGGGAATAACATTGTAAATGAGAAAACGGAAGTCAGAGGGGACAAATAATTTAATGTGTGTGAAATGGATAAACTGGGGTAATCCGACAAAAGTACAGTGATTTTTTCTTCACACATGCCCTGAGAAAATCCCTAAAAGAGATCCTACTTTTAAGCCCTTCTTATCCTTCCAAATCCTGCCATAAATGGTTTATACACCATAAAATTCCCGCCACAACGTTCATGATAGCTAGATCCTTTGCTCTATTATGTCTCTAGCATTAGCATTTGTATTTAGAATATGAGGATATACATACGAGAGCCAGTATTTAAATTTTGAGCCTTGGCAACACTGGCTGTAGGTTACATCTGTGTTTCCACTGGAAAGTTTGACATTGTTGACCTTAACCTGCTACAGACATTTTGTCACCAGATTTGTGTTGTTTAGAGTGTCTTTAAAATTGTGTCTCAGCGAAAGGATAAATTAACTCATAAAATATTTCTGCGTTGATTTATTATGATTTTCGAAGTGAATTATCAAGACAAGAGTGCATTGATCAACTTACTACTACATATTTTGGTAGTGAAGCTCCATCCTTCGCCACTGTGATGAACTGGTATAACGAGTTTGCAAAAATTGATAGTGCAAGATTGCCATGCAGTATACTGAGATACACGCAAACCTAGTTATTAGTTCCACCAGCACACATATTTTGCATGATCATTTAGCCGCGAAAAAGATTTGCTCTCGTTGGATCCCACATACTTTGACACAATCTCAAAAGGATGCTCGTGTCGATTGGTGCACACAAATGCTCAAGAAATACGAGGGTCAGTCAATAACTAATGTCTCCTTTTTTTCCCCTCCTTAACTAAGTTGGCGATGTGAACAACTTGAATTTGGCGCAATTCCTCAAACCTTCTCTAATCCACTGCAGTAGCAATTCCTAAGTCAACAGGTGGCAGCACTGCAGCCTTTTGCAAAATGGCTGACATGCGTATTAGACAGTGTTCCGTTTTTGAGTTCTTGCATGCGGAAGGTGAAACACCCACTCGCATTTATTAAAGGATGGAAAATGTGTATGGTGATGCAGCAATGGATATCAACACTGTTAGAAGATGGGTCCGGCGCTGTAATGAAGCAGAAAGGCAAAACCCGTTGGCTAATGAAAATTGGAGCGTAGAAGGGTAAATACAGTGACTCCACACAACATTGTGCGAATGGATGAGATCATTTCTACTGACCGCCGCTTAACAAGGGATGAATTATGCAGCATTATGTCCCTCAGCAAAATCAGTGTGATGACAATTATTTTGGGGTACTCAAAAATTTGTTCACGGTAGGTACCAAGAATGTTAACCGACGAGAATAAGGAGACAAGAAAAACAATAGCCGCCGAACATTTGCAGCGCTTCAATCTGGAGGGAAAGGAGCTTCTGGAAAACATTGTGACGATACGAAACATGTACTGTGTACATAGTGTATAGAGAAGGTATTATATTGCACCCAAAATTCGATACCGAGATTTCATTGGAAATACATATTTTAGGTCCCCCTGAAACCAAAAAAGAAGCATAAAAAAAAAGTACTTGTGTGAGTCTGTCGACAGCATAGCTCAAAAACGAAAAGACCGTTAAATCCAAACTTGGTATTTAAGTTTGTACCTTCCAAGGATGCGGCACGAAGATTATCAAGAAAATTCCCCCACCCCAATACCCTTTACATGGAACTTTTTTTCGAACATTTTGATTTTCTCAAAAATGGCTTTAACGATTTTGATTAAAATCTCTTTTATTAAGATATATACAAGCCAAATAAAATGTATATCTAAATTTTTGGGGATAGTCCCTAAATACCTCTTTATTCTGAATGATTTTTATTGAATATTGTATAACTGGATCACAATAAAACACACAATTACCCTTCTTCTTACAAGGAAGCAAGATCATTTCAGCTAAAGTTTATGTCGATTAGTATGAAGTACATAGAATAATAAGCTTTTTAACAATAATTTGTTAGAGAAATATAGAGAAAATAATTTTTTAGGTGTAGAGAGATCTAAATGGAACACATCAGATATAATAACAGTAATAATAATAATGATAATAATAACAATAATAATAATAGGATCAAAAGATACTGTAACTCGCATTTTCATAAGTTTAGTAATAATTGCTAATTGTCATAAATCATTGCAAAAATTAAGGGCAACATTATAGTATTGACGTAACAAGAACCCTAACTTGGTTAATACCATGTGATTGTATTGTAAATCCAACCGCACTTTTAAATGAAAAAAAAAAAACTTTCACATTTATAGCACTGAAGGTTTCTTGGTAATTAATTGGGGTGAGTGAGTGAGTAGTGTTTTAGGGCCCGTCGACAACTAGGTCATTTGGGCCCGAAGTTAAGAAAAGAAACACACATTAAAAACGAATCTAGAGAAGAAAAGTTAAAATGTGCTAAAAACCCTTACAAAGGCACACACGAGAAAAGGCCCGGGTGATAAAAAACCAAGGCTAAAAGGTTAAAAAACTAAAAACATACAAAAAGTGGTCCCATATGGTAAAAGTCAAAGTCTAAAAAGCTAAAAAGGCTAAAATTGCAGACACGCATGAAACAGGTCAGATGTCTTTGCTGAGGCCAATAGAGGCAACAAAGCGTATCACCATATCGACGGAATTGGTGTCGTCGCATAAAATGGCAGGTAAGGAGGTACCCAGGCCGATGGATTGCCGTTCACGTTGAAATTTCGGACAATCAAGCAACACATGTGCCACAGACAGACGAACATCGCAGGTCTGACATATAGGAGCCGGCTCAGCGCGTAGAAGGTAGCCATGTGTTAGCCGCGTGTGACCGATACGCAGACGCGTAAGGATAACCTCGCGGCGCCGGTTTGGCTGGCAAGATGTGAGCCATGGCTGCACCGTGTCTTTGAGTGTGCGAAGCTGTGTACCTGCTAAGTTTTGCCAAGATTGCTGCCAAGCTAAAAGAAGAGACCTGCGAAAGTAACGTGAAACATCTCCTGAGGGCACAGCCGCTTCCGAATAATCCTGCAAGGAGCAGGCAGCCTTGGCAGACCTATCCGCTACCTCATTACCTGCAATACAGACATGACCTGGAACCCACGTGAAGATGAACTGGTAGCTGCAAGCAATCAATTCAGAAAGGCGAGATTAAATACGCATAACGAGTGATGAGGAGCCAGTATACTGCTGCAGAGCCTGTAGGGCACCCAAGGAATCGCTGCAAATAAGAAAACTACCAGGTGCTAAAAGCGAGATAAAATCTAGAAAGTAAAAGATAGCGTACAGTTCGCGGTGAATACCGAACTGGCGTCCGCAAGGCGATAATTATATGTTACTCCATTGAAATAAAAGGCACAACCTGTAGCTCCTGCCAGCTGGGAGCCGTCAGTGAATACCGGTGCATATGCCCGGTAATTGCTTAAAAGTTCGTAAAACAGTCGCTGAAATACCTCCGAAGCGGTCGAACGTTTCACAAGCTTGGAGAGGGTCAGGACGAAACTGGGACGCCTCAGTTGCCAAGCAGGTTCCGGATAAACAAAAACACGCTCCACAGGAGGCAATCTGAGACCCCTATCGGAGAGCAGTTCACGAAACCGAATACCACAGGGGCGTGAAGCAGTGGCGTTCCTCAGATAGCGGTGTGAATAATCCGGACGTAACACAGGGTTAAAACAAGGATGGCGGGGGTTCGCAGACAACTTAGTAGCATGCGAACAAAGTAAAAATGAGCGACGCACTGCCAGTGGGGGTTCACCAGCATCGGCATACAAGCATTCCACACGACTAGTGCGGAAGGCTCCTGTAGCAAGACGTAAACCGATATGATGAACTGTGTCTAAAAGGCGAAGTTTAGAGGCGGTCGCTGCGCCGTAAATAAAACAACCATAGTCTAGTTTTGAGCGAACGAGTGAACGGTACAAACGCAGCATCAATGAATGATCGCCGCCCCACGACGCACCAGAAAGCAGTTTGAGGATCCGCAGCGATCGGTCACAGGAGGCACGAAGGTATCGGATGTGGGGTACCCAAGAAAGTTCACGGTCTAGGTGGAGACCTAAGAACTTCAAGGACGGAACGAAAGGCAGTGGCACACCGTTCAATTGGAGGTCAGGAGGAGGGTGTACTCCGCGAAGACGATGGAAGTGTATGCACTGAGTTTTCGTAGGGGAAAAACGAAAGCCATTGCGAAGCGCCCAACCAGCGATGGAGTTTATGGAGAGCTGGAGTTGTCGTTCGAGATGTTATGTGCTGTAGGAGCGATAGTACAGCGCAGTCATCCACATACAGTGACGATGATATCCCACTACGAATCATGCTAGTAATGCCGTTGATGGCCACGGCAAAAAGCATAACACTAAGAACGGAACCTTGGGGTACACCGTTCTCCTGAATCTTCGGCCGCGAGAGAGTATTGCCAATACGGACACGAAAGCGGCGCAGCTGGAGAAAGTTGCACAGAAATAGGGCCAGATGGCCGCGTAACCCTGAACTGTGCAAATTACGCAGAATACCATAACGCCAAGTAGTGTCGAAAGCCCTCTCGAGGTCAAAAAAGACACTCACGACTTGCTGCTTCAGAAGGAAAGCATTCCGTATATAAGCTTCCATACGCGCCAGGTTATCAACGCTTGAACGACCGCGACGAAATCCACACTGCTCGGAACAGAGCACTTCGTTCGCATCCAACCACCAAGTAAACCGAATACTGATCATGCGTTCCAAGGTCTTGCAAACGACGCTCCTGAGGCAAATCGGCCGGTAAGAGGATGGGAGGGTCCGGTCTTTGCCAGGACGAGGGATAGGAATGACAATACCCTCTCGCCACACAGGCGGGGAAAACCTGTTCGCGCCAAATGCGGTTATAGAGGTCCAGAAGGAATGTAACGGCTGCAGGTGGGAGGTGAAGCAACATTTGTCGGTGAATATCATCGGGACCAGGAGAAGAGTCCCTCGCAGCGTGTATTAGTTCCGCAAGGGTGAAGGGTGCATTGTACGGCTCACTACAGTCATTAGTAAAATCAAGGCGAAATCTCTCAGCAGCTTCCTTAATGGGAAGATATGCAATGTCGTAATTGCCCGTTGCACTTGTCGCAGCGAAGGAGGTGGCTAGAGCGTCGGCAACATCCCGTTCGCTGGTGAAGGTGGAGCCGTGAACGGTAAGGCCAGGGATGTATGTCCTGAGACATTTGCCGGTCATGCGGCGCACCGAAGTCCACACTCTCTGTGAGGAGCTCCTGCGAGAAAGCGAGGAGACATATGCTTTCCACGAATTCCGCTTGGCATTATGAACGATATAGCGCGCCTTAGCCCGGGCGCGTTTGAAAGCAACAAAGTTCTCCGCCGTCGGGTGTAGGTGGAAAAGACGAAGAGCTTTTTTACGTGCATTTAATGCCAAGTTGCAGTCTTCGGTCCACCACGGCACTGGAATACGCCGAGGGGTAGAAGAGCTCCGAGGAATACTGGATTCTGCGGCGAGCAAAACCGAGCAAGTAAAATACTTCACCATGTCTTCTATGGAGGTACAGCCATCGGAATTGAGATTGAGCAGAGAGGAAAACTTTTCCCAATCAGCTTTGGAGATAATCCAGCGGGGATGTTGAGTGTGTAAGGGATATTGTCCCGAAAAACGAATGTCAATGGGGAAATGATCACTACCGTGAAGATCGGAAAATACCGACCAATCCAGGAAGGGTAGTAAAGCAGGGCTGCAGAAAGTTACATCTAGGGCGGATAGGGTGCCATATGCAGAAGATAAGAATGTGGGTGCACCGGAGTTTAAGAGTAATAAACCAGACCTGTCGCAAACGTCTGCTATTATTGTACCTCGAGCATCGTCAGCAGAAGAACCCCAAAGAACATTGCAAGCATTGACATCGCCCAAAAAGATCAGCGGCGGGGGAATTTGTGCTAACAATGCCCGAAGCTCAGTGTCTGAGATCACATCGTGCGGCGGCAAATAGACATTGCAAACAGAAAAGGAGATGGAAGGCAATGTTCGCGCACAGCTACCGCTTGTAGCCGGGTGTTGAGTGTAATACTGGCGGCAAGGATGGTAGGAGCCACGAAAGTAACACCGTTGCAAGCACGCTGGCCACCAACAAAGTCGTGTCTGAAGGATTGAAAATGACGAAGTGGAAGGGTATGGTGGGGATGTAAGTGGGTTTCCTGGAGACAGATGATTGAGGTTGAACGCTTGTTGATTATATGTTGAAGGTCTGGTAGACGGGCCCCGATCCTATTGACATTCCACTGGATTATATCCATGGTGAGATAGAAATTAAGGTGGTGTAATTTTTTTCTTTCTCACCTTAGCAGATTTAGCTCCAACTAACCTAAAATCCGTGTCTTCCTCAGACTCCACTGGTGATCGGGAGTCAGAAGAAGTCTTTCGGTTCGCAGAACGAGAGCGGGACGTTGCCGAAGTTCGGCTTATCGGTCTACTACGTTGACGGGAACGATATCCGGCGAAGGATGAACTAGGAGCAAATGGGTTAGTCGACGGCTGAGATTGCTGCTGTGCATCAGAAGTTGTACACTGAGATGCAGATGATTGAGCACGTAAAGGAGCGGCTTCGCACAAGTCAGTTTGCGTCGACGCATCTGCGACAGGCACAGTCTGTAAACCGACGGATTGGACAAGCTTACGGCGAACGGCTGAGGAGTATCCTGTGGTGTTGGCCGGCTTTAGCTGCTCAAAGCGCCGTCTCGCCTCAGGAAAAGTAAGATGTTCCTTCACACGTATTTCTTGTATGCTTTTCTCTGCCAAGTACATGGGACACTGTCGAGAGCTAGACGGATGACTGCCTTCACAGTTTACACAGCACGGTGCGCGCGTACAGACGGTGTCAACGTGTGCCACTAGACCACAACGATCGCAGGTTGCGGGTCGGGCACAGGCGGCTTGGGTATGCCCGAAGCGCTGGCACTTGAAGCACCGCATAGGGTTCGGCACATATGGGCGGACGGCAGCACGTTCGTAACCACAGTATATGAACTCCGGAACACTAGTACCCTTGAACGTGAAAAAGATCGTACGCAATGGGTACTCCTTGCCCTCACGTTTACCATGTAGACGGTACGCCTGACAAACTCGCTGTTCTGAAAGATGGGTGGCAATATCTTCATTGGAGAGGTCGTCTAAGCTAGAGGTGGTCACAACTCCTCTATAGGTGTTCCTGGACTTGTGGGTAAACTTTGATGCTGTACGATCCCAACAGAGTAGCACGAAGTAGCTTGTCCGATTGGTCTTTATTGTGGACCTCTATCAGTAGCGTACCGTCTCGCAGCCTTGTCGCGTTTTTAACCTTGCCGCAGATCCTGTCAACTTCCCTTTGCACGTAGAATGGACTTATGTCTGAAAATTTCTTCGTTTCGTTCAACATAGCCATAACAATAAACTGGTCAAAATAAGAAGGTGGTGCGCGGTTTGACATATTGAAAAGACCCCCTTCCGGAACCGTCGGCGTCAGCCTGCCATCCGGGGGTTAAAGAAGAAAAGACACCAAATCTCCACGGTCTGTGCCGTCACGGGAACCATCCCGTGACCGATACCCAAGGCCTACGTCACAAGGGTTACCCTCCAAACACCACTGCTGGTCCATATGCGTATACCGTTCACCATGCACGCCCCGGTTTTAAGCCCCTACCACAGGAATAACCGCCTGTGGCTCCCCGCTCTAGGCCGTGCAGCGACAGAACATATGCACGGATTCAGGGGACTTGTGGTTGATTACGTCGGGGCAACGTCAGCGGTAACACGTCCGGCCCGTGAAACTATCCCAAAGACGTAACGCGGTCGTCGGGACACCAGCACAGGCCGGGCTTACTAACAAGCTACGTGAATGTACTTGACGGGTAATTAATTGGTATCGGACACAACTCGAAAGAAATGTTCTTTCCCTTGGTAACTGTTATACCCGCTTGCACGGATTGCATAACGATGCTGCAAGTTGAATTTTCTGAGGACGGAACGTTGCCGCCAACTGAACACGTATTCCGCCGCTTTCTATAAATGAGAAAAATTCCTTCTAGGCAGCCATAATAGTAGGAGTCGATTTCTTGCATGTTGGATTGCTTTCTGTTCCCAACATAATAAACTGACAACCGATACACTGCACAAGGAAGAGAGGCAATACTTGCTTTACATGCAAACCTGTTTCCTGCACCACAAAATCAAGCTAATTGATCACGCCGGTCTAGTTTCTAGAGATATGAAAAGAGTGAAATTTCAAAGCTAGCATATAATGAATGACTTGTTTTATAAATACTTTACTTCAGTCTACGAAGTGCACATCGAAACGATGTATACAATCATTTCCTAGATTAAACTGAAGTAAACGAAAGCCGTGCTTTTCTTTGAATTGTTTATAGAAGAAAAAGACACAATAAGTCTGATATACTGTATTCTCCTGTTTCTACTCACTATTCTTCAGACATCTTGCAAAAGATTATTCTCGTATTTACTTGCTTCTTACTCGAGATAACTTTCATTACACATTACGCTGGAGGTATTTGACGGATACAGGTTTATTTAAGCGCGTTAAGTCCATAAATTGCTATTACATGGCTTTGTTTAAAAACAATTCATTGACATACGTTCCTTTAGGTTGGATTTTACTTTCTCTACATAGAGAAGGCTACTTCTGGCGCACATTTGCATATGTGTTTGGACATGAAAATGTTTGAAATATTCAATACCAACACTAATACACCAAAAAACACATTTCAACGGTTTTTTTTTTTGTTTTTTTTTTAGCGAAATCCACTTAAAAATCCGCCGAAATCACAAAATGGTGGGAATATAAGAGGAACAAATGTTCAAATATAATAACCCTTAAATGTATTAATGCAACTTATAACTAATAAAGGAATTATATGATTCATGGAAACAGGAAAGCATGATTTATTTATTTATTTCATTGCAGAGCAGTGTATGATGGGAAATAGGCTTGTGGGGCACATTCATCCAATACTTCGAGTATAAAATGTCGATAAATCATCAGCATGACAAGAGCGCTACAACGAACAAGCAAGACCCCAGCGGGAATCGAATCCTGGTCATCGGAACATAATACACAGATGCGCACACAGACACATACATTCATATACTCAATAAAAATCACGAATTCAAATACAAGGCAATAACGCTACGATGGAAAAACATAGGTCCAGCGGAAATCAAACTCCGGTCATCGGAATATAAGCACAGACACATACACAGAAACACACAATCACTAACACACACATGCACGCAAAATCCCCCCCCCACACAGACATAGACAATCACAATTGCGGGCACACACACACTCATACACATGCACAGACACACTTGCACACACAAATGCAGTTACACGCACACACAGACATATTTGCACGCACACATAAGCCCTCACATGCACAATCTCACACACACGCATACACTTTTACATACATACAACGCACATAAAGACATAATCTCACGTACACTCCCACACACGACCATATTTGCATCTGTGCAACCACACATATACGAGAGGCATACTGAAAGTCACGAGCAACCCATTGTAAAAATTTAAATTTCAACAATGTAACGAAACGAATTGCAGGATCATAATTTACAGACTTTAAGCCACATGTTTACTTATTGTGACGTCATTAGCTTCTATCACGTGACCACAGACGATGTTTGAAAAATGGCTGACATTGATGTTTCGTTTCGACAGCGTGCTGTCATTGAATTCCTTGTGAAAGAAGGAAAACCTGCTCCTGAAATTCATCTCAGACTTCAACGTGCGTATGGAGGTGTCTGCATGGGTGCCAGCAGTGTTAGAAGATGGGTGAAACATTTCAAAGATGGAAACACGAGTCTGCAAAATGCGCCTCGTAGCGGGCGTCCTCGAACTGCCTCTACAGAACGCAACAAGGAAAGAGTTGATGAGCTCATTACAGGAGATAGGCGTTTCGCTGTGAATGAAATTGCTGCGAAACTTGGAATAGGACATAGTGCAATGCAAGAAATGATCCACAGCTTGGGTTATCGAAAGGTGTGTGCCCGTTGGGTCCCCCGTTTATTGACTGAAGACCACAAACTTCAGAGAAGAACCATTGCACAAAACCTTCTTCAGAGATTTCATAATGAAGGTGATGAATTTTTGACGTGTATTGTGACTGGAGATGAGAGCTGGTTCCATCACTATGAGCCAGAAACGAAACGTCAGAGTATGGAATGGCACCACTTGAACTCACCATCGAAGAAGAAAGCGAAGACAGTGCAGTCTGTAGGAAAAGTTATGGGAAGTGTCTTTTGTGATGCACAAAGTTGCATTCTGGTTGACTTTCTTGAACGTGGACAAACCACAAATTCTGCCCGCTACATCAAGACACTTCTGAAGCTCCGTCGGGCTTTGCATGAAAAACGCCCTGGAAAAAGGATCATCCTTCAACAGGATAATGCGCGTCCGCATACTGCCCGTGCCACTATGGAGAAGATCAGGGCATTAGGGTGGGAAACTCTTCCACATCCTCCCTACAGTCCCGACTTGGCACCCTCCGACTACCATCTTTTCGGTTCTGTGAAGGAGCAGATGCGTGGCCAACGCTACGAGACGCTGGAGGATATTCGGAAAGCAGTGCGTCAGGGTCTGCGGGCAGCTGGAACGGAGTTCTATCACAAGGGCATTTTCAAACTTGTAGAACGATGGGAAAAATGTGTGCAAAACAATGGCGACTATGTCGAAAATTGAAAGAAAGTCTGTAGATTATGATTGGTTTGGCTTAAAAATAAATATTAAGATTGTAAAACAGTGTTGCTCATGACTTTCAGTATGCCCCTCGTATAAACAAGAACACGGATTTCAATAACACGAGTTTTAAAAAGATTATCACTGAAATACTAACAAAACTACGAGATCGGCTTTCACAATTTAGTCGAAATATCAATAACATACAATATCAACAATTTTTACAATACCAGAGGAACAATGAATTAGCAAGCTTCTCCTACTGCGAGCGCACAATATACCTAAACAGGAACTACACACACATGCGCTCCTGGCCCTCGCTAAAACCTCTCTGACCAGAAATGCCAAGGGACATCGTATAATGACTCACTTCAGGTAAGGCTACGTTCGGCCCAGAAATCCATTGCAACTCCAAAGGCATTTTCCCCCATTTTAGGAAGAAATATTAGTGACAGAAAACCGCCACAATCACCCAGCCCCACAATACTGACATAAAAACGACAACGTTTAATTAAAAAAGCCCACTTTCCTATGACATGGCACATGATGATCCCATAGGTACCAAAAACTAAAATCATACAAATTTTGCTCAAAATCGCAAGATACTAATAATTTTCAATGCAGATCCCAAATATATACTCACGTTTTACACTTAAGTCATTTTCAGAAACATCTACAACAGAATCTTTCAGGTACCTAAAAACTAAATTCATACAAATTTTGCTCAAATTCGAAATGTACTACTAATTTTCACTGCAGATTACAACTACATAATCATATTTTACAGTTAACTGATTTTCAGAAACATCTACAACACCTTTTTGGTACCTAAAAACTAAAATCATACCAATGTTGCTCAAATTCAAACTGCTTTGCAGATTTCAGTGGAAATCCCAACTTCATCATCACATTTATTTAAGACATCCAAGACATGCACAACCAAACACGAGCAAGAAAACGATAGGCCAACTTATCCATCTCAACATAGCTTAATCTTACTTAGTCTAACCTAACCTAGGGCTATCCTAAGCTAGTTTAATCTAACAAATCTATACGACGTTAACCGATCCTAACATGAACATAGTTGGAGGGGTGCCAATGACTTCCAGGCACTCTATTCTTTATAATGCTATGCCACCGAATTCACACCTCTACTTATACCCCTAAAAATATTACAGGAAGACGAGAGATAGCGGATTGTCTACAGAATTTAATGTCATCAGTATTACTTTAAAGCCATAAAAAGAGGAATTTGAAAATATGTTTCTATTTATTGTAGCTAAACTAGTGAAGAATTTAAAAAATGGCACAACTACAATCTTCATTTCTAATCAGATCTGTAATCAACAAAAGGTATGCTAATACATTCAATTTGATATTAGAAATAATTTAACATTAATATCCGAGACTACATGATTAATATACATTAATAATATTATCAGAAATAGTTACTTCTTACGAATATCTGATTTGTCAAAGAAAAGCAACCTCCTCAACAATTTGATGATGCTAAACATTAGATAACAGCAAGGATATGATACAACACGAATCCAAGATCAGTATGTTAAAAAAAATCCAAACAGTTCCAAACAGGTTCTAACAATAATATAGACATGATATAACACATACCTAAGAGATACATAAATACATAAAAAAACATACAGCCCAGGCATTTTCTCAAGATAGGTAATATTTAGGATTCATTGCTTTTAGTTTCTTATTTGAATTCTAATACATGCAAAAATAGCCTATTGCTTTATGATGAACATTTTCACGTTTCATGTAAATATGACTGTAAAACCAAGAGCAAAGATTAATATTATCTGCTTAAATTTTGGAATGTATGAGAGCTGGTATAATGATCTAAGAAAAACTCCATGTAGAGCTGCAAACTACATCTTCAAAGAAACACTCAGCGATTTGCTTAAGTAATGCAAGAGACCTAACCAAACTGACCACATTGAATTGCAGCTCCTATCAGTAAGCAAACGCCTGCACCAAGCAAATACAATGTAAGTTTCACTGCTTTAGATTCTAATGCTCAACAACTAGAATAAAACAAATACATCGCTTCAGCAAAAATGATTCAATCTAGAAAACATCTACAACCAGATGAGCATTACCTAATCACATATACCTAAAGAAGCGCTCATAGAAGACCAGAATGCTGATGAAATCATAAGCATGTGTGATTGCGTTAACTACTCGTATAAAGCAGCACTGCACGATTTAGCTAAGGAGTTCAACAGAACAAACGTGATTGAGAGATACAATCATAAATCAAAAAAGACATCAGGAGCCAAATGAAATGCGTGCTATATTTTCATTCAAGGCAAAAGCAAATAAATAAATGAATGTAGTTACAATGACAAGTGATAGAAATATAACATTTCAACATAGAAAAACAAAATATATAGCAAAGTAATCAGTGGTTAAATGAATGAGAGAACTAACCCATCACAGATAACATCCTTACCAAGCAAAATGATACAAACACTGCTATACAATAACTCTGTTAAACGAGCTCGCATATGCAGAACCAAAGGGCGAACAAAATGACTGTCTGAAAATAGAATTTATTAATTCACACTCAAATTAATGATCTTATGGAACAAGGCTTTACCACTCTTTTTCAAACATATAGAGCTATAAACATAATTATATAAGTATACAAGATTATCACAATATATTATATACAATCATTTTCTTGATAATTGCCATTAAGAATCAACAGCAGTGTTATTATTTAAACCTATATAACATCAATATCCAGTCCTTTTCATCTAATCTAAAAAAATAAGACCAAGACTAACACAGTGCAGATGACATGTAGTGAATAGCATACTATATCAGTCATTCAGACAGTTGAAGATACACTACACTCAAGGAATTATTAAAAACAAGAGTAAAGCAGCACACATATAAAAATCGGAGCACACCTCTGCAAAAAACACATCAAGAATCTTTTACCTAACTTAATGTATACCAACCTAACTTATCCTAACCCAAACCTAATGATCCTAATTTAATCTTCGCCTCACTTCTCAGAATACTCAACATCAAAACTTTTCATTAATTAACTAAGCCACATAATTAATCACAGCAATTAAATATGCCACATAATTAATCAATGAATTAACTAAGTCACGCAATTAATTACACAAATTAATTACATCGTGTGATTAATTATGGCCTCTAATATATTATTTTCATTACAATGTAGGAAAAGGATATAGCTGAATATGAGAAACACAATTACATTGGAAAAATCATTTATTATAAATCATTTTGGTACATATGTCATTTTCACTCAATGACACCTGAATGTTTCAACTCCTGTATAATCATTGAGATTTCTTTTGAGTGATCTCTTTTGTAAGCTGCTTGTGAGCACATTAACAAACATAGATGATTTACCAGTGAATTTGGATATTCATAAGAAAATTACCTTAATGTATCCTTCTCGATGTTGACACTGTCCAAGCACTTTAATTCACAATGTCCTCCATTCGGTTTATTATTATTATACTCAGATGAGACGATGACATCTCTTCCATTGTAGACACACTTATTTTTTCTTGAATCTAGAATAGCTTTACGAGCAGATGACCAATTATAATTTTTTTTATCTATGGACGCTCTTTAACTGCTGTGGTTCTCAGCGTCCCATTCTAAACTGGACGTGAAATACCGCTTAATTTTGCTCAGAGGCCTCTCTATCAGGCTTGACTTTACTTCACTTCCGAAGGAAGCCACGCTAAGGATTTTTACGCCCGAAAAAATCCATCGTCCTCTGCCTGGTAAGAACCCGCGACCTTGGGTATATGAAATTATCATGGTTAACCATTACACCACAGAGGGCGACCCCCATTTTCACTAGCTGAATCAGTGCCATCATCAGACGTCGACATTGTATTAGGAAGGCAAATCTCATCATGATCTAATCTCTCAATATCACAAATTCCAGGATGTGATTTAAGTCGAGAAATAGATGTATTTCTTAATCTTTTTCCGCACACTCTACACACAGCATATCTCTTCTTTCGCTTCATAGTGCTATAGAAATTAAGCTTATCATTGGCTCCATGTAGGGGTCTCCGAGGATATTTTTGCATATTTAGAGCACTCTAGCACCAATATAAACTATCGATGACCAACTGATATCTGAGACAGAATATTAAAAACACTCATATTTGTATGTAATATTTTATGTTGTAATCATCACAAGCACCAATGTGATAATAGACTAAGCGAATCCTATTTTATCTTATGAAATAAAATATGCACATTACAAATCAAAATCATATGATTCTACCTATACATCTAAGTGAACATATACAGTGTAGCACAAAATTGTATTAAGTTCACTGACAAAGAATCCTTAATTGATACATTAATAATAACAGGCAAATCTTATTTTTCATTGCCCAACATCATTTACATAAGAATACCATAATATGGCTCCACGATTTCCAAAATCTGGCGCTTTCATCGAGCAAGAAAATTGACTTATAATGGCTAGGGCCTTGAATTTTGAAAGTCATGGAGCCATATTGTGGTATTCTTTGTCATGTAAATATTGTGCACTGAAAAATAGAAATTGTCTGTTATTATCAATGCATTAAGGATTCTTTGTCAGTGAACTTAATACAATTTTGTGCTACACTCTGTATGTTCACTTAAATGTATGGGTAGAATCGTATAATTTTGATTTGTAATGTGCATATTTTATTTGATACGATAAAATAGTATAGTCTAGTCTACCATCACATTGGTGCTTGTGATGATTACAACATAGAATATTACGTATAAATATGAGTGTTTTTAATATTCTGCCTGAGATATCAGTTGGTCATCGCTAGTTCATAATGGTACTAGAGTGCTCTAAATATGCAAAAACATCCTGGGAGATCCTTGCATGGAGTCTATGACAAGCTTAATTTCTATAACACTATGAAGGGAAAGATGAGATATGCAGTGTATGGAAATAGATTAATGCTATTCTGGATTCAAGAAGAAATGTCTCTACAATGGAAGGGATGTCATCATCTCATCTAGTATAATGATAAAGAGAATGGAGGACATCGAGGATATATTCGATCATTTTCTTATGAAGATCCAAATTCACTGGTAAATCATCTATGTTTCTTAATGTGCTCACAAGCAGTTTACAAAAGAGACCACTCAAAAGAAATCTCCATGATTATACAGGAGTTGAAAGATTCAGGTGTCATATAGTGAAAATGTCATGTGTACCAAAATGATTAATAAACAATTTTCCCAATGTAATTGTTTTTCTCATATTCAGCCATATCCTTTTCTTACATTCTAGTGAAAATAATATATTCGAGGTGGTCTATAATTAATCATGCGATGTAATTACGTGACATAGTTCATTTATATATTTAATTACGCAACATAGTTAATTGTGATTATGTGGCGTAGTTAATTAATGAAAAGTTTTGATGTTAAGTATTCTCCTAAGAAGTGAGACGAAGATTAGGTTAGGATCATTAGTTTTGGGTTAGGCTAGGTTGGGAAGGTTAGTTAGATTAGGATCATTAGGTTTGGGTTAGGATAAGTTAGGTTGGGATAGGTTAGGTAAAAGATTCTTGATGTGTTTTTTTCCCCCAGAGGTTTGCAATGATGTTTATGTGTGTGCTGCTTTACTCTTGTTTTTGAATAATTTCTTGAATGTCTGGTATAGAATGTTATTCACTACATTTCATCTGCATTGTGTTAGTCTTGGTCTTATTTTTTTTTTAGATTGGATTAAAAGGACTGGATATTGGTGTTATATAGGTGTAAATAATAATACTGCTGTTAATTCTTAATGGTATTTATCAAGAAAATGTTTATATACAATACAGAATAATCTTGTAAATTTATATAAATTTGTTCATAGAGCTACTTAGTTTGAAAAAGAAGTATTATTGATTTGCGTAGTTAAAGCATCTTTCATAAGATCATTGATTTGAATGTGAATTAATAAATTGTATTTTCAGACAATCATTTTGTTTGCTCTATGTTTTTGCATATGCGAGCTCATTTGACAGAGTTCTTATAGTGCAATGTTTGCATCATTTTCTTGGTGAAGATGTTGCTGAGAACCACAGCAGTTAAAGGGCATCCATAAATAACATGCCATTTATTTGTAATGGTTAGTTCTGTCATTCATTTGACCACTGTTTATTTTGCAGTTTATTTTGTTTTTCTTTGTTAAAATGTCATATTTCTACCACTTGCCATTGTAACTTAATGTATTTATTTACTTTTGCCTTGAATGAAGATATAGCACACATTTCATTTGGCTCCTGATGTCTTTTTACTTTCTCCATATGCACCATGTACATAGTGTATAGAGAAAGTATTGCACTCCACCAAAAAATTTGATACAGAGATTTCACCGGAAATATATGTTTTAGGGTCCCCAATATCCAAAAAAAGCATTTTCACAAAAAGGTCCATGTATGTGTGTGTGTGTGTCCGTGTGTCTGTGAACACGATAACTCAAAAACGAAAAGTAGGTAAAATACCAAACTTGGTATTTAAGTTTAGTATCTTCCAGGGATGCGACACTAAGATTTTGAGAAAAATTCCCCCACCCCCAACTATCCTTTACATGGAACTTTTTTCGAAAATTTTTATTTTCTCAAAAATGGCTCTAACGATTTTGATTAAAATTTTGTATATTAAAGATATTTACCTGACAAATAAAATGTATATCTTGAATTTTCTGGGAATAGCCTCTGAAGAGTAGTTTCTTCTGGATGAATTTTACTAAATTTTGAATAACTGCTAAACCGTAAGAGATGGACAAAAACTTACTACACAAAAAATGTAGAACACATTAAAACACACAATTTATGTTATATACATTTTTTTCGTGGAGTTCGTCGTTTTTGTGACATTTCTTATTTTTGGTTTCTGCTATGAAAAACGTATACCTTTCTCATATTTTAACTTGTCAACTCCTATCCATATAGACAGAGGAACTTCATTGACACAGCAACCAGCTTTTGACTATCACTTTAACCTACGGTTTCCCTTATTTCGCTTCTACTTACAACATAACATTAATCTTTGCTCTTGGTTTTACAGTCATATTTACATGAAATGTGAAAATGTTCATCATATAGCAATAAGCTATTTTTGCTTGTGTTAGAATTCAAATAAGAAACTAAGAGCAATGAATCCTAAATATTACCTATCTTGAGAAAATACCTACGCTGTATGCTTATTATGTATTTATGTATCTCTTAGGTATCTGTTGTATCGTGTCTATGTTGGCCTATCCGACAATGAATGAAGTGGGTGAAATGACACTCAAATAAATTAGTGAAACATGTAACTTAAAGTAACACGGCATTTGTCTTCTGAGGATAACAGAAAACCTTGAAAACTCTTTATCCAGGTAACTCGCCCTAACCGAGATTCAAACTCAGAACCTCTTGAATGTGAGGCAGATATGCTACCCTACACAATCAAGGCAGAACATTATTTTTTGTTGTTTCACTTACTTCATAGTGGTGACTGAACCAGCCAAGTACTATCTTGCACGATGGTCTCCAACTGAACACTCCATTACTTCATATGATGGCCTGTATAGCAGTGGATGAGAAAAGGGCAATAGTTTTGTCCACTCAACCCTTTGCACATATACTGTGCAAATTTTTCATGTCCAGTTCTAAAAAAGGATAATAGATATAACTACTTCCCGGATAATTTTTCATACGATTAAGGCTCTATTTTATCATTATGCTACCTGCAGCAAAACTTGGGAACAGTGTGTTTCCATCTCTTAATGGGGTGCAAGATGACATTACATTCAGAACACAATATTCTTTCTTGTTCTCAGCAGACCCTCATTAAATAATAGTTGAAGAAGGCCTCTGTATCATTGAGCTAAACCCACAGATTTAACATAATACTTGGACAAGCAATTTCTAAAATTTTATAACTGGCAAGAATATTGCCAAGGACAAACAACCTTCCTACTTGCACTGCAATTAATTCTGCTAGATTGCATCCGCATGTCTGTAGAGCTATAAAACCCAAAAGAAACCCAGGTCTTCTAAAAAAAAAAAAAGACCAGTTGTTAATCATTCCCATGCTATTTTCTGTGTAGCTTGTCTGGGTATTGTTTGCTGAGGTTGGCCATGATTGGAACAAATGAAGCACATGTTGGCTGCTATGCAAGAAGCAATAGGATTCTTAAGTCATTTGCTGTTTCTGTCTGCTTGAGCACGCGCAAGGGCAAACCTTTGGATTTATAAAAATTACTCACCTCCTCCTGTCACATGTTATAAAGAGTCCCCAAATTTTCATCCTAACACAGCCATGAATTTTGAACTACCTCAGAGGGATAGTTTAACTATTTAACGCCTGTCAAACAAAAAATACTACAATCAACCCATCAATAGCAATGGCACCTGATACAAACAGTAATTCAACAGCTAGCAATGCGGGGAAGGGTCCACAAGACAATTGTCCTACTCAATAAAGGTAAGTGAAGTATATGAAACAGTTAACCACATTAATCAATCTGATTAGCCTTCACTGTAAGTAACAAGTGAGTCAAAAAAGTATGAACCGGCTGCGCAGTATTTTGCTTGTCTGCATCCTCGGCATTCATAACTGTCTGCCGCTACCATAGAAAGGCACAGATGAAACCATACAACATTTTTAAAAGTATTTTTCAAAATTTTACTTACCAACTTTGTGAAAGAAGATGCTGAAACGCCACCATTATTGTCCATAATTTTGACACATTTTAGGAAGCAATACCACTTGCATAGTTCATTGATAAATGCTGGCAATTTCCTGGCAGATATTTTGTTTTAATTCTTCCAGGATTTGTGGGTTTGTCTTGTACATTTTAAGTTGCCCCAGAAATAGAAATTGCAGGGATTAGATTGGGGGGCTACAAATTTCTACTAATAATTCTGTTCTGAAACACTTTCAATTGTCCTCATCGAAAAATTGACTGTATGAGCTTTTGCAGAGTCTTGTCGAAAAAAGCAAAAAGATGCTCCCTGTCTGTTAATTGTCTAAAAAAGAAAGGGGGACAAAATTGTATTCAATTTTAATAAGGGGCTACTTCATGAACAATAGTAGGTTTTTCAGAGCTCTAATAACAATTACTTTGTGTATACACATATCTATGAAGGTGGAACTAAGCCCTGTCTGCAAAAAATATTAAATGTGGGTCAATTTTGCCATTGTATACACTATGGAGAGTCCACTCACAAAATGTGCATCTATTTAAAGAATTATCTAGTTGAAGAACATGTGCCACAGTTATTTTATACAGTGTTAACTTCAGCAATTTGGTACCTCTTCGTACAGAGCCATAAAAAATGCCTACCTTTGTGAAACACACCCCAGTGATTTTTGGGGGGAATTCTCCAAACGATGATCAATGTCGTCTAATGTTTTTTGGTAAGAACCGTACGCCATCTATTTCTTAGCCTGAGTACTTCCTGTGGCCTGAAATATATTGTAAAATTTGTAGATTTTGGTATGGGCTGGATATCTTACTTTTATTTGATGAGCTGAGTTAACACATACAAATCACAAATAAATACATGCTGTGCAGTAGAAAACAAATGCTGAGCCGCAATGGACTTTGTGACTAAGTACATGACAAAATAATAAATCACTCGTAATAGGTGAACTACACCATATCGCTTGTCCACTCAATACGGCACTTCCACATCAAAGCAAAACTGCATCAGAAGTGTGACCTTGTTTATAGCAGCAGTGCAGAATCATGTGTCCACCCGACAAACATAAAAACACCGTGCAGCTGGTTCTAAGGTTTTTGATTTTCACAATATTATAGTACCACAAGATGGAGAAATATCAGACACAGGGATAAATTTGCACGGGAACAGGATATTTCTTTTCTTACGTTGGTATCACAAAATGCCAGCTGCTACACCGCGCATGCGTAGTACTTTGCACATTTTCAAGCAGATTCAGATATATGTTGTCCATTTGGAAGTTTAGACTGTGGTGCAGAACAATTGTATACTGCAACGAAAACTATTAGTTATCCTTACGTGAATACTTTCGCCATTGTACTAGAGACGAAAAAATATGTAATTATAATTTCCTTATAATTTACTTATTTGAGTGTTAAGAAGGAAATGTGAGGGAAGTTTTTCATTTATCTCAATTGTAGCAGTAAACTATTTACAGTTTTCTACATACATTGAGGGAATATGAGACAATGCCACAGACTTATAAAAGGAAGCTTGGTGCTGTTCTGAGATGTAATTGTGGTTCTCAAAATCTTGAAACCAATGGAGGGGGAGAAAGTTATGATAGACTACCTCTCAAGCCACATTTTGCTGAGAGTGACTGATAAATGTGAGAAGAATAAAATCTCTTTCATTTTCTTGCCGCCAAACAGCACTTATATGTAGGTTGCTTCAGACCTTTGAAAGCTGCATCACGGGCAGTCATTACCCAATGGAAGAAATGCTCCTGTGGACCAATATCAAAAGATGCATTTCCCTCACTTTTGAAGCAAATTCTTCAAATAATCAGCAACCGAACTTAAAAATGCATTCTGTACAGTGGGATGATTCTGTTTGACCCTGAAAGAGTCCTCAGAAAGTTGCCCGATTGAGAAAATTCTAGAAACAATTCTCTGGAAGACTGGTCTTCAAATTTTGAAGAGATGCTTCAAGATGTTTGATATGGAGCAAAAAATAGACAAATGCCCAATGAAAGCAAAAATTAGATGTTGCTCCAGGAAAATCCATTTTGAGAAATAGACATAATGCTGAATAAGTGCCTGAATTGCCTGTAAATAATGCTGTATCACCATTAGCAAAGAAACAGTCATAACAGAGGAAGCAGTTCTAGAAATGTTTTTGTACTTGTTGATTATCCACATGTGATTGGAAGGAAACAGCTAAACAGGCAGTTTGTCGGAATCTTAACAGAAGTGGGCACAAATGAAGTGAATGTCAGATTGCTGCATCCATATCTTTGTTTATTTTTCCAGAGATTCCAGAAGATACTGCAGACAAATACAAAATTATAAGTGTTGCCAACCCCTAGAGAAGAAACTGGTAAGTTTTTATTCACCGAGAACATGTAGATTTGAGATTTATGTCACGAGTATATTTTTTGAATATGTGTGTCAAAGTTTTTCTACACATTCGCATATGCTTCTGAAGTGTAAATATTTTGTAGGCATGTGTACATCTTTTTCTAAACATGTAAAAAAGATTTCTACAAATGTTCATTTTTTTAAAAAAGATGGCGAGTGGCTGAAATTACCCCATTACTGAGGTAACATCAGACAGTTTTATTTGTTAGGATTTGGTTACTTATATCATATTTTCGGTTCATATTCTTTGATGAGATTATTCTTAATCCCATCTTACAGTAAGTTATTTTTTATTTCTTTTAGAAATTAAAAGTTACTTACCTACTTCTGTTGTTTTAAAATGTAATGTTTAATTCAATGAACTAGATTAAAATGCTAATACATAAATATTAAACCTTTTTTCATCAGATACAGAATGCATAAAAGATTTGCTTTTAATTTTTGAAAATTATTTACTGAAAGGTTGCCAAATAAAACCATGAAAACCAATTTTCTGCTATAAGTAGGTTGAACAAATCTATGATAAAAATTTCATCCAAGATGTTGAAATATGAAGAAATTTAAAACCTTATCTTTACGAAAAATTATAACAGAGTAATAATAAAACAAAAAAGAAACAAGACATATTTCAAGTTTTATCTTTTTATTGTTAGTTCTCTTTTATACATAAGTATCAATTATACATTGTACTGTCTTGTTTTAAAGTGAATAAGACAACAAAGAGTGAAATCACTTGCCTTACACCATATCAGTAAGCTTTTCCCAGCAGTATAATGCAAGAGATAGATAAGATCACATTTCCGTAAACCAGTCAACATAAATCATTCAGCAGTCACATAGTTTCATAAGATTCATTATGAATACATGAATTAAACATAATTTAATGTTAAAACATGTGTGTAAAGATAGTGATATATACATACACACATACAAAGCACTTTTCATTTCAAAATAATTACACCTTTTTATAAGTCTCTGTGCAGGCAATTAGATTCTTTATGATATTTGCATGCAGAGTAAACCAATGAGTGAACCATTATGGTATTATTGGTACAAATTTAATTTTATTGGTTGAACTCATTCTGTTCAGGACATGACTGCTTAATAATGCAATATTTAACTTCTGTGTAATTTATCACAATAAACTGACTGAAGTGAAATAATAAATCCACTATGTACAGGTCATAAAGAAGAGTTAGGAATGCTATGACCAGAACTGCTTGAATCTAAAAAACTTGTTGAGCATTTATTACAGTCTGTACACAAATAATCCACATGCTAAAAACGAATATTTCCATTTGCAAGAGGCATGGGTAAACATCAGCTTTGCAAAATCAGATGAATATAAAAAATAATTGTAATATATGCAACAAGTGGATAATCTTAATGGCACAAATAATTGTAATTTTCACGTGTCATGTTAAGATTACAAATTAGATACTTTTATGCAACCTTAGCATTATAAGCTGTAGAAAATAAGCAATTAAATAGTTCAGTATCCAAAGCTGACATTTTTGAGGCATTTTCATATGCTTGTAAATTACAAACAAACTTTTTTATTATTTGTCATTTGTCATTACCTGGCATGTTGAATGATAAACAAGACAACCACTTCCAAGCATTCTCTTCCTGAGAGGTGAGCATGTGCTGCTGATTGTGATGCAGCCTCTTATCAGCACAGTATGGTAAGTAATTATAAATTAAATTCTTAATTATTCTATATCATTTATAGAAGTTTTGCACCTTCATTGCTCAGAGAAAAGATGATCACATAATGGTTTTATTTTTTCTCAAAGTGAGACAATTATGCACAGTACTAAATGGAGTAACATGAGAGAGTGTAACATAATAATGGAGTGGAGTGCAGGTTCTGAGAGTAAACAAAGAAAAATTAACATTGTCAACTTATTAAAGCTATACAAATGACATTTGTCTTTATCAGCAGAGACACTTTTATTTGTGATTTTCTTGGGTTCTTCCTCATTAAATATATTATTTTAAAAGTCAATTTCCTATTAACTCATAGAGTATTTCATTATTCATAGCCCCAACTATTTTTTATTCAGTACAGATTTCTAGTGAGAAAATCATTTGTACTTTACACTTCATCAGCACTGACAATTTACACTTCATCAAGAACCTGATACTTAATAAAGGATAACAATGTAATACATAAATACAGCTGTATTTCCTGTTTCACATTTTTGGGAGTTAATGGCTCATTTAAAACTGTTAGTATATGGAGAAACTGTAGAATATGATGCTATAATTTTACTATGATGGAATTGCTCATAGTAAAGGAAACCTCAACATGGAATCAATCTAACATTGTTGAACATATAGGATCTGTCAATTCAATATGCAGTCAAAGAATAAAGCATAACTCTTCATCATTCTTATACCTTAAAATAATGAACAATTCAGACAAGCTTAAATAAAGAATCTGCAGAAAACTCACCACTTGGACAGTTGCAATCAAGTTTACAGCCACAATCACAAGGCACTCAGAGAAGTAGCATTCAACAGAGCAAAGCAGAATATAGCAAGGAACACAAACATACAATAAAGATGCAGAAAAAAATGGGTTTAGTCAAGAAATGATAGGAAAATATCAAAATGTAGAAGAAAAAATTTATCAAACACATCACAATATTATCCAACACAGCAGAAAAGATGAACTTCAGAAAATTCACATAACATCTGAAATCTTTTTACTTTCAAAAGTTGTTTAACAAACCATATAAAATCATGAAATTCAAGTAAAAATGATTGCATACCTAAAAAGTTGGGAATGCAGAAATTACAATAAGATGTGCACTGGGAAAGCTAAAAGAAATACAGACTAAAATAACAAAAATAAACCAAATTTGGCAATTGCATGACACTTTTGAACCCAAACTTTGAAATAAAGTTATTCAAAACAGCCCAGAAACCTATAGAACGAGAAGTTTGGAAAAAGATATACATTAAAAATTTGAAAATTGGATAATGAATTTTTATATGCTAAAAGACCAACAGAGGATACTCCAGTTACAAATGAATGATATTCAAAATATCTGTCAACAGGCTGCTGATGATACAAGCATAAGCTCACAACACATGTATTAATAAATAGTTGAATGAAAGAATTAAAGATGTTTAACCTGACTCTAAATAAGTACATATAGATCATGGGCTGTTTTACACCTAATTTCTTTTTGTCAGAAGAAGATAAAATTATATGCTGGCTATTGGAGAGTTGGCAACTAAAATCACTAAAACATTTCAACCAAGCCCCCTCTCTACTGATGCTGAGAAATAAATAAAGCAACTCAGAAAGCTGATTAAAATAGAGAGAACTAACCAGACAAAATTAGATCTGAAAATGACATTAATAATGAATTATTTTTCAGATATTTTTTTTGTCTTAGAACCAACATTGAACTTTCCTTGGCTTGATTCTGGGCATATAATACAAGATATAAAATGCAACTTTTGGACTTATACTGCTTTCCCAGCACCGCTCATTGGCATCCATATTTGCTGGCATACAAATTGTGCTAGTGTTGAGTTTGTTACATTTTAACATCAAATCACATTCATTCTTCAAATGTACCTTAGGGATTCTACGGGCTAATTCTAAACAGATATACTCTCATGTTCCAGAGAGGACTCAAACCCAAAATACTACTTTAGGAGTCTAAAAATAGTTTTGGCCCAAAGTGAAATTTGGTGTCATTTTCAAGCATTAAAGTTTGAGTGGTTGACCTTTTGTTTGGCATTGAAAGGAATGAAAGAATGTCAGTGACATCATGCTAAACATAAAGCCAAAAGCTGATAACTTTATTGCTAATGAAAGGGCTCTAATATCACTTTGTGCCAAAACCATTTATTTCTGAAAAGGAAGTACCCTTAACCAACTAACCTTGCAACCTGAATAAAATCCAATTTTGAAAGAGTGGGGTTTCCTCTTTAGTTGCGCCACTCTCAAATAGACAGTGAATAAATTTCTCTGTTGGAATTTTGACTTTCTGCTTATTGTGTCAAAATTTAACAAAATATCTCCCATTGGCCTGTAACTAAACAGACATAAATGTAAAATATCATTTAAGTATTTTCAGCAATCTTTCTTTTTATTTTATGGTTAATATGGTACAAGCCTTTGTTTGCTTTTTTCTGCATTTATGTCCCATAACTTCTGTATTTATTGGATGTCTTTGTTTTGTTTATTTTTTCTTTCTTTGGTGTCGAAATATACATTCATTATTGCCTTCATACTTTTTATACTTGAAGAATAACAGGAAGCAATTCCAATTAAACAAAAATCTCACCAAAAGCCAAAAATAAAATTTTGGACTTATGGGTTTGGAATTCATGCTGTTATTTTTGCTTAGTTTATAGATTATAAGTGTACATACTTAAAACATCTAACTACAACTACTTTCTCCACTTATTCTGCAAATCACCTATTTTTGCTAAAGATTCTTCTTCTTTATAGTTCACGCTAATCGAGATTAATATTAGCAGAATTGGTCTTATTACTTAGTGCCTTGCAAGCAGAAGAGAAATAAGGGAATACACTAGAAAGCAATAGTCCACTCTTTTCAAAGCTGTTACAATGAGATGACTTTGAAATTCAGTTCTCTTAGTAAGGCCAGGACTAAAATAAAATAAAAATGAATGACAACTTCCCACCTGAGAAACGTATACGTATTTTGAAATTGAAACCAATAACAAGGAATGGTTAACTCAACACAAAAGAGACACAGTGTGTGACAAGTGTGATTTAACGAGATGTACATTTTTTGTGTAGTAAGATTTTATCCATCTCTTAAGGTTTACCAGTTATGCCAAAGTCATCCAGAATTAGGGTTTCCATATGTCCTCATTTTTGCGGACATGTTCTCAATTTGCAAGTAAAAGTTGCTATCCACAAACAATTTTAAAAATTTTTGATTGGCCACAATTTGTTGAGTTGAAGCAAAATTAATCATTTATTGTTATAATTATTTATATCCATATAGACAGCAGAGAAATCTAGCTTTCATATGTTGGCACAATTCTTCTAGATATAGGTTTGCTAACCTGTCTATAACCTTATTTCCATTCTGGATTGATTTTTGTTTTGTCTTTAACCTGCTTAGTATCATTATTTCCATTCCAGTTCATCTTTTGCTTTTGTTCCTCTTTATCATGCACTTTCGGGTACACATGCATTAGATACAAATTACTCTCCAGAACACAAAAAATAGTCAAGAGATGAGTTAATTTTATTTATAAACATTTATGTATCTAATTATTTATTTGTTGAATGCACCTTAAACATAGCGGACCTGAGCCACTTATGGTTATTGAATGCAACTCTCTTGGCAAATTATCACTGGTCTAATACTTTTCTGGTACAATCTTATGTTTATTACAGATATTCTTCAAAGTGCCAAAAAGAAAATGCAGGTTTACAGATGATCTTCATAAAAGATTTTTGTCTTTTTGCCATGGATGGGAAGATTCTGAAGCAGAGTGTATGCCTTGTCCTGGCAATGTCGTATCCATGGCATAGCATTGTGCCAAGACTTGAAGTCAGACAAGCACTGTAAGAATGTGAGAGGCGTAAATTCATGCAATAAAGTGATGAATTATTTTGTAAAAACAAATGCGGACCTCTATGACAGTGTCTATGCTGCTGAAGGTTCTCTTGCATTTCATGTTGTAACTCACCATAGTTTGTACAATTCAATGAATTACACTGCTGTTATTGAAGAATGTCTTTCCTGTTTCTGCAATAGCTGCTCAAGTGTTGCGTGCTAAAACCAAAACCGAAACCATAGTGAACTTTGTGTTGGCACTGCATTTCGTGGAAACTGTGCTAAAATCATTAGAGAATATTCCCCTTTTTATGTGCTTCTGCAGATGCAAGCAATTATCGGGCATAAATTATTTCCTATACTGTTGCATTATTTTGACTACCAAAATGGTGGCTTGTGTGTTAAAATTTTAAATGTTAAAGCAAAGAAAATGAAACAGCTGAAACAATAGCTAATTATATTAGTGAAAATTTACATAATTTTGGACTTGAGAACAAGCATGTGGCCTTCAAAGGGAATAGCTGCTGTTTGGTGGTATCAATAGGAAATCAGCTCCTAAAATCCTCATTAGTTGGAATTGGTTGCCCAGCATGCCTTCTCAATAACTGTATACATCATGGTGTTGATCTCTTGAACTTAAGACTTGCAATCTCTTATCTTCAAAATCTACAATTACTTTTCTGTTTATGCTGTACAAGTGGAATCTTTAAAAGTATTTCTGTGAATTTGTCCACATTGAATATCAACAGTTGCTTTATCGCAGCAAAACCCGCTAGCAGACATTGCTCCCAGCTATTCAGAGGATTATCCAAATGTATCCAGCTTTCAGGTCATATTTTTTTGTCACACGATAAGCCTCCTGTTGTTTTGAAGAAGTTTTTTTTGAGATCCATTCAGTGAAGTATATCTCTGTCTATGGTCAGTGTGTTCCATTCTCACTTAAAGGAAAATTGTGCATGATAGAAACGGTAAAAAAGGAAGTGCAACCTCCTGTATTCTGTAGTGTAACTCCACAAATATAACTTTATACATAAAAGAAATTATCCACATGAAGGGAACAATTATGTAAAAGTACAACCAGTACAGCTATTTAAATATCACTTTTGCACAACTGTTTTCTAAATCTTCCTGATAGCATTTACATGAAACAAAATTTAGAATGCCAACAAGGAATTCTAAGGAAATCCAGGTTTACCAACATAAATGTGGTGGCTGTAATAACATAAAATATACATTGTCGTACAACACAATTTCCCATGCATCTTTATAATACACATCTGACTTGAAAATTCTTCTTGAAATACAAAACAACAACAACAACAATAATAATAATAATAATAATAATAATAATATCTGTGGTGCAACAGCTCATTTGGAGCCTGGGCCTACAACCTTCTGCTGAGCTCACACTCACATATGCAGGGCAGAGGTGGTCAGGCTATCAAGTTGGGATTACTGCCTATTGTACTTCAACATACTTGTATACTTGGGACTTAAAAATCAGCATCACCAGGGTGGGAATCAGACTCTGGGCTGCAAACCTGAGCTCTATGTTTAAGCCCACTGTGCTATAGTGCAAGAAACATTTTATTACAGTCCATATTACTATTTTCAAACAATGCACTTTGAGTCCTGGCATCCACCACTCTCCCAAATTGTTATATCATACTAAGCTGTTTTATTAGTTATTGTTGTAGAACTGACAGCATTATATTACTGTAATTAAAGATGGCATTGCGCAAGTTCATTAAGAAATGTTTTCTTTAAATAATTCATTCAAAATAATAAAACACTCGCTAAATCACTTCATTTCTTTTTCTAAGCACACAAATGCAACCTGAATTTCAATTATTAAAGAAGGAACGAGAGGAGTAGGTTAGGAAAGCATAACTGTACATAAAAATACAGTTTTACTGCTCCATTTCCAGCCCTGATGTTTTAAGAAGGTAAGGAAAGAGAGAGCAGATATTAGTCTTTTCAACCTATGGGTAAAGATTCTCAAATATGCAGTTAATGCAGATATTTGTTATATCTGCATTATAGAGAAGAATAAAATTGGTTTCATTTCATTGCCACCAAACAGCACTCATCTCCTACAGTCATTAAATGTAGGTTTCTTCCAACTTTGAATGCTGCATGGCAGCAATCCTTACCAAATGGAAGAAATGCTCCTGTGGGCCAATATCAAAAGATGCATTCCGTTCACTTTTGAAGGAAATTCTTAAAAAATAACAGCAACTGAAGAGGACAATATCAAAATGCATTCTACACAGTAGGATTAATTCCATTTGACCCTGAAAATGTCCTCAGAAAATTGTCTGGTGGAGAAAATTCTCAAAACAATTATCTGGAAGACTGGTCTTTGACTTTTGAAGATATGCTTCAGAATGTTCGATATGGAGTAATTAATAAAGCAAATGCCCAACGAAAGTGAAAGTTAGATGTTGTTCCACAAAAATTTAATTTGGACATCGATAAGAGAAATAGAGATAATGCTGTCAGATTTCTGCATCCATATCATGGCAGCAAATCTAGGTTTATTTTTCCTGAGTTTCCAGATGATGATACTGTACACAAATACCAAATTGTAAGAGTGTTGCAGACTTCTAGTGAAGAAAAGGGGATGTTTTTGTTCACAGAGAACTTGCTGTAGATTTAAGATTTATGCTATGAGTAGATTGTCATTATCAATAAAATATTTTCTGAATGTGTGAAGTTTTTCTAAACACTTGTCAAATGTTTTCTGAAGTGTAAATATTTTGTAGACATGTGCACATTTTTTCTAAACATGTAAAAAGAATTTCTACGCAGTTATTTTTAAAAAAGATGGTGTGTGTCCAAAATTACCCCATTAGAGGGAAATAAGGAACTTTGGACAGAAATTTAATGATCGTCCCAAATTACCCCATCACTAGGGTAACATCAAACAGTTTTATTCATTAGGATCTGGTTACTTATATTTTTTTATTCATGTTCTTTGTTCAGACTATTTTCAATGTCATCTCAAACATTTCATACTTCTTGTCGCGTGAATTGAATATTGTTTAGGAAGCTACATTACAGAATATTAAATATCCATCCAATATTACCCCCTCTTATGTTACTTCTTTCCTATAATGGGAGAACTGAAACAGTATGATAGATAACTCGAGAAAAACTTAATTCTCATTAGCAAATCTATAGCTTTGTGTGCATTGCTAGAAAAAAATTGTATGGTTCAAGATGTTTGATGTATACATGTAGACCATTCAACTCATATTTATTAGGCATTAACTAGAGATACTGCAATCAGTCTTCACTGCCTACATTACCAGCATGATGCAATTCTTCAATACATTTAGGCTATTTTCATGAATGAACAGGCCACTTCTTGGAATCAATACACCATCAGTAACAGACTATTTTGATATATAAATTGAGATACAAAATAATGACATCCATGCCATCTGAATGAAATTGAGAGGAACAAATAGAATTGTTATGTATCTTAGTGTGCATTTTTTGGTGCTTTAATGTTAGTTTAAGTAAAAGAAGAATTTATTACTCAAAATTACTGAAAGAAAAAAGCAAATTGATTCATTATTCAGGGTCCCTAATTATATTTACCTTTGGATATCTTCATTTAGCAATCATGTAAAATGTTGGCAAAGTGAAGATAATAGGGAAAGTACATACAGAATGAGAGAAAAACATACAAGAGAGAGATACTGGTAATAAATTTCTGTTCTACATATCCTCATAAAACTATACTATTATACTTGCTTACTTTACAAAGAACTACAAGTTCTTGTTTGATTATAAATTGAAAGATCCAAACAGAATTAATTTTATAATACCTTACAGTGAATGTAGCACATTGTGCATGTATGTCATATTATCTTTATTTAGAATCTATGTAGTTCTGTCATATTTTGGATCTGCATAGCAAAAATGTATCATGCATATACATAAATGAATTGAAAATGCAACATTTATTGTTATTGTTATTTGTCATTTTCGTGAATGATCTGTATGCCTTTTGCATGCATTCACTTCAGGACAGTCAGGTTTTAGGAATGCAAATATGCATACATCTTCATTGGAGATACTGTTGAAAAGTAATTCATGTAAAATACATACTACACAAATAAATACAGGTAGAGCATGGAAAGTTCTTTATGTTTATTCATGTTGTAATCTGAGAGACAGATTATTGGATGAAGAATTTTGAGAAACATGCCTGGAAGAAAAGGCCACTGAATTTAAATTTGGAAATTGTTTCCTTCACATTGGAAGAAGGTAAATAGCTCCAATAGTGAATAAGGTTTAGAAATTTCACTTATTTACTTTTATACATGTATTGTTAGAAGGTAACAAGAAAATGTGTTTTACATTAAATATCATATTAACACTATATTGGTAATGCTGTTATATTAACAACTTACCAAAATTATATGTTTTACTGTTAGAACAGTTGAAAAATTCAATGTTACAGCCGGGATTTGATGGTTAGAGCAACCACACAGAGAGCAGGAGATCCATGTTCAAATCCTGGTTGGTTCTAACAGAAAAAATCATTAATAGTTTCATATGATTAAAAAGTTGGAGACAACAATCTACTATCATTACTGATTATTATATGCTGCTGTTTAAAAGTATATAAGTTTAAAAGAACTGATCAGCAATTGAATACCAATTATGTGAAATAAGTTTTTAAAATCTGTGGGCAGCATATTTTTTTTGTGGTGTCAATTTTTTTTTATATCTTTAACTATGAACCAATTTATATACGTCCATCAAAACCAGTTTACATTGTATGTTCAATTCACATGTGCTTTTACACTTGTTTAGTTAAACAGTCATGTCCCTAATATCTGCATGTCTAGCAGGTTACAATTTTGTTTAATATCTTTTCATTTTTCTAATCTTAATTTCCCTAATAAATTAATTCTACAGATAAGATTTATTAATTTTCTTAACTGCAGTAAAACTGTGATTCAGTATGAGGACTAAGTTGTATAAGTCACCTTTATCTCACATTATTCATTTATAAAAATGTTATATGTTACAGAGACATTTTATTATTCTGAAATGAATTGGCATTACCAGCATTTAACATTTGTAAGTACTCACAGTGAACTCTCTTACTTGTTAATCACTATCTGATCCTGATTCAGAGAGCTGTAAGTCATCAGACAGAAGGTTTTCAGGCATAGAGAGAGAGGGTGATGCTGTTCCATTTAAATATCCTGAAAACATGCAACATTACAAGAATAATTAACATCAGATCTTTACTGCTGTTTTTAGACATTTAGGAGAATCGGAATACAAAGGTATCAAATTCACTATTAGTCTATTAATCATTTTTTACCCATTTTAAGTTTAAAAACTACAATGTTCACTTTGAATGTTTCACAACCCTTACTCAGCTAATCCAAATTTTAAAAAAAGTTATTTTCAAAACTTTCTAAAATATTCCAGAAAACAGTTATACTAACATATGAACTAAGGCTTTCACAGCCAGTGTCCATCTAAAATAAAATGTCTTCCGGGCTTGTAGGCCATAGTTAAAAAGGAGGATTTACTCCTGAGATTTGCTCAATGCAGTTGAGCATAGTCTACAAGCCTGGAATACATTTTGCTTCAAAGTTATACTAATGTTAAATAGTTGCAGAATGGCATGGAATCATTAAATTACACAAACAAATTAAATAAAAAAGGTGCCCTTTTAGTGCCATTTGTTTGTCACTTTTAATGTGAATGGTTATATTATTATATTTGGAACAGTAGCTCATTTAGCAATAATATTTACCCATTTACAGTATGCTTTAATCAATGTTTTTTCCAGTGCTTTTGGTTCCAACATTTACTATTCAATTAAACTTTTAAACTTTAGGGAGATATGGAATATTGCTGATTAAATAAAAATGTTCACCTCCAGCCAGGAATCAAACCAAAACCTAGATTTAGACACCAGCATACCATATGCAATAGAGGCAATCATAACTTTATTTAAATCCCAGTATACCTAAACTTCACTACCCATTAAATGCTTACTTCGCAGCATATGTGAAGCCATATTACAGTTGGTGTTTCATTTGCTGGCGTTCATGGAAATGAAATTTAAACAATTATTTTCTTTTGGTTGAAACAAAACTGTGTAGCACCTGAAACTATAATCTGATAAGAAACACAAATACTACATATGTAAAAGCTTGTACTGTTTATAATTTGGCAAGTACTTTGATTTAATTTTTCTACAAATATTAGGGCTTAACATAAAACAAAATAAAGAAGCCAGCTGGTTACTGAAATTCTCTGTCGAGGCTGGATGAAAATAATTGCTATGCTGTATTAGTGACACAAATAATGGTACCAAAACAAAGCTTACTCTTTGAAATTTGGGTGCATCTTCTGCAAAAGATTTTGATTTGCTTTTATTAAAATTGTTATAAGAAGTGATATTGTTGGGTCTGGTGCATTATGCTGTTGCACTGAGAAGTGTGAGCATAGCATGGAATAAACAGCTGATCAATATAGGGTCATGATTGTTAGTAGTACTGTGTTGTTGAAGCATTATGCATGTTCTCATTATATAACCATTCCATTTATTGGTTTTAGTCTCAATTCACTATTACAACTTCAAACTTTATCTCTTATGATTAAATCTGCTATAGCCTACAATCATTCAACATTTTTACTTGTTTAGTTCACTTTCACAATTTAACAATATCTCAACTAGCCCTATTCCCAAACTCATTTGGAAACACATTTATACAAACCCTCGTGTGTATGCACTTGTGTATCTTATAAACACATGCTCAACAATTTTTAAATGTGAAAGGTGCCAAAAATTGGAAAACATTTGGTAATAAATTATATTTTTTCTTCCTACCGAGCAAACCTCCTCCTTGTGCCACAGCTGATATCAGCTCAGATTATATGGATTATTAGATCCATATTTAACTCATTTAGAAGCAAAGTAAGAAAAAAAAACTGCTTACCTTAGTAGTAAATTACTATGTATGGATCAGAATCAAATATGTATTTATGCATGTATCTCTCTATTCCAGTTTTCAAAATCGGTTTTATTATAATGCAACATTTACGATCACCCAAGCCAGCAATGCATGCATGCAACACCCCCGCACCCACACACACACCCCCCTCAACAAATTAGCTTGTAAGGATTACAAATATACTTTAGAATATGATTTTTTAACTTAAAGATGGGTACTGTTTTACACCATGCTATCAAACAATTTAACAAGTGTATTTAAAATCAATGGAGCTTCAAAGAGGCTGTATCAACCACCAGTTCAAAGAGGCTGTATCAACCACCAGTTATTAAACATTAATATATACAAGAAGACATTTAGAAAGATGAATAATTTCATCAGCTATATAACATAATAATGCTGGCACATGATACTCTTAAGTTATGCATAATGTTGGTTTTAGTAGACTGCATTTCACATAATTTTTCATTTAACATTACATATATCATAGGATTTAATTACCAACTCCATTTTTAATACTACACTGGAGAAGTGGAACAAATGTTTTGGGAGCTATTTGTTCCCATCAACAGTTCCTGGTCAACTGTCATCATCCCTTGTGCTGGTCAGTCACAAAATCCCTCACACTTGATTGTAATTTTAAGTTAATTTTTTTGATTAGTTGGTAAACCCTTGAATTTCCCAAGAACAGCAAGTGCTTGCTTATTTTATTCAATGAGTATGAGAAACCAAAACTATGAATGCTCCAACTTTATAGCTATATTTTATAGGAAATATTGTTACAGTGTTATATTATGTTTGAACCTCACTTACATATTCACTCTATGTTTTTTGCAGATACATGTATGCTAAATGTTTGGACATCAAACTTTATCCAATAACATTTAGTTCAATTTTATGCTTTTTGGTTATACATTTTCTGATTAATATGTCAAATTTTTCTAATCCCGTAAGGAATATATTAATTTACTTACTCATTTATATGTAATGCAAAGTTTCCATGTACTGTGGACTTGCTGTTGCAGCACATGCAGTAGGCATACTGGGTGAAGCATCAATATATTGTGAGTATATTATTACTATCAACAATACAATTGGGCAAGCTCATTCTTACCCAGGTGGTAATTACTCATGATGACAGTGATAGTTTGTTTAATGACAAGTGTTCTCAATGTGAAATTACATAATTTCCAGCATTGCAAAGCCTAATTGATGATAGTATTTCTATGATCAATAGAACATTAGTTAGTGTGTAAATGTCTCGAAATATCAAAGCCGCAGGAAAAATTCATGATCTTTTTTTAAACCAACACTCCTCATTTTTCTTTTTTTTTCTTTTTTAATTTAAATTATTAGTTATTACTTTCTCTATACGTGCTATACACTTAGTGTATAGAGAAGGTATTGTAATGCACCCAAAAATTTGATACCAAGATTTACTGGAAATACATATTTTGAGACCTCCTGAATCAAAAAAAGCATTTTTAGAAAAGAGAGAGAATGAGTGTGTGTGTGTGTGTGTGTGTGTGTGTGTGAGAGAGAGAGAGAGAGAGAGAGAGAGAGAGAGAGAGAGAGAGAGAGAGAGAGAGAGAGTGTGTGTGTGTGTGTGTGTGTGGGGGGGGGGGAGGTGAGCACAGCTCAAAAACAAAAAGTCCCTTAAAACCAAACTTGGTATTTAGGTTTGCTATCCTCCAAGGATGTGACACAAAGATTTTCAAGGAAATCCCCCCCCCCCCACTCCCAACTACCCTTTACATGGAACTTTTTTCGAAAATTTTGATTTTCTAAAAAATGCATCTAACGATTTTGATTAAAATATTGTATTTTAAAGATATTTACCTGACAAATAAAGTGTATATCTTGAATTTTCTGGGAATAGCCTCTGAAGACTACTTTATTCTGGATGAATTTGGCATAACCACTAAACCGTAAGAGATGGACAAAAACTTAACCCACAAAAAAAGTAGAGCACGTTAAAACACACAATTTATGTTATATACATTTCTTCATGGTGTTATTTATTTTTGAGATATTCCTTGTTTTTGTTTTCAGCTTTCAAAAACTTATACTTTTGTCATACAGGAATTTGCCAACTCGTGTCCATACAAACAAACTTCAGTCGCATAGCAACCAGGTTTTGGCTTTCACTTTAACCTATGGTATTCCCTTATTTCGCTTCTACTTACAATAAAGCAGGAAATAAGACTATTTCTGCTAATTTTTCTCGATCAGTATGAAATAAATAAAAGAATAAGCTTATTAACAATAATTTGTTACAGAGATACAGAGAAAGTCATGTGAATGGAACACATCAGATTTTTTTTAGTTTAATGTATTCAGGTACTCTAAATAGGTATTGTATTGTATTTCTCATTCCAGTTTCATTTATTGATTTATTTAAATAATTAATTTTGGTGATAATCTAATAAAACAAATTTCTTAACAAAATCCAATTTTATATTATTATTTGAGCAATCTCTCTTTGAAAACATATAACTTAGGTGTTACTGTAAATTTATTTTTCATACATCACAAATAGCTGCTGTTAACACGGCCAAATGTTAAATGAAATGTTGGGAAACAATGTTGTAACCAGCAAGAAAAAACTTTGTATATGATTTGTTCTTTCATTGCCCCCAAGCTCTTATAATTTTATGGCTCCTTTTGTATATCAAATTGAATTCTAAAGTTGGCTATTACAGAACAGTATTGTACGTGTATGCAACATGGCACAAGGAGGGCAGTAACAGTACCACTATCATCTTTAACCCTACTCTGCTTGCATGATGTCTGGCAGATTCCACATGACTTATTTTCGCATACTATAAGAAAACAGACACAGCACCTGAGCAGTGCTTCCATCTACCTTTCAATAATTCAATACATGCATATATAGTCACAGCCACAAGCTGCAAGTTACACATTAGAGTTAAAAAAAGCTGGCTGTTTCCTTACAAGTATGATTTGAGTCCGTGAGATGCCAAGCAACTTTCATTGTTATAATGGTCATTTAGTTTCTTTTGCATCTGACCTTACTATTTGTGGAAGTTCTTAGACAAATACAATTTTTAAGCACATATTTTTATATTTCTATAGTGTAAATTGATTTGAAGAAAATATTTAAGCCCAGTATTCCAGAATTTATGAAAATTATTCTTGAATTACTAGAGCAAGAAGTTAGTGAATTAGATAATTACAGTGATGAGAAAGAAGACATTGTAGAGACAAGAAAAGAAAGTACGGATACAGAATCCATGAGCTGGCAGAGAGGTATTTGCTGGTTGGGTGCTTCCTAAGAAACTGAAGATGAATATCGCAAGTATCTTTCTAGACCTGAGAAAATAGCAGAATCTCCAAATGATAGTCCTTGTACAAAAAGGCAAAGGTGCGTTGTGTGCAGTCGCTCCAAGAACAGGTACACACGGTACGACTGCCAAAATTGTAATAAGTATATTTGTCTGGAACTTGCGAAACAAATGTGTGATGAATATTGTGGTGAATGGTAATGAACAAAATTATGCTCAACTTACAGCATGTATAATAAGCTGAATATTCATTATACTCTTTCAAGTGACTAGGCAACAATGGGTGCTAGTCCCTTTCTTCGCAAAAGTGTCCTTTATTTTATGATATTGTTTAGAAGCATACCGTTAATTTTGTATTTTTACTAGTGAAAATGGCTGCTCATTAACTGGCATACTATCCCTTCATTTATTGAAATTGCTGAAGACACACAATTATTTTTGTAATTTGTATTTTAATGAGATATCTTTTTTGTATGCATTTTCAACTCTTTTTTAAACAATATAGGCCTGTCTCTATATATTTTATTCTTTGATTTGCTGTAACAGAACGGTTGTGTTAGAAATCCTATTTTTTTCAAATTTAATGTGTATTTCGAGTTAATAGTGTAACAGTACCAGTAGTTGAACACTTAAGACATGTATATTTTAATGGCTGTTCTAAATTAATGTTCGAAAAAAGTGTCTGGAAGTGCAATTATTATTCTCCAAGTTGATGTGCAAGTTATAGGTTTACAAAACTGCTGTTAAAGAGTTCTTAGTAAAAGAAAGAAAGAAAAAAAAATCTGATGTGTACCATTCATATGACTTTCTCTACATCTCTGCAACAAATTATTGTTAAAAAGCTTCTGCTTCTATTTACTTCATGCTAATCTAGAAAAAAATAACAGAAATACTCTTATTACTTGCTTTCTTGTAAGTACAAGCGAAATAAGTGAGTACCAGGTTAAAGTGATAGTCAAAGCGGTTGCTATGTGACTGAAGTTCCTTTATTTGTATGGACAGGAGTTGACAAATTCCTGTCTGAGAAAAGTATAAGTTTTTTAAAGCTGAAACAGAAACAAGGAATATCTCAAAAATGAATAACACCATGAAAAAAGTGTATATAACATAAATTGTGTGTTTTAACGTGCCCTACATTTTTTGTGTGGTAAGTTTTTGTCCATCTCTTACAGTTTAGCAGCTATGCAAAATTCCTTAAAATTTAACTAGAATGAAGTAATCTTCAGAGGCTATTCCCAGAAAATTCAAGATATACATTTTATTTGTCGTCAGGTAAATAACTTTAATATACAATATTTTAATAAAAATTGTTAAGATTCATTTTTGAGAAAATCAAAATTTTCGAAAAAAACCCTATGTAAGGGTAGTTTGGGGTGGGGGGATTTTCTTGAAAATCTTTGTGTCGCTTCCTTGGAAGTATTGTTTGGTATTTAACAGTCTTTTCATTTTTGAGCTACGCACGCACACACAGCCATTTTTCTAAAAATGCTTTTTTGGATTCAGAGGGACCCAAGCAACAAATGTTGATCCTAATCTCAAATTATGATTCTTCATAGTTTTTGCTACATGAATTTGTGCAATTAATTCAAACAGCAGCACCTCTTCAAAAACACCAACCAATAGATGAACAGTTGTTCAACTACCGGGCTTTGCTTCTTACAGAAGTTGAACATCATTTTTTAAACAACAAAGCAACAATTATGTTCTTAATCATGAGAGTAACCAACTTACACAATCTCTAAAATATCAAAAGAAACAAATTGTTTATGAATAAAGTGACCTAAGTTAATGTAAAAAATTGGAACAATAAAGAGTGTTAATTAACATTTCTTAATGTTTAGCCTTTTTTACAAGAAGGAATGTTGCATGTGTTCACTTGAAAATTAAATGTGTTAACAAAATTGCAAACAGGAACTTCAAAAGCATTGGAGCTGACTTGCCAACCTACAAACTATTCACATATCTAGAGGAGAAAACTTAAAAATTCCCACTGTCTTATAAAATAGAGCTAAATTGGTAATGTTCAACCACTAGTACTGCCACCCTAATTGTTACTTTGTCTTAGATATTTTGCCGAATCATTTTTGAGTATATGTTAACTGCATATGCATTACTTAATTAAATTGAAAGGCATTAATGGTATTGGCGCCATGTGAGCTGCTACGTTTGTCCTGGCCACACGAGCAGAGCAGGATGGAAGTGAAAAGTGGAAGCATTCATGAGCAAATGTGAAAGTGTAATGACAGAAGTGTGTAGAGATGCTGGTATGAGGTATACAGTGCCAGAAATGCCCTTAAAGAACAGCATTGTAACTGAAGTTTGGTCAAGTGCCATGTGCATTCCATTACAGTACTCTGAAATATCCTTAACGAAACTTTACACGCACATATTGTTTTGCTTAAATTCAAGACATGTGACGTACACTACTGTTTCATAGTAAACTCACTCTTCTTTGAAATACTAAAACATAAAACTAGCAATAGTGAAGTAACACAAATATTAATATAGCAAGAAATATTTTGTGACAAAACTTCACATCAACATATTTCACAACCCACTGATTGCATTATCAGTTTCTATGGCTTGTTTAAATTGTTACGTTACTGCCATTAGGTGATGGATTCTTTGCTATGGTACTATCATCTACTGGAAGTAAAACAAATTTGGTGAAAGAATCAATTGGCGGCAGATGAGTAGAAACAGCTGTCAAGGTTTCTTCTCTTAAGGAAATAAAAGATAATTACGATTTTAAAAACCTTATGCATCACACTTGGGCAAATAAAACTTTATAATAATGTTCTATACTTTCTTTCTAACCACACATTTCCTTTTTTCACTTTTATCCCTGTTAGAAATATTGTTCCTCTTTTCATCCAAGCTAGTCCTCCCTTTTCTTGCCTGTTACAGCAATCTACATACAATTCTTGTCCCGTCTCTTTTTTATTTGTTTATAAAATTGTGCCAATTTCTTGTTTTCTAAACTTCCCCATCTCCTGACACTTTACTACTCATTTCTTTCCTTAAGCCTCCATATATCTCCCATTCCTATATTCTCCAAATATTTCCAACCCTTGCCCACCAACTATTTGTGCTATTTTTTTTGTACATAGCTTTAAGATTTCTCCATCTTTGTTTACTTAACATTTATACCAAAATGTTATTATTCTCTCCATTATTATTCTATTCCTTTTGTTTTCCCAAGCTCTACCAAGGCAACTTATCTTGGTGTTGGTCTCGGTAAACCCAATAATTCTTTGCAAAATATTTATACATATGATCCACCTTCTTATTTATGTCTGTGGTCTCCAAGATCTCAACTGCATAAAGCATCCTTAATTCCACTAATGCTTCATACATTCTTTCAAGGCACTTGGTTGTCATCTCTACTAAAGAAAAAGAAGAAGAAGAATAAGAAGAAGAAGAGGAAGAAAAAGAAAAGTCTGGCATTTATCAGTTCAATTATTTAGTATGTGACAATATTTACAATGACAAAACCAAACATCTTTTGGGAACCAGAGTTAAAAAGCATTTTAAACATATTAAATATAAATATATGTATTGATATATCAGTCGTAGCATATCATCTTTTGTCATTTAACTATGAAATAAATCCAGAAGTTAGATTATTAAGACTTTTAATTGGACCCACAGATTTAATGAAATGTAGAAGATGCTTATTTTCAAGAACAGAGATCAATTCATTAATTTTGATGTACACCAACTGATTCTTTCACCAAATTTGTTTTACTTCCAATAGACGACAATACCATAGCAAACAACTCATTACCCAATGTAAGTAACTGAACCAACATAATTTATATGCCATAGAAGTTGAAAATGTGATCAATGAGTTGTGAAAATGTTTTTCATATGAATTTATATACAAAGATAAGTGAAGTTTTGTCACAAAATATTTCTTGCTATATTATCTTCCCTGAGGTGTATTTGAATGGGGATTTTCTTAAAATAATAGATGTTTTATTATAACTTATAATCCAAAACAAATGTGAATAAAAATGAATTAATTTCATTTTAATAATAATAATATACAATCACAAATGTAAAAACCATTTTAGTAGTTAAGAGCTCAATTTTGAGATAGTAAAAGTACTAGGTATACATCTAGCTATATTTCCATTTTTGATTACTGTTATTACTTTTTTTTAAAGTATATTTACATGCTGTAAATGGTGATTTTTTTTTAACATTTTCAATGTTTTGATTTTTGGGTCATATAATAACATATACTTTCTAGTTTAAAAATGTACAGTTTATATGACATTTCTTATCAGAAGGAGGCATAAATTAAGCTTTTGTACTGCCCTGCATCACTACTCTAAACAGTTGTTGAAATTTCATTTCAGTATTTCTCCGTAATAAAATGTTCAAAATTTACAACTTGTAAAATTAAGGTATAGATCTCATTCATTTATCTCATTGAACCTTATTGCGCATATTAATCAATTTCTATGAACTTACCAAGACAAAAAAAAAAGTCTGAGATCATTTTAAATCAAAATCCAATTGATAAAGATTTTATTTTTAATTTAAAAATATACTACTTTTAAAACAGCTGGTTTATTCATATATTTAATCTCATTTAATCTTCATATAATTTGTACATGTTCAAAGAAACAAATTGGTATATCAAAGTCTGAGATATCTAAATTTTATAGATATTTCAGTATTTTAAAAAATATATTAATAGAATTTTTTATGATTGACAAAATGAATTGTTTTGAATTTTTCATACTATAAAAATCTTTTAGTTTGCTATACCAAACAGAATCAAAAGTTTTAAAAAAGGATTGATTTTTCAATCTGAAAGTGTACATGTATATTAAAGGCATAGAAAAATTGAGCTCACAAATTGTCAAACATCTGTACATCACCAAACAAAGCTGGTGCTTCAAGTGCTAATAAAACCAATTTCAATGACAACAGCGTTAGATCAGGCCTACTGGCTAACTGCTGCATTCCTCCACCTCTGCCCATTACAGGTGTCATGAGCAGGGTGCAATAATGGAGGGTGGGACATGGTTAGCACCCTGAGTCCCTCCTGACAGTTCATGTGTCCACACAATCTGGAACCACTTTCCCTCACCTCAACTTATCCCCCAGGGACTTGCGAGGCTGAGTGCACCTCAGGCCAGGTCTCCCAGCAGGGGAAATTCCCCCTGCCAGTACTGGAAATCGAAGCCTCCTGCTTGGTAACCAGACGTGCTACTACCATGCTAAGGAGAAGACCCCAAGTGCTATTAAACTATATAAGAGTATGGTCAGAATAATCCTTTCAGTGTCATGAAACCTGGTTAAAACTACCTACATAACATATGAGGGGCAGTGCAAGTGCAACCATAACGTTGAAGGGATTAAGATTTAAGAGGGAAACTTACATTAATGCATGTCACATCTGGGATATATTTAGATGCTAAATTTAAGAAAAATAATAATAAAAAATAATATAAAAACCAACAACTTCAATAGAGGTAAGAGTGACCAATTAACAGGTAAACTAGTTGGTAGTTGTGGTTGGATGTCTTGAGTGTCTTAGCAAGCTTTAGTCAAGTTCAGACAGGAATTCATCCACTGGGCTTCTAATATTGCAGTATTGTGATATGAGCAACACTTTTTCCTTTTTTAATGAACCAGCTTGTATTGGAAGGTGAATGAATGAAATGGGAGTAATGTTGCTCAAATGAGCTCAGGGTCCATCCACATTTATTACCCCCCACCACAATGAAGATGGGCAATACACACACTCTACAAATTGGATTCAATTGTTGTAATGATATGTATAATTAGAACTATATAAAAATTACCATGCATTTATATTTAGGTATTTTATATATACCCTGTTATGTAACCAGGGGTTAAATCCTGCCTACTCCCTGGCCACATCTCCTAAACCCATCTCCTGTTTTAACAAACAGAGCTCCTAATTCTCATTGTTTTATCTAATTGTGGTAAACTATAAAGCTTAGTACTTTGAGTACTTCAAACATTGTCTGTGAGTTATGCCATTTCAAACTGAAATCTTTTTGCTAACTGAGAAAAAATGTGAGTTAGTTATGGAATTTAATGCTGTCCTGGCATGTTATGGTAATTCAGTTGGTTGGAACAGCTGGATGGAAACCAGAAGATCTGTAGTTCAAATTCAACTATAGCATTGAATTTCTCATGGGTTTGTTGGTTTATGAACAAAATTGTGAAAATATTGTATAGTATCAGACAAGAGTTAATTATATTTTATCCTTGGAATTAAAGTTAAACTGCCAAGTGTTAGGACATTCTGCACAGAATATCACAGTCGGATGAGATCAAATTTGGACTGAAAAACTGGTAACCCATCAAAGGAACATACGAGGTCTGTTCAAAAAGTATCATGAATTTTGTGTTTTTTCAAAAAGTATTTATTTATTCTGAATGTCTATTTTGTCCCTTCAAAGTAATCCCCACCAGATATTATACACTTGTGTCAAAATTTTTTCCAATCCTCGAAGCACTTTTAAAAATAGTATCTTGTGATCCTTCGATGTCATCTTCTCCTCAATCGTGGCGTAGCATCATCCTTTCATGGGCCTCTTCAGTTTTGTGGAAAAAAAAAGTCACAGCGGGCCAGGGCTGGGAAATACAGTGACTGTGGCATCATAAGTGTGTTGTTTCTGGCAACTGCTATCATGGTGAAAAAGCCAATTTTTTTTCTTCCACAAATCTGGATGTTTCTGGAGATTGCTTCATGCAAATTGTGCATAACTTGTGCACAATTCCTTATTGACCATTCTACCCTGTGCCAAGAACTTATGATGCACCACGCCCCTGCAATCGAAGAAAACTGTAAGAAAAACTTCACATTCTACCGAACTTGGAGAGCTTTTTTCGGTCTTGACTTGTGTGGCAGCATCCATTGGGATGATTGAGCTTTAGTTTCCACGACATAACCATAAACCCATAATTTGTCACCAGTTATGACCCTCTGGAGCAAATTTAGGTCATTGCGGACAGAGTTCAACAATTCATTAGCAACTTTTGATCAAAATTGAGCAACTTTGATACAAATTTTGCGGCAACCCGTCTCATGCCCAAATCACTGGTAAAAATCGAATGGCACAAGCCAATTGATATGTTTAGGTCCTCAGCAACTTCACAAACAGTGATTCGATGATTGGCCAATACTATTTTCTTCACTCCTTCAATGTTTTTGTCTGTTGTTAACGAGCTCAGGTGTCCAGGACGCTCTTTGTTGTTCACATCTTCTCTACCCTCTAAGAACATTTTGTACCACCGATAAACGTTGCTTAGGTCCAAGGTAGCTTCACCATATGCCACAGTCAACATTCGGAATGCATCCGTGCACTTAATTTTGTTTTTCACACAAAATTTGATACAGATTCTTTGTTCCATTTTTTGGAATAGGCAAAAATCGAAGATAAAAATAGTTGTCAACAATTAACTGAACATTCAAAATGGCCGAGCTTGTCAACATAAGTGAGGGATATGAGTACCAATATAATGCCCTGAATCAGTAAAAACTTGAATACGTAGCCTGCGGAAATTAAAAATTTGCAATACTTTTTAAACAGATTTTGTATAATAGAAAAGTAGAATTTCAACCAAGCCTTTACATTTACTTCAGCTAAGGGTAACTTACTATAAAGGCTTACAGTACCACACTAAGAACTATAATGCTGCTGTTTAAAAAAAAAAAATTGTGTAGATAAATTTACTGAAAATAAATTATTTTATTCATAACCATTAACTTCAGTGACATCTAGTTATAATAATAAGTGTTTGTTGTACATAACATTTTCTGTGGTGTAAAATGTTGTTTTCTTGCTTTTTTTGCTACAAAATCAAATTAAAAATGCATGCTACTGGATGACATATATAGCTTAGAATGTTCTTTGAATTTGATTTTCATATTTGTTTAGGATGGTTCATATTAACCCAAGAATGAAAACAAGAACGGGATGCAAAATAGCACACAATATTTTGGTTGACAATACCCGGTAATATATATATATATATATATATTTTTACTATTATTATTTTATATATAAATAAAATTAATTCAGAGAGACTTAAATATACAATTCATTGGCCAAGAATAACATTAGAATGTGCAAATAAAACAAACACTAACAATAAAATAATGAAATACAACATATACAGTGTAATACAGATATCGGATTGGTGTTGATATTATATATCATCTTCTCTCTGACCTCCCAATAGCGATTGGTGACCTTAATTGATGACAGGGCAGAACAGTGATGAAGATAGAGTTCATATTTGCAGTCGACTTACATGGTAGGCAGGAAGGTTATTAAATATCCCAATTTGATAGAGGTGGCTGGCCAAACAATCATGTCTGTAGCCATTCAAAAAATAGTCACAGCTTCCTTTCGTGGCCAGTCTGGTAATTTGGCTTTTATCATATTCTTTCATTGATGGTACTTTATTCGTTCAGCAAGCATGTCTTCTTGCCTACTTTTAATTTTAGAGTGAATAATTAATTTCATAGTGTTGTAGAACACATCTTTCCTTAGTGGTAGTAAAATTTGGGTCTCCCTTTTTTGCAAGTTGATCTGCTGCCTCGTTTCCAGCAATACCACAATGAGCTGGTATCCATTGTATAACAAGATGATTGATTCAAGAGGGTTTTGACATGCTTTCTGCATTCTATGACTTCATTGGTGGATGCAACAGGACAAATTGCAGTCTGGGAGTCTGACAATATAACACATTATGGAAGGAGTAAGTTCTATATAAAAGTTGGTTTAGGGCAGAGTAGTTGGTTTCTATTTTGTCATTAAAGGCTATGTGATGTTTACCAAGTGATGTCGCAAATAGGTTACAGCAAATGCCCGATCCAGTATTCCCAGCTGTACTTACTTGTGATCCGTCTGTATCAACATGTACCCAAGTACTAACAGAATATCAAGTAAGAATAGTCTCCAGGACAGTGGTTTGTAAGATGTAATCTGGTGCATCAGTTTTATTGACAGACATATTTAATTCAAGAGCATATTCTATATTGTGCATATCTAGAGGGTTCTCAAGCTGTGGCATCTGACATGTCGTAGAAAGTATACCAAGTGAGAGTTTTTCCTTAGTAGCAAGTTGTATGAGACCAATTCAATTTTCTGACAGTATGGAATTTTTCAGGGGAGTACTCAGAGTCTGATGTAGAATTAATTTTTCATAAACTTTTAGGCCAGATTCAAGAATTGTGATTTTCATTTCAGAGTTTCGAATGAGCAGCAACATTGCATCAAGAGGGGTAAATTTTACTACACCATAACTGATCAATGGGCTTAGTTTTGGACCTGTCTAATGTATTAATGCTCTGTTGATTGGTGTATATATATATACATTTTGAAAGTTGTGTTGAGTGTAGAAGTTGCACATCCTCATTTACATCCTCTGAGTCATTTTAGGATATTAAGATGCATTTGCGTTCTTTCAGAAATATCAGTTATTATTGTTTTCAAGATAGTTGGCAATCAAAAGTAACACACAAATATTTAAATAAGTCAACGTTTTTCAGCTGAGAGTTGTTGTAATGTATGTATAGGTCCAGTTGTTTGTGACACAGAGAAAAGTTTTGACTTGCACTTTTACAGACATTTACTGTCATTGAATTTATTGTACACCATTTGTGTAAAGTATTTTCTATACTTTGTTTAGCCTTATTCTCTGGTAAGGGGTGCACAGTACAAGATAAGCATATAAAAGTGCTTTCAATTGTTTTTAGTGATGATTGGTATCAAGTCACTAATGTACAGATTGAATAGAAGGCAGCTTGTTACTACATGTTGAAGAAGACCACTTTGTATTTGTTTAAATTTATATAAAACATTGCTGTAATGAACTTGACAGTTTCGTTGACTAATGAAGTTATTTAACCATTGTAATATTTTCCCTTTTATACCATAATTGAATAATTTTATTGACAGGTTTTCCTTCCATATTATGTAGTATGCACTCCTAAAATTAATATATACTGCAGTGGTAATTAACCCCTTATCCAAATGATCTGTTATGTGTTGGGACAGTATTGCAACTTATTGATCTGTTGATCGGTATCTATGGACTTTTGCTTAAGCTGGATGTATTATTTTATGAGAGTCTACAAACTAGGTGAGTCTGGTACTTTTCATTCTCTCCATAACTTTACCAGTATTGGTCTGTAACTGGATATATCTGAAAAGGATTTATTCTTCTTTAATGTGGGAATAACAGTTGCTTTTTCCAAAAGGAAGGAACCATAGAAGAGCAAACTATGTTGAAAAAATATAATAGTATTTTTCTTGCATCTTCTCCTATATGTTGAATAAATTCAAAAAATATTTGTTCTGGGCCTGAAGATTTCTTAGTATGTAGATGACTTATAGCTAGGCCAAGTTCATAAATAGTGAAATTTTTATTGAATATATCATGTGTGATTATCAGTTGCATTGTATTTTCTTATGTCTGTTTTGTTTTCTCATTTGGAAAGTTTTCTTCTGTAACAAGGAATAGTATGTCGCAAAATCATTGGCAACATTTTTATTTGAGTACAAAGTTTTATCTCCATTTTGAATGGGCTGTTTTCTTGGAGGTGTGTAATTATTCTGTAGCTTTGCAATGTAATTTTATGTTATGAGGCCTTCTTTCTTGTAGTCTAAGTTGGAGATGAATTGTCAAAGCATGATTGTTTGACTTTGATGACTTCTTTGTTAAGTTATCTCGAGTCTGCAATTTAGAGTTCCAAAAACATTTATATCAATTTTGCCTACAAGGGGTATTCTGATGATAATGCCAGTCACTTCTTTACAAATCTTGTCTGGATGTTGTTCAAAATTTGTGTGTTTGATATCTAGTTCAGACTGTAACTGTTCCACTTGGCTTTTTTGAAGTTCCAGATGGCTCTTCGTTCAGAGGTCCTCTTATTGTGTTTTGGAAGCTGGATGTTGGCAAGTATTATTCGGTGTTAATTTCATGGATCTTTGATTATATTGTGTGATCTCGAATATCAGTAGAAGTCTGGATTTGCTTCAGTGCGAGAAGTGGATATAAGTAGGTGGATCAGTGTTATTATAGAATACTTCCATATTGCTGGTATTGATAAAATCTTCATATATTTTTTCAACAGCTTTTGTTTACCTATAATCCCAAATCTTTTATGGAGCATTGAAATCCCCTAAAAAATAGTTTTATGACCTAGATTAATTATATATAGGTTGGGTTTGTTAGTAGGGGGATTATATGAAGCCTAGACTTTAAAATATACTCCAGATATCTAAACGTTAATTTTGGCCAGTTCTGGTGTGTCTAATGTGTCACCCATTTCTATAATTATGTTGATGGTTTTAGTAAGCAAGTTTTTGACATCAATGAAGATTCCCCTTGGTGTTTATCAAGGACATAAAGTGTGTATCCTGGACACTGAAAATTTAGGAGATCATCTTTACTTCTGTTGGCTTCCATTATAGTAAAGAAGTCCATATTATGGGCATGTACATGGGTATATCAATAAATAACTGGACTGTTCTTGTAATTAACACATAATTACTTTATTTCATTCAAATTTACTTAAAAACTTTTGAAATATTCTCCCTCTGTTGAAATAAAACTATTCCAAAGATTTACTCATTGTTCAAAACACTCACTGAACCCCTTTTTTGACAGTCTGTTCAGTATACCCACGACAACATTGTTCAACTCCTTTATCACTTTGAAAATGGTGACCATGAAGCTGCTCACTTTAGGGAAGAGGTGAAAATCGCAATGTGTGAGATCTGGAGAATATGGTGGATGAGGCATAATCAATACCCTATTCTTTGATGACATCTTGAGTTGCACACGCTCGATGAGCCAGCCATTGTCTTGGTGCAAGATCCTTCCTGTCCTGTCAAGATCTAGACGCTTCTCAGCGATTTTTCTTTCAGTGGCCCCAAGAGTATTGCAAATTATGTCCTATGGTTCTAAAAGACAAATACATTATCTCTGCAACCTTCACAATTGTTACGCGACAATCTTCTTGTACAATTGCATTAATTTGTGCTGAAGTTAACTTCCATTTTTGCTGTTAAGGGGTCTTTCAGGATGCGGAGAATCTTGAATGTCTTCATAACCCTCTTTGAAATGTTTGTGCCACTCAAAGACTTGTGTTCTGCCTAAAGCATGGTCTTTATTTGCTTGCTCCACCATTTCTTTCTGTAGGAGTTTTGTCTACAAGAATACAAAACTTTATTGATGTGCATTGCTGATAATTTAGTTCCCTGTTGGGTACAGTAAACACCACCTACTGTATCCAGGTCTAACTCCCAACTGAATCTTTCTTTATTGATACACTCTTGTATAATCTTATTCGGTTCAATCTTCTGTGTTGAGAGAGGCTACCAGCATTTCACTGTAAAAATTGTACTGAATCATCCTAAAAAGGAAGGTTAGTATTAGCTTGTGTCGAATAACTGCAAATTGGTAAACTACTTTGCCGTTATAATTATAATGTAATATACAATTATAACTTTGCCCAGGGTGCACCATGTGGGGATGAGTTTACTGATGCACCCCATACCTGGTAATATGAGTAAGACCTACCTCTGTAGCATGAGGGTAGCATGTCTGCCTCATATTCGAGAGATCCAGAGTTGGAATTTCAGTCAGGGTAAATTGCCCAGATAAGGTTTTTTTCCCCCAGAGTTTTTCTTTATCCTGAGAAGATAAATGTCAGGTAACTTTAAGCTCTATGGGTTCATTTGAGCATCATTTCACCCATTTCATTTGTACACCATGCAACATGACCTACCAGGTCAAGGATGTTAAATTTACAAAAAGAGTGGAGATACATTTGATGGCTATTGATAGTAAAATGGAATTCCACTTTCGCACTTTGATATGCCACTTGTTTGTAAATCACCAATTATTTGTTTTACCTATTCCCAATTCAGCTAACATAATGTAAGTCAGCCAATATCAATATTTTGCTAGAAGAACCAATGCTAAGTGGGTCTCAGGGAATCAAGATGTGTGGTTAGAATGCACGCTTCCTAGAATTTCTTCCAGTTTCAGTTTCTGAGCTTGAGACTAGAGAGAGCCATGATGACTGCTTCATAGTATGTTTACTTTTCATAATTTACGCAGTGAAGTGTCTAATATGCTTAATATAGATATAATAATCCTGTGGTTAGCAATAAGAAAATTAAAACTTGACCAAGTCTACTTTACTATTAGTTGTGCGCAGAAAATATAATACATGTATTTTGATTTTATCTTTCCCATATGGTTACCTCCTTGGTAATTATGAACCAAGCTTTACTGAAATATAAAGTGTCACGTCTGTGTATATGCACCAGCGATTTTTAATTATTATAGCTTCATCCTATTCAAACTGTGTAAAGCTGAATCAAATAAGTTGTTATTGTTAATATTATCACTACTTCTGCTACTACTGTACTGTCTTCCTGAGAACTTACCATTGGTTGTGACAGTGTTAGTTGTTGGCCGTGTATCTGATTCACTATCACTGTCAGAGGAACCACTATCGCTTGAGGAATCACTGGATGAATCAGATAAAATACCAATGACATTGTCTCCACTGGCAGCTACCGCATCTTCTTGTGTGTTTTGAGTGTAATCAGGAGACATTTTGTTAAGTCCATCACTGTGATGAGATGCGCCATATGAGCTCCCAAAGCCAATGTCTGAACCTTCATCCTGCCCTATAACAGGAAGACTGGCTGCTACAGAGGGTGTACCTCTAGGAGGTGATCTCGATGAAGGGTATGAAGGAGATGCATGGAGCGGAGAATGTCTAGGAATACAACTTGACAAGGATGCTAACTGATGTGGTTTTGGAGAAGTTTTCTTCTTGCTTGAACGATGCTTAGGAGAGGGAATTTTATTCTTACTGTGAGAACCTGCAGACGAGTCAACAGGTGTATGAGGTCTTGAAGAAGCCACATGTGATATAGCTGGTGCTACTTTTGGGGCACTTTCCATCCTGAAATAATACGAGTATTGCTACAGTTATTGAAAAGTGCTCAAAATATTCAAGTTAAAATTCAATTAGGTGCTAAAGCTAGGTTTCTCAAATGAGTTTTGAAAAGTTATTCATTAAAATGGTCAACACATGGCATTATCATCAGTGCAATGGTATTAAGCTGGAAAGCTATCAAGAAAAGGCTATATGCTTTGACAATACTTACTGAGCCTAAAAACATATTTTTAGAAAAGAGTGAGTGAGTGTGTGAATGTGTACGCGCACGAACATGGGCTTAAATCATAAATGAAAGTGCAATTAAATACTAAACTTTGAATTTTATGTACAGCATCTTACAAGGTAGCTATACAAAGATTTTCAAATAAGAAATTCCTCTACCCAAATGGAACATTAATTTTATTATATTCAATTTTCCCAAAAATGGAGATATTTTGGTTAAAATACAGTTAAGATATTACATACCAAATAAAATGTATGTTTTGAGTTTTCTTGATGAGCCTATGAAGTCCTGTTCACTCACGAGTCACTTTTGTATGATTGATAAACTTAAGAGACAAAATCCTACTCCACCACAGATGTAGTTCTAATTAAACCATTTAATTTGTCACACAGTTTTACCATTTGTCATTTTTGACACATGCTTAGTTATTGGTTTGAATTTTCAGATTTGTCGCCCTCCGTGGGGTAATGGTTACCATGCTAACTTCATATACCCAAGGTCGCGGGTTCAAACCCGGCAGAGGAGGATGGATTTTTTCAGGTGTAAAAATCCTTAGCATGGCTTCCTTCGGAAGGGAAGTAAAGCTGTGGGTCCCATGTTGTAGATTTATGGCACGTAAAACAACCTCAAGCCTGATAAGAGAGGCCTCTGAGCAAAATTAAGCGATCTTTCACGCCCAATATAGAATAGGACGCTGAGAACCAAAGCAGTTAAAGAGCGTCCATAAATAACAGGCCATTTCATTTTTCATTTTCAGATTCTTATACTTCTTCCAAGTGGTAACTTCCTGTTCATTTTTTGTCATGGGCTTACAAAGAGCAAAGTACTTCAAATTTGTCATATGAAGTGTTCGTCGTCCTCCATGATCTAGGTGTAACATGCCCCAAAGTTGCAGGTTCAAACCTGGCAGAGGGCAATGGATTTTTTCAGTGTAAAAATCCTTAGCATGGCTCCCTTTGGAAGGAAATTAAAAGTATTCTCGTGTCATAAATTCATGGCATTTAAAAGACCCTCAAGCCTGATAAAGGGGATCCTGATGAAAATTAAGCAGTGTTTCAATAAGTAATGGGTCATTGAGAACTGCAGCAGTTAAAGAGCATCCATCAATAAAACTCAATTTCATTTATGAGGGTTTCTGTAAAATTAAGGTCACCAAGGCACTCTGGAGCCTTGAGGAATGCTTTAATGCAAGATTTGGCAACACTGGCATGTAGCTTGGCACCCTCCCTTCAAATCCCCACCATACAAGCCTACTGCAAAGTTCAGTCTTGACTGAGCAGCCATTCGTGATGGAGCTCCCCCTTGCTTAACCCAACAGGTGCGAGTTGCATGCAGTGAACTATTTTTTGAGTGCCATGGACACTACCCTATGACATTCATTGTCAGTTATGCAAAGTTCATGGGCCACAGTGTATGTATGTCAAAAACACGTGAAAGTAGGTCAGAGTTCAAGGATGGATATATAGATGTCCATAATGAACAGTGTTGTGGTCAGCCTTTGGTTTCAGCCAAACCAATTGCAAAAGTGGAGAAAGAAATGTATGAAGATTGCTTTGTGACAGTATGTAAGCTGTGTAAACAGATCCCTAAAGTCAATAAGAGTATGATTGACAAGATTTTTGACCAATCATCTGTATTATTGCAAGGTGTGTGCGAGGTGGGTCCCCCAAAATGCTCACCAAAGACCATAAATGGTAATGTGCTGAAGCAGCCTCTGAATTCCTGAAACACTATACAAAACAGGGCAAGGAATTTTTGAATCAATTGTTACTGACAAGGAAAAGTCTTGCCAGTGGTAGCATTTGAATTCACAGAACTGCAAAATTCTGCTGGCAAAGTTAGGGGCAGTGTGTTTAGGAACAGAAAAGGTGTGTTTTTAGGTGAGTTTATGCTTGAAAAAAGAAAAAAAAGAAAAACTGTTTTGTCATTCAAAACTGAAGGAGGGCAATGAATGTGAAAGGTCTCTCAGCAAAATTAAGCGGTCTTTCATGCCTAACATAGAATGGGACGCTGAGAAACACAGCAGTTAAGAGCATCCATAAATAAAACTCCATTTCTGTTTCCAAGATCGTGTGTTCAAACCTGACCCAGACCGATGGTTTGTAAGTATGCTTAAAAGCAACATTCCATGTTAGTAGATTTATTGGCATGTAAAAAATTTCTGCAGGATGAAATTTTGGTACACTGGTAGTGCTAACATCCTGGTAATTGACAGCATTGTAAAACAAGGGAGTCTACCTTCCATAATTACACTACCAACATGAAATTTACCTCTGTGGAGATAATACATGTGTTTAGTCCATTTTCACATGTAGATTCTGAAAATGCTTAAAATGGCACATCACATCACAATTTTTACATATTTCAGATATACAGCTCGAAAACAAGTTCACGTACTAGCCAGTAACATGCATGTCATAGGTTGCCCCCCCTTGTCCTACATGATTACTTACAAAGTGTAAAGATGAAAACATGCTGTACAATTTAACCAAGCCTTTGTCAGTTACACTAGTTTTACATTTGTTGCATCTCTATAGAAGTAGACACTGCAAAGAGTGAAATCCAGGTAGAGATCTTTAGCCAGATGTTGAAACTTATAGCTGGGTGGGAATGTCAGCTAACAGTCTGAAATAGGTAATTTCACCTAAAGAATCTGTCAGTCTCATTGTGGATGTGTTGACATCCGTGTGCTACATGTGACGTTTCTTTTTCACCTAAGTGTAACGCTTTTTAGTGGTGTAATGCAAAGAGCTAGTTCCCAACGGAAGTGCAAAAATAATTTTTATTATATTTGTGGACGATTTACTCCCAAAACTCAGAGAACAAACATTTATAACTTTATCAACAGTGCATATTCATTATACTTTGGGTGTCAAATTGGTGACCAGGCAAAACATGGTTACCTATCAAGTTGTATCACTTGTGTGACAAATCTTCAGTTCTGTTCACATGGAAAACTCAAAGCATTACATTTTGCTGTGCCTATGGTGTAGCAAGAACCAACAAATCATATTAATGATTGTTACTTCTGCATGACAAATATATCTGGGCTGTCCAGGAAAAGTGAACATGTTATTCAGTTGAATTAATTAAAGTGGTATTGTTAACACACACTTCACTTACTTTTAATGAGTAGGACAATTGTTTCGCGGACCGTTACCCGCATCCTCAGCTGTTGAACCACTACTGCTTGGGTTTGGGTTCCAAGTTGTGGTTGTGGATGTGTTGGTTGTGGTGACATCTGTTGGGCGGGCGATGAAACTTGTTAAGCAATCCCTAGGGGGGAACTCCATGTTCATCAGTGTGTGGCGGTATTTATGAATATAGATTTTTTCCCAAGCTGATAATTGAAATGGATTCGAAAGTTCTTTCCATATTTTGATGTTTGGATTTATTTCATGGTGAGTTTCTCAAAAGTGATGTGCTACTGCAGATTTGTCCGGCTGTTTTGATTTGATCTGCCTTCTGTGTTCTTTATTGTGTGTTTCAAGGTTTCTTATTGTCTTTCCAATGTATTTCTTGTTGCAGTCTTGACAATCAATGGCATATACTCCTGATTTTCTCTCCGTGGGTATTTTGTCCTTCAGGGAGGAGCCCAGGAGGTTTTTTATGCTATATTTGTTAATGAAAGAAATTACCACCTTAACCCATAAAGAAAAACCTCCCAAATTTCACAAAATCACATACAATCCACAACTCTACAACAAGTTCAAGAAAGTATTCAAGAAATTCAATATCAAACTAGCACCGATTAACAAATATAGCATAAAAAACCTCCTGGGCTCCTCCCTGAAGGACAAAATACCCAAGGAGAAAAAATCAGGAGTATATGCCATTGATTGTCAACACTGCAACAAGAAATACATTGGAAAGACAATAAGAAACCTTGAAACACGCAATAAAGAACACAGAAGACACATCAAATCAAAACAGCCGGACAAATCTGCAGTAGCACATCACTTTTGGGAAACTCACCATGAAATAAATCCGAACATCAAACTATTGAAAGAACTTTCGAATTCGTTTCAACTATCAGCTTGGGAAAAAATCTATATTCATAAATACCGTCACACACTGATGAACATGGAGTTCTCCCCTAGGGATTGCTTAACAAGTTTCATCGTCCGCCCAACAGATGTCACCTCAACCAACACATCCACAACTTGGAACCCAAACCCAAGCAGTAGTGGTTCAACAACTGAGGATGCGGGCAACGGTCCGCAAAACAATTGTCCTACTCATTAAAAGTGAAGTGTGTGATAACAATACCACTTTAATTAATTCAATTGATTAGGCCTTCACTGTAAGCAGCTTCAAAATTATACATTTATGTTATTCAGTATCCAGATATTCCTTCTGCCATGCATCCTGCTCCACATAGCGAGCAAATACCTGTTCCTGTACCCCCTCAGACATTGAGAAGTGACATAATGGGTGAAGGAAATAGTAATTCCCAAGCAGAGTTGTACCAGGAGCCAGGGGCCTCTACTTGAAAGGATCCTGACTTTCAACCAGAAACTTCTGAAAGTTAGACATTTTATAGAGCAAGTAGACTTGAATGATTTGGCATGCAACTTAAATTTGTCAAAAGAAGACTCTGAACTTCTAAGTTCCAGGCTGCAAAAAAGGAAATTACTTGCATCTGGTACAAAAATTAGAGTTTTGAAATAGACGTGAAATTTGGAAAATATTTATCTATGGAAAACAATATATGTTTCTGAAGAGACATCAATGGTTTAATGAGCTAGGAATTGAGCATAATCCAGATGGCTAGTGATTATTTATAGATTCATCAAAGTTTGGTTTAAAGACTGTGTTACTTAATAATGGTAACGATCTTCCATCTGTTCCAGTTTTCCATTCTGTATATTGTAAAGAAAGTTATGAAAGTATGGCTAAGATCGTACGTGTTTTAAAATATGAGGTTCATTGTTGGAAAATATGTAGGGACCTTAAAGTAATTGGTTTGCTGCTTGGATTCACAAAATGTTGTGTTTGTGTTTATGGGGCAGCCATGATACGCAAACACATTATGTGGTAAAACAGTGGGGCAGGCGGCAAGAATATGTCGCAGGGGAGAGTAATGTAAAACAAACACCATTGGTTCAGCCTGATAAGATTCTTCTCCCTCCCTTACAAATAACACTTGGGCTGATGTTGAGGCAGAAGGGTAGTGGATTTGCATATTTGCAAGGCAAGTTTCCACAGTTATCTTATGCAAAATTGAAAGAAGGAATTATTGCTGGATCTCAAATCCGAAAACTCTTGGAGGACGAAATGTCTGAGAAAATGTTACAAATACTAGAATTAGCAGCTTGGCAATCAAGGGTTTGCATGGCTTTCTTGGATACACAAAGGAAAAAAAAAAAAAAACTATAAAACTTTGGTCTCTAATTTGTTGAAATGCTACAAAGACATAGGTTGTAGAATGTCTTTGAAAATCCATTTCCTCCATTCACATTTAGACTTTTTTCCAGAAAATCTGGGTGATGTTAAGTGATGAACAAGTGGAACAGCTTCATCAGGACATTTTCATCATAATGGAGAAAAGATACCAAGGTCATAAGGACCCAGTAATGATGGGGGATTATTGTGAGGAAAAGCAGACAGGAGTACAAGAGGCAATCTCATGCTACTAAGCACTTTTAAGCAGAGTTACAGGCATGTCCCTTAAATATAGTCCATATATTATTGCATGTAGTAAAACATTTTGAATTAATCTTAATTCACCATGATATATAGTACTATGCTGTGTATCATTATATCACAATAATAAATGCAACATAATATCAGATCTGAAACCTTGTAGGTGAGAACCTAAATGTTTCATATCTTTTAACCTGACATGATAGGAGATTTCTGTGGCAATTTTCAAAATTAGTGTATATTTTCCTTATGAATCGTCTACTTTTAACATGGAGGTAGGAATAAAGTTTGTTTTTTTTGGGTAGTGTTATTTCATTCTTTGATTGGTAGCAGGCACTTTATGCTATGCTGCTCATAAGGAATAGCTGCCAACATATGAGAGCAAAACACGGCAGTAAATCAAAGGGGACCTGGCTTCTTGATTTGTGCACAATTTTAGGTTAAATTTAGAATGTGGGTGGGTGTGTTTAAATAGATTTCAAATATTTAAATATTGCAGATTGTGCTAGTACACATAGGTTGGCACTTCTGTGCATGCTCAGCATTAACAAAATGGAATACTTTATTGACATTTAAGAATGAATTTCCCATTAGAGAAAATGTTATAAAAAAGGGATGGTGGACAGTTTATCTTTACAAAATGTTCACTCCCTTCTAAACTTGTTAATTAAATCTTCCTTCAGAATTCTATTAGAGAAGTATAGGGTTATTCTCAAGCGAGTTCCCAATTTAAAATGGTAATAAATTTGTCAAATTTTTAGACTCTAAAAAATAAAAATGTTAATTTATTTGTAAAGAAATGGGATTTTATTAAAACATGATACGGCCAATCAATAACAATAGTCTTTCTTCTATGCTGTAAAGAGCATTAGCAAGGACATTCCTAGGAATATTCTCAATAGTATCTGATATTGACTGTTTCAGTTCTTCACGTATAGTGGGTCTGGTATGAAATACCTTTTCTTTTAGATAACCCCATAACCAGTAGTCAGCTGGATTTATGTCCCTACATCTAGAAGGCAAACTGCTTGGAAAATATTGACTAATTACACAATCACCAAATGTGATGCATAATAGTGCTTTTACGGTACTGTGTATGTGGGGAAAAGCATAGTCTTGCAACATTTTAAAATATTTCTGCCCATTTACACTGACTGTTTTTGTTTGTCCACTTTCAATTTGTTCTTAGAAATATGATCCTGTAAGGAAATGTGACATAAAACCATACCAGACAGTAACCTTGATATCATATAATCTTTTCTTTATAATTAAGTTTGGATTACGTATGCTCAGCCCATATCCTGCAATAATGAGTATTTAACACCTCTGTTTAATTCAAATTGCACCTCATCCATCCACAAGATATTGTCTAAACACTCAGAATTCATCTGAATTTGTACTAAAATTTGCAATGCAAAGGTAATATGAATTGGCTTATCTTGTTGAGTTCAAAATGCATTTTTATTTTGTAAGGATAGAGCTGAAGCTGTCTCCTCAGAATTAGTCACGCTGTTGAACAAGTTATGTCCAGACGCTTTGCAACTCTATTAACACTACAAACATTATATTCTGAATTTGCACTAAAACTATAGCAGCAGACAACTCATTTTGCACTAATGTTGGTCTACCTGATCATCATCTGTTGATAAGTGAATCAGTTTCCTCAAATTTGTTTATCTTTTGAAATGATTTTACAGAGCAGAGTCCTCTCCTCAATATATATAATATTTGATATTTCCTCAGTGTGCATGCATACTGTTTGTCACGCTTGTACTGATGGAGGCCAATTTGAACTCATACAGGTAAAGCCTGTGCTACTACAACTGCCGCCTGTAATCTTATGTTTGTACAAACATGACAATTACCATCGCAATCAAATAAAAATCCCAAACCTTCTAAACAGTAGTGATATCAATATGAAGCCAAACTGCTAATAAGTAAAGAAGATCCAGCTGTTTAAAAATGGGAACTTACTTTACAATAACCTATATGCATGAAACTGTTACCACGAAGTGGAGTGAAATTGATCTTGGTTGAGTTTGATCGCAGTTCAGATGATCACGATTCAAGTACAATTTGGTTATATATATTGCTGTAGTGTTGTGTTTATTCAGATTGTTCAATTTTATGTGTTGAAAATTATGTGCATTAATCAATTTGAAAATTATTTTTATGCTACAATATCTACAAGTTGAGAGAAAAATAAACAAAACGCATCATTTGAATGGGAAGATTTTGATTACCTCGACAAATTTTAAATTACCAGGCACATGGAAAAAGAAGACTCAGAGGACCTAAGAAAAAATGCCCTGAGAGCAGAAGAGTTCACCTGCCCTAACCCTCATTAAAAGAACTACAAAATTTATGTGCAAATAGGAAGATGAATAGTTATGAAACTCATCCCCAAAATCAATCTCACACCACTTCATGATACGTAAAATAAAAATATATTCTACTGAAATCTAGGTCAGATTTGGCTTCCCACCTATTTCATTCTCAATATAAGAAGTATTATTGTGAACTGTTCTATATCCATTCATGGATATGAGTTTTAAATGTATTTGCAAAAGTTCTAATGTGATCTTTCATGCTGTGAATTCTCTTTGCATGAAATTATATATTTATTATGCTGCTTCTAATTGGTATGTGAAAACCAGCAATTTTTCTCATGAAGGCAAACCTTAAAATGCTTAATTATTAGACTGTTTAAATTTACAATTTGATCAGAACTAAGAATGAGCCAATTTCTGTGATTAGATGAATGTTGTGTTTCACAACAAATGAAGATGTAATCGTGGCAGAAAAATCCAGAGGCAGACAAAGAAAACAGGAGGAGGTAAAGGCAGCTGCAGTCTGAAGAAAGATGCACCAAATAACAAGCTAATCTGCAAGACCTTAATGTTAATCCTTAAAAGTGACGTGCTCCATGTCAGTAAATTTCAGTAATATAGAATACAAACAGTTGGAAAAAGCAGCAGTTGCCATCCACTTTAGAACAAAAAGCACAATATGAATCTAATAGCAAAACTTCTTAAACAAGGGGAAAGCAAGAGTTGTCCACATAGGAACAAATATTCATTTAGAAAAAAGAAATAGAATTTTCAACCTAGACATCCCTTGGAAAACCCATTCCGAGTTGCAAGTTCCTTAAACCATCACCAGAGACAACACTGCCAGCTTCATAAGTAACTAGTTGATTTCTGGTTGATAGTGTCTCCGAAACATGTTCCAGTAAACTCAAGTGTTGTTTTGTGTTATTAATTTAATTAACTTAAAATGCTTCTTACAATATAATTTCTAAATTCTAGCTATAGTACAATCCGGGCCATGAAACTTTGATGAATTTCTAAATTATTAGAATGAAACTTGAAAACAGTTTCCTCAATATGTTTTGTGCTGTCTAAACTTGCCAAGCAGGGAATTGTTTTACACCGCTAAATAACAGTCCGTCATTTGCTTCATACTTGTTTTAAATCAAATATCCCTTATTTCAACCCACTTCATACAAACACATCAAACCTAATCTAACTTTGTTGAAATCTTGAAACCAGAGGACCCTATTGTTTGCTGTGGCTCACTATGGCCTCATGCCTTTGTCTCATATTCGTTTTCAACCACACACACACGCTAAACCTAAACTCGGCAAAATCATGAGACCAGAGGACCCTGTTGTTCACTGTTCACTCATTTTAAACCAAGTAATTAATAAAATTGTTACTTATGGAGCTGTTATGCTACTAAAACTGAATGAATAAAAGCTAAAGTAACTATTTATGAAAACTTCTATTATTTTTACATTATTTTCAAAGTAAATAGTTGATTTCAGATACTGAAACTAGAATTTATTCACAAACATTAGAGGGCCTGTGTGCCACTGAAAAAGTTTTTGTGGTGCTGATTTTGAAAACAAAGCTTATGGTGGAGTATTTATGCAAGTTCTAGTGCCGGCATCTAAACAAAAGGTCAATTTGCCGAAGCTTATTACTATTCTTCTGGAAGATATCTCGCTGGCCTACCCAGCAAAACAAAGGGTACAGTTGGTCAGTGAGCCTTTGGCAACAACAAGCACGGAACACAGCCCTCAAAATCTCACAGACATCCAACAGAATGAAGATAAGTATGGTAAAACTACATTGAAATACCAATAGAAGTCATTAAAAATTCCAAACTCTCAACCAAGTGTGCCAATTCTTGTGTATTACGTGTCAGGATTCAATAGCTCAGTAAACAAAATTAAGATTACAAACAACACAGACTGTCCCATAAGCATCATATACACACACATGTAACAAAACTTGATATTAAGTGTGTTGCCTGAATGCCTTGTTGGTGAGCTTTTTGATGATGGCAAATATGCAAGAGATTGTTATTGCATTTTAAGATCAATTACCCCATTTTTCATGGGGTCGGTCTGTAGAAGTTTGACCAGGCATGTATCTAAGGTTCCAAGCACAATTAATTTGAGCAAGTGCAAAACTGGGTCCGAGGTCTACTCATTAGTAAATTTAGCATTTTATTAATCACTGAAAACCATAAAAGCTCTCATACCTTGTTTTCTTGACTTGAATATTGCAACTTAATTTCTCTAATGTAATTTCTCCAGTTCTGCGGTCAAATATCAGCACACATTCCTTCTGATAAGGTCTTTGTGAACCTTTGAAAACAGTATGAGGGGTTCCTGCTCCATCGAGGTGTGGTACAGTTACTGTCACCTCATGATTTGGTCCAACATCAATTGTAGCATCCTTACTGACATCAACACTGGCAGGTTTAAAGTCATCTGAAATTATACAAATTGGTGCAAATTTGGCATAAATTACTTCAAAAGAAAAGCATGTTAAACTCTCACCTGGCACTACATCACTACTTACATCTCAGTGTGTGGAATGAATTTCCTCTGTTTGAAAAACTAGGACCTAGCTTCAGTTCTCGAATTTCTGGCCCTAAGCCCAACTTCTCTGCCATATTATCTCCATTCACACCATTAAGTTGGCACTTCTGCATGGATTCTTATCGTATGGAAAGTCTGTTAACATTCGTGAAATTGTAAGATTTCTTCAGCAAACCTGAATGCGTAACGCATTACATGGATGACTTCAATCAATTAAGCTAACAGCATGTAAATTATAAACATGATCTTACAAATTTACTCATTGACATATTTACCTGTCAAAACTAATTCATTTTCCTTGACCTATTTTCTCAAGTCTTCAACACTCGCCAAATGGCGAATTCATTTACTACAAATGACAAATGATAGACGATTGGATTGTCGGGATTACCTGCCATCTATAAACAAAATTTCAAATCAACAATACAAGACTAACAACAGAATACCCATATTCCATAGGAAGTTTAGTGATAGCCAACATAATCTTTTCATGGATTAGGTATTAGTTATTGATTAGGTCTGTCTTACTCTAACTGTTTTGAATATAGTATGAAATATTTACGTTGCTAATGTAAGCGTTTAAAGCTTTCAGTAAAATTAAGTTTATATCGGGACACCATGAAACAAGTTTATTAACCGGTTAGCAATTTTTAAGAAAACTAAGTTGTCAACTTTGTTATGAACACCTTTTCTTATCGTGCATAAAGCGCAACAAGTTCCTTCCTGTTTATATTGTGTGTTTAAACTTCAGAAATCAGTGGTCGTATTTAAACGTTGGAATATCGTTTACAATACAGAAGCTTCACACTCCAGTAAGGTTATATTATTAACATTGGAGTGTGATGAGTAGATTACGGAGCTCTTACCAAACATGGTTTTCTACTCCTCGAGGAAGAGAAGTAGTATTTTATGGAATATGCACTGCAGCCATTGGAACAGGCATAGGGAATTTATTGCCGCACACGTTTTTGTTACACAAATACCAGGAGTTTGTTCAGATGTATCAGTAAGTTAGTAGTTTACTAGCTTTTACAAAATTAAATTTAACGGGGTTAATACCTAATTTTAATACCCAAGAGGTACGCTTTTTCGAAATTTGGATTAACCTATACACCCCATCAATTCAACTTTTATATAGTGAGGATTATATAATAGGGGATATAATGGATTTACTTAATATTATGTTTTAACTCACGTTATTAAACCAGCTGTGCCTCTAGAGCTCAGTAACTAAAGGAGGCCATATAAACTCACATCAGAGTTTCTGCCTAAACCAGGGATTCTGATTAACTTTACTGAATGTGATGGAATGTAATGTGAACTTAATAAATACTACTAAACTGAAGACCTATTAGATAGTACATAACAGGAATTATTCTTGATTGGTAGGATTTATTATTTAATGCAACTGCTGCACTCTGATTGTTTCTAACTACTGTGTGATGTCACAGTGTAATGGAAAGGAAAATTCTGACGCTGCCAAATTTTTATGCTATGTTAAGTCAAGTCACATTAAGTCATCCCTAAATAGCTCCATTTAATACACTGTACTAGACTTACACGTTATGTCACATTAAGTCAGGCATGTTATGGTAAGTTCATCATAATTCCAGATTTTCTGCTCACCTGAATAAGGGGGCTTTAGATGGGCTGATACCTTGATTATGCTTTATTGTCATTCCACTTTTTGGCCTCCAATAACAAAGTGCAACAGGTAAAGCAGTTTACCATAACTTCTTTTATGCATTTTGGTTTGCCAAGAAAGTCTCTTAATGTTACTGCTCTACAAATTACTGCAGCAGTGTATATGGGTCCCACCATCTAATATAACACATCATTTAAGAAGTGAAACCAACTGTAACATGTTGAACATCTAGAAGCCAAGATGTTACCTGGACTTGGGTATAACGCACTATATCCACCCTGTAAAGACACTTTTTTAAATAGCAAGATTTAAGAAAATTTGCTTGGTGGAGGAGGATATAATGGCAATTGCTAGCAGAAAGCAATTTTACTGGGCCATATGCAATGAAACATAAATGTTGCCAATGGAAAAAGTAATCTGAGAAGAAACCAGGGTTATTATAGAGAACTTCGGCCCCTCTAGAAATTAAACAAATTGTGGTTTGACTGTAAGTTTGGTTTATACTTGTTACGTTTTCACCAATTTTTTTTATCGGAGAAGCTCCGTAATTAAGTTAAACACTAATTTATTATGTGCGCGTAGCGATCCTCTTTTGTGAATATTTATGAAGTATGCTGCCTAGAAGGAGTAGAATATAAATAAAGAAGTCTTGTAGTACTTTTGCAATGTAAATATATAATAATACTACACACTAAAGGCCTAAAACCTGAGTTTCATTGTTGGCGGCAGGCGAACAGTGTTGTGGAATGCAACACTGGCATATGTCGCTAGATGCTGTGCTGATGTATGACAAGTATGTTTCACGCAGATACAGCTGTTCAATGAATTTTATTATGCAGAACTTCGGCCACTCTAAAATCGAATGAAACTAAGTGCAATTAATTGACTTTGTATTTATGATGACAATTTGAAAGCCTGTGTATTTCAAATTTAGCGCAAGGTTAGGTTCCAATCCGTTTAGGTTAGTGTGTGTATATAAACAGGTAGCAACATTAGTTTTTTAAACAATTACCCCACCCCTAATCCCCCTCTAACCACACCGGTCCCGTTAGAGTGCAAAACTGGTATAAGTCGCATCGGAAAGGGTTAGCGGCCCAACTTGTAAATAATTACAGAAACCAGTAGAAATTACTACAAATTAAATACAGGAAAGACTGTTTATTGATGTGCACACTAACATAGATCTAACAAAGAGCATACTAGCTTCATTCACATGCTTTGGTTAAATCAATGGAAATTATTAAATCAAAGTATAGGAAACTCAGTTTATTTACACACACACACACGCACATGCACACACCTAGGGCTAACACAGTGCATGCTCATTTGCTCAAATACTTTTGTGAAACCAGTGGAAGTTATTAATACTTAGGTGCAGAAAATAATCAGTTTACACACACACGCACACATACACACACATACATGCTCATGCTCACACACTTACCTACTTTTAGAAAAAAGCAAAAGAAAGGAAACACAACTAATGGAGAAGGTTGAAAATTGTGAGGGAGGAACTTCAGCAGATAAAGCATTTATTAATTATAATTTGTCTATTGAGTTTTTAAATAAATCCCTTCAGTGTATTGATGCAAAAAAGCAAATATCTAATTCTGGATACTGCAAAAGAAAATCAGAAAGTGTCAAAGAATTTAGTTACAAAATTGGTAAATGAAGTTGAAAGTTCTGAAAGTGAAGGTGATCCAGATTCAGAAATATTTCTACAATTGAAGCAAAAGTTCAGGCAAACACAAGGCAGGAGTACAAAATGTCATATTCTGACTCTTCTTCTAAAAAATCGGTCACGTAAAAAAATGGAAAATGAATTCAACAATAGCAACAGAAAGGCTAGGAAAGCAAAATCTCTAGTGAAAGAAACTGTAATTTTGTTCACCCCTGATCCAAAACCAGGAAAAATGTTAAGTGGTTCAGTCACAGAAAAAGTAATTTCTTTTTACAATAGTGATGAGTTAAGCATAGTCATGCCGGGTAATAAAGATTTTGTGTCCATGAAAACAAAACATAACTCTCATGATCATGTCCAGAAAGGACTAATTCTGAATGACCTAAAAGAAACATATGAATTGTTCAAAAATAAGTATCCCACAGACAAAATTGAAGTCTCTAAATTTGCTGAATTATGCCCTAGAAACTGTGTCTTAGCAGGTGCAAGGGTACACATTTAGTGTGTATACTGCTAATCAAAATGTTAAATTATGATAATGGGAACAAAATTTCATTGTATGGTATTGAATGATGAATCAGTGAGTTACTATGAACTACTTCTATCGAAAGTAATGTGCATGCCTCCAACTAGTGTCATTTAAATGAAAGCAACAGTTGTATAAGGAATGTTCATTTAAAGGAACAATTAATGAACAAATTGGAAATATTACATATGGACAATGGGTATCGGTTGACAGATGCAGTTATAAGACAGTTGTGGAAAGTTCTGAAGAGTTTGTTGATAGTTTCTGTGAAGATTGAAAACACACTCCTATATAGCTCAACAGCAAAATACGTACTACAACTACCTTAAAATAAATTAAACCGTAATTAGCTTAGATATCTCTGAAAAATACTCCTTTGTACTAGAGGACAGCCCTCACTCTTATCATTTTTTTTTTTTTTTTTTCTTAAAACAGTGCCGGAGTCTAGTCAGGACTCCGGCGCTGTATCCCCTATTTACATTCCCCCCTGTATGATTACTGGTTTTGCTGTTCCTTTTCACAAACATATACACATTGCACAAACGTATAACACCCATGCTCAAGGCGAGACTCGAACCCACAGTCCCCTGCCCACCAAGCACCAAAGCTAGACGCCTTAGCAAGCCTGGCCATGGGGACCGGCATCATTGGGATACTAATCAAGCAACCATACATCCCTGTGCAGTTTATTATAGGGATCAAGGTGAAATCAGGTACAAAAGTTTTGTATTTATTTCTTAGTGCTTGACACACAGCACAGTAGTCATATACTTATTTAAAAGAAAACTGATTTCATTCCTAAAGAACAAAATATTGCCCATATTACAAGAGATTTTCTACTTTTTGATGGGTTGGCTGCACAATATAATAGCAAAAAAAACTTCTGCAACCTTTGTCACCATAGGCAATATTTTGGAGTGGATGCAGAGTGGCATTTCTATACCACAGACCCCTGCGATGGCTTGGGAGGGAGAGTTAAATGTGTTGCAGCCACGGAAAGCCTTCAGAGACCTTATGAAGATCAAATAATAACACCTCTCCAACTTTTCAACTGGAGCAATTTAAACCTTCCTTCAATGGAATACCATTTACTAGTGGTGCTATACATTTTATTATAGTCCAGTGAAGAGGGATCATGATGGATAGACACACAGATAAGCTGTGGTCTATCATATTATTGTATACCATTTACTAGAGGTCACTAGTGGTGCTATATATTTTGTTACATCTCAGTGAAGAGGGACTGTGATCATGATGAAGGATACACACACAGATAAACTCTGGTCTATTATAGCTATGGATACTATTTACTAGGGGTCACCAGTAGTGCCATACATTTTGTTACAGCCCAGTGAAGAGGGACTATCATCGTGTAGAAGAATAGACACAAACATAAGCTCTGGTCTATCATAGCACTGTATACCATTTGCTAGAGGTCACTAGTAGTACTATACATTTTGTTACAGTCCAATGAGGAGAGGCCATGATCATGATGAAGGATACACAAAATTCATTTATTGCACAAATCAGGAACACCTTGAAGTAGAAAAATGCTGGAAATCTTGCTTTCAGAAGCAAAAATGATTCAGGGAATACACAGACTCCACTGCTTCATTCTGTCACCGTGATGAAGTGACATTGTTACAAAGAGTACTCACTGAGTAATGAAACGTATGTACATAGTACTGGAGGCTCAAAAACTTTTATCCATTGAAAATTACTGGTTTTGTGACATGTGACATTGAAAGTACCACCTGTAGACAATCAAAATAGTTCATGTCCGGAAATGCTTCATTTCCGAGTTATGGCCTTCACAACATTGGAATTCACTGGAACGTTTTTCTTTCCGCAGGTCTTTGCCGTCAAAGGAGACATTAGGAGTGCGCTCTGATAGTTCATTTTGAGGAAGGTTACATTCAGTGTTCTTTAGGCGTTAAGACTGTGCGACATGTATTCAAATCAAGAGCTGGCAGAGATGCACTTCATGTACGGTAAGGCGGACGGCAATGCTGCGCTGGCTCGTCGTTTGTACCAGGAGAGGTACCCACAGCGACAATGTCCAGATCGTAAGACATTTGTACGTCTCCATTCCCGTCTGTGCGAGTATGGAACATTCACCTCTCCTAGTTTGGAAAGGGGACGACCAAGATCTACAATTCCAGAAGTGCAGGAGGAGATTCTGGAGGCTGTGGACAGGACTCCTTCTATCAGCACACGACGGTTAGCGTTGCTAGTCAATGTTCCTCATACGACTGTCTGGAGACTGTTGAACGAGTATCAATTGTATCCTTATCATTTGCAACGTGTACAGGTCCTGTCACCAGCAGATTACCCTGCACGAGTTAGGTTCTGTCAGTGATTCTTGCAGCAGTGTGGTGTAAATCCAAACTTTTCTGCCGTCGTATTATTTAAAGATGAAGCACAGTTCACAAGAGATGGCATAACAAATTTCCACAATCACTATGTATGGTCGCATGAAAACCCACGTTCAACTGTTGTATCTGATCACCAGGTGCGGTTCTCCCTCAACATGTGGGCCGGTATCATTGGTGATCGACTAGTTGGACCCCATGTACTTGTAAACAGACTTACGGGGCAGGCGTACACAAACTTCCTGGAAAACACCATACCTGACGTTTTCGAAGACACTCCACTGATCAATCATCAACACATTCACTTCTTGAATGATGGCGCTCCTGCACACTTCAGTCTAACGGCTCGCCGGTACTTGGATCGAAGGTTTCCTGATCGATGGATAGGTAGAGGTGACCCTATTGCTTGGCCTCCACGCGCACCTGATCTCAACCCTCTCGATTTCTACTTGTGGGGCCATTTAAAATCATTGGTTTATTCGTCTCCGGTGCCGGGTTTGGAATCCCTTCGGAATCGAATTGTGGCAAGTTGTGAGGACATACGCAATACTCCTGGAGTTTGGGATCGCGCTCGCAGGTCAATGAGACATCGATGTGAGGTCTGTATTCAAGCAGGAGGTAGACATTTTGAACATCTTCTGTAACGACAACAATCTGCGGAAAGAAAAACGTTCCAGTGAATTTCAATGTTGTGAAGGCCATGACTCGGAAATGAAGCATTTCCGGACACATGTTATAATGAACTAATTTGATTGTCTACATGTGGGAAATACATACCTGAAATTATGCCCCGTATTTTTGAAACACCCTGTATAACCATCAATGCAAAACAAAAATTATTTCAGTTATTAAATTACTACTGTTTTATGAATATAGTAGACCAGCAGCTAACAGAATAAACCATGCATACCAGTATTACACCCCAAAATGATTAAGAATGTTGCATATCCATATCCAGAGTTTAAAGTGTACTTGAACATGAATAGTGACATATCTGTTTATAATAATAACCTAATATTAACACTGCATTCAGTTATGTAGAATAACTCTGAAAACACTTTACTTTATAAATTATATTGGCTTATTTTTAATGACGTACTTTCAATAAACTGAACACACAATCAATAAACATTTTTATTTTCTGGCAGTTACATTTCAAAGACCAGAAGCTTTATACTTTTACGTTTTAGTAGAAGTTTCTATATTGAGGTTCTAAATAGTCGCACATGGCCATCAGATCAGCCTTCTTCTCCTTGCTGATTGGAAGAGCATCTTCATATACTGGACGGAGTTGCTCTACTGGAATGATTTGAAGTGGTTCATACATATTAATTTTACATTTTCTCCTTTAACGCTTAGTTGCATCAAAGACACTCCAATGTTCTAGTACGTTGTGTCCTGTTCATAATCGAAGCACGGTAGGGTCGATAGATATTTGGAGCCACAACGGTGATGTAATTTTGTAATCTGCATCTTTCTTCAGGTTTTGCTCCAGACCTGAAACATCTAAAAAATGTACTCTATCCATTTCCTTAATAATAAATGGATTACTTGGATATGCTGACCCAATAACATGTTTCCATTGTTCAGGCACATATACAGGGCAAACACTGTTCCTTTTCTCAACCAATGCAAAAATTCCTGTCACATGGCAGGAAACTATGTCCACTGTAGAGGAACTTCTGATTCATTTCTGTGAAATACTTCAGTCCCACTAAATACTAGAGGAGCACAACCATACAGCAGTTGTTTTGTCCCACACAATGGTCGAACCAGAGTATAAGTTTTCTCTCCTCCCCCGGGATCAATGGTTGGTAATTTTCTCATACTTGCAGAACAAGCATGAAACTATTTCTGTTGAACCCCTTTTGGCAATACTCTCAAGGCAGTATTCATTGTACAAGCTCCTGAGGTATCAGTAATTGTAAAGTTGTATGTTGCATATTGACGCTGGTAGAAGATATTAGTGTGCGTCATGTTGAGCAAAATAGTTTGCTGCAAATCAACCTTACATACTATGGTAGGAGTTTCCTTAGTGATAGTTCTGTCGTGGTGCATTGCTTCATATACTTTTTCAATTCGCCTGTGATGTAACCCACTTTCCACATTTATACGGTTTTCTTCATTATTTTGCGCAGATAGCAACTCTATGTACAATTTGTCATATTTGGAGCAAGAATCTGAATGTAGCATTCCAAATCTTAATTTAAAGTCCTTATTGAAACTGTTCTGGTAATAATGAAGCATAACTGGCGAATCAGGATGCTGCTCAAGGTACAATGCATGCATTCTAGCAATGTTCAAGTCAGGATGTAAACATTCCTTTGAATTTGAGTGACGATTGTAATTGCTTGGTTGCCTTGAAAACTCTTTATATGTTCATGGACTCTTGTTTTTATTCCATCAATTATATTTTGAGGCCTATTGCCATGATCTTTGAAATCAGATGTACCCTCTTTTATTTTCACTTGCAAAACTTGCACTCATCGACGTGAGATTTTAAAAATAGTGCAGAATGTTTTTTGGCATGCCAATAATCATGTACCTTCTACAACAAGGTAATAGCAGCATGAATAACTTTTTTGGGAGATATCCTCCGCAATACAGTGACATATAGGTTCAATGATCTCATTATTTTCTGATAGATTTTTACTTTGTTGTAGCTCATTTTGTAGAACTCGGAAAAGAGATGCTGATGTCCATCAAGGCTAATACATTGGTAGTTCTTAGGTTTGCAGGAGCAAATACATTCCTAAAACAAAGAAATGACAGAGATCAATCCAGATATGACATATTTAAAGGCGATTTAGGTATATATGTATATAAAAATATTGTAACTGTGTTTTGGAAAATTGTACACTGATTTATTACAAGAAACACATTAAAAGGGAGAAGAAATTGATAGGAAATTAATAGAGATGTCCAGAATTACTTATAAAATATATTGGACATGCAACATTTATATACATACATCATTTGGAGGCTTCTTCTCAGGTACTTTAACCTTCTTTCGAGTAGTATATTCTGTCCACTATTCCTGAGCATTTTGTTTGTCATCCTCCCAATTCTGCATATTTACAGTCTGACGTCTTCCTTTATTTAAATGATTTGCAGGGCTGTGTGGTACAGAAATACTCAGCATATACAATTTGCCGAAGCATTTCCATTCTGTGGTGTCAGGAATGTAATATGCAACATTATTCTGGGTAGATATTCAATTTAAAATGTAAACTTTCTAAAATCTATCCATGTTACATATCAAATGAATTCTTCCCTCTGAGAATTCTGCTCCTAGGTTTTGATTATTTTGAATACAGAAAGGCAGGAATTGCAGAAATTAGTTCACATAATTTTTTAAGTTCTGTAACACATTGAGTTTCTTTTAAGATACAAGCTCAATCATGGATTTATTCTTTAAGTGTTCTTTGAAATAGTAAATAATCAATTCACTACTTAAACAATGAAAATTGAAATGTTGACCTTAATCTATTTTAGTAAATGGTAGTTCGGGGTAGAGAGGATTTTCTTGAAAATCTTGGAGTCGCATTCTTGGGAGAAGTTGAACTTATATATCAAGTTTTGTATTTAACCAACTTTTTGTTTTTGAGTTATTATGTTCACAGATATATGGACCTATTTCTAAAACATGCCTTTTAAGGATACAGGTGACTCATAAAACGTGTTTTCAGTAAAATCTTGGTATAAAACTTTTGGGTGGAATGCAACACCTTCTCTACCTATACACAATGTACAAAGTAGGGAAAATAAAAAAAAATTGACTTTATTTTCGAATATTAATTTTATTTTTAAAATATTTTTGAAATTTTAATCTTATACAACAAGCATTTATGCCACAATATATGTTGCAAAACAAAAAGTTTAGCATCAAAACATGAGTGCCACAATTTAATGTAGTAAACCACAATGTGTATTTAATACTTTAATGCTATTTATGTCTATATATGTCTAAGAACATTCACAACTGTGATTGAAGATTTTCCATGCATTATTGCATGTTTTGATTACCACATGTTAAGAAGGTATAAATAGTAAAAATGCATTAATTTGTTGATATCTAAATTATAAAATAAACTGTAGATGTAGTGCAGTAGCATCCTGGAAATTATGCACATAGTGTTGTAGCCTTGTTTTTACTTTCTCTACATGTACTATGCATATTATAGGCAAAAATTCTATTTCAAGATTTCACTTACTTTCTCTAGGCCATATGTACAATGCCCATAGTGAAGGTATTGTATTCCACCCAAAAAATTTGAGGTTGTGATTTTACCGGAAACACACATTTTCTTTTAGGACCCCTGAGTCCGAAAAAAAAAAAAAATAAAAAGGTCTGTGTTTGTGTGTCTGTGGGCAGCATAGCTAAAAAATTAAATACTGTTAAACACAAAACTTAAAATTTTTTAAGTATCTTACAAGAATGTCACACAAAGATTTTCAACAAAATACCACCACCACAAACTACTCTTTATATGGCAAAATGTTAGAAAACTTTGTTTTTCTCAAAAATGGCTCTAATTATTTTTATTAAAATAACATATTTTAAACATTATTTATATCCTAAATAAAATGTATATTTTGAATTTTCTGGGAATAGTCTCTGAAGACCTCTTTGTTCTTGATAAGTTTTGCAGAATTTTGCATACAGTTAAACCATAAGGGATAGAAAAAAATTTAAAGTGAAACAAAACTTATTTGTTCCACATAACCAGCAGCTTTTAAAAGCTTTAGCCAAATGTATTCCCTTATTTCCCATCTACTTACAGTGAAGCAAATTGTAAAAGAAATTCTACTAATGATATAAAAGAATAATCTTTTGTAGGAATAGTTTGTATTTGGAACAGCTAGGGAAAGTTATGTAAATGAAGCGAATCAGATTTTTTGGATTTAAAATGCTGTTATATAATACCTTCTCTACCTATGAAAATTTAGAAAATAGATTACCAAATAATTTTCTATTAAAATATATAATCAATCCATTAATATAGTTATAATCTTAATTGCATCATATTTTGTATTATGTATGTATTGCAAAAATGTAAATGGCATTTATTTATGGATGCTCTTTAACTGCTGTGGTTCTCAGCATCCCATTCTGTTCTGGGCGTGAAAGACCGCTTAATTTTGCTCAGAGGCCTCTATCAGGCTTGAGGTTCTTTTACGTGCCATAAATCTACGACACAGGACCCACGGCTTTACTTCCCTTCTGAAGGAAGCCATGCTAAGGATTTGAACCCGCGACTTCGGGTATATAAACATGTATTGCATGTTACATGTATGTAAGTAGATAGTACTTGGTGGACAAAGTAAAAAGTGAATAAGTATATTTCCCCTGTTAAACTATCTAACTTCGTTGTTTTATGTAGTTGTGAACAATTAGAACCAATACTACCAGATATTGTTGATAAAGCGTATGATGCAAAGGATGCATTTAATTAGATTCACTAGATGGTCCGGGTTCAATCCCAAGCAACCGCATGTGAGATTTGTGGTAGACAAAGTGGCACAGGGGCAGATTTTCTGGGGTTCTCCAGTTTCCCCTGCCATTGCATTCCACCAGTGCTCCATCTTCATTTCATATATCACCAGTGTCATTGCCTGCAGTGCTACAAGCAGTAAAAGTGGGTGTTAAACACTACCAAAAAAATTAGATTTTCAGCTTTCACCACCACAGACATCATGTTCTCTGAAGCTGTTGCCTGACCACAAATACTTATCTATTAATAATACAATACACTACCTTTACAGAGTTCCGAGGGACACCATATCTTCAAAAAAATGTAGTAAGTCTTTCAGCCCAACTATGCAATAACCAAACTTGGAGGGTGTATCATGCATAGTGATTGACACCAGCTTTTCTCAGAATAATTCATACTTGCTATCATGTAAATTGTCTCATAAATATCTTCTCCATGAATATGCTCCTGAAGCAGTATGAGGTCCAGAAACTCTTCCAATACATGAAGTTCAGAATTAACACCCCTAATATACACTACTTACTGCGAGAGACCTAAGATCTGGACACTCATCCTTAGCCAATGAGTATGGAGTAAGCTCATTTATTTTCGTTTTCAACTGATGTTCTATGTTAGAATTTCTTAGCTGATATTCTGTGGCTCTTCCTGAAGGTATGTTTTTAAATGCATACAATGATATTCTGTGGCTCTTCCTGAAGGTAGGTTTTTAAATGCGTACAATGTCAGGAAAATTTCTTCTGCAACTTAAACAAGACTTGCTTTAATAAATTCTTATTCTGTGAAGGGCTTATTTGGTTCAGCTATTAATTTGGCCATCTTGTAACTATCACTTAGTAACTTGATGGCTGCATCATTCTGATTTTGTTTATTTAAGATATTTTTGTATCCTGGATCTTTCTCATTGTGGTTCACTTGGTTGTTTAAGAATTACATTAGTAATTTAATGCATTTAACTCTACATGAAGCTTTAGAGATTATTCAATCATACTTCTGAATATGGCAGTTACTAAAATGCCTCCTGATATTATGTTGTGAAAGCACTTAGCTCTTATGACAAACAAGATTTATCACCGTGAAACATAAAAGATTAAATTTGTACTGCCACATGCAGCCATGTTGCTTGGTGCAACATATGCTGTGACCTGGCAGAATGAGGGATGGAGGGAAATATCAATCAGTAACACTATACAACACTCAGGTGTCAATATGATATTGACTACACAAGGAAATCTCCTGAGATGCTTTTGTGTCTCCTAAGCTGAAAGCTTCTCTCAAGTCCAATGGTCCATAAGTCAAACCATGTCCCTGATATCTGCCCTTCTTATATTCCAAACTAAAAAAAAAAAAAAAGTCCAGGGTTACATACATGTGAACAGCAAAAATCTTGCATTCACATAAAATATGCTGAGAGATCTCATAAGTCCAACCCGCATTTCCTGCATAGCAGGTCCGTGGTAAGTCCAATTATACATAGATTTCGCCTCGGTGTGTTGTGTCCAGTGAGATAGCCAACAACTCTTCTGTACCTATCTCTGGTTATGTTCAAAAGAACCACACTTGGCTTGCCACCTGGCCTCGAAATAAACACTGTCTGGCGGTGTTTGTTTGTTTTTCCCAAATCAAAGGACAAGCCCTTGCCGTAAGCTGGGTTACCTCATATTTGACATTTCTAGGGGACACCCCACAAAAGGGCTCTGGTCCTTCAGATGCAAGATCCTCTCCATGCTTAGCTATTCTGTCCGCTATCTCATCTTTGTTGTCCGTATGCCCAGGAATTCAGACAAGGGAAACCTGTCCGCGAGCACAGATCCTTTGGCATTCCTACACTAATCCGGATGTCGTTTTAACTGCAATAAGGGCTTTCCAAGCTGACTGTCTGAACAGATACGTAAACGCTCGTCTGTCAGGCAGGTTTAAGATATACAAGGTACAGGTTAATAAGGAATAAATCTCGGCCGGGTAGCAAACCTATCAGGGTGGAATGGCGTGGCAATGTCTGGCCCTAGGGCCCTTGTCCTACTCTGAAGCGCGAACCGTCAGTGTACCATGTCCGGCTCGCAAGGGAAATTCGGTCTCTGGGTCCCAATCCTTCCTGTTTGGAATCACCACATATATGCTGGGCTTAGATTGACGGCCCCCATCAATTCTGCCATCAGGGAGAAAGGACACCTGAAATCTGCTGTAAATTAGTGAATGTTCTTTATGAGGTAGTTTGGAACTCTATCCCCGCCAATTGTCCAGAGGCGGTGTGCACTCATCCTTGTATCCTCTTTCACAAACAGAGATCTAAGGCGGATGTGGGGTGGTCCGCACTGTCCCAGTTATACGTACCGGTCTTTCCAGCGAATCCAGCTTATTGGGCACCGCCTGCTGCCTCTCCGAGGTGGACCACCAAACCATCGCCGCATAAGTTACTGATGGTCTAATAACAGGTGTGTATCTACTTGACCACTTTCGGCCTCAGGCTCATCATTAGGCCTTTGTATTCTACATGCTTTTTTTCAACTACTTAACTGAGCCAGGGATTTAACTTCTTCCTAAAGAGAGAAGGCTCCACCAATCCAGGTAGAGACCTTGTGAAAACCATGCATCCAGTCTCGTCTGGGTTAACTGAAACTTCTGTTTCCCCTCACCACTCCGGGGTCCATAAGGAGCCCTGAATAAGCTCTGAACAGTACTCGGAAATGTCCATATGCAACTAGGTGTATGTCACTCTAGGCATGCAGTACGATTATTTGCCCGGCTTAGGTATAAAAAGCACTTTTCCCTGTCTCCTGGTGAGAAACATACATCCTAGCTAGGGAGCACTAGAAGCCGGGGAGATCTCGTGTACTACCGCGATTTTATAGAGCCGAAAGCTAAAAACAGCCCATTTTACTATATAGGTCACAATCTCGGAGGCTACTCACCGTTCTTCTCGTAATGGCCTGCCTGCTTCTCCCGAGATCATCTCTTAATTCACCGTATTGCCCCCCCCCCCCCGGAAAATGGGCTTCCAGCGGCAGCCTTAAGGTATCCCCCTCCGATTGTGTCAAGTACCAGAGATTCTCCAATGAGCCAAGCCGAAGCAGCTTATGAATCCGAGCAGGGCTTTTGAATATTACTACAGCAGCATCTCCAAGATTTTGCGGGTGTCTTTATCTCTCTCTCTCTCTCTCTCTCTCTCTCTCTCTCTTTTTTTATAAATCTTCTGAGCCTCTGGAGGCGTTTCAGGTTTCTTGACCCATGTAGGCATATACATATTAGAAGAATTTTGTATCTTATTTTTGATGGACCTTAAATAAGAATTCATCTCAACCTTATCTTTTGCCTATGCATCTTGAATAAGAGGGCAATTTCTTTTACAGGAGGAAATCAGGATGTCTGTTAGAAAATTCCTGTATGCGGGCCTGCAGTTTACCTTCCAAAAAGCAAATTTCTGTGATCGGGAGAGGGAAGATAAACTAATTCAGTATTTTACATCCGGTAGGATCTTACAAAATCCCTGGGTCAAATCAAGGCTTCCTCCCTCTGATAATTCACAAAGGTCGGAACATTACCTTGGTTAATGATTTCCAGATTTGTAGGGTGCAAAAGTTCGAGCGGAGATTCCCTCTTTCCATTGATGTCCGTGCTGTCCCAAACATATGATGAAGTAGGAGTCGCAGCCAATAAGTAGACCTAGGGTTTTCGCCTTACAATATTCCGCAGATCCTAAAACTCAGGAGGAGGGGGATCCTCGGAATCGAACGGAAAATAGAAGCAGAGCACCACTCGCCACGAGACTATCCACCCCCTCACACCTTACAAAAAAGGGCACCAAGTCTCACAATAGAAAACCAGGAAGGACCCAGGCATGTCGGTGCCTAATCAAGACATACGTTCTGGATTTCTCCTCCGCACAAACACTATCATGGAGAAACCCATTATATTTAATCCCATAATTCGGCACCCCCCCAAGGGATCAACTACGGTAGGTATGGGTTTGGCACACCCGCGGTCCCGAGCTACCCATGACTCCCTCGGTGTGGGTTCCTGTGAGTGGTGGGGGAGTTGGTGGAAACATACACCACGCGTAGGCCGTGAGTGGACACCTGTGTCGGTTGAAAGGGGTATCCTGATTGGTTGAAGGTTTCGAATATGAGCCTGGGCCTTCTGTGCGCAACCTTACATAGCCACATATGGTATAGGTGAAAGCGCGACGTGACCGTTCTCTGAATATTGTACGGATACTAAAAAGACAAATCTTGGGGAGCGGATTGGACAGGGTTGTTCGGTCTTTATTGTGCACTGATCCGATCCAAATTAAACTGCGGATACATAGTTTATTCTTTAGCACGACCATCTGTCTGAGAAGATTGGACACTTCATAATCACGGCATGTTGTGGCTGTTGGAGCTTTTCCGACGAGGCCATTTGTGAGCCTTATCGCCGAATCGGCAGAACCTCTTTTACGGTGTCGACGTGATCTCATGCTAGCTAATTATGTCTGGGCTTAAGTACATACCTACGCACCCAACGTTTATCTCTTATTTCTCTACCGAGCTGGATGAACGTTATCGCAACTTCACTTAGTCCAAAGCCTGCAGGTTTTCGTTTCCGAGAGCTTCTTCGGTAGCAAGACATTAAAATGTTTAACATGTTTCTCAAGGGGGAGAGGGTGCACCCACCATGGTATCGTGCTACATCCCACGTAGATCTCCGTATGACGGCATTTGGGAAGTCTATGATGCCTGCGTGAGGTATTCATCCTGTTTTGTTTTTTACTTTCTCTATACGTACTTTATACATAGTGTATAGAGAAGGTATTGCACTCCACCCAAAAATCGATATCGAGATTTCACCGGAAATATGTGTTTTAGGGTCCCCTGTATCCAAAAAAAGATTTTTCAAAAAAAGGTCCGTGTTTGTGTGTGTCCGTGTGTCTGTGAACACTATAATTAAAAAACGAAAAGTCGGTAAAATACCAAACTTGGTATTTAAGTTAACTATCTTCCAGGGATGCGACACGAAGATTTTAAGAAAAATTCCCCCACCCCAAACTACCCTTTACATGGAACTTTTTTCGAAAATTTTTATTTTCTTAAAAATGACTAACGATTTTGATTAAAATATCGTGTATTAAATAAAATGTATATCTTAAATTTTCTGGGAATAGCCTCGGAAGCTTACTTTATTCTGGATGAAATTTACGGAATTTTGCATAGCTTCTAAACCGTAAGATATAGATAAAAGCTTACTATACAAAAAGTGTAGAGCACGTTAAAACACACAATTTATGTTATATACATTTTTTTCGTGGAGTTGATCGTTTTTTAGATATTCATTGTTTTTGGTTTCAGCTTCAAAAAAACAAACTTTTCGTACAGGTATTTGTCAACTCCTGTCCACACAAACAAAGGAACATCAGTCACATAGCAACCAGATTTTGACTCACTTTAACCTATGGTTCTCCCATATTTCGCTTCTACTTTTAAGGAAGCAAGTTATAAGACTATTTCTGAGAATTTTTTCTCGATTAGCATGAAGTAAATGGAAGCATAAGCTTTCTAAGAATAATTTGTTGTAGAAATATAGAGAAAGTCATGTGAATGGAACACATCAGATTTTTTAATCTCATTACACTGACCGTACACAACGATGGATGTGCACTGAGGGTATTGGATGTACCTTTGCATCTGGGACCGAACCACATACTTTGGGTTTGCATAGTAGCATCCATTTATACTTCAGAGCCATTCTGTACGTTCGTCGTGGAAATTTGGGCGACTACCTTATTTTGAGCGATTCTGTTAGTGCACTTCAGAGCCTTCGTGAACTGTGCAGCTACTATATTGCTGCGCATTTAGGACGCCTTCTACATGTTACAAACTTCGAGTGCTCACTTGGAGTGTGCATGGATTCCTGGGCACGTTAGCGGATTTGGCTGCAAAGACTGCAACCATAGAAGGGGACGGTTCGATGGGTTCCAGCTTTCCTATACGTACATGTTATCTGGATGAGTCATTCATTATACGATGAGTGGGTTTTTGTAGATTTTGTTGTTTATTCTATGCTATTAGAACATTATATTATGTTTAGCTGTTTGATAGCTTGTATCTACAATGTATTTTATTTTAATGCGAAATGGCTATTATCGAGGTTAGTCGTAGAATAAACTAATTAAAAGTTGAATTGAACTTAATATGAACAAGTGATTCTTATAATTTCTCGGGTCGTAGAGATTTATAATTTAACCACAACAATACGTACGAAGGTATTACATTTACGTTTAATCTATTTGGCGCAAACTTTCACTTATAACCAAGGACGAAGTTCATATATTACAAATAAACTGGAGATGTTCCTTAGTTTATACTTTTGCAATCCTAAATGTGAAGTCTAATAGTTTATTTTATGTATGTGGAACTTATTTGTATAAGCTTAAGCATTTCAGAGGGTTTGAAACACCAACTTATGATTGACGCGTGTGAGTAGAATTTTTTCGAATCCCTTGGAAGTCTCTTGAAAAAATAATCGTGGTTGTGAATCTTGTTGAATACTATAATAAATGTTCATGTTCTAATAATGAAAGTTTGTTCGCTGCTATACCGACAAGTAAATATTTGTTGTATGTAAACTTTATAACAGTTTACGAAATATAGGTGTGAATGTTTTTTTATGTTATATTGTTGTGGTGATCATACATTATTTTAACTCAACACCACCATCACTATCGTTTATCAAACGTTTTAAGTATTAAATATTTCGAATTAAAGAGGACTGTATACGGTTCATAATTTTTTTTATATATAGCGGAAAGTGCCCAAAACGGACCCCCATTTTGTTTTTCTGTTTAAAAAAATAGAAAATAATAAAATATAATATTTAAAAAAAGCATGTAATATTTACATTGTAATGCTATGCACCTTTTACATTTTACTTTTAGACAATATGATTAAAATTTTTATGGAAAATTGTTTTCAAAAACCTTACACTTTGGCAATTTGAAAAATAGTTGCCGAAACCGGACCCCTTGTTACAATATCGAAAATATCGCTAAATAAAATTATAAATGGGTATTAAATCACAGTAAACTTAATCTAGCTTCAAAATATAAATATAACATAAAAATTACAGGTTTTAGTTTAAAAGAAAATACAGAATGTATTAAAAAAGTACAGAAATAAATAGCAGCATTGAATCATTTAGCGACAAAAATCGCAAATGTACATGTCCTTATCAGCCCCAGCACAATTTACATGGGCCCACAGTGAGCACACAACGCACATGACCCAAAGTTCCCCATTAGAATTCTCCGGAAATTTCCTGCCACAAAACATACTCCGTGCGTCATGGATGGGAAACTCTCCGGAGGAAATCCAATTCAGATGATCCAGAGGACATGGTGATTTCATCTTCTGTTGATTCTTTCACGTTATTCTCGAAATGTATACGCTTTTTTACGAGCTCTTTCCCTTTTCTAGAAGACCTTAGTACTGAACCGCGTCTCTGGCCACGATTACTTTTCCATCCTTTAGCATGATTCCGTGCTTGCTGTTCAGCTTCAGTGGCTTCTTTTGCTTTTTTATCTTCAACCAATTGCGTGATGACCGTGGAACTGCAGACCTTTCGTCCCCTATTCGAGATCCTCTTTCTTCCACATTCTTCTCTGTTCTCTGTAAAGCTCTGATTTCGTGATGTTTGTTTGTTTTTATCACAGACCAATAGAAATATGAATGTCGTCTTTTGTTTGCCTCTTCAATGTATTCGGCTTCTGAGAACAGCGTGTTGTTCAATGGGTATATGCCCGTTGTTTTAAACCCATTGATTGCTATTTGAGCTGTTTGGCTAATATAGGCTTTGCCAAACAGTTCCATTACATTAAAAGCACCGACAGCACGCTCATTGTGTGTTAACCACTGCCTGATTTCCTCGCTGTGGTAAACTTTAAGAGGGCCCATGAATTTCTTATCCAAAGGCTGTAGTTTGTGTGAGGAGTGAGGGGGAAGCGACACAATGGTTACATGATTTGTTTTTGCCAAATCAATCAGATCAATATTCTGTGTGTGACTAAAGTGACCATCCAAGATCAGCAGTACAGGTTTATCCTTTGTAGGATTAGTAAACTCGATGAAGTGTCGAAACCACTGAGTGAAAGAGTTAATTTGTATCCACTCCGAAGGGTGCGCAGCAAAGATTGTTCCTGGTGGAGCACCTTTTTTCAGTTGTTCGGAAAAACTACTAAAGGTGGCATGAATGAGCCACTATTATTCATACAAGCAACAATCGTTATAAGGGGCCACGTTCTCCTGATGTCAAGGCAGCTATCTGTCTTTTACCCTTAAGACATCCTCGGCTCAGTAGTTGATGAAGATTCCACTCCTAATATTTCCTAACTAATTCTATCTCAGGGTGCTTGATGGGCGAGTCGAATATTAAATAACACTGCATTTTCCGTTGCTACTTAAATTTATCATTTCAAAGGTTTGACGGGCGGCTAGTTTGTTTCCTTACAAAAGATGTTGCTCTTAAATTCCTTCCCACCACTTAAATCAATTATCAGGAGCCTAATCTAACCTTCTGCACATCGTTCCCCACGACTTAAGCACGTGGAAATGAAATGACGTTTTATTTATGGACGCTCTTTAACTGCTGTGGTTTTCAGCGTCCCATTCTATATTGGGCGTGAAAGATCGCTTAATTTTGCTCAGAGGCCTTTCTATCAGGCTTGTTTTTCTACGTGCGTAAATCTAAGACACGGGACCCACGGCTTTACTTCCCTTCCGAAGGAAGCCATGCTAAGGATTTTAAGCACATGGACGTGCGCACAACACAATGTAAGAGTAACTGCAAGAATCAGAAGCATAGTCAAGAGAGTAACCACATAAGAAATATGCTCTCTTATATACTGCCACTGGGTGACGCCAACCCTCGCGCCATAAAATGTAACATTATCTTTGATTGGTCCCTTGGTAGCATCAGTTCACATGCTAAAATTGTGCCAAGTTTTGCCGGCATCGCGTCCCCATGACGCGTTTGGGAAAACCCAATGCTTCCCTCTCACTTTAACTTCCTGCTTGCTCTGTCTATTTCTCCAATTCCTTAAGCTTCGTGGAGTGCAAGACACTATTCATGCTTTACTCATTTCTATATCTTCCCTCTTCTATTTTACATTATTTAGCCTAAATTGGAAATGTGTTATTTATGGATGCTCTTTAACTGTCTGGTTCTGAGCGTCCCATTCTCTTCTGGGCGTGAAAGACCGCTTAATTTTGCTCAGAGGCCTCTAATCAGGCTTGAGGTTCTTTTACGTGCTGTAAATCTATGACACGGGACCAACGGCTTTGCTTCCCATTCGAAGGAAGCCATGCTAAGGATTTTTACGCCCAAAAAAATCCATCGTCCTCCGCCGTGTTTGAACCCGCGACCTTGCGTATATGAAGTTAGCATGGTAAGCATTACACCACGGAGGGCGACAGCTCAGTATCAAGTGGTGGTTGGACTGTTACCTGGAATTAAGCTAGCTTAATTACCTAAGTTACAATTCGTTTTATACATATTTCTTCCACTAAATATTCACAGTTATTTTACATTGCTTTCTATACACTTATATTATGTACAATTTCCCTTTTATATTCTTTGTGAGCATAAGATGTGTCATACAGTAGCGCAATATCTGCCACAAATGATGTTCACGACTATTTTGTGAATCTTATTTCATAATACACGAAATAATAAACAAAATTGCTTAAACACAAGTGATGGAGGTGTAATTTTCCCTCCACTAATTTATACATCATTTCATTTAAATGTGAAATTATAATTAATTTAATACCATTAAATTAAATATACTCCAGTACAAATGGAATATTTTCTTTTACTTATAAGTGAAATATTTGTAGTTATATTAACCTTGATGTTTACGTAATTCATATATCAATTACAATGTTGCATTTTTATGCATTATACCATATTTTTACATGAGATATATGAGGAGCATCGTTTCAAAACATATTAAGAGCACGGTAGAAACTTTTTCGGAAATCAAGAAAAAAGTTTTACTTCCGTACAAGAAATCCTATATTCAAAATTTAGACGAGAAGTTTCAGATACAAGGTAATGTTTCAGAATTCTCAAAAATCGAAATTGGTTTTTTATTGGCTAGCAATCTGTTTTAATTTAAAAGTTTAGCTTAATATGTTTTAAACAGTTTGGTCAGTACAAACTAAGCGGAGATCAAACATTGTCATTCTAAAGAAATGTATGATATATTTTTTTCAATTTATATTTCTAATTTATAATAATATACTTACAGAACAGATTAAGCATAAAAGATAAGATCGATAACACAGTTAATGTCACAAAATAACAAGTATACTCATTTTGAGGTTAGAAATTCTGCTGCTTATCATAGAAGCAAAACCTTGAATTTTACAGCAGAGTTAGAACAACATATTAAAGTCTTTAAGTCCTGTTTCCTCATGCAAACAGTCACAACTCTCAGGTGCTGCATCGAAATTTAGCGCTACTTTATACATCTGCAGACCATCGACCTCCAGTTATCACCTATTTTTCTTTCAGAAGATCAGCTATGTCTCTCTTCTTTCCATCTGATAAAGCTCTAATTTTATTAACCACAGGAGGTTCAAACACCTGGTCCATGTTTGCTACTCGTTTCAGTAAACCTTTTTGATGGGTTATCGCACTATACGTTGGCTCCATCTTTACGCTGATGAGAAGCTTCCCATATACGATACTTTTCTTCAAAATTACCCTCTTCATTATCCTTTATTCCATCCAATTTTGTAAATTGTCTTGAGAGTATTTTGTAATCTCTGATGGCCCAATCGTTTCCAAATTATCTTACTTTTCCCGCAGACTTGTAAAATTTTCTGTATTCTGCAGGAGTGGGGATATCGGAGCATTGACGAAGAGCCTTCTCTACAACCTCAAACAAGGGATCTGCAGGCAAATACGAATGGCCTGTCACGGAAAAAATTACAATAATATTTCTGATGTGTTGGTGCTTTCTTTTGGAGCCAATAAACAAGAGAATGAATTACGTGCATGTTTTTATTTTGGCCTCTGCAGCCTTTGGCGAAAGTCTAATAGTGGTGACTGAATCCTCAAAATGGACTTCATCCAAATGAGAAATTACACCTTTTGCCACCTTGTTTGCCCCTCTGCCACCTTTTGTCTCATTCCAGGTAAAGAAGGTTGTATCCTTATTGCTGATGTCGGTGACACACATCGAATAAAATGATGTCGCTTCATCAATTCATAATTTTGGAAGGGGCTGTACCTGTTGCAAATCTAAGCAGAAACTTCTTATATCGGAAGAACGCTCTCTCATTAATTTGTGGAACGTTTTGGATCGAGGTTTGTGTGCTCCCAGATTAACCAGCAAGTGATTCTTTCTTTGAATTTCTGTTTCACTTTAATTTGAAATACCACGTGCGTCAGTGGCAGGTCACCCAAAGCCAATGTTAAATGTTATGCGGAAAATGTTCTGGAAAAAACACTTTTTGAGTTTAAGCTGAGCAGAAACATTCGCATTGTACATCTTGAAGAATCTGTTTATGCTAAATTAAGCCTGTAATGTGATTCTGTTGCCCTTAGTTTTGAGATAAACTCACACCCACTACTTTTCTTGCCAGTAAACATATCCCTTTTCCTATCTCCTCCTCTCCGCTCTTCTCTTTAACCCCTGGCCTTCCTTGACAGCCTTGACTATGTTATTAATTCTGGTTTGTCCTATGCCAAATAAATTTTGACAAACATTTGTGCATACTGATTGCGTTTGGTGGTTTGTTTTCACCTGAAATGAAATAATCAATTTAACGAAACATCTCAAGCTTTTAAGATACGAGGGCCGTTCAGAAAGTAGCCTCCGATCGGTCACAGTGCGGGTAGTGGGGGGAGTAGCGATGCCATCTGTGCATTCACGCACTCAGCAGGTCAGTCGGCATCAAGCCGTGGTCGAGTGAAAGTCGTACCTGCGCTAGTTTAGTGTTTGTGGCCGTTTGAAATGTGTACTGCAATAGAAAACCCCGCCAAATGTGAAATGCGTGCTGTTATAAGGTTTTTTACAGCCAAAGGATATTCTGCAGCAGCTATTCATCGTGAGCTTTGTGCCGTGTACGGACCAAGAGTTATGAGTGAAGGAGTGGTCCGTGAATGGGTACGTTTATTTAAAAGTGGACGAGAAAACGTTCATGATGAAGAGAGGAGTGGTAAACCATCATTGGTCACGGACGAACTCATTCAGACAGTTGATGCAAAAGTTCGTGAAAACCGACGTTTCACAATGTCGGAGTTGTCTACTGATTTTCCACAGATTTCTAAGACTCTCTTGTACGAGATAGTGACAGCAAGATTGGGTTACCGTAAGTTCTGTGCACGATAGGTGCCCAAAATTCTTACCGACCACCACAAAACTCAAAGAATGGCCTCTGCATTAGACTTTCTGTCACGTTATGAGGCCGAAGGTGAACCATTGTTAAACGGAATCGTGACCGGGGACGAAACCTGGATTAAGTACGTGAACCCTGAGGCAAAAGAACAATCAAAGATGTGGGCACATTCAAATTCGCCTACCAAACCAATAAAAGCCCGGCAAGATTTTTCTGTCCGAAAATTGATGGCAGCGGTGTTTTGGGATGCAAAAGGGGTGTTGTTGGTTGAATTCATGGAACGTGGGACGACCATTAATCAAGACGTGTACTGTGAAACACTAAAACAATTACGACGGGCTATACAGAACAAACGCCGTGGTATGCTGACTTCCGGTATCGTTTTTTTGCACGATAACGCCCGTCCTCACTCTGCTCGCAGAACAACAGCCCTTCTTGAGTCCTTCAAGTGGGACGTTGTCAACCATCCACCTTACAGCCCAGATCTGGCGCTAAGCGATTATCACCTCTTCATGCATATGAAGAAATGGCTCGGGTCCCAGCGGTTTGATGACGACGAAGAGCTCAAAGATGCGGTCACAGGCTGGCTCCAGGCACAAGCGGGTGATTTTTATGCAGAAGGAATTTCAAAGCTTGTGAACAGATACGATAAGTGCCTCAATCGTTATGGAAACTATGTAGAAAAATAGTGCAAAGATGTAGTTGTAAGATGTATATATTAAAATATTTTTATTTAACTTGGTGAATTTCTTGCAATCAACCGGAGGCTACTTTCTGAACGACCCTCGTATAATATAGAACGCATTAATTCTTGAATTTACCGGATAAGATACGATTGAAGAACGACTCCATGTATCACAAGTGTCATCGCCTTCAGTGCCATTTGTAGTAAAAGTGGGCGTTAAACACTATAAAAAAAAAAAAAGGACGAGAATTTTTAATTAAATTGTGCTGGTAAAGTTGTAGCAATTTCAGGATAAATTGTGAACAGAATCTGACGTTGGTTCCATAGTTTATAGAAGTTTCTAAATAAATCATTTCAAACAAAATAAAAACGAACAAAAGATAAGAAATAGTTATATTATTCTAAACTTTTAAAACGAAGTGTAAGGTCATATGCATCCTATTTCATTAATCTTCTCTTTAATTCGAACTTGTATTTTCCATTTAAAGATAGAGTTGCGTCCAGAAATTGTCAAATATTTTGGCGAGTAGGTCGTAATCGCTCAGACTCTTCGGGTGAGTACAGTGGATGCTCAATTATCTCCCACCCCAATGTATGCCGGAGCTCCTGCGCGGGGTTTGGCAGTTGGCATCGTGCATTGTAATGAAGGATGATGGGATTTATATCAGGAGCCGTCGCTTTCTTCTTAGTGCAGGACGGAGATGATGTCGCAAGAAATTGTAATTGTAGGCTGCCTTGACCGTCTGCCTCTGCGGTACAACGTATGAAGGATCAACCCATTGATATAATAAGCCACAATAATCACCATTTTGGTGCCAGGTGGTTCACGACATAAGATCTGTGGGCGAGGAGAACTAGGGTGTTTCCATTCATTAGATTGCTGCTTTATAGCTTCATACGACTAATCAAGATTTCGTCCATAGCGAAAACCCTTCCAAGGAAGTCTTCACCCTCTCTTTGGTAGCGAATGAGCAGTTCCTTTGCAAGTGCATATCGATGCCACTCGCACTTCGGCCATTGCATGCGGTACTCAACATGCTGCAATTTTCCGGAACCAAAGGATTTCGTGCAAAATATATTGCTTTGTTACACACACACACACACACACACACACACACACACACACACACACAACCTGCCTCTGCTGCTAACTCTCACGATTCATTTGTATTAAGGAGACAAGGAGTTAAATTGCCATGACCGTAAGGGAACGTCCTGAACGTTGCTGATCTTGAATGACACGTCTGCCACCACGAAACGCTTTCACCCATCTCGCATTATAATGGCAATGCTGCATTACCACATGCCTCACGCCGTACCTGTAAATACTGTTGTACACTACTACCATGTTACTTAAATGTTATCAGTCGCCCTCCGTGGTGTAATGGTTACCATGCTTCATATACCCGAGGTCTCGGGTTCAAACCCGGCGGAGGTAGATGGGTTTTTTGGACGTAAAATCGTTAGCATGGCTTCCTTCTGAAGGGAAGTAAAGTCGTGGATCCCGTGTCGTAGATGTAAGAACCTCAAGCCTGATAGAGGCCTCTGAGCAAAATTAAACGGTCTTTCATGCCCAGTATAGCGCCATAAATAAAACGTCATTTCATTTCATTCCATTTCAATCTTATCCACACAAACATGCTGTTAGGGTGCTTGAGCTGGCCTCCTGCACTTTCCGACGGTATACAATAAAACTGACTCGTACACAGCCGTTGACGCACAACCTTCAAGTTACGGCAGCGTTGCTACTACTTATCCAGCCCTAGTGCAAATATATATAGAATCCGAATTATTAAAATCTTATGACTATCATAGACCAATCAAAATAGCTCCTATTAGATGTTAAAATGTAATGTATTTTAAATGAAAATGTATGGTTATGTTCTTATGTCTAAACTAAAAATGGAGTTCGATAAAGGTTATGAACAAAATTGGACTGATGAAATATTTAAAAGAAGTAATCAAAGGTATGCAGGTTGTGTATAACCTAGAAGATTTTTACGGTGAAAATTTGGGCGGTATCTTTTACACAGGGGAAATACAAAAGTACAACCTCAATCATTTTTAAGATAGGTAATAATAGAAGTAGATGAAGCAATAAAAGGACTGGTGAAGTGGAAAGGGTATCCTGGAAAGTTTAATTCCTAGATAAAAGAATCAGACTTAGCGCAATGATACAAAGAGAATCTTTACTATTACACTCGCTAGTAACGGGTCTATGGATCACTTTAAAACTAACACAACGTCTAGCCTTTAAATATGCTACCTTAGCGAATTGTTTTGCTAGGAAAATGTTAGGTGCCTCTAAAATAAGATATATCGGAATGTTTTAAATATTACAAAGAGGGATGGAGTTTCTCAAAAGCAGATAGAGTTCACGTGACGGATATTAATCAGTTTATGTTACGACTTAGGGAATACAGAATTGTAATACTCTTACATCAAATTAATCTAGAAGCAAATTGTATGCGTTAAACGTTTTGTAAATACAACTCAACATAATTTGTCAGTGTTAGTTCTTATGTAATAGTGAGTGTCGAATCTTTTGCCAAATCTAATAAACCGGAGCAAACAGATGCAAAACAAAAGTAACGAGAAGTATCATCAGATGTGACATCAAAATAAGAAACGGCACAATCAAACGAGCCAAAACGAAAACGAATAAACCTGTATTTGTTACTTAGACAACTAGGTTTCAGATTTGACACCAACGTAGCAAAGATATTACGCCCAACGTATCCAATGAATATATTTTTATTCTCTTTCTCTGTTTATATCGTTTATAACACGTGTTGTGTTGGTTAACACAACTCAGAGCCGACACAAACTGTCCCGTGGCTTCCCTGCAACGCAGGTAACAAATAGGCGTAAATTTCAAGATGCGTATTTGTATTACAGAAGGGAAACTAAAGCAGCAGGAGATGTGATTTAAATGGCTATTAACAGGCACTGCCATATACATGGTTACGTGACATACACTTAAAGCACAACTGGCTGAAAATAGCTTGTACGTATTAATGTATAAGAACCAGATAATTTTATGCGCAAAAAAAAAAAAAAAAATCGATATTTTCAAGAATTTTGGTCAATTTTCACAGGTTGTTCTCCTTAAAACCTCCATTTCTATCTAATACCAACCTGAGCTGTAATATAATGTAATGCAAACACCATCAAATTCGTTTTACTGGGAATGTCTAGCTTGTCATTTGCTGTGTCATATTTTTATTTGCCAAACTGTCATCAGTGTCAATCCTGTTCCACATCCTTCTCCAACAGTTCTGAAAAGTAAAGCCTCATTTATCAAAATCCTTACCACTGTTTCAGGAGGAAACACCCGGTGAAACAGCATTATTCTATTACTATAATTACACAATAAGCAAGAAATATAACCTTCCGCCTTTACTTTCCACTACTTCGCATTTTATTTTCATGATTCACAATTCCCGTAGCATAAGATTCTGTAAATGATATTCGTTGAAGTGTCAAATATTTAAAACGGTTTAGTAAAAAAATTATGCCATATATGTTGATGTGGAGTCGTTTCTGCCAAAGAGTGTGCTTAAACGACAATAGTTTCCATACAGCTAAAGCGCAGGCAATTCCAAAATGTCTTACTCCGTTGTCTAGGGACAATATTTTAGCCTCTGGTTCTCAAGGTCACGGGATCCAGCCTGGCCTACGCCGATCGAAATTTTTTAACAAAATTCTTTGGCATAGCTTCATTCGGTAGGGAAGAGCCGCAAAGAACGTCCATAAATAAAACTCGATTTAATGCTAAGCTCAAAATAGTGCATCTGGGAGTTTTTAATGTTGTCACGTATGTGATTGACGAGTATTTTTAAATTAGCTTATTGTTTGTTGTAAGTTACATTATTTTAAATGTTTTAGAATTCCATTTAGTACATTCTTGTAAATTTCTGTATTTCTTAACAACCGGATTCTTGGGTTGAATAAGAGGAAGCTTTATGGTTTCCTTTGTTATTATAACCGGATGTGTCTTCCTCCGAATAATGGAACATTTTACCACATTTTGCAACGTATGAGCTTCTGTGGGCTTTCAACCACTTCCTGGAGCCTACGTGACATTTCGTAGGCTAGGATAGACTTAAATCCCAAGCGCGTCATGTAGGAAGCCCTGTCTTATCTTTTAAATATTATATTTTGATTGGTGGATTTATTAAGAGCCTGGGCGTAGATTCTGGAGAATCCCCTAGAGACAATTGTCTAGTTTAAAATTCTCTGGAATCTTGAATTCCGGGCGCTTTTTGATGCTCAGTACTTGACAGAGGCAGACTCGCTGCCCGAGGGACGTCCGAGGCCCCACCCCGGGTCACTGGCTACCTTACCGACACACATCTTTCTTCTCATCGAGCTAATCAACTAAAAAGATAAGAATATTTTATTGCATATTAACTATTTTACTGTAACCTCAGTAATTCTTGCCTTCGGTATTCTGAATTAGTTCTCGCTCGACACGGAACGCCTGACACGCTTAAGTCTTGTTTGTTGTAATTTATCTTATTATTTTATTGTAAAGTATATTTGTCTTTCGCTATTTGTCAATATATTTATATTATCAGGATTCCCTTTGCGTTGTTATCGTTCCTCTACCATCTGCCTTCCTTTTACCACCCTCAAATAGCTATCCCTCACGTCGTAGAATTGAGGGTTGTGGGTAAGAACATGGTAAGCCTCAATCTACTCATTTTGAAATAAATGAAGAAAACTTACCCTGAAATCTTCCTTGCATGATTAATTTTCATCTTGTGGTATGTTTATAAATACGATGAGCAAAAGTGATTTTCCAAATCAAATGTGAATTAAAATATGAAATTAATATAGTTTGTGTGGGTTAACATGTTATGTTAATTTCAATATGATAGTTACCATACAAGCATAGTTTAATACTTTCTCTTTGTTTAAACATAAATAAATGAAAACTATAGTTAGGGATTAAGTAAGTCATATATTTTTGCAAATATATGTGCAAGAAAATGGAAATGAAACTTTTAGTTTGAAACAATGAAATTACTAAACTAAGTAATAACTTAGATAAACTTACAACTTTGTTAGATTAATGCAGAACATTAGGAACAAAAATAACACATGTTTAGCACCAATATAATGTATAAAACACTCTGGCCTGTCATTAGTAAGTTATTGTTATTAGTAAGTCTAACAGCTCTTTCTGAAAAAATTAACTACTCATTACTGTGCATATACATATTATCCTCATTAATGCTATCTTCATCAGACTCCCCTTCAGGCTTTCTGCCTTTCTTCAATTTCTTAAAATAGTTTTGAAAATCAGCTGGTGAGATATACTGTTGTAAAGCATCTATATCTTTGAGTTTAGCTTCATCGATTTTCCTCTGGTTATTATATTCATTTGAGAAGTGAGCTTGAGATGGAGATCCTGTTTGACCTCGAGGACAGAGATTAACTGTTTCATCTCCATTATAATGATACCTTATTCTAAGCTTCATTACTTCAGGCTTTGCTATGATAAATGCTACAGCTTCCTTGAACTTCACAGGCCTCTTCCCTTCAGATTTGTTTCGAAAAGTAAGTTTGCTTCTTAAATTCTGTAGATTAACAAAATCTTCATATGTGTGACGGTAAAGGGTTTTTTGTGGCTTGATTTCTTCAGGATATCCACCCATTGTTCTGGTGTATACACAAACTGAACATGCCTTGTAACATAACTTTCAACATGGCCAAAATGTTGATCGGAAGGAAGCATTGTGTGACCAGGAATGGGAAAATAATGTTCTATAATCTCAAAATAGTTCATAGCAACTAAATAGACCCAATAGGAAACTACAGACCAGTTTTTATTTTGCCTACCACAGTTATCTCTAATCATAATTAGCCTTTTACCATGTATATTTAAAGTTTCAAAGTGCTTTTTCAGGCAGCTTACAATTTCTTCTGCCCCTCTACCTGCTGTGGGCTCATCCCAGAACTAAAAATACCCTTTCTCAGTTTTACAGTCGTGAATACTGAAGTTATAGCCCCATATTTTTCTTGAATAAAATGCTGGTCCTGTACTCAATTTGGGAATGGGTAGAGCCTGTTCCAAATCGAAAGGGAACATGTATTTGTTATCATTCTCCTTTGCTAGTTTTCTGAACTTTTTAATAATTTCCATTCCTGCTTCTGCCTTCCTTAAATGTAACTCTCTTTCAATCAGCAATTTCTTTAGCTCCTCATTATTTTGGGTCAGTCTGCATTCTTTTATTCTGATATGAAAAGAATCGCATGTTTTGCAAGTGTCGCTCTTTGGATGATTAAAACCAATGTTGAGAGTTCTAAATATTTTTCTGTATTTATCTATTGATGCTGGAGTGATACTCTGGACTTGGCAAAAGTTATTCTGATAATCATCATAAATGGATGATATGGAATGTTCATGGCCGATGTATAACTTGTCCATGTTGTGCTGTCTGCTGTAATGACTTTGATACTTGAGTATTTTATTAATATGCTCAAGAACAGATTGTTTCTGTAGCTCTGTGAATATATTTTTCCTTGTATTATGACATCCTCGTTTATCTAGTGGAGGTGTGACCATTCTTTGAAATATCTTCTTAACAATAATCTCTACTCTTCCTCTGCTTTTCTGAAGGCCATGTATATTTAGAAAAGCAGTTTTACACACCTTAGTAACTTCAGAATCCTTTAAAACAGTGTGACAAACACTATTGTTCCTTCTACTGCCCTGCCCTTTTTCAGTATACCTGCGTTTTACTAGCATTACTAGGAATCGACCATGGAGGTACATCATAATTGCCTAATTTTCAAAACTCAAAAAATATATTTTTTCATGTCTCCTCACCCACAACTGAAAAGCACTTGTTTTTGCAAACACAATCTTCTCCCACTTCCCTCTTTTTTGGGATTCGTCTGCAGCAGTGGTATATTCATCACCTTTGTTGCATAATGTCTTGTTTTTAATGTTCTCTGATTAACTCTTTGTTTCTTCGCTGGCATATCGCTTCAATTAAACCAATAGCATTACCACACTCATTCTGCTGAAAATTTTGGTGTTATATCATTTCCAAAGTTTTTCTTACGAGTCAGCTTATTTGAAACCTGGAATCAAAGTTAAAGCTCACTTAGGATTTATACAATTTTCTATACCATAATAAATCAAAATTTGTTAAGCAATAAATTGCAGATTTGAGAAAATACATAACATGGTAAGCCACAAAAATAGATAAAAGCAGATTTATTAATATGAAAATCATGCTGTTTGCAAGTAATTATATTGTGATCATTACATTACTCAGATTAGTCTACACTTTTATTAACAATAGTAAGTATTAGAAGATAAAAAAGAAATTTGAAAACAAAACATGGTAACCCACCCACTTCCCACTAACCTATTACTTGGAAACTTACCCGGTCTGTTTCACTGTTGTCTGAATATTCATCTGCAGTAGAGGGATTATCCCCATTCCCCGAGTCTTCAATAATATACCACTGTCGTTTAAATCATCAAATGTAAACTGGAATCTCTGTACATTTCTTCTTTTCTTCTCAAAGGATGGAACAAAATCACTAGCAACTGCCATCTTAATTTGAGGGTTACCAACTGGAGAAATGTGGGTTAACAAACAGCATACTCTGCTATCTATTGACGCTAGAGCCATACTATTTTGACAGTAGCTGGAGCTGAGGTAGAAGCCCACTGCCACCATGACAACTCAAAAATACCCTTCATGTGGGTTACCATGTTCTTGCCCACAACCCTTCAATTATGTTCGCGACATATGGTGGAGGCGCCGGCTCTTCCCCGAAATCAGCGTTTTGTTAGGGAAGAGTATGGCTCGATCCCGTACTTCAGTATACATATAGCGGAGTGGCGCCGACTTTGCTGTAATAGTTGTATTTTAATGCGAAGTGGGGTTCGATCCCGCACCTCTCTACATTTTAGTCCGTCATAAGAGGTGTACGCGCCGGCTTTTCAAAGTTAATTTAATGAAAAGTAGAGTTCGATCCCTCTAGTTATTAATCCACCACGAAAGAGTTAGGTTGTAGCGCAGGCTTTTCAGAACTATATTACTGAAAAGTAGATTTCAATTCCCGACCTTTATTCACAAATACTGGAATCACACTGATACCAAGATGTCACCCAAAAACCCTGCCTCGATTTTGCATATACATTGCAACCCTCCGGACATTTTTTTACTTTTACTATATTATTGACAGCATTGGATATCGTAAATGTAGTCTCGTTGCCTGATGTTTCAATTTATACTGCTGTTTTAAATTTCTTTAGTAGCTTACAAATTCAAAATGTTGTAATTAAAATACTCTTGTGTTTTTATTTAAGTGCAAACTTTGGAGCATATTTAAAGTGATTCGTCTCTAAAGATCACAATTTGCATTATTTTCGAATCAGTTGCTTTCTATTTTTCAAAGGAACACTTTATTCAGCTGCATTTGCCTATGATTATAATTAATTTATTTAGCCTTTAAATGCTAAAGTTTATGGAAATAAAAGTTGCATATATCTTTACGATGTTACTGCATCGCTTTGTTTCCATTGGGAGATAAACAGTCAGTATAACAGTGTTTCAGGACGGCGCTATAAATGTATGCAATTAGCAACATAATGTTTAGATTTTTTTTCTTCGATTATTATGTCACTTTAGAAATTCGGTTTGTACTGACCATCGATGTAATCCCTCCCACCCACCCCTTCCATTCTTGTGTTAAATGCCATGTTAGATGTATGCAGTGACATGCATACGAAATTTAAGTTTTTCAGTAAAACTTTAAGATTGTCCATGCTTCAATGGAAGTTTTGAACGTTAATCTACACATGTAATTATCTAGCAATTCTCTTTGTCAAAATAGTTTTATTTCAGCGCTTATTTTATCGCTAGTTTGTATTTCTTGGGCTGTCACTTTAAATATTAAAAGTTTTCTGTCTGGAGTGGTAATCTTTAAAAGGATGTGGTTGCTTATTTCGTTTCTATATATACTGCCGCAGCAGTAGATAACTGTCTTGATGCATTTACGTGCGTTACTCATATGTAAGTGTTCTAATTTTCTTTCCAACTCTTTGTTTTGGAAGTTTCAACAGCTGTTACAGTAACCCAGATAACCGTGTTTTAATCCTTTGGGCATTCTAAAAATAGTTTTATGAATCTAATGGTTCTGAAACCAATCTTGTTTTGGTCTCGATAGACGCGTGTACGATACCTGTTTTAGATGTAAAAATAAATGTTGTGTAAATCGAATGTCTACTTTTGTCAAACAATGTCTACAACACTCTTGTTTTAATGGTATATGTAATAAAACCTTTCGGCGCCATTGTAATAAAGGTTACTCTCCTCCATTTTGCATAATAATTGTATTAAATATTCTTACTCTCCTCCATTTTGTATAATAATTGTATTAAATATTCTTATCGCCCACCGTGGTGTAATGGTTACCATGCTAACTTCATATACCCAAAGTCGCGGGTTCAAACCCGGCGGAGGACGATGGATTTTTTCGGGCGTAAAAATCCTTAGCATGGCTTCCTTCGGAAGGGAAATAAAGCCGTGGGTTCCGTGTCGTAGATTTACGGCACGTAAAAGAACCTCAAGCCTGATAGAGAGGTCTTTCACGCCCAATTTAGAATGGGATGTTGAGAACCACAGCAGTTAAAGAGCGTCCATAAATAAAAAAAAAAATTAAATATTCAGATGGCGAATGCATCATTTGTTACGACAAATGTGCCTTTGCAGCCTAGTTCATTATCTTTTATCATAATTCTGGTATATAAAATTACTCTTAGTGTTTTGGTAATTGTTACGTGTTGTATATATGTACGCTGCACGCGACACCTAAATATTTCTTTCACCTCCTCGATAGCTTTGAGTACAGCTGATCGTACAAATACTATTCCCCCGCCCCCGCCCTACCCTCTTCCTAAACCATTCGGACTTCTATTTTTCGGAAATTCGTAACTTTTTGTACTATACTTATATATTATTTTGAATGTGGTTTTTGCCTAAGCAAAGAAGTGGACATTTTTTTCTTTTTTTGAGGCTATAGTGTATTTGGTTATCTGTTCGTTGAGATTTCTTTTATGGCGATTGTGTTATGGTATATTTCATTTAATAGGGTAAAACTGTCCCGTTCGTGTCAGATGGTTTGTTTAAGCTTTTGCTTCTATACATACTTGTTAAATTCATTTCTGTGTCGGTTGAAATGGTCAAGTGTCGGGGTGCGGGCCTTGGCGTCCCTTACTGAGATAGCGCCCACCGCCTCTGGGGCGTTTGCTCCAGGGTGCACCCACATTTTTGGTACAGATAAGTATTTATATGCTATTTCATAATACATTTTTATTATATTACTCGCTTGTTTAACACACTATGTTTGCATGCATGTTATATTAATACATGGAAGTGTCTTTGTTGCTTAGTTACTGGCTTAACAGCTTCTTTTAATAATTATACCTGTTTTTGCTACTCTTAACAAACTTGTAGTTGCTGTATATGTTACAATTCCCTATATTCATCCATTCCCAAATATTTATCGAGCATTAGAAATACTTTTTTTTCACTTTGGTTTCTTTTCTATAATAAATTATAGTTTTTACTATCCTCTTCGTAATAAAACTTATACACATTACACGAATATTAATACTTGTACCCACATGTAGACACACCTCGTAACTCATCGCTATATGTACTTAGATATACTTTTAACTGTTTCTAATTATGAACATCTTCGAGTTTGCTTTTACGATTATAATTATCATTACTTGTATCTGAAATCATTTTTGTATTTTTTTTTCTCTATTTAAATACTTTGGGTTTCGTTGAATTTTCATGAGAAACGGCTAATGAAAATTCTACACTGGTGCGTATACATGGTAATATATTCCTCCAGTCAGTCTTGCTTCTCTAACATTGATTTTCTACAAGGTTACTGTTTTCTAAATTTTCTTTGATCATATTTTAATATTTTGGGACTCGCCCTTCGCTGCTTTTCTTCGAATCCATCTCGTGCTAATGAATTACTTCATTTTATTTTGACATCGTTTACCGAGAGTACCTGGTATTCCTTCTATTTAATTCTCACTCTTTTATGTGATACTGTCACTGATTATACACACTTATATTTTGGAAAATTTTCATGATCACTCGTTTGGTTATTTTTAAATCTCTTATTTAAAAGTTTACACTTTATTTTTAGCTTCGGCAAGCTTCTATCGTTCCTACTTCGCAATTATTTCCGATTTCTTTAATTTTCTAATGACATTTTACATTGATACACGCCTTCGGACATACTTCGTTTAAAATTACTTTTCAGTCCACACTACACGTCTTACCTCGGCACTCAATACTTATGCTACTGATATGAATTATTTTTTTGATGGCCGACTTTCTATGTCCGGAAACAATATAAACTAAAGGAACTCTCTGTCCTTTTCTAAATGATAACAGACTCCTAACCAGCTTCTGTTATGCATGCGTATAGAACTCCTTTTACATACCTGAAGAGTATTGTGCTTTTAGAATGATTGTCTTATATTAATCACAGTATCGTTACTTGCGGTTGCCGTTTTATTCTTTTTCCACCCATTTGTTGTCTACTATTTTATTCTTGTTTAATTATACCGTTAACCTTTTGTGTAACAAGTGTATATTTTTAATTTGGCAATACTTTGTATTTTCTGTAATTGCGTTATTTAATATTTGATTGTTCAGTACCTTCTTTTCTAAATGGTTGGATGTTTCTCCCCGCAATCTTTGAGATTGGTCGTTCTCGTTCGAACTCCTCGCATGGCTCCTCGGAATTCGAGGTTTGTTTACCTTTATGTTTTGTTTTCAGTGATCTCTATCTGAAGGTTAGGTTGGTTTGGAAATTTCATAAAATATAAAATTACACTCTTTTATCTTTTCTGTTCTTTTTTTTTTTTTTTTTTTTTTTTTTAATTTCTCCTTGTTACACTTTAATTATATAGATTGGAAAAAAATAAAGAAGGATTTTTTTTTGTGTGCGGTTTTTTTTCTTCTTTGTCAAACCCTCCCATTCACCCTGATTTACTCTACTTGGGTCAGAGGATCCTAATGCCTTGGACATTTTGTTTCTCTGATTAATCCTTTCTGTTCCATTCCTATTGCTTCTTTTCCCGCATGTACTTTTGTCATGCTTATCTCACCTATCATGTCAATGCACTTAGCATGTTTTATTGCTGTTCTTATACTTCCTACTGTCATTGTTTTTTTTTTTCTTGTTTTTTTTTTTTTGTGTAATTAATGTGTTTTTTTTGCAAGATTATGTTTCAGATATAATTCCTCTGTGCACTAACGTTTATTTCACTGGTTATGTGAATGGATCTTTGGGGTACTTATGATTCCTTGGTTCATTTCCTGTTCACTACCCCAGGACCACTGATACCGTGATTCTACTCCATTTGTACGGTATCGCTTTTTATTCAAGTTTTCTTAATTGAGTTTATGAAAAATAACTTGATTTCTTTCATATAATTTAAATAATTTTTTTTTTTTATTTTGCCTTATAGCATTAATAATGTTTTTCTTATCCTTCATGTCTTCCCTGTAAATTCAGTTCACGTTGGCTAAGCGGATACGTGGTTTTTCGTTCCCGCTTAATAACCTTCGACTTTTAACCACAATATCTTGTGAAGCCTTATGATAAAGTCGCCGCATTTTTGCACACTAGTTGACATCGTTTCACAGTTTGTTTGCTTATTTGCATTGTTCTTTTGTAATTAATTTACTGGCACTCGGGTTATTACGCATGCACCGGCGTTGTACAAAACGCTTTTCTGTTATAACATATTTATTGAATCCGATGGATGCATTGTGAAATTCCCGGATACTATCTGTATTGTTACCTATATTTGAGTTGTTGCGTAGTTGCCAATAGCTTGCTTAGCTAATTTTTTTGTGCCATGTTATGTTTAGTATCTTGGTTCGATCCCCTGTTAATTACCTTCTGTTCATTATGCTCTATTCTTAATGTGTTTTATGGGTTAGCACTCCCTTGTACTTTCGAATATTTGTGTCTTAAGTTTTATTCTTATTTCTGAGGTCCGTTTATTACTTTTGGCATTTATTTATGGTTGAGAATTTATAATTTATTGATTAGATATTGAATTATATGGAGATATTTGTGTTCACGATTGCCAAAAGGTTTTTGTTAAGTGGATGTGCTTTGAAGCCTCTCTAAACTTGTAGATATATTAAGTAATTATATCGAATTGTTATAAAGATTTATGTTATTGGGTCATAGTTTGATTATGTCGTTCTTGAGTAACCGTGAAGTCTGAGGGATTACTAATCACTACAGAATTCGTACCTAATGAGAAGTTGCAGGTTTATGAGTTATATAGAATCTTATGATTGTTTACGTTTTGAAAGGTTTTCAAACCGCGAGGTCCTTATCAAACAGACAGTCCAATGGTTAGTTTTGAGCTCCGTGAGCTCCTTTGTTATATGTGCATATGTATTATTATGAGTTATTGGGTAGCGCCCAAAAAGCTGTTTATGATGAGAAATCCTATAGGTTCCTAGTGTATTATGAGTTGTACAGTAGAGATGACCCCTCCCCCGGGAATAATGGTATAGTAATAATTGTTTCCTCTCATGTTGGCAATCTTGACCCCAAGTATGAATTTAAACATGATCTCGATCATGCACGCTTAGTGAGAGGGGTATGTGAACTCAACCTTCGACAATTGTATTTTTTTTAAGTTCTTGTCACAGTTGTTATGGACTGGCATTTTAAGTTTAAGTTTTAGAAAATTTGGTGAATTGACAAGTTTTGAACACCCTGTACGCCAGTTAGCGGATCTACTTTTCCTTTTTCTTTTACCTGTGGTGAAATGTTTCAAGTGACTCTGTCTACTCCTTTACAATATATTGCTATATTGTAATCCTAAGCTGATTTCTTAATAGCTTAGCAGCACAGAATTCCCTTAGTGTTTTTCTGCGCCGTATGGTGGAATTAGCCAGCCCCATGTATCTGATATTGGTAGTGCGGTTTTCGATTTGTTTGGGAATGGCCACCCTGACAGATTTGTGGATCGCAGTTGCTATATATCCCGAGGTGATGCAGTGTTGGAAATTTTCACTAAATGTATTGGAAATAGGTATTTGAAACTTTTCCCTAAGGATATTTGAAATATTTTCTGTATTCTTTATCTTCTATTTCTTAACTAAATTTCTGCTATGTAACTACACTTTATATTCTATTTTATTATATTGTATATCAATGTTTAGTTTGATCGAGATTTACATTTCAAAGATTTTCTAGCTTTTGGATATCATTCTTACTTATGTTAATCTTTCTTATATTTTTGAGCCTTCTGCTCTTTTCCTACTTAATCTTTAGTAATTATTTGTGAGTGTAACATCCTTATAACCAAGGTATACTTATTTCTATAATTTATCAGTGAAGTATACTTCTTTCTTACACCCTGTGTGTTTATTTTTTATTTTTATCTGTTTGTATAATTTTATACACCCTATTTTCAAAATTTTGCCCTTCTGTAGCCAGTTGTGGCTAACATTTATTTTATTTTTGGTATAGTTAAACTGATGTTTCACGCACACCCTTTTATTCATTTTTGTAATTATTTTTCAAATACTACATTCAGCCTAGCACTTTTAATTTTGTATTGTTTAGATTCTTAAGTGAAATATTTTTATCCCTTTACCCTGTACCCTGTCTTTAATCTTTCCCTCATCTACCCCTTGGGAACATTCATTTATTTATCCTATCCATGGTAATTTTTCTTCCCTTTTTATTGTTATAATTTAACCTTGTTTCCTTCATTGCTACACAACTAGATGAATAATCCCGCATGATTTTTGTTGCATGAGTGTTTGGTATTCGACGTTTTGGGCCACCGTTCGCACCACATAACGTTTTGACGCTGATTGGTCAATTCGCTCACCCGGGAGTCATCTTTATTGTTGGAGACAAAATTCTGACTTGCTCCACTGTGACTTATCTGAACTGCATGGAATTTATTCTCTGGCAGCCATTATCGTTCGCTAGTTACGATGACGCCTGCTGTTGCCATATCACTGGACTTCCTCTGATTCAGTATTTTCTTACCTTCTACAAGCCTTGGTGCCTCGAATTTACGACAAACATTTTTTTTTTCTCTGCTGGTGCGATAATGTACAACAAAAAACATTTCGGTGCGTTCGTGATGGAAAAGTTACTGGTCCATAAACATTCTTCATGCCCAAACTTTTAAACTTGATCTTTGTCAACAAACTGTATGCAGCGTTCCTTTCCCCCACTGTTTCCTTTGTGTGTTTTTTCCCTGTTTCCGATAATTTTTTACAGGTGCTATGGATTGCTTTTTTTTTTTCTTGTTCATGACTAATTTGTATGATTTTTTTACTCTGTAAAGCTTTATTGTACGCTTCACGTACATGTTATTTGTTTGTGCTTTCGTACGCTTCACGTACTTGTACTTGATGTAACGTTTTCTTGGCGTGCCTCCGTTTTCTAGTAACTTTGTTGTTTATCGTCGAGGCCGACGATAGTCCTGAGCAGAGAGATGTCACGTATGTGATTGACGAGCATTTTTAAATTAGCTTATTGTTTGTTGTAAGTCACATTGTTTTAAATGTTTTAGAATTCCATTTAGTACATTCTTATAAATTTCTGTATTTCTTAACAACTAGATTCTTGGGTTGAATAAGAGGAAGCTTTATGGTTTCCTTTGTTATTATAACCGGATGTGTCTTCCTCTGAATAATGGAACATTTTACCACATTTTGCAATTGTTGAGCTTCCGTGGGCTTTCAGTCACTTCCTGAAACCTACGTGACATTTCCTAGGCTAGGCTAGGATAGGCTTTAATCCCAAATACGTCATGCAGGAACCCTGTCTTATCTTTTAAATACTGTATTTTGATTGGTGGATTTATTAAGAACCTGGGCGTAGATTCTGAAGAATCCGCTAGAGAGAATTGCGTAGTTTAAAATTCTCTGGAATCTTAAATTCCGGACGCTTTTTGATACTCAGTACTTGACAGAGGCAGAGTCGCTGCCCGATGGACGTCCGAGGTCCCACCGCGGGTCACTGGCTACCATACCGACACACATCTTCTCATCGAGCTAATCAACTAAAAAGATAAGAATCTTTTATTGCATATTAACTATTTTACTGTAAGCTCAGCAATTCTTGCCTCGGTATTCTGAATTAGTTGTCGCTCGACACGGAACGCCTGACACACTTAAGTCTTGTTTGTTGTAATTTGTCCTATTATTTTATTGTAAAGTATATTTGTCTTTCGCTATTTGTCAATATATTTATATTATCAGGATTCCCTTTGCGTTGTTATCATTGCTCTACGATCTGCCTTCCTTTTACCACCCTCAAATAGTTGTGCCCCACGTTGTAGAATTTATGTTCGTGACAATATATGCACGGAACTTCAGAAATATGGCGTACATTTGAAATACACACCACTAACACAATTTTTTGGTGAAATTATGCTAGGGTGATTTAGTTTTTCTTGGCAGAGTTTTAGCTCCAATCGAGCTGTGCTCCCCATTACGTTCTTCTGCAAAATTCCGTATTTCTAGATGTTATATTGAATAACAAATTATTACAAGACTCATGTTTCAGCAAGTTCAGACACACTTACCTAACAATTACTTCTTTATAGCACGTCTGTTAACTTTCAGAGTGGAGCAGAGCAATGCCTTACAGAATATGCCACAAAACGGCGCGAAATAACAGAGGTACTGGAAATAAGTATTCGCAGGTTGGTATAATCGTTTCAAATAAGAGCTCTTGATATAACGCAGTAGATATCTATGACATCCAATTAGTTGGAGCTTTTGCCAGAAGATGCAACAGCAGCACACGAATTAACCGTACAGAAAAGTTCTGAGACTGCTTATGAGTGATCCCCGGGCAATGATTTATAATTGACTGCTGGGTAATAATTAAAATATTTGACATGGATTAAAACCTAAATATATTGAAACACTGTAATTCCGCAATGTAGAATTTTAATGTAATATCTACATTATCATACTTTATGTAATGCAAATTTAACACTATATTCACAAAATATATGCAGTAATAATTAAAAAATTTGCATTGTTCGAAGGTACTGTGTTTAAACACTTTTAAAATGGTGTATATTCATTTACCAATTTTATTCATATGTTTGTATTATTTCAATTATATAATACAATGTATATTAATGTTACTATATATGATATATGTTAACACAAATCACTTGAATGTATAATGTAAAAATTACGCCTCGCCAAAGCAGGTCTTCACCATAGGTTGTCTTCCAAAGACTGGGTAATCCAGGCGTCAATAATCCGTGAGGGTGCTTACTTCACGCGGGGCCTATACTACTATACTCGGTTTCCTCAAAGGTGCATATACTAAAATACTATCACCAGAGAATGCATTGAGCTTACTTGTTAGACTGTTTTCAACCCACGTCGCTGAAGTATTCTAACCTCGATGTCTAGTTTCTAACTAGGGTGCGATTGGGGATCCAGTAATTCCACTTCTTCACCATTGTACGGTCCATAAAATCGAACAAAGAACATATTTATATGTGCACATACATTGAGGTTTCAGTAAGCAACGAAAGGCAACGTGCGTCAAACTATTGCAACTTTTCGTAGTGTAACAATAGCCTCGTACTTTGTCCACGTAGAATGGTATTCAAAAGGTTGTGCAACCGCCGTCTCCATTGTTGGATAGTAATGCTTACAAGGTGTAACTAATACGCTGGCAGCAATTGTCCCTAAGGTGTCAAAAGAATGCATACAGTATATTTCGACAGATAAGACATAGTAAAAACATTAAAAAGGCACCCAAAACGGGGTCGTCTTATTCGACATATATAAAATATTGAAATTTATATGAATTAAAACCACTATAAAATAAAATTAATAATACACCAATGCATTTAAAACGCTGCAGCTCCTCCAGTAGGTCGTCAATTTCGTGTTGTGAAGCTGTCATATGGATTTCATTCTGCACCTATTTAATCGGTTTCCACTTCGTCAGTATCCCATAACATTTCGTTCTCAGTGCGATCCATAGCAATAGAAACCCCACTCTTTACTAAGGATTTGAGCACTGTTTCCACTTTCACTTTTTCCGTGATTTGAAAACGAAATCGCACAAAATAAGTGATGCAGCCCGCATCTTTTGTATCGACTTTCGCCACTTATCCAATTGTTCACGCATATGGTCTTTGAGTTGTATATTCGTAGAGACGTCTAAAGGTTTCAGCACCGAAGTCAAACCACCATATATAACACCATTCTTTGTATTGCTTCGTGTTATGTGATGTGTGTTTGCGAAACACACCCTACTCCAACAAACTCGGTTGATTTTTGTAGAATACCTAGACGCTTTTGCAACACATTTTCCGTTAACAATTTCACATCATTCTCCATCCATCCCATTTCATAAACATGTATAAAATGTCTGGTGAAATGTTATTTTCGGAATGATTTTCCGCTTGAAAATGACCATGGTTTTAACTTTGTTCCAGCTTCATGGTAATACTACTGCAAACCTGGTCTTTTCATGGCCTGTACTTTTAACTCTACAAGTTTCCACAGATCAATTAATTATTATATCGAAGTTCATCGGAGTTTCATCCATATTTATAATATGAGAAAGTGGAAAGTTGTGTTTTTTCCTCATGCAAATAACAAACTTGTGAAAACTCGTAACATTATGGTCAAGATACCTCCGTAAATTTTGTTTTCTGCCGTATTACCAGATTTGTTCGGTTCATGAAACGATTGCACCAACCTACTATAGCTTTAACTGCTTTGCCGTGCTCTGGATTGCCTTGTGCACGCTTCAATGCATAAGCCCTTGTCATATTTCCTGTAACAACATAACAATAAAATTCATCCTATGTCCTTGTATCCATTCTGCAATGCTATTTTCTAAATCTGGCCAACAAGCTGTTATTTTCTCATAGAACACTTTTTCATTGGCATTTTTAAATAGCATCTTCCTTCTTGCGCCCATCTCTTACCATCTTATCTGTTATATCGAAAACCCTTGTTGCAGCACAATTGTTTGATTCTTTAGCGTGTTTTATAACTTTTAACTTGAAACTTGCTTCTTCCTTCCTTATTTTTGTTCGTTCCATCATTAGACACAGACTTTAAAAATGTTACTCCTATTACACTTACAGTACAATCTGTTTGAACACACGACACGACCTACAATGATACTTGCTAGCTGACCATATGAGTTCATCATTCGACACGCGCTTCTACAGGCAAAACAGTGGCAATGTTGAAGGAGCTTTTGCTTTATGTCGCGTGCAACCGTACCAACTAATTGTTTAGTAGTATAGAGCGGGTATGTCTGCAAAATTGAATAGCCAATACGATTTTGTAAATGTTCAGTGCGCATATTATCCCTGTTCTAAACTAGATTTACACGCCGTTGATAGTTAAAAGGATCATCTTATAGGACGGACATGCGGTAAAATTATATATTTGATGAATATTCATATCTCTTATGTGAAGGTCGTCTTATCCGTCTAAACATTTAGGTAATTAAGAGTATAAACTTTATTCTTCATAGCGTCGTGCTGGATGTAGAGCTCAGTCCTGTACCACTAGATGGTGAAAAAACATGTATATTTCTAAGGAGGGAATTAAATTCTAAATTTTCGCATACTACAAGCTATAAGAACTCGCCCAATACATATGAACTTATCAGCTGTTTTTGGTAATCAGGTGCTGATTTGGTATTGCAAGAGAATTTGATCAATATAAAAAAGGCGAGACTTTGAAAGACTGACCGGCCTCAGGAAGCTGTGAACGAAAGAACAATTCAGAGAGAGAGAGAGAGAGAGCGATGAACTTTATTGGGAGCACTAATTGCATACTCCATGAACTTAAAAGCTGCGAAAAATCTATAAAATGGGTTCCGCATTCTCCTACCAATGAAGAGAAAAGGAGAAACGAATGCGCAAGGAAACTGCTGAGTATGTTTCTACCTATGAGCTTAAACGTTTGTTAGATGTATATGCTGGTAATGGAAGTTGGTCTCATTCTTATACGTATATAGCTCAGAATTTTGTGGGCAGACGATAGTGGTCCAGTACCTGTCGGTTTTCGACAAGATTTTCGTTCTCGAAAGGGAATATTTTTGTTCTTTTACGATGAAGGACCCTTAGTGGTTGACTGCATGGCAGAAGGAATGAACACACGTCTCAGCCTACAATGATGCTTGTGGCACATTTGAGTGCAACAAGTCCAGTTACTTGACCGTCCACCGTATATTTCTGACCTTGCTGCCTGCGAATTCTGGCCGGTTCCTAGAGTGAAATCTGCATTGCTAGAAAGCCTAATCGAGTACAGAATCTTGTCTAGGCTATAAATTTACCTCTATTGACAATGTCCGAGTATCGCATTGCTTTTATTAGCGGTTGCACTGGCTACAACTATGTGCGTGGAGATGGAGACTACTTTGATGTGAGAAGAAGTTTTTGAATTTCATCGTTAGTTTGAACTTTTAAGATGATATTTATAAAACTTTGTTGCCTTGTACATGTAAATTTTGGTTCGAAACGTGTTTGAAGAGAATTAATTATTGGAAAATAACAAGTTCTATGCCCGTATATATCGGCAACGCATTATAAAAGAATTGTTATTCCTTTACAATTATTGCACTGGTTTTAGCAAATTTATGTGGTGAAGACGCCAACAGTTGGATATGCTATGAATGCGATATGAAAGTTCTGCCACATGTTTCACCGTCCATATCGCTAAATTATGGCACGTTTAATTAATAAACCTGTCTTCAATTTATTGTTAAAATATGTTTGGGTTCAGGCATTGTCTTTTCTCTGCTAGCTTAAAACAAGATACAAAACTTTCGTCGCTAACAGATTTTGCTTACATGTTCTGACTAATGATCGCGTTGATAACGAACATGCAATCACAGAAGTAGCAGTAAGTGCATGGAAAGCTCAAAACGTAGGAGTTATAAAATCACAAACCTATAATGATAAGCGATCCAATGTGCAACTGTATTGAGTGTACGCGATTACACTCTTGGTGTATATTATTACAACCTTTAACATATAGAGAGTGTCGTTATTAGTCGCAATCTTAAACGGATCTCACGCCATTTACCCAAAAATGGGGCAGCTGAACTACTTATTCCTCGAAGTAAGTCATTTAAGCGCGAGGCCTGTCCTGTCGAAAGAACAACGTATGGCCAGTCAATCTAGATAAGAAAATAAGACATACGTTAATTGGTTCCGTATCCCTAAAATATTTTTTCAACACTTTGTATGTTCTAGCTTCACTTTTCAAATACCTTATCTAAGGATCTTATTTGAGACGTAGTGGTTAGGTGCCGGCACCCACTGCCGGGTTGGAAACAAATATTGAAAATTAACTCAGGTTTCGCTTTTGTAAAAGGTTAGTTTTCCACCAGCACATACAAAGGTACCTTCTCAGGACCAGCGAGAACAACTTGTTTTCTTTCTTTTCTGTTTACTTAAGTTGGAAATGTGTATTTGGTAGTACTTGGTATTTGTTTTTAAGTAATATAAATAGGGAAAATGTCTTGCATCACTAGCGCCAGGATTTGCGATTTTGCGAGTGTATGCTTCTATGCAGGTGTGTACCAAAAGGTTGAAATGTTAAGTGGTGTATAGGTAAATCAAAGCTGCATGAGGTATTTTGATTGCACCTAAAGCGTTAGTGCGTTGGGTGGGTTCGATTTTGAGATTTTTTATTTTTCTATGCCGGCAGAGATGTAAAACTATATCGCTTTTTAAATTCTATAACAGGACAGATTTGCAGATAGGAAAGGAGGAAAAGGGGGAGGCGTTTGCGAGCTCATGACAAGTCATCTTTAATGCTTGAATAAGTGCAGATAAGGTTATTTCCGAATTTGGCAACTGTAATATCAACTGAGCTCTGGATATTATATTGAAAGCGATTAAAATTAGTATACGGTTTACCTCTACGTCATTATCCGCAAAAATGTGTTTTTAGTATTACGCTTGCAAAAATAATGCACACAATGCTGTTAGTTTATTTCTTTTGTACGTTGTTAAAAGTAGCAATCAAAATGCCACAATTCGTCTAATGTTAGAACATTTACTGATAATCATCTTTGTCATATACATTGGTTTTCTCTCTCTCTACCTACATTTCCTGCTTTTATCCGTAAAATGTTTTCTTTTTTATAAATATTTTGTTTTTCTTTTTATCTCTTTAGATGAACTCCACCAGCAGCAATCTTAACTCATATCGTACAGCAGAACGCTTGCATACCCATTACGAGGGCGGTAAATAAACTCCGCACCCATCCTGTTTACTGTCACTTTGAAACGTAGAATCCAGCCACCTCTACATATATTCTTAATTATGTACCGCTGGTGTGGACCATCTCTATATTGTGTCGGCGGAAGCATCTTTTGAATGCTCGTGGATCTATTTTGCGCGAACATTATACAAAAATAACGCAAACAATCCACGCTTTTCATGGCTTTTAAACATGACGTGGAATGTCGTAGAAACTCTTTGAAAGTTCAGATCGCCGCAAATGGAAAACTTTGCCTATTTAGTCATGGTTTTACCTTTCATCGAAAGATGCACTTCGGTGTATGTTTATTCTGGAATGCAGAATGTGAAGAAAATTTCATGTTCTGCCAAGTTTCATGCAGTTTGTGTGGTGTGTTAGTTTGCCTCTCACACTGGCTCATGGGTGGATTTCATGTAATAAATAATTTGACGTCTACCCAGTTAATTTTAAAAAGTATGCTAACAGCAGCTTGTGTGACAACCGAGGACGTTTTCACGTACATGTCATACGTGACACGTTTGGCGTTTAAAAGGAATATGTCATGTCTGGCATGAAATCAAAATGGCCCAGTTCATCTTAGCGCAAGTTTGTTTTATTCTGAGCTGCGGCAGGTGCACCTTATGTTGACCCTAGCCCTTCATGACGTAAGTGTATGGCTGTCATCTAAATTTTGCACGGTGGACTTGGTGCATTATTAAATTAGTTTCCCAATTTACGTATCAGCGATCGTCAACTTATTATGCTTTTCTCACCTGTGTTTATTTTTTTCTGAGAATTCTATTCGCCTCCATTCGATACATTCCTTTTCCTTCTCCTTCAAGGGGCACGCAGAAGTGATGCTGTTGCTCCTGGATACTTTTCTGCTGCCGAGGTCTAGCCATCCTGACGGCTGTGGATGTCCGTTGTGAATTTTGAAGAATTGTGTGTGGTCAGATCTTCACGTCCTCCAACTACGCCGCGGGCGTACAACTGGGACATCTGACTCCACTGTTACCTCTCATATAGTTCCGATATGCCATATCAAAACTACTATCCAAACTTGTTATACAGTGTCAGGCGCTGCACGTGATGAGAAGTCATAACTTGCATGATCAGTATTCTCGCAAGCCTGCTGCTTAACGTCGCTGCTTCAGCCATCTCCCATCCTGCAAAGACCAAATGTAGATTTTGAATGCGTTCAACGACCATAAAGTGGAAATGTTGCTCATTTTTATGCAGCTCCTGGGCAGCAGGTGCAGCCGTCCTCAGAAAGGGAAAGCATTATTAGAGTAGATGAATTACGGCCTGACTGAAGTTAAATAAAAATGCCGTCCAGAAACCTTAATATAATGGTGGGCGATTACATAGGTTACCTTCTGGAGTAAGACACTGCCAAGACAATGAGGTACACGCAGACATCTTTGTCGTCATTGCCACAACTAAGCAAAACTCGAACGCGTATGCAGCACCTTAAACGAACTCCTGGATACAGGCTACTTACTCAGACTTGTGCTACGTGTCGGACTCTGACCATGACTGCCGGCTGTGAGGATGGTGTAAGTTTTACTTACTGTGGAAACTTCTAGTGCTTATTGTCAAGCCTCCAGCATCCTAAAAGTAATGCCATTCGCTTGGAACTTTTGACATTGCAACTTCAAACATGAACCCGCCAACACCTTCGCGAGCTTTCACTCCTGATTTTTGAAAGATGAGGCCGGGTATGGCTGGTACCTTTTTCAGTTTTTAATATCACTGATCACAGGAAACATTCTCTCAGCAACTGCATTTGAATGTGGCAAGGCCTAATGAATTATAACAAGTGTTAGAATATATTTGAATATTTATCTTCCATTACATTTTCTTTAGTTTTATTGATGACATCCGAAAAGGCTGAAACATCGTATCTTAAACAACGTAAAATTTAATCAAAAATATATATTTTCTTAATCTATTAGAAATACAGTTTTTAAAATTTGATATGTATGAAGAATGTGTGTGGATATATATATAATATGGCTTGTAAGTTGCACAGTTCTAACCTCTTTAACAATGGGATTTCTAAAATATGGATTACTTTAAGATTAAATTGAAAAGCTACATTTTTCTGTACCTGTAAGGCCTTAACCTCTTTAAATCTTACAAAGTAACAAAACCCCTGTGATATATGCAGAGCACTTCAATGAGTATAACCTTGTAACCTTGAACAAGTTCTGGTAGGTAGAAACCGAGAGAAAGTACACTTTATTCTTAAAAATAAAACGTTACGGGAATTGTCCACAAAAGTTGTCAATGCATCCTCTTCCATCTCATATTGGATTTTCCTTTTTCCTGCTCGTGAAATTAAAAGACGTTTTATCTATGGATACTTTTTACGTGGTTCTCAGCGTTCCATTCTATACTGGCCGTGAAATACCGCTTAAATTTGCTCAGAGATCTATCAGGCTTGAGGTTCTTTTACATGCTGTAAATTTACGACGCGCGACCATGGGCTTTATTTCCCTTCCGAAGGAAGCCATGCTAAAGATTTATAGTCCGAAGAAATCCATTGCCCTCCGCCGATTTTGAACCAGGGATCTTGTTTATATGAAGTTAGATGGTAACCATTACACCACGGAGGGCGACTTCCTGCTCGTGTGTGCCGTCTTGCCCTCTGACGCCCTAAGTCTTCCTTCATCCACATTTAAGATTCTTTTCACTGAAACGTTCAGAAGTGTGGAGCATCATTTAAGGACTTCACACTGTGCAACATTGCCTTCATGAATATTGGCGGTGCATCTAAGATACCAAACTGCAATGTATTGTACCACAAACACTGTCTTGAGAATTCGGGTCCATATTTCGGCGTTGATGGTTTCCTGCACTCCTTAGATTTCTGAATGTGACTGAAGACAATTGTTAGTCTTGTATTGGTCAAAAATCAGGAGGAAACCATTTCTAACTTTAGGAAAGAGCTAGAGCTTGTCAAAAAAGAAACTAGAAACATGACTTTGGCTTCAGACCATTTGAAGGTTTAATCACCGATTTTTGGTGCTCTGTAGGCGATTTATGAGGAAAAGATGTTTTCTGCTTATCTTCATCAGGTCAAACTTCTAATCCCGCTGAACCAGTTTTGGATGAAGGTTGTTGAAGAAACATGGTTTTTTTGCTTTGTGGTAGCTATGGGAGGGGCGTAACATCCCTGCTCAAAGATGATTGGGAAATGACTTTAATGAATTAGGTATAGCGAAACCTAGTGCTGGGCTTTCTGATATCACTGGGTTTACTAAGAGGGATCATGTTGTAATAGTGGGAATAGCCTGGATAGAGATTGTAATTACTTTATTGTGATAGGTCTGTATGGCAGTAAAACTAGCAGCCATACCAATATGGAATTTGTTGGAATTTTTCAGAGGCACGATAGGTGAAGTTTCGTAGGAGGGTGAGAGATATGAATCGGTGACTTAAGAATACCCTGTTGAGTCCTATCACTTCTCACATTGGTATAATAGATGTCAATGGCATTAACAGACACGGTTACACATCTTATGGTCCGCATCTGAAGGCAAATGACAGTTTTTGCAACTAATTGCTGACAGAATTTTTCCACAGCCGAAGATTTTAGGTTTGTTCTGCGGAGAGAAGTGCTTTCGTGCTGGCATACAGAGTGGTCGGCTCTCCGCGGCAACAAGCTCAGATCAGTAAATGATGTTCCGGTTCACTGGGCAACTTCCTTTCCTGCATCTCGTCGTGAGGAAGAAGTTTTGTCTCGTCTGCGCAACGGCCACTTTAATTTTACACATAGTTATCTACTTAATGGGGAACCTGTACTCTGTCCGCTGTGTGAGGCACATTGGTCTGTTCACCATGTGCTGCTGGAGTGTGCTTCTCTATCCGCCCTTCGAAAAACACACCAGCCTCCAGTCTCCCATTGTCAGGTACTCGGGGATGACAACCACACGATAGGGTTTTAGGTTTTTACGTCAAGTGCCGTTTTTAAAATCGTTTTATTGTTTTGCAGATTTTATCGTTAGTGATTTTATCTCTCACTTTTAACACTGGGGGTTTGCTTTTACAGGGCTTTGCTTTTTAATTGTCATGTATGGCCCAGTTTTTAAATCCTTTTAAGACCATTGAACTTCATTTTTTTTTTTTTTTTTTTTTAGTAATTTTTGCTCTTTTGTACTTTCAGCACTGTGGGTTTACTTTTAGAGGGCTTTACTTTTAGTTTTCATGTGCGACCCAGTTTTACTTCCTCTATGGTCATTGGCATATCTTTTATATATTCTCAGATTTTAAGTGTATATTTAATTTCTAACTTCGTTGTTCCCGTTTTTACTTCCGCCCATGTTTTTTTGCGGCGCTAATGTACTCGTAGTTGAGTGACCTTAAGCCCATTCATCTGATCATTGGTGTATATGCATAGGTGTGAATTAGTTTGTTCAACTCTGTCTCTGATAAAAACGCATTTTTTAAATTTATATTATAACAATCTTAAAAAGCTGTGAATTCAGTGACAAAATAGTGTATTTTATGCTCAAATCACTGTAAATTTGCATTTGGTCTAAGAAAAGGATGCTTTATATTTTAAAGTAAGATTACTTCCTGGTATTTTGCTAAATGTGATGTATAGCTCCTTGCTAACCGAAGCTGATGCGTATTTCTGACACTTCAGTACTGCTTTAAACAAGCGACCGCTGCAAGCATGATTTTTTCGTCAGTATTTATACCCTGTCGGATGACAGGCATTTTATTAATGACTTTTCTAAGTGCAAGCTGCTGATTCTTGAAGCATCATTGTGCATTTCGTTAGGAGTTTTCTCACGAGTAGTTTTTTCATTTACCTTGTTCTGTCAGTTTACACATGTTTTAGCTTTTAACATATTATTTGTAAGCCATCTCATAGGATTATAATGGTGTGTAAGGGAGCTCAACTGCCGAGGCCATTAGCGCTCTTATGAATAAAATTTGACAATAAGCCTTAATAAAACACCATTGCAAAATAAAACGCAGGTAAAAGTAGAGCTAAACGAGTATAAAACCGAAGTAAAAGAACTCCCGCTCTATAATCAAAGCTGGAGATAAAACTCACACTAAAACCAACACATTAAAACTAAAAGAGTTAAAAAATCTGCTACCACACTAAAACCTCAAGGTAGAAGAAACGTTTGCTAAAAATTTAAAAACCTGTCTACTACTCTTGGGTCATCTGCCAGGACCTCGGCAAGAGAGGCCGGCATGCCCATAGATGACCGAATGTGTGCCAGGTGATCTCACTCCAGCAACACATGACGAACTGACTGTGCCTCCCCACAGGCGCACAGACAGGAGCAGATTGACGTTTAAAAAGGTAACTGAGTAAATATACATTGGCCAATTCGTAGCCGAACTAATACTACCTCCTCCCGGCGGGATAAACGAGAGGTTAATCAGTTGACAGGGAGGTCCTTCAACTCTCGCAGCTTATTACCATGGAGAGCCGACCACTCCGCTTGCCAATCCGAAAAAACGGCTCTCCGCACAGCCACCCTAAAATCTTCTGCAGTTGAACTGGTAATGGTAACACTGGGCTCTGTGTCTGCCGATTTCGCTGCCAAATCCTCCGTGTCTTTCCTTGGCAAGTCAACATATCCAAGAATCCATGCGCACTCCACATAAAACCAGAAGCGTGCAAAATGTGGAGAACGTCCTGGATGCGCAGCACCAAAGGATGGTAATTGTACAGCTCACGAGTGCTCTGAAGGGCATTAAGGGAATCACTAAGAATAAGGCAGTCACTTAATTTTCGACGCCGAATATACAGAAGGGCTTGATAAATAGCATACAGCTCGGCAGAAAATATAGATGTGCTACTATGCAAAACGTAAGTAGAGGTTACAGTGCCAGTGAAAAAGGCACGTCCTACACCGTCGGGGCTCTTAGTGCCATCGGTGTAAATACAAATACGGCCACTGTATTGGGATAAAAATTCTAAAAAAAAAATGACGAATAATATCAACAGGCAGAGCACATTACCCGTAAAGCGTCATACCGAGATAGACATGGCAGGTAGCACGTAACCAAAGAGGGTACATACTCTCCCTTTTGAATAACAGCCTGGGCATGTCAACATGGTGCTGCGTAGTAGTTCACGGAAACCAAACCCTGCTGGCCTGGGGCTCAGAGCGGTGGCAGTAACGCTCGTGCAGCTCAGGGGAGAAAGACTCGTGAAAAGTTGGATGCCCAGGCCCACCTAAGCCCACAGCCATAATTAGCGAGCAGGACATCACGCCGACATAGCAGAGGAGATTCTCCCCATTCGGCGTAGAGGCTAACAGGGCTCGTTGGAAAATCCCCAGCGGCCACACGGATGCCCTGATTATTACCTGTGTAATCTTCTGAGTACTGATGGTCGGACTGAAGAATACTCAATGCTGCCATAGTCCAACTTCGATCGAATCAGTGCACCATAAAGACAGAGTAACACTGTCCGATCTGCACCCCAAGATATGCCACTTAGTATCCGTGAAAAATTTAGAGAAAGGTCAGATCGCGCTTTCAGCTGTGCTACATGTGGTGTCCAACATAGTTTCCGATCGAAGATTAACCCAAGGAATCTCGCCTCATCTGCGAAAGGAAGGAAATTTGGCCGGAGTCGAAAAGAGGCTCAGATTGCCACATACGGCGCCAGAAGCTAACGCAGACTGTCTTCTCAGCGGAGAAACGAAAACCGTGTTTCGAACTCCAATCAAAGAGATTGTCCAAACACCGCTGGAGACGGCGTCCAGAAACGGTGTACCCTGAGAAGTACAGTAGATGGCAAAGTAGTCCACGAATAAACAGGAAGAGACACCTGGGGCCCCACATAGCGATATGGAATTTATCGTAATAGCAAACAGCGTCATGCTGAGTACCGAGCGCTGTGGTACTCCGTTCTCTTGAAGAAGAAGAAAAAAAACGGTTAGAAAAAAACCAGCCGATCGTCACCCGAAAAACGCGGTCCCGCATAAACTCCTGAATGAACAACGGTAGGCGTCCACGTACGTTCCAGTTGTGGAGAGAACGTATTATCCCCGCTGGCCAACACGTGTCACGGGTCTTCTCGAGGTCAAAAAATATGCAAACTGTGGGGCTGTTCTTAAGAAACCCGTCCATAATCTGAGTTGACAGCGAGACAAGGTAGTCAGTTGTTGAACGTCATCGTCTAAAGCCACGCTAGATATTAGTGTGAAGATTGTGGAATTCCAGCCACCACACCAACCGTCCAATGATCATGCGTTCCATTATCTTGCACACGCAACTGGTAAGGCAAATAGGACGGTAACTGGAAGGAACATGGTGGTCCTTTCCAGGTTTAAGAATGGGTATGTGGGTGGCCTCCGGCTACTTATCTGGAAAAATGATATCAACCCAGACACGATTATAGACCTCGAGTAGAAAAGCTTTACCATCAGGAGTGAGATGTTGCAACATTTGGACATGGATACCATCTGGTCCTGGTGAAGTGTCGCGAAGAGGAGAGTGCATTGTCTAGCTCTGCCAGGGTGAAAAGGCGATTATAATCCTCAAGGTTGCCAGAAAGAAACAAGAATCCTTGAGATTCCACCTGAGTCTTAACTGTAAGAAACTCAGGGGAATAATTGCCTGAGATAGTCACCTGAGCGAATGCACTGCCTAAAGTATTCGCCACGTCAAATGTACCAACAACAGCTCCGGTAGGTGTTTTGAGACCGGCGATGGGCAATGGGTCGATTTTCCAGCCACAAGTCTTAACTTATCCCAAACGACAGAGGAAGGTGTTTGTCGATTAAAGGAACCTACGAATTTATTCCATGACATCTTTTTGCTATCCTTAATAACCTGTCTAGAATGTGCCCGCATCTGTTTATAGTGTATCAGGTTATCCAGTGTAGGGAAACGCTGGAGAACCCGTAGAGCGTGTCTGCGAGCTTGAATAGCAACCCGACGGTCATCGGTACACCAAACTACCGGAAATCGACGGCTGTGGCCAGTCGAACGCGGAATGGATTGCTCAGCAGCAGAAAGAATGTTCCCTGTGAGATGTTCGACCAAGTGGTTTACAGAGTCGTGCTCTTCGTAAATTCACCCCCCAGGCGCCTACTACGGTAGGTACGGGATAGGCACAACTGGGTCCCGAGCCACCTTGACTCCCTCTGTGGGCAACCTCAGAGTGGTGAGGGAGTCAGTAGGTCAAACTGCCCACCCACGTGTAGGCCGTGCGTGGACACCCGTGTCGGTGAAAACGAATATCCTGATTGGTTGAGGGTTGCGTACCTGAGCCTGGGCTTCTGTCTTTCAATAACTGGGGAGGGTGCGCAGCTTAATACACCACTTTGGTTTCTGCTTTGCCTAAACGGGAGGCTAGGGACTAACCCACCCCTAGTCAATCGGCCAGGACTAGGTAAATACCGAACCCCAGGGTGAGTGGGACGGCGAGCCTGCTATATCCCCTGTCTAGCCCTGCCACCCCAGTGGGCTGACCCAGTGTTGGGCTGCGTGGTGGGTGGTGAGCACTGGGGGATGAACATACACCATATCTTTTATGGAAAAATTTTAAACAAGGTAATAATTTAGTATTGGGAAAGGAAGTGGATGAGTCCGATTGTCCTCACTACTTAATCGTATTAAGAACAGAGGAAGGTAAAAACTTAACATCCGTCAGCCCTTTCGCTATTCAGAAGGGTTTAGACAAAATTGCTGGTCCGGTTAAATCCTGTGTTAGAGTCCGAAATGGAACCCTCCTGGTTAAGGCAATATCAACTTCCCAGGCTGGAAAAATGCTTAAGGCGAAACTTTTAGGCAGCTATCCGGTTAGGATCGAAAAGCATAAGACCTTGAACTCCTCGCGTGGCGTTATTACCACCCGCGCATTGGACGGTTTGTCCAATGAGGAGCTTCAAGAGGATCTGGCAGAGCAAGGCGTTAACATCCGTTTATAGGGTTCAGCGGAAAGTTAATGTGATTTTGTGCCTACCCGTACCCTGTTCCTTACCTTTGATCGGGTAGATCTCCCTCAAAGGATTAAGGCAGGGTACGAAGCCATCGAGGTTAGGCCCTACATTCCCAACCATTTACGATGTTACAAGTGCCAGCGGTTTGGGCATACCAGATAATTTTGTTCTGGTCCGGCAACGTGTGCAATCTGTAGCGACGCTTGCCACGATGGGGATTGCACTAAAACGGCGTCTTGTGTGAACTGCGGCGGGGAACATCCATCTTATTCCCGAGCCTGCCCCCGTTTTGCAGAGGAGAGAGCCATCCAGGAGATACGGGTGAAAAAGGTGTCTTCTCCGAAGCCCGTAAACTCCTGCGTATTCGACAGCCCTCTGTCCCACGGTCCGGTTCTTACAGCTCTGTTACAGCTAAACCGGTACCGAAGCGGGAAATTGCCACACAAACCGGCGATATTAACGGGGTTACAATTGCGGAAAAGATCATCGTCGCCACACCACTACTGAAGACCTCAACATCCGCGTCTACGTTGGCATCACCATCCGCCAAATCCGCCACAGTAAGACCTATTCGAGAACAATTGTCACCGCAACCGTCGACCTCCGGCTATAAGACCGGTAAAACCGTAACCTATTCTGTACCAGCAAAGAATTTCAAGAAAAAATATGTTAGGACTGACTTCCTTAAAGCGCATGTCACGTCTGTACCCAAAACACCCAAGGGTGGTAAAAGTCCCATTCACTCTCCACCTAGATCCTCTTCTGAGGAATCTTCTGGGAGGAGTTCCGATCGGCGACGTCCATCTCCACCGGTCAGCACCTAAAATCGGTTCGAGATTCTCGAGCCGAAATTTTCTATGGGTAAGCGGTCCTCCCATGTGGAGGAGATGGAACAGGAGGATTCTGCCCTCTGCGTGCGCGGCAGGATCGTGCTCCTGGAAAGAGTATTAGTCCAACTGCTAAAAAGAATAAACCGACCAGAAACAGTTGCAGAAACGGCTTTCTATTTAGAACATATCCCATCCCAGAGACCATGGGTATCCTACAGTGGAACATACACGGCATTAGACCACATCGACCAGAGCTGGAATTGTTGCTCTACCAGCATCAGCCTTTGGTCGTATGCTTGCAAGAGACCAAGCTTCGTCCCCAAGACAACCTTACCTTCAGGCAGTACTCTTCTATCCAGCGGATGGAATACCTGCACATGGAGACACTATGATTCTCATCAGAGATGACATCCTCGCTACACCAGTACCCATTCAATCTGACATACAATCCATTGCTGTCAGGATTAAGCTCCCTTTAGCTTCATCATTTGCAGTATATATGTACCTCCTTCTGATGGCCTCTCACGCACTGATCTGGAAGACCTAGTCTCCCAGTTACCATTACCTGTTTTGTTGGTGGGGGATCTAAATGCCCACCACCCACTTTGGGGCTCCCCTCGGGCTTGTGCGAGAGGCCAACTGCTCGCCGATTTCTTGGATCATATTAATTTCACTCTCCTGAATACCGCAGAGCCTACTTTTATCTCTGACGCCTTTAATAGTTTTTCACACATTGACTTAGCCGCCTGCTGTCCACAATTAGTTTCGGTGCAGTGGAATGTCATCTCTGATTTGTGCTCTAGTGACCGCTTTCTGGTCGTTATAAGTCTCTGAACCCATAATTTATGTTCGACAGTTTTACTTAGATTGCTCCTAGTTTACGCCAACTGGAACCTTTATTACCGTTTGGCTGTTTTTCAGTACAGTGAGCACGCCGCAGTTGATTCCTTAGTTGAGCACCTCACAACCACTACTCTCTCTGCTGCGGAGCAGCCTATTCCACGCTCGACTGGCCACTCTCGTCGTTTTGCTGTTCCTTGATGGACAGAAGACTGCCGAGCCGCCATTCGTGCTCGCAGACGAGCTCTCCGGGGTTTTCAGCGTCGCCCTACACTGGATAACCTGATACACTATAAAAAAAAACTACGTGCAAAATCTAGACAAGTTATAAAGGATAGCAAGAAGACATCATGGAGCAACTTTGTAGCGTCTTTTAATCGACACACACCTTCCTCTGTCGTATGGGATAAGTTTAGGCGTGTAGCTGGCAAAGCGACCCATATGCCCATATCCGGTCTAAAAACATTCGCAGATACTGTAGTAGATCCGTTTGACGTGGCTAACACTCTTGGCAGATTTTTCGCTCACGTGTCTAGCTCAGACAACTATCCGCCCGAGTTTCTTCCTGTTAAGGCTCAGGTGGAAGCTCAAGGGTTCGCCTTTCGTTCTGGAAACCTTGAAGACTATAATCGCCTTTTCACCATGGCGGAGCTAGAACACGCACTTTCATCTTCGCGAAACTCTGCGCCCGGTCCGGATGGCATCCAAGTCCAAATGCTACATCTCTCTCCTGAAGGCAAGTCCTTCCTCCTCGAGGTCTATAATCGTGTGTGGGTTGATTCAACTTTTGCATCTCAGTGGCGGGAGGCCACAATTATACCTGTTTTGAAACCTGGAAAGGACCGTCAACTTCCTTCCAGTTACCGTCCTATTTCCCTCAAAAGCTGCGCATGCAAGGTGATGTAACGCATGATCAATGGACAGTTGGTGTGGTGGCTGGAATCCCACCATCTTTTGACCACCATCCAGTGTGGTTTCCGACGATGCCGTTCAACAATTGACCACCTTGTTTCGTTATCAATTCAGATTTCTGAAGGGTTTCTGAGGAACAGCCAAACAGTTGGGATATTTTTTGATCTCGAGAAGGCCTATGATACGTGTTGGCGAGCGGGAATATTATGTTCCTCCACAGTTGGGATATTCGAGGAAGCCTTCCGCTATTCCTTCAGGAGTTTTTGCAACACCGCGTTTTCCGGGTAAGGGTCGGCTCGGTATTTTCTAATCCTTTTAGTCAAGAGAACGGAGTGCCGCAGGGCTGGGTACTAAGCGTCACGCTGTTTGCTATATCAATTAATTCGATATCGCAATGTGTTCCCCCAGATGTCTCGTCTTGTTTATTCGTGGACGACTTTGCGATATACTGTACTTCTCAGCGTACACCGTTTTTAGAACGCCGTCTCCAGCGGTGCTTGAACAATCTCTTTGATTGGAGCTTAAGAAACGGCTATCGTTTTTCCCCTGAGAAGACGGTCTGTGTTAACTTCTGGGGCCGTAGGTGGCGCATGACACCTACTCTTCACCTTGGGCCAGATTAACTTCCTTTCGCAGATGAGGTGAAATTCCTGGGGTTGGTATTTGACCGAAAACTCTGCTGGTCACAACATATAGCACAGCTTAAGGCGCGGTGTGACCGTTCATTTAATATTTTACGGATACTAAGTGGTAAATCTTGGGGAGCGGATCGGACAGTATTGCTGCGTCTATATCGTGCACTGATCCGATCAAAGTTAGACTATGGATGTATTGTGTATTCCTCGGCACGACCACCTGTGTTGAGAAAGTTAGATGTCCACAATCCGTGTGGCTGTTGGAGCCTTCCCAACTAGCCCAGTTGCGAGTCTCTAAGCCGAATCGGCAGAACCACCCCTTCGATTTCGGCGTGATGCCCTGCTAGCAAATTATGGTAGTGGACTTAAGTGCCTGCCTATGCATCCAACATTTCCCCATTTTTATTCTACTGAGCTAGACGACCGTTATTGTCGCCTAACACTTAGTCTCAAGCCTGCAGGTTTTCGTTTTAGAGAGCTCCTTCGGGACTACAATATCGCAATGCCTAGCATGTTTCCCAAGGGAGAGAGGGTGCACCCACGTTGGTTACGTGCTAACTCCCACGTTGACCTCGGGATGTTGGCATTTGGGAAGTCTGTGATGCCCTCCATTAGTATCCGTCCTTGTTTTATTAGAATTTTTTTCTCGTTACCGTGACCGAATTTGTATTTATACCGATGGCAGTAAGTCTATCGACGGTGTTGGGTGTGCCTTTGTAACTGGTACCGAACGACATACTTTCGGTTTGCCTCTTCACATATCCGTTTATACTGCGGAGTTGTATGCTATTTATCGAGCCATTCAGTACGTTTGCCGTCGAAACTTGGGTGACTGCCTTATTCTGAGTGATTCGCTTAGCGCACTTCAGAGCTGTTCGTGAACTGTACAGCTACCATCCTCTAGTGCAGGTCATTCAGGATGCCCTCCACGTTTTGCACGCTTCTGGCGTGAATGTGGTTCTCGCATAGCTTCCAGGACACGTTGGGTTGTCAGGCAAGGAATTAGCGGACGAGGCGGCAAAGTCAGCAACCACGGAGCCCAGTGTCACCATTACCTGTTCAACAGCCGAAGATTTTGGACTTGTTTTGCGGAGGGCAGTGATTTCGCGCTGGCACGCGGAGTGGCTTGCTCTCCGCAACAAAAAGCTAAGGGCAGTGAAAGACTTCCGGTACACTGGTCAACTTCGTCACGCACTTCCCGTCGTGAGGAAGTGGTTTTGGCTCGTCTCCGTATCGGTCACTGTTTTTTTTTACACACAGCTACCTGTTCAAAAGACATCCTGCTCCTGTCTGTCCACAGTGTGGCCAAGCACTGACTGTCTGCCATGTTCTGGTAGAGTGTGCTCCTCTAACCCGATTACGAGCCACTCTACAACTGCCGGCCAGTACTAAAGAGATCTTATTGGACGATACCGGAGCAGTAGATCGGATTTTTAAGCTTTTATCATCATTGCCTTTTAATCTAAATATCTAGTTCTATTTTACTTTCCAGTCTGGTATGTTCCCGAACTGGTAGCTGCTGATTTTAGCTATTTTAGCCTCGGCCTGTTTTATTTATAGCATTTGGATCCTGTTTTACCAGTTTTTAGCTCTATGGTTTATGCAGTGGGCAGTTTTGCCTGTCATTTTATTTATTTTAATTGACTGATTTTAATTTTCTATTACGCTTTTATTTTTGTTTTAGCACGACTTGTTTTTATTGGGCGCTCATAACCATGTAGGTGTGCGCCCTTAAACTTTAATGATCATCTTCGTAAATTCAGCCAAGTTGGGGGTTTTTTGTTTTTGTAAGGTTAGGGAAGAATAGATACGAAAGCTCGTATGCATTTTCGGTGGGAGTTTTGTATTTTACATTCCTCTTCTCGGATGACCTGAGACGTTTTTACTGGCGGCTTTTCTTAGTGGAACCTGCTGACTCTTGAAGCATCATTGTGTGATTCTTTAGAAGTTTTATCACTAGTAGGTATTCATTTATCTTGCTCAGTCAATTCACAAATGATTTCACTTTTAATATATTATCGTAAGGCATCTCAAATAATCCATGATTGTAGGGGTAGGACTATTTCATTTCGTTTTTGTATAGCTAAAAGGAGAATAGATTCGATGATATTTTTCTCACGAACGAATGCGTCTATTTTTCACTTAAAGGCAGCTAGTATTAGGTTTTGGGAGTGTTTGCTTTTAAAGTACAGTCGAAAAGCGCAGCTACATTTCGGTTCTGAATAGTTAACAATAGTTGTAGATTTTTGTTTCTCAAGGAAAAGATTTTGCTATAAGGGAAGATTTTCTTTCGTTATAATGAATGCCGTCCGAAATGACGGTGTTTATATGTAGGGGTGGGCGGTCTCCTATACATGGGTGGGCTGAGGGTCATCGCGCTTGTAAGCGTGGCAGAACTTGCTTCTGCGTGCTTTTTCACCATTTTAACGTTATAGATTTAATGTTGCTGGGTTAAGTTGGAATTCATTTGCCTCTTGCTGATTTGGTTAGTATCATTCATATTATATCAGCTCAAGGACTTTGTGTGTGTGTGTGTGTGTGTGTGTCCCTTAGGTCGTGGGTTCCTTTCCAGGGATGAGTGTATATTGTAGATATGATTACACATGGGAGTATGTATCTGTCTGTGAGTATCTCTATGTATGTTATAATGACCAGGGTTCGGTTCCCTCTAGTGTGATGTTTGTTCATCGAAGCGCTACTGCATTGCATTTGGATTCATGATTTTTTATTGGATATAGGAATACTGTATGTATGTGTCTTTGTGTGTGTATATATCTGTAATATGTGTTCTGATGACCAGGGTTCGATTCCCGTTGGCGTGACGTTTGTTCATCGTAGCGCTATTCTATTGCATTTGAATTCGTGATTTTTAATGGATATATGGATGGATGTATGAATACATGTGTCTGTGTGTGTGTATGTTCTGAAGATCATTGTTCGATTCCTGTCGTGATGTTTGTTCATCGTAGCGCATTTGAATTTTGTCATTTTGATGATTCATGGACATTTCATTTCCGGAGTATTGGATGAAGGCAACCCCCCCCCCCCCCCCGCACCAACAAGTTTATTTTCCGAGCTCATACTCTTCTCTGCAATGAAATAAAAATAATTCATGCTTTCCTGTTTCATTGAATACGTATTTCCTTTGTGAGTTATAGGTTGCATTTAAACACTTAAGGGTTAAAATATTTGAAGATATGTTCTGCTTATACTCCCATCATTGGTGATTTCGGCGAATTTTTAGCGGAGATCACTAAATAAATCGCTGATGTATTACTAAGTGTAAATATTTAATATTTCTAAACATTTTCATGTTCTAACGATAAAGTATGATGTCATCTTGTGATCGTATACCTTGAAATCACTATTCACTCACCATTAAATGAAATATTCAGATCGGGTACTGTATGAAGTTTTTATTGTGCAATGATACGTAAAATCGGATTGCAGAATTAGATTCCTCATTAAATTTCAATTGGAAATTACTCTTCAGTAATTGGCGATCAGCGATATTTTTCGCGGAGGCGTGGTTCGCGGTTTTATTAATATGGATCAATGATTGATAGTTGGCAGATATACAAATAACTTGCTCTAATTATTATTAATTTTTTAAATTTTTTTATATGCAAATGAATTAATTATGCAAATTAATTGCTCTAATTGTTATGCAAATCAGTCTCAGGACTCACCTTCTATAGCTACTCATGATTGTTATTTTATCGTTCCTTTTTAATATGCCTTTTAGCCCCTGGTGTTTGATGTCCTTTATTTTATTGGAGCTCTTATGACCTTAGATATTAAGCGCCCTTAAACATCATTCATCATCATGGCCATTATTCAGCACGATTATCTGTGCTTAGACTCATTCCATAATCAGGGCCTCCGAATGGCTGTTGGGGCATTTCCAACCAACCCAGTCGTTAGCCTCTACGCCGAATCGGCAGAACCACTTGTGCGATGTCGGCGTGATGTGCTGGTAGGTAATTATGGCTGTGGGCTTAACTGAATGCGTTCGTGTCCTATGTTTACGCCCTTATACAGCTAATGAGCTGGACGGACATTTCCCAACTTGTGACTTTGTGTAAGCCCTTGAATGTTTCTATTTCGTGAGCTCTTTTACAAGCTGAATATCGAAATTCCTAGCCTGTTTTCCAAGGGGGAGAGCGTGCTCCCACCCAATTTATGTTCTACATCCCACGTCGATCTAGGGATGACAGCCTACGGCAAATCTACGCTATCCGTCCCTTGTATCCGTACTTGTTTTTTAGAAATTTTATCTCATTACAGTGACAGAGTTTTTATCTGCACCGATGGTGTAAGTTGTGCCTTTTTATTGGAACCAACACCTATACTTGCGATTTACCCAACAGTACATCTGTTTATACTGCAGAGCAGTATTCCATATATCGAGCTCATCATGTACTCCATCGAAACTTGTGACTGTCCTATTATGAGTGATTCCCTCAGTGCCCTTCAGAGCCTCCGTGAGCTGTACATCTATCATCCCATCGTACAGCGCATCCAGGATACCCTGCATATTTTGCACGTTTCTGACGTTAATGCGGCCTGCGCATGTATTCCTGGTCACGTTGGGTATTCGGGGATCGAGTTGGTGGATTTGGCAGCAAAGTTGACGACCACAGAACGCAGTGTTACCGTTCATTCTATGACGGTTGAAGACTTTGTAAAGTTTTCGTGCGCCGAGCAGTGGTTTGACGCTGCCATAAAGAGTGGTCATCTATGCGGAAACAACCCTAGGGAGGAGAAGTACCTCCCTATCCACTGGGTAACCTCCTCTCGTGTGCCCCGCCGAAAGGAGCTGGTATTGGCTCGACAACGATTAGGTCACTGTAATTTTACCCACAGCTACCTTTTTAAACACGAACCTGCTCCAATCTGTGTGCTCTGTGGGGAGGCACAGTCGGTTAGTCCGTCATGTGTTGCTAGAGCGTGGTCACCTAGCACACATTCGATCATCTTTGAACATGTCCGCCTTACTCGCAGAGGTCCTGGCTTATGATCCAAGAGCAGTGGACCGTGTTTTTAAATTTTTAGCACAAGTTTCTTTTACCTGGCGCTTTTAGTCAGTTATAGCTGTACACCATATTACTGTAGCGGATTTTTAACTTTTCAACAGCTTGTTTAATCTGTACGTTTTAATTGTACCAAGGTCCCTTTATTGACACCTTAGTACTATGTGTTAGCTCTTTTAATGCCATAGTTTTATCGCCAGCTCCGGTTTCAGAGCTGGGCAGTTTTTTACCCTTGGTGTAGTTTTTTCTACTGTTTTTTTTCTCTTGTTATAGCTGTTCTAATGCTATGGATTTATCGTCAGCTTTATGTTCAGGGCTGGACAGTTATTGTACCTTTGCTTTCGTTTTTTTTTTTTTTTTTTTTACTAGTATTATATCTTATTTTAGCTGTTTAATTGCGATTCTTTTTTAACGTGCTGTTAAAAGTGCCTTTTATCGTTACTTTTTTTAAGGGCACTAGTACCCGAGTAGCTGAGCGTTCTTAAAAACCCATCCACCATCATCATCATCAAACTCTGTTCGCCGCAGCAATTTGGGTAACTGCCTTTATTTTAAGTGATTCTCTTAGTGCCTTTCGGAGCGTTCGTGAGTTTTAATACCATCCTCTCGTGCAACGCATCCAGGACCTCCAAATTTTAACACACTGCTGGTGTTCATGGATACCTGGTCACGCCGGCCTTCAGGGTAATGAGCTGGCGGATTTAGCGGATAAGACGGCGGCTGCGCAACCCAGTATTGTGCTTCCTTTTGAAACCGCTGCGCACTTCATGCTTGTCCGGACAGTAGCGCACTCCGGCTGGCAGGCGGAGTGGACGTTTCTCCGCGTTAACAAGCTCAGAGAGGTGAAGGACGTTCCTGCTATCTGGGTAACCTCGTCTCGTAAATCCCGTCGGTAGGAGGTGCAATTGGTTCGGTTCCGAATCGGTCACTAATTTTATGCATAGTTATGTTTTTAAGAAGGATCCTGTGCCTATCTGACCGCTCTGTCGATACGGCATGTCCTGCTAGAGCAGGCGTCCCCAACAGTCCGCCCACTCGGGCGGCAGTAAAAGCCCTCAAATCCTGACCGTCTGGTTGCGCACATGAAATGAAGGTGCTACAGTGGTGGAACTGCGATTGTGTAAAGTAACTTACACTATCACTGTCAAGCACATAATAATGATAGCAGTATTTTATACGCTTTAATACTGATATCTAATATAATACAAAATAAAATCTAATGGGCAGCAAATTCAGTTAACGAAATACAAATACTCATACGCAACTAATAAACTAAATAAATAATGTAATATAACTTAGACCTTGTTGATACTATGCAATTCAATGAAGTAAACAATACAAATAAACATAATATTTTTCAAATAAATGTCTATGAAAACTGCTCTTTCTTAGCCATTCGACAATGGCCGTTATTTTTTCAGTTGACCTTTTTTTAACCAGCTGTTCAATACGTAGGACTATTGTTTGCGAGCTACCCAATCGCAAACATGCTTTCAAGTTTTCATCATTTAATTGGCTTCTGTGACGTGACTTTGTACACTTCAATAAGAAAAACAGTTATTAGCATAGGCTATCCCGAACATGCAGAAAATTCTTCCAGCTATATTGTGGAGTTTAGAAAAAATTTTGCGTATTACAGAGGTGTAGAAATGGTTGATACTTTTTTTATTTAAAATTTATCTTGTAATTCAATATTATTTTGCATATCTATTGTTTTCAAGTGCATTTTAACAGGACTATCGAGGTTATCCCCTGTTGCAAATAACTTAAATTGTTTCTCAAGTGGTATAATGTCCTGGAATCTATGTTCGAATTCGCGTAATTGTCGCAGTATGGTTATATATTCATGAAAGTTCAAGGTTTCTACACACTGAATCACTGAGGTTATGTTAGGAAAATGTAGCGTCACCGCGAGTAATGTTGCAAATTATATTTAGTTATTTTGTTTAGAAGTTTGTAACACACTAAACATTTTTCCGTGTCATTTCCTTCCATAAACAGAAAGTTTTCATGCTACTCTGTTCGAAACATCACAGGCGTGGACGACCGTCTTCCCAATACGGATGTACCAGCCATGGTAAGTAGGACACCACTGCATGGATATACTGTGTAGATGTGTGGCCCGCAGCGAGTGTAATGTTAGCCCCGCGCGCCCTCAAGCGACCTTGACTTTACTTGGGGATATCTGTGCTAGAGTGTATTGCTCTAGCGGCCCTTCGTTCAGCGTCGCACCTACCGGCCTCCCTCGCGGAGGTTCTTGCCTGCGATCACAGAGTGGTCGACAGAGTTTTTAACTTTATCTCATTTGACGTTTCCGGTAAGGATTTAGTTTTATTCGCTTTACTGTATCAATATATCTTTTAATTGAGCGGGGTTTTATGGGTTTTAATGATTTTAATGGTCTGTGCCATATTCATTTTAACCCATCGATCGCTTTTTAGTTATTTTGCATCATTTTCGCTTCGGTTTTAAATAATTTCGATCCATGTTTATCTTGTAACCACCAGATGTTTAATTCTCAGTTTTTAAGTGACATTTGTTTAATATTGTTCTTTTACCTTTGGTGTTTTAACCTTGTTCTATGAGGGCGCTAATGATCTCAATAGTTGATCGCGCTTAAACACCACTCACCACTCATACGTTTTGGCGTCAGGGATTTTACGCCTCCTCCACAGCTGGAATATACGTGGACGCCTACCGTTGTTCATTCAGGTGTTATGCGGGACCGCGTATTCCGATTAAGCCTCGGTTCGGTTTTCTCTTGGGGTTTACTTTTAGATGAGTTATCCTTTGTACTCTTCATGTTCGGCTGGTTTTTCGCTCCCCCTATGATTATTGCCATATATTCTTCTAATTGCTCTGGGGATTTATTTGTGACGTTGGCCATATTTTATTCCTTATTTCGTTTTATATGTTTAATGTCACCCCTATGCATTTTAGAGGCACTACTCATACAGTTTATCACGTCATAAGCACTAGTTGTTTTATTCTTTTTTTTTAATGACCTTTGTTTTATAAACTTTTTAATGAGGGCGCTACTGACCGCAGTATTTGAGCGCCCTTAAAATCCAACCATCATCATCAAATCAGCTTTGGTTCGAACTTTACCCTGAGGTAACAGATGGCGGTGACGCTATCTTGGCCTCCGGGTCATTGGCAAGCTTCACTTCTACGAAAAAGAGGGGGAGTTTTTTTTTGTACCCTTGCCCCTCTTGAGCGGGCCTGTTGAGCTGCTTCACTCTTCTGAGAGTAAAGCCCTGACGATTGACGTCTGTTGCGATATCTTCCACCAAGGGTTCGGTTGGCAGGCCACGAATGACTTTACTAATGTCTCGGGACTTTTCCAGCCCATAGATGAAATGGAGAGCTTGAGAACTAGCAGAAGGAGCTTACAGTCCACCAGAATCTTTGCCTGGAAGATGAAGTGGCTCTTGTTCCACCTTACCCTGCATGGACTAGAGAGGGCAGCATAGCATCGTTGAGGAAGCCTTCCGGTCCCTTGAAGTCATCCACGATAATAGAATGAACATGCCTCATCAGCCCAGTGTTCTCGGCGGGGCTAGAAACAGTGGGGCGGAATGTTGCTGATGATACGCCAGAGGGCACATCTACTGCAGCCAATCGGGCTCGTCTCTTCTCCATACTAGAGGCCAACACACCAAAATCGTCACCCTCCGTGGTGTAATGGTCACTATGCTAACTTCATATACCCATGAACGCGTGTTCAAACCCGGCGGAGGGCGATGGATTTTTCCGGGCAGAAAATCCTTAGCATGGCTTCCTCTGGAAGGGAAGTAAAGCCGTTGGTCCCGTGTCGAATATTTACGAGACGTAAAAGAACCTCAAACCTGATAGAGAGGCCTCTTAGTAAAATTAAGTTGTCTCACGCCCAATATAGAATGGGACTCTTACAACCACATACCGATGGCCGTAAGTGCGCCGATGGTGTTGGATGTGACTATGTCACTGAAACCGAACCATTTACTTTCGGTTTGCCCAGTAGCACACAACTTATTCTACAGAGCTGTATGCTATTTATCGCGCGCTTCTGTATATTCGCCGTCGCAAATTAGGTGACTGCCAGATTCTTAGTGATTCCCTTAGTGCGCTTTAGAGCCTTCGTGAGCTGTACAATTACCATCCTCTAGTGCAGCGCATTCAGGACATCCTCCACATTTTGCACGCTTGGGGTGTAAATATGGAGTGCGCCTGGGTTCCTGGACACGTTGGTGTGCCGGGGAATGAATTGGCGGATTTGACGGCAAAGAAGGCATCATCTGCGCCCAGTGTAACCTCTAACTTTGTCACGGCAGAAGATTTTACACTTCTTGTACGAAGAGCGGTAATTTCGTGCTTGCATGGAGACTGGTCCGGTCTTCGCGGCAACAAACTTAGGGAGGTGAAGGAACTCCCTAACCACTGGGTGACTTCCTCACGTCTGTCTCGTCGTGAGGAGGTTATTTTAGTCTGCGCATTGGCCACTGTGTTGTTAATCATGACCATTTATTTTACCAGGACCCCGCACCTGTCTACCCGCTCTGTGGCGATGCCTTTTCTGTGCGGCATGTGTCGGTAGAGTGTGCTCGCGTAGGACCAAGCCACCCCGCGACTGCCAGCCAGGCTTCCTGAGGTCCTGGCCGATGATCCCAGAGCGGTATTTTATCCAAAGTGGCGTTTGCTTTCCCAATCTGATTTTAATTGGATTCTATGTAGTGTACTGGTTGTCAATGGAGCAGTAAGCTTTTAATTTTAAATTTTATCACCCATAACCATGCCCTATGCATGACGATTTCATTACGCTTTATTGCAGTTAAGCTTCAACCTCGGCTTCCGTTGTTAATAGTTTTCTTTCCTCGGGTTTTAACCGTCACTCATAAAGCTATTTTATTTGTAGTTCTATTTTACTTCTGGTTTCCGACAGGATTTTTTCAATTTTATTTTCATGGTGTTTTTATTTTTGGTGATAGCCGAAATTTTACTTTCTCAGGGAGCTGATGACCTTAGCTGTTGGGCACTCTTAAACCCAATCATCACCATCATCATCATAATCACACATTACCACATGGAATATACCTTTCTCGTTAGGGTCCAGCGGGATTTGAGAGATTAGACATTCAATTTTGTTTGCAAAACATTGCATGTTTCTTTCGGTTGATTGTGTTTGAGCATGCTAATCCATGTTTGAAATGTGTGTAATTGAACTATTTGCAGGCATGGTATTGCAGTGCCGGTACCACAAAGAGCAAAATCCCTACTGGAAAACGCAATGAATGATATGAACATTTCAGAAAAGGAAGGAAAATTTATCAGAGCCTTTACTGTATTTGGATTTGATGCTTTCCATGCAGGATCCACCTCTACTAAGGAGGGTGCTATTATTGGTATACCGTCCAATTTTGCCTACAGTTCTACCGAAGACGTGGATAAAAATCACATAATTGTAAGTAAAAACTACAAGCAGTTCAATATTGTTAACGTTAATGACTTTGATTTCTACAGAAATATGAATAATAAAGGTTATCAAATACATATGTATCTGGTGTTTTTAAATTAGACCGGCAAAACATGGCAGTAGATAACCTTAGGTGAATCGTATTTTGTCAAGCTACCTATAGGTTGCGACGCTTCATTTCGTGCAAGATGGATATTAATAGGAAGGAATTTCAGAAAAAAGATACACTCGTGTCAGTCCAAGAGGCGTTTGCTATTACTACTATCATTAGGTTTGTTTACTTCCACAGCTCACTGGTATTCGGTATTGTTAACAACATGTCTGCCATTTTAACTGTTTCTCTACGTACTGCTTCAGTTGTAATGCGTCTTTGATTGTGAACAGAACAGTGACGTTTGGGAAGTACGGCAGACATGGAACGTTACACATGGCATGAATTGGCGGACGTGCATTTGGTATACGGTGAACTTTAGCATGTGGTCGTTTGGCGCAGAGACTTTACCGGGAAAGCTTTCCAAACTGCCAGTGTCCTCACCATACGGCATTGGCAGTACTCATCAGAGACGATGCGAATGGGGGTCATTACACAGACGAGCAGATGGGCAAGGACATAGGCATGTTGGGTGAACACCTGAACTCGAGGAAGCAGTGGGTAGCGATCGCACGACACTTTCATGCTGGCCATACCACGTACTGGAGAATTTTGCAGGAAATGCTATTGCATCCATATCATCTTGAGCGAGTCCATGATCTTGCACCATCGCCTGCAGTGCCACAGGTAGTTAAAGCGGGCGTTAAACACTACAAAAATGCTCTTACACCGGGTGACTATGCACATCAGTGAACCTCTGTAATTGGTATTTGAACAAATGCATTCTCCAATCAGAGTTTGTAAGACGTGTATTGTTCACGGATGAAGCAAGTGAGAGGATATTCAATTCCCGCAATTCTCATGTATGGTGCTTCGAAAACCCCCAAGCCACTATTGTGCAATCACATCAGTAGCGATTTAGTGTCAATGCCTGGGCAGGGATTGTAGATGAGTTCCTTTTGGGATTATGCATTTTGCCCAATCGACTAAACACAATAATCATTTAGGATTTCTTCAACATGTTCTGCCTGAGTTACTGCATCCGCTTCCTCTCAACATCAGAATGAACATGAGGTGTCAGCATGATGGGGCACCAGGTAATTTTGGGAATCACGTACGCAACCATCTACATTAGTAAATCGTTGGACAGGTCGAGGTGGACCCACTGCCTGGCCACCACGCTTTCCTGATTTGACACCAATGAAGTTCTTTTTGTGGGGCCACATGAAGGCAATGGTTTATGCAACTGCTGTTGTCACAGAGGAAATCATTGTAGCGCGAATTGACAGCGCAGCAGCTGAAATCAGGGAAACCCCTGGCAGCTTTGGAAGGGTAAGACACGGCAACGCATGTCTTGTGGAAGTCAATGGACGTGTGTTCCAGCACTTGCTGATCTGTTAAGACAGTCAATTGGACCTTTTTTTTTTTTTTTTTTTTTTTTAATAGTTGGGTGACTGAAATTTCGTTTTATCGTTATGTTTAGTTCCTTCTTGCCTGCACAATACACACCCAAATATATATAAAACTGAATGACTTATTATTTGACAAGCCTACTTACGTCCACTCCTTCCACTAAAATCCTTGTACTGAAACGAAGCGCCGCAGCCCATAGGTTCCTTAACAACAACAAAAATGCTTAAAATAAGGGTATCTATCTGCTTCTAAAGATTGTCGGTCCAATTTAGAAACATCCTGTGTGTATATATATATATATATATATATATATATATATGCATATAAAATTGAAAGTAATGAAAAGTGTATTCTTTGCTTTATAGGTGAACCTTAAGCAGGTAAACTGGAATTCTAGTAGTGGAAAGATTCTCCAGGAAGCATTGGTGTTAAGCGATAATGCAAAAAAATTTGCAATTGGCAGGGAATTATCTTCTGCGCGGAGCCCACGGGTATTCCTAAATAGTATATACCCAGTCTGTGTCACAGCATTTATCTATGGTGTTTCAAAGAATACTAACGCTAAGCTTGGACTTTTAAATAAACATATTTCTGTACGGTTGGTATTCTACTCACTTATTGGGCTTTTTGGAATTGGTACATGGGCATTTCTTAAGGTAAGGGTGTTATATTTAAGAATTGTTATAGTACACAACAAAACCAGTTTTCAGAACTATTTTTGTTCTTTCCAGGATTTTACAACAGTACATTATGAAATACAGGCTGACAAGGACATGTGTAAATTGGGAGAGCACTATGTGAGAGGCGGACTGGAGTTTTATTCGAAACTTCTTTTAAGAAACAAGGCCCTTCGAGAATTAATGGGGGAAAAGGTAAGCAGTGTATATAGAATTAGTCGAATACTACTACATAACGACCTAGAATGTTAGATCCGAGACTCCGTGTTAACAGCAATTTACACTTCATATTTCAGATTTGATTACTTATTATCCGGCAGTACAGCTCTATGTGAGCCTTGGGCTCCTGCACAGTATCCATGCTTTTCTATTTTTAATTATTTTTTCTTTCCATCCTTTCACCTTATTAATCCCCCTCAGGGCTGCTACCAGGAGCCTACTACGGTAGGGAGGGGTTAGGCAAACCCGGGGTCTCGAGACAGCTTGACTCCCTCTGTGAGCAACCTCAGAGTGGTGAGGGAGTCAGTAGGTCAAAATGCCCACCCACGTGTAGGCCATGCGTGGAGACCCGTGTCGGTGGAAAGGAATATCCTGGTTGGTGGTTGCGTACCTTAGCCTGGGCTTCTTTCTTTCGGTAACTGGGGAGGGTGCGCAGCCTAATACACCGCTTTGGTTTCTGATTTGCCTAAATGGGAGGCTAGGGACTAACCCACCCCTAGTATATCGGCCAGGAGTAGGTATATACCGAACTCCAGGGTGAGTGGGACGGCGTGCCTTCTACGAGTATATCCCTCTGTAGCCCTGTCATCCCAGTGGGGTTACCCCTTGTTGGGCTCCGTGGTGGTTGGGGAGCACTGGGGGATGAATTTATACCATACTTTATGGCACCAAAACTCAAATCCCTTACTTCAAGAAAAGATGTTGGAAGGGAAGTAGTCGATTCATGTGGTCCTCGCTACTTGGTTATTCATAGAACAGAGGTAGGTAAGAAGTGAAGACGCCACGCACGGGGGGACTTGTATTCCTACCCCATCGTACGTAAATTGCGGCGGCCAACATTCATCTAGTTCCCGCAACTGTCCCCTATTCGCAGAGGAGAGAGCGATCCAGGAGATTGGGGTGAAAGAGGTGTCCTTCTCGGAAGGCCGGAAGCTCCTGCGTATCCGCCAACCCTCTGTCCCGCGCTCCGATACCTACAGCTCAGTAGTGGCTAAGCCAGTACCCATGCGGGAAATCGCAACTCAGACCAGTGATAGATATTAACGGGGCCATAATTTCTGAAAAGTTTCTCACAGCCAGACTACAACCAAAGTCCTCTGTTTCGGCATCAAAATCTGCCAAAACCGATAAGGTAAATACTCTTGGAAAAGTTTCACCGAAACCTTCGACATCGGGCACCAAGACTGGCAAATCCGCCGCAAGTTCAGCGCCAGCAAAATCATTTAAGACCAGCTATGTCCGGACCGATTTCCTAAAAGACATTGTAAAGTCTCCTCCCAGACCATATAAGGGAAGGAACAGTCAACATGAGCCTCCACGTCGATCCTCTTCGGAGGATTCTTCTAAGGGAGTATAGATCGGCGCCGATCAGCTCGTCTAATCGGTTCGAGGTTCTCGAACCGAAATTTTCTATTAGTAAGAGGTGCTCCCAGTGGAGGAGATGGAGCAGGAGGATTCTGCCCCCACTGGCAGACGGACAATCAGGAAACGGCAGGATCATTCTCCTGAGAATAGCACTAGCCCAACACCTAAACAGAACAAATTGAACCGACAAGCACAGCCCAATCTGCAGAGACACCTTTCAATACAAACCTTATCCCATAATATAGACAATGGCTATCCTACAATGGAACATACGCGGAATTAGATCACACCGACCAGAGCTTGAACTGCTGATCCACCAGAATCAGCCTTTGGTCGGTGTGCTTACGAGAGACAAAGATCCGCCCAAATGAGAACGTCACCATCAGGCACTACTCTGCTGTACGGTGTGATGTGTCACCGGAGGAGGGTTTTCCTGCACATAGTGACATTATGATGCTCGTCAGAGATGATATTTATGCTGAATCCGTGGCCTTACAGTCTGGCATTCAGTTAGACGCTGTTAGGATTACTATGCCATATACCATGTTCACAATTCGTAGCATGTATCTCCCTCCATCTGCTGACCTCTCGCGCTATGATTTGGAAGACCTAGTTTCTCAGTTACCAACACCTTTTTCTGTTGCTTGGTGACGTGAATGCCCTCCACCCACTTTGGGGCTCACCTCGGGCTTGTGCGAGAGGTCATCTTAATTGCCGATTTTTTGGACAGTCACCACCTCTCTCCTGAACACCGGAGAACCTGCTTTTGTTTCTGACGCCTTTAATAGTTTATCGCACTGCGACATAGCCGTCTGTTCTCAGCAGTTAGCAGTTTCCTTACAATGGGATGTCATCTCTGCTTTATGCTCTAGTGACCACTATCCAGGCGTCATCAGTCTCTTAGCTCACAATTTATGTTCCACACTTTTACCTAAATGGCGCCTAGCTCAGACCAACTGGAAACTTTATATTTGATTGGCAATTTTTCACTGCAGTGAGCACGATCCAGTTGATTTCTTAGCTGACCATTTCACAGCCACCATTCTTTCTGCTGCTGAGCAGTCTATTCCCTGCTCGACTGGCCACCCTCGTCGTTTTCCTGTCCCTTGGTGGACAGATGACTGCCGCACTGCCATGCCTGCTCGCAGACGGGTTCTCCGGGTTTTCCAACGTCGCCCTACAGTGGATAACCTAATACAATATAAAAACTGCGTGCAAAATCTAGACAAGTTATACAGGATAGCAAGAAGACATCATGGAACAGCTCTGTAGCCTCTTTTAATCGACACTCACCTTCCTCTGTCGTATGGGATAAGTTCAGCCATGTAGCTGACAAAGCGACCCATATGCCCATCGCCGGTCTAAAAACAACCGCCGAGACTATAGTTGATAAGTTTGGCATGACTAACACTCTTGGCAGTGTTTTCGCTCACATATCTAGTTCAGACATCTATTCGCCTGACTTTCTTCCATTTAAGGCCTAGGTGGGATCTCAACGGTTCGCCTTCCGTTCTGGAAACCTTGAACACTACAATCGCTTTTTCACCATGGCTGAGCTAGAACACGCAATTTCATCTTCACGAAACTCAGCGCCCTATCCAGATGGCATCCAAGTCCAAATGTTAAACATCTCTCTCCTGAAGGTAATTCTTTGCTACTAGAGATCTATAATCGTGTCTGGGTTGATGCCACTTTTCCAACTCAGTGGCGGGAGGCCACCATCATACCTGTTTTGAAACCTGGAAAAGACCAACTTCCTTCCAGTTGCCATCCTATTTCCCTCACCAATTGCGTATACAAGGTGATGGAACGCATGATCAATGGACGGTTGGCTTGGTGGCTGGAAACCCACAATCTTTTGACCAACATCCATTGTAGTTTTCGACGTCGTCGTTCCACGATTGACCACCTTGTGTCGCAGTCAACTCAGATTATGGACGGGTTTCTTCGGAAAAGCCAAACATTTGGATATCCTTTGACCTCTAGAAGGTGTATGATATCTGTTGGCGAACAGGGATATTACATTCTCTCGACAATGGGAACATACGGGGCCCCCTTCCGTTATTCCTTCAGGAGTTTATGCGGGACCGCGTTTTCCGACTAAAGGTTGTCTCGGTTCTTTCTAACCTTTTTAGTCAAGAGAACGGAGTTCCGCAGGGCTCGGAACTAAGCGTCACACTGTTTGCTATAGCGTTAATTCCATATCGCAATGTATTCCCCCAGGGATCCCTTCCTGCTTAGTCGTAGACGACTTTGCCATCGTCTGTACTTCTCAGCGTACACACTTTTTGGAACGCAGTCTCCAGCGTTGTTTGGGCAATCTCTATTATTGTAGCTTGAAAAACGGCTTCCATTTCCCTCCTGAGAAGACAGTCTGTGCTCACTTCTGGCGCCGTAGGTGGCGAATGGCACCTACTCTTCAACTTGAGTCAGATTTACTTTTCTTCGCGGACTAGGTGAGATTCCTGAGGTTGGTATTCGATCGCAAACTTTGCTGGTCACCACATATAACACAGCTTAAGGCGCGTTGTGACCGTTCACTTAATATTCTACGGATACTAAGTGACAAACCTGTGGGTTACAGATCGGACAGTAATGCTGCGCCTTTATCGTTCACTGATCCGATCCAAGTTAGACTATGGATGCTTTGTTTACTCTTCAGCACGACCATCTGTGCTGAGAAAGTTGGATACAGTCCACAATCAGGGCATCCGTGTGACTTTTGGAGCCTTTCCAACTAGCCCAGTTGTAAGCCTCTACGCCGAATCGGCGGAACTACCTCTTCGCTTTCGGCGTGATGTTGTGCTAGCGAGTTATGCTAGTGGACTTAAGGGCATGCTTACGCATCCAATGTTTGCCCTTTTACATTCTACTGAGCTAGACGGTCGTTATCGCCACTTATCACTTAGTGGGAAGCCTGCATGTTTTCGTTTTAGAGAGCTTCTTCGGGATTACGATATAGCAACTCTTAGCATGTTACCCAAGGGAGAGAGGATGTATCCACCTTGGTTACGTGCTGCCTCCCATGTCGACCTTGGTATGTTGGCATTCGGGAAATCTATGATGCCTTCGTGTAGTATGCGTACTTTTTTTTTTTTAAGCATTTTTATCCCCTTAGAGTGACCGAATTTGTATATATACCGATGGGAGTAAAAGTACCGACGGTGATGGATGTGCCTTTGTAACTGGCACTGAACCACATACTTTCGGTTTGCCTCGTCACACATCCGTTTATACTGCGGAGCTGTATGCTATTTATCGATCCATTCAGTACATATGCCGTCGAAACTTGGGTAACTGCCTTATTCTGAGTGATTCGCTTAGCGCACTTCAGAGCGTTCGTGAGCTGTACAGCTAACCATCCTTTAGAACAGCTCATTCAGGATGCCCTCCACATTCTACGCCCTTCTGGGGGTGATTGTGGTTTTAGCATGACTTCCTGGACACGTTAGGTTGTCGGACAATGAATTAGTGGATGAGGCGGTAAAGTCAGCAACCACGGAGCCCAGTGTCACCATTACTTGTTCAACAGCCGAAGACTTTAGACTTGTTTTGCGGGGAGCGGTGTTTTCGTGCTGGCATGCAGAGTGGTCTGCTCTCTGCAGCAACAAGCTAAGGACAATAAAGGATCTTCCGGTACACTGTTCAACTTCCTGACGCACATCTCATCGTGAGGAAGTGGTATTGGCTCGTCTCCGTATCGGTCACTTGTTTTACACACAGCTACCTGTTGAAAAGGGTCCGTCCTCAATGCGGACAAGCACTGACGGTCCGCCATGTACTGGTAGTGTGCTCCTCTAGCCCGATTACGAGCCACTCTGCGACTGCCGGCCAGTACTAAAGAGATTTTATTGGACGATGTTGGAGCGGTAGATCGGGTTTTTAGCTTTTTATCTTCGCAACCTTTTAAGCTTATGGTCTAGTTTTGTTTTAATTTTCATGCTTTTGACACGTCCATGGAATGTAGCTGCAGATTTTAACTGTTTTAGTCTCCCAGTAGTGGAGATTTTGTTTTAATTATCATTTTAGCATCTTGTTTTAATACACTTTAGCCCCTCTTGTTTTTTACGTGGAGAGTTTTATGTATTTGTCATTTCAGTCATTCTCATGATTGGATTTTATCTTTTTTATTGCTTTTTTATTTTGGTTTTAGCCCGTCAAATTATGATAGGGCGCTAATACCCATGTCGTTTTGCGTCCCCAAGCTTCAAAAATTATCATTTTTACTTTGGTATCTATGCATTTTTAGGGCGCTAATATCCATGCAGTTGAGTGCCCTTAACCCCTATTCATCATCATCGATCACCGAAGAGTTTAGTCTTGTTGTGCGGAGAGAGGTGCTTTTGTGCTGGCATGCAGAGTTAGTGGCTCTCAACAAGCTCAGATTAGTGAAGGATCTGCTGGTACACTGGACAACTTCCTCTGGTGAATCTCATCGTGAGGATGCAACTTGGCATTAAAGGCACGTAAAAAAGCTCTTCGTCTTTTCCACCTACACACACAGATACCTACTAAACGGTGAACCTGTACTTATCTGTCCGCTGTGTGAGGCAGATTTGTCCGTTTACCATGTGCTGCTGGAGCGTGTAGCTCTATCCGCCCACCCCCCAGGGGCCTACTACGGTAGGTACGGGTTTGGCGCACCCGGGGGTTCCCGAGCCGCTCACCGCCACTTCACCCTACCCATTGCCATTCACTGTAGCCACGTCTTTTGTTCTGCATTTGTTTGTTTCATTTGTTTACTTTATCACCCTCTTCCTCTTCTAGGCTTATGGAACTTAGTAGTTTGTAAGGCATTAGCTTTATTAACTCCTGTCTCACCAGCAGGGATCTTTCTCTATCCCCGTGGTTCCTGTCCCACGGTTCCAGCGCGGCTCCCAATTTGCGTGCTCTACGGAGGTCCCAGGCTTGAAGGTTGGGTGCACCCTCCCCACTGCCCCTATGTGTAGCCTTAGGTGCGGAGCCCGTCCATACCGTCAAGTACATTCACGTAGCTTGTTAGTAAGCCCGGCCTGTGCTGGTGTCCCGACGACCGCGTTACGTCGTTGGGATAGTTTCACGGGCCGGACGTGTTACCGCTGACGTTGCCCCGGCGTAATCAACCACAAGTCCCCTGAATCCGTGCATATGTTCTGTCGCTGCACGGCCTAGAGCGGGGATCTACAGGCGGTTATTCCTGTGGTAGGGGCTTAAAACCGGGGCGTGCATGGTGAACGGTATACGCATATGGACCAACAGTGGTGTTTGGAGGGTAACCCTTGTGACGTAGGCCTTGGGTATCGGTCACGGGATGGTTCCCGTGACGGCACAGACCGTGGAGATTTGGTGTCTTTTCTTCTTTAACCCCCGGATGGCAGGCTGACGCCGACGGTTCCGGAAGGGGGTCTTTTCAATATGTCAAACCGCGCACCACCTTATTTTGACCAGTTTATTGTTATGGCCATGTTGAACGAAACGAAGAAATTTTCAGACATAAGTCCATTCTACGTGCAAAGGGAAGTTGACAGGATCTGCGGCAAGGTTAAAAACGCGACAAGGCTGCGAGACGGTACGCTACTGCTAGAGGTCCACAATAAAGACCAATCGGACAAGCTACTTCGTGCTACTCTGTTGGGATCGTACAGCATCAAAGTTTACCCCCATAGTCCAGGAACACCTATAGAGGAGTTGTGACCACCTCTAGCTTAGACGACCTCTCCGATGAAGATATTGCCACCCATCTGTCAGAACAGCGAGTTTGTCAGGCGTACCGTCTGCATGGTAAACGTGAGGGCAAGGAGTACCCATTGCGTACGATCTTTCTCTAGTTCAAGGGTAATAGTGTTCCGGAGTTCATATACTGTGGTTACGAACGTGCTGCCGTCCGCCCGTATGTGCCGAACACTATGCGGTGCTTCAAGTGCCAGCGCTTAGGGCATACCCAAGCCGCCTGTGCCCGACCCGCAACCTTAATTCACCTCTCTCTTACTGATCCAATTCACCTCTCTCTTACTGATCCAATTCACCTCGATCGTTGTGGTCTAGTGGCACACGTTGACACCGTCTGTACGCGCGCACCGTGCTGTGTAGACTGTGAAGGCAGTCATCCGTCTAGCTCTCGACAGTGTCCCATGTACTTGGCAGAGAAAAGCATACAAGAAATACGTGTGAAGGAACATCTTACTTTTCCTGAGGCGAGACGGCGCATTGAGCAGCTAAAGCCGGCCAACAGCACAGGATGCTCCTCAGCCGTTCGCCGTAAGCTTGTCCAATCCGTCGGTTTACAGACTGTGCCTGTCGCGGATGCGTCGACGCAAACTGACTTGTGCGAAGCCGCTCCTTTACGTGCTCAATCATCTGCATCTCAGTGTACAACTTCTGATGCACAGCAGCAATCTCAGCCGTCGACTAACCCATGTGCTCCTAGTTCATCCTTCGCCGGAGATCTTTCCCGTCAACGTAGTAGACCGATTAGCCGAACTTCGGCAACGTCGCGCTCTCGTTCTGCGAACCGAAAGACTTCTTCTGACTCCCGACCACCAGTGGAGTCTGAGGAAGACACGGATTTTAGGTTAGTTGGAGCTAAATCTGCTAAGGTGAGAAAGAAAGAAATTACACCACCTTAATTTCTATCTCACCATGGATATAATCCAGTGGAATGTCAATGGGATCAGGGCCCGTCTACCAGACCTTCAACATATAATCAACAAGCGTTCACCCTCAATCCTCTGTCTCCAGGAAACCCACTTACATCCCCACCATACCCTTCCACTTCGTCATTTTCAATCCTTCAGACACGACTTCGTTGGTGGCCAGCGTGCTTGCAGCGGTGTTGTTACTCTCGTGGCTCCTACCATCCTTGCCGCCAGTATTACACTCAACACCCCGCTACAAGCGGTAGCTGTGCGCATAACATTGCCTTCCATCTCCTTTTCTATTTGCAATGTCTATTTGCCACCGCACGATGCGATCTCAGACACTGAGCATCGGGCATTTTTAGCACAAATTCCCCCGCCGCTGATCGTTTTGGGCGATGTCAATGCTTGCAATGTTCTTTGGGGTTCTTCTGCTGACGATGCTCGAGGTACAATAATAGCAGACGTTTGCGACAGGTCTGGTTTATTACTCTTAAACTCCTGTGCACCCACATTCTTATCTTCTGCATATGGCACCCTATCCGCCCTAGGTGTAACTTTCTGCAGCTCTGCTTTACTACCCTTCCTGGATTGGTCGGTATTTTCCGATCTTCACGGCAGTGATCATTTCCCCATTGACATTCGTTTTTCGGGACAATATCCCTTACCCACTCAACATCCCCGCTGGATTATCTCCAAATCTGATTGGGAAAAGTTTTCCTCTCTGCTCAATCTCAATTCCGATGGTTGTACCTCCATAGAAGACATGGTGGAGTATTTTACTTGCTCGGTTTTGCTCGCCGCAGAATCCAGTATTCCTCGGAGCTCTTCTACCCCTCGGCGTATTCCAGTGCCGTGTGGACCGACGACTGCAACTTGGCATTAAAGACACGTAAAAAAAGCTCTTCGTCTTTTCCACCTACACCCGACGGCGGAGAACTTTGTTGCTTTCAAACGCACCCGGGCTAAGGCGCGTTATATCGTTCGTAATGCCAAGCAGAATTCGTGGAAAGCATGTCTCCTCGCTTTCTCGCAGGAGCTCCTCACAGAGAGTGTGGACTTTGGTGCGCCGCATGACCGGCAAATGTCTCAGGACATACATCCCTGGCCTTACCGTTCACGGCTCCACCTTCACCAGCGAACGGGATGTTGCCGACGCTCTAGCCACCTCCTTCGCTGCGACAAGTGCAACGGGCAATTACGACAATGCATTTCTTCCCATTAAGGAAGCTGCTGAGAGATTTCGCCTTGATTTTACTAGTGACTGTAGTGAGCCGTACAATGCACCCTTCACCCTTGCGGAACTAACTCATGCTTTACACGCTGCGAGGGACTCTTCTCCTGGTCCCGATAATATTCACCGACAAATGTTGCTTCACCTCCCACCTGCAGCCGTTACATTCCTTCTGGACCTCTATAACCAAATTTGGCGCGAACAGGTTTTCCCGCCTGTGTGGCGAGAGGGTATTTCCATTCCTATCCCTCGTCCTGGCAAAGACCGGACCCTCCCATCCTCTTACCGGCCGGTTTGCCTCACGAGCGTCGCTTGCAAGACCTTGGAACGCATGATCAGTGTTCGGTTTACTTGGTGGTTGGAGGCGAACGAAGTGCTCTGTTCCGAGCAGTGCGGATTTCGTCGCGGTCGTTCAAGCGTTGATAACCTGGCGCGTATGGAAGCTTATGTACGGAATGCTTTCCTTCTGAAGCAGCAAGTCGTGAGTGTCTTTTTTGACCTCGAGAGGGCTTACGACACTACTTGGCGATATGGTATTCTGCGTAATTTGCACAGTCCAGGGTTACGTGGCCATCTGGCCCTATTTCTGTGCAACTTTCTCCAGCTGCGCCGCTTTCGTGTCCGTATTGGCAATACTCTCTCGCGGGACAAAATTCAGGAGAACGGTGTACCCCAAGGTTCCGTTCTTAGTGTTATGCTTTTTGCCGTGGCCATCAACGGCATTACTAGCGTGATTCGTAGTGGGATATCATCGTCACTGTATGTGGATGACTTTGCGCTGTACTATCGCTCCTACAGCACTGAACATCTCGAACGACAACTCCAGCTCTCCATAAACTTTATCGATGGTTGGGCGCTTCGCAATGGCTTTCGTTTTTCCCCTACGAAAACTCAGTGCATACACTTCCACCGTCTTCGCGGAGTACACCCTCCTCCTGACCTCCAATTGAACGGTGTGCCACTGCCTTTCGTTCCGTCCTTGAAGTTCTTAGGTCTCCACCTAGACCGTGAACTTTCTTGGGTACCCCACATCCGATACCTTCGTGCCTCCTGTGACCGATCGCTGCGGATCCTCAAACTGCTTTCTGGTGCGTCGTGGGTGGCGATCGTTCAGTGATGCTGCGTTTGTACCGTTCACTCGTTCGCTCAAAACTAGACTACGGTTGTTTTATTTACGGCGCAGCGTCCGCCTCTAAACTTCGCCTTTTAGACACCGTTCATCATATCGGTTTACGTCTTGCTACAGGAGCCTTCCGCACTAGTCGTGTGGAATGCTTGTATGCCGATGCTGGTGAACCCCCACTGGCAGTGCGTCGCTCATTTTTACTTTGTTCGTATGCTGCTAGGTTGTCTGCGAATCCCCGCCATACTTGTTTTAACCCTGTGTTACGCCCGGATTATTCACACCGCTATCTGAGGAAACGCCACTGCTTCACGCCCCTGTGGTATTCGGTTTCGTGAACTGCTCTCCGATAGGGGTCTCAGATTGCCTCTGTGGAGCGTGATTTTGTTTATCCGGAACCTGCTTGGCAACTGAGGCGTCTCAGTTCCTCTCCAACCTTGTGAAACGTTCGACCGCTCCGGAGGTATTTCAGCGACTGTTTTACGAACTTTTAAGCAATTACCGGGCATATGCACCGGTATTCACTGACGGCTCCCAGCTGGCAGGAGCTACAGGTTGTGCCTTTTATTTCAATGGAGTAACACATGGTTATCGCCTTGCGGACGCCAGTTCGGTATTCACCGCCGAACTTTACGCTATCTTTTACTTTCTAGATTTTATCTCGCTTTTAGCACCAGGTAGTTTTCTTGTTTGCAGCGATTCCTTGAGTGCCCTACAGGCTCTGCAGCAGTATACTGGCTCCTCATCACTCGTTATGCGTATTCAATCTCGCCTTTCTGAATTGATTGCTTGCAGCTACCAGTTCATCTTCACGTGGGTTCCAGGTCATGTCGGTATTGCAGGTAATGAGGTAGCGGATAGGTCTGCCAAGGCTGCCTGCTCCTTGCAGGATTATTCGGAAGCGGCTGTGCCCTCAGGGGATGTTTCACGTTACTTTCGCAGGTCTCTTCTTTTAGCTTGGCAGCAATCTTAGCAAAACTTAGCAGGTACACAGCTTCGCACACTCAAAGACACGGTACAGCCATGGCCGTCATCTTGCCAGCCAAACCGGCGCCGCGAGGTTATCCTTACGCGTCTGCGTATCGGTCACACGCGGCCTACACATGGCTACCTTCTACGCGCTGAGCCAGCTCCTAAATGTCAGACCTGCGATGTTCGTCTGTCTGTGGCACATGTGTAGCTTGATTGTCCGAAATTTCATCGTGAACGGCAATCCATCGGCCTGGGTACCTCCTTACCTGCCATTTTATGCGACGACGCCAATTCCGTCGATTTGGTGCTACGCTTTGTTGCCTCTATTGGCCTCAGCAAAGACATCTGACCTGTTTCATGCGTGTGTGTAATTTTAGCCTTTTTAACTTTTTAGACTCTGACTTTTACCATATGGGACCACTTTTTGTGTGTGTGTTTTTATTTTTTTAACCTTTTAGCCTTGGTTTTATCATCCATGCCTTTTCTCGTGTGTGCCTTTGTAAGGGTTTTTAGCACATTTTAACTTTTCTTCTCTAGATTTGTTTTTAATGTGTTTTTCTTTTTCTTAACTTCGGGCCCAAATGACCTAGTTTTCGACGGGACCTTAAACACTACTCACTCACTCAGTCTATCCGCCCTTTGCGCACATCAGCTTCCGGCCTCCCTTTCTGAGGTGCTCATGGATGACAACCGCGCGGTATATAGGGTTTTTAGCTTTTACGCCTAGTGCCTTTTTTAAAAATCTTTTTGTTTTGTAGCTGTTATTTGTTTCACTTTTAACAGAGGGGGATTTTCTTTTTTAATTCTTATGTTCGACGCTGTTTTTATATCCCTTTTAAAAGCCATTGCCATAGATTATTTTTAGTAATTTTAGCCTATTTTCCTTATACCTTGTATTTACTTTTAGAGGGTTTTTTTTTTTTAAGTTCGCATGTGCGACGCAATGTTTAGTTCGCTCTATGTCCATTGCAATATATTCTTTTATTTACTCTGGGATTCTATTTGTGACTTTTGCCATATTTTATTTCCTGCTTCCTTTTTAGATTTTTACTTCGATATCTAAGCAGTTTTAGGGCGCTAAGAACCATGTTGTTGAGCGCCCTTAAGCCCCACTCATCATAATCACCACCCTTTCCAACTAGCACAGTTGTGAGCTTCTACACTGAATCGGCGGAACAACCCCTTCGATTTCGGCGTGATGTCTAGCTAGCATATTGTGGCAGTGGACTTAAGTGCATACCTATGCATCCAACGTTTCCCCTTTTTTATTCTACTGAGCTATACGTCCGTTATTGTCGCATAGCACTGAGTCCAAAGCCTGCAAGTTTTCGTTTTAGAGAGCTACTTCGGGTCTACAATATAGCATGTTTCCCAAGGGAGAGAGGGTGTACCCACCTTGGTTACGCACTGCCTCCCACATCGACCTCTGTATGTTGGCCTTCGGGAAATCTCTGATGTCTTCGTGTAGTATTCTTACTTTTTTTTATTTAGAATTTTTATCCCGTTACAGTGACCAAATTTGTGTATACACCGATGGCAGTAAGTTTACGGACGGTGTTGGATGTGCCTTTGTAGCTGGCACCGAACCACATACTTTCGATTTGCGTAGCCACACATCCGTTTATACTGCGGAGCTGTGTGCGCTGTTTATCAAGCCGTTCAGTACGTTTCCGTCGAAAATTGGGTGACTGCCTTATTCTGAGTGAATTGCTTATGCACCTCAGAGCGTTCGTGAGCTGTACGGCTTCCATCCTTTAGTGCAGCAATTCAGGATGCCCTCCACATTTTACACGGTTCTGGTATTCATGTGGATCTCGCATGACTTCCAGGACACGTTGGGTTGTCAGGCAACGAATTAGCGGATGAGGCGGCAAAGTCAGCAACCACGGAGCCCAATGTCACCATTACTTTTTCAACAGCCAAAGATTTTAGACTTGTTTTGCGGAGAGCGTTGGTTTCGCTCTGTCACGTGGAGTGGTCTGCTCTCTGCAACAACAAAGGGCAGTAAAGGATCTTTCGGTACACTGGTCAACTTCGTCACATACTTCTCGTCGTGAGGAAGTGGTTTTGGCTCGTCTCCGTATCGGTCACTGTTTTTTACACACAGCTACCTGTTCCAAAGTGATCCTGCTCCTATCTGTCAGTGTGGACAAGCATTGACCGTCCGCCATTTACTGGTAGAGTGTGTCCCTCTGGTCCGATTACGAGTCACTGCCGGCAAGTACTAAAAATATATTGTTGGACAATGCCGTGGTGGTAGATCGATTTTTTTTTTTAAAAGTTTTTATCATCATTGCCTTTTAAGATAACCATCTAGTTTCATTTTACTTTCTAATGTTGTATGTTCCTGGGCTGGTAGCTGCTGATTTTAGCCTCTCAGAACTGGAGCCTCTTTTAGCTATCGCTTTTAGATTGTTTCTTACTAGTTTTTAGCTCTCTAGGGTTTCTGCCCAGGGCAGTTTTATTTGTCCTTTTATTTATTTTTATGACCGACTTTTAATCTTTTTATTGCCCATTTATTTTGGTTTTAGCACGACTTGTATTTCTAGGGCGCTCATAACCATATAGTTGTGCGCCCCTAAACTTTAGCATCATCATCATCAAATCTAGAAGTTTATAGGAAATTGCATCTACGTTGAAACACTATATTCTGTGGCACATGTATGCGCATGCAGATATAGAAAAGGGCTTAGGATATTGAAGTCTACATACCCCGGTTGCTCTGCGTTTTCCTACCTTGTAAAAAATAAAATATAGTGAGTACTATCATAAAACATGTATTTTTCACGTGTATTTTATTATCTTATTTTGGCGGGTGATCAAATTTCACATGTATCACCTTAATCACACCATGAATATTAATTTCGTTTTCTATATTACAGGGTCCTAAAATGTATGCAGTTACAGGCAATGAACAATATATGTTGCGACAGAAACATTTACCCCTGACTCTGCGAAAAGAGTACATGGAAAGCAGACTGAAAGAACTTGACTGTTCACAACCTTCATCTGTTAAGGATATCAGCATTCCAGTCCCTGGATTATAGTGTGGTTGAGAAGTAATACGGAGTAGAAGCAAACACAAATCTTTTGATTTAGGAAGTAATGGTATAAAAACTTGTTGGCAGGATAAACTGGAGTTGTTATAAAATAAATATGTTGTGTTATTTCTTGGAGTTTTTGTCATGAGGACAGGGGGTTATTGCTTTTTGCCCATTTCATTAAATATGGAATATGATGTACAAACTGAGGTAAAAACATAACATAAACACCAATTTGATAAAATATATGGGGAAAAAAATTTAAAAAAAAATGAAGTGAAATATACAACCCCAATGCTTACTTACACACGGCTTGTGTAAAAAAACAATTCAATACCAATGGACCATAATAGTTGGCTATACTATGAATCCTGGGACTTAAAGTACTTACAAAATTGGAAGTTGCCATTGGGGTTGTCGTCTCAAAATAATTTGATATCACCTTGTGGTTTACCGGGAAACATGCGAGTCAATTGAGAAATATAACGCTATGCCGGCATGTTGCCATGGTAGCTCAGCTGAAGAGCAACCGGCTAGAGACCGGGAGATCCGTGGTCCAAATCCCGGCCATGGCAATGAACTTTTCAGTCGGACTCTACCTATCCAACTCCTTTCCTACACACTGCTTGTGTGAAGAAAAAAAATCCAATACCAAGAAAGAGTTACCAATAATGCGAATCGTCCAATAATGTCCAACTCAGTCTTAGATAATAAATGAGATAAGGTGTAGAGCATGTTTAAAACTTACTGCAAATTCTGTATAGTATAATATCCATGAATGGCGTTCCTCAGCCGCCTACTACGGTAGCTATGGGTGTGGCACATCCATGGCCCCAGTCGTCCATATTTCCTTCGGTGTGAGTTGCTCTAAGTGATTAGAGTCAAAACAAACGCCTACCCATCTGTAGACCGTTCGTGGAGACCGATGTCGGTTGCAAAGGGATGTCCTGGCTGGTTGCGGTTTCGTATCTGAGCCTTTAGTCACCAGGGAGGGTACGCAACCTAATACACAGTTTGAAATTTGCTTCACCTAAACGGGAAGCTAGTGACTAACCCAACCCTAGTAAACCGACCAGGACAAGGTACTGCATGAACTCAACGGTGAGCTCGCAAAATGCCCAGTGTAGCTCTGCCATTCCGCTAGATTGACTCCGTGGTTGGTGGGGAGTACTGGAGGATGAATTATGTCCATTTCTTATGCAAATACATAAAAGAAAAAAAAAAGAGTTTGGAAAAGAAGTAGCTGAGTATAGTGGTCATCGCCTCTTATAATAGTAGAGAAAGGACGGACATTTAGGACGCCTAGCGTATTTGCAACACAAAAAGGTGTAGACAAAATTGCTACTCCGTTTTCGTCATGTAATAGAGCCCGCAATGGCACATTGATGGGGTAGATCTCCCTCAAAGGAATAGGGCTGTGTATGGAGCCATCGAAGTCAGGCCCTATATACCGAATCCACTCAGATTCCATGGGGGCCTACTACGGGAGGTGTGGGTTTGGCACACCCGGGGTCCCGAGCCAACTCTTGACTCCCTCGTGTCGACAACAAGTGGTGAGGGAATAAGTCCATCAAAGCGCCCACACACGTGTAGGCCGTGCTTGGAGACCCGTGTCGGTGGAAAGGGATATACTGGTTGGTTGAGGGTTGCGCATCTGAGCCTGGGCTTCTGACCTTCAGTAACTCTAAAGGGTGCGCAGCCTTATATACTAGTTTGCTACCTGCTTCGCCTACTCCTAGTTAATCGGCCAGGTCTAGGTACTATGCCGAACTACAAGGTGAGTGGGACGGGAACCTTCTATATCCGTTGTGTAGCCCTCTTACCCCGTTACCACTGTATCAAGTTGTGGACAGTGCCCGATTCTGGCACATTGTTGGGCTGGAAGCTTCATCTCGACTTTAGATCAACTACTCTTCAAGGTGCAATTATTGGCACTATATACATCATTCATTCAAGAAGAGATCTACACGAAGGCGAACTCAATCCCCTACAAGACTTCCAAGAAACAATTATAGGCATGCATCAAATGTCTGCAGTTGCTCAAAAAGCAAACTTAACATTCAACCTAAATCCATGCAGATGGTGTAGTAAACGAAAAGCTAGAATTCAAGCAAACATATCTATACCTAGTAATCGAAATATTGGGCTCCGTGGTGGATGAGGAGCACTGAGAGATGAAATTTGGTGCCATATTTTATGGCAAACAACATCAATAATAAATTATAGTTGGAAAAGAAATAGTTGAGTGCAGTGGTCCTCGCTACTAACTCGCACAGAAAAAGGTCGGACATTTACCTCGGTTAGCTGGTTTCATATACAAAAGGGTCTGGACAAAATTGCTGGTCCGGTTCACTCCTGCATTAAAATACGAAATGGGACCTTCCTAGTAGAAGCATTTTCGGCATCCTAGGCAGGCAAAATACTAAAGGCTAAACTATTAGGCAGCTACTCGATTAAGATCGAACAGCAGAAGACCTTGAACTCCTCGCGCGGCGTTATGACCAGCCGCGAATTGGACGCTTTGACCTATGAAGAGCTTCAAGACGAAGCGTTTAGGGCGTTCAATCTGTGTAGGGTTCCACGGAAAGTGAATTAAGAAGTCCTTTCTACCCGCATGCTGTTCCTTACCTTTAATCACCCTTCAAAGGATTAAGGCATGGTATGAAACCATCGAGGTTAGACTCTATATTCCGAACCCTCCAAGATGTTACAGGTGTCAGCAGTTTGGGTATACTAATGAATTGTGTACTGGTCATTCTACATGTGTATCTGTGAAGAGGCATCGCCCGAAGCTTATACTACCACTGCATTTTGTGTGCATTACAACGAGGAACACCCTCTTGTTCGCGTAATTGCGGGCGTTTTATGGAGGAGAGAGCGATTCAGGAAATACGGGTGAAAGTAAATGTGTCCTCAAAAGCCCGTAAGCTCCTGAGCCTCCGTCAACCCTCTATCCCGCGCTTCGGTACCTCTAGCTCCGTTACAGTGAACCATCATCGCAGATAGGATTGTTTTGGCCAGACCACTTCCAAAGACTACACATCAGCGTTAGCATTTGCTAAATCCGCCACCGGAAAGAGCAACCCTGCAACAGTGTCAACCAAACCGTCGACCTGGGTCAATAACATCAGTACACCCATAGGGTATTTTGCACCTGCAAAAACTTTTCGGACCAGTTATGTCAGGACCGACTTCCCAAAACATCCAAGGAAATGAAGACTCCTCCACACCATTCTCTACGAAGTTCATCTTCTGGTGACTCGTGATCTCTGCCGATCAGCACCTCTAATCAATTGGAGGTGCTTGAACCGATTTTTTTTGGTAGTGTTTAACGCTCGCTGGCACCGCAGGCGGTGACATGGTGATACATGAATGAAGATGGAGCACCGGATGGAATGCGATAGCGGGGGAAACCAGAGAAACCGCCCCAGTGCCGCTTTGTCCACCACAAATCTCGCATGCGGTCGCTTGGGATCGAACCCGGGCCGTCAAGGTGAGTGGTCTAACCACTCGGCCACGGAGCGGCCTTGAACCGAAATGTTCTATTGGTAAGGGTTTCTTGAGGAGATGGAACAGGAGCATTGTGCCCGATACTGCCAGACGGCCAGTGTGAAAGCGGCAGGATCGTGCTCCTGAAAAGTGTTAGTCCTATGGCTAAAATGAATAAATCACTGACCAACACACCCATTGTGCAGAGACGCCTTTCTATGTAAAACTCATCCCATAATATAGACCATGGCTATTCTACAGTGGAACGTATGTGCGGAGACGCCTTTCTATGTAAAACTCATCCCATAACATAGACCATGGCTATTCTACAGTGGAACGTATGCGGAATTAGAAAAAAAAATCTACCGGAGGTTGAATTGCTGGTCTTCCAGAATCAGCCGTTGTTCATGTGTTACTAAGAGAATAAGTTCCATCCTCAATGTGAACTTCAGGCACTGCTCTTCTGTACAGTGCACATAGGTGCATTATGATGCTTGCGGCCGCGCCTTAGCCGAGTGCTTAGACCACTTGCCTCTCATCTAGACGACCCGGGTTCGATCCCAAGCGACGAAGTGAGATTTGTGGTGGACAAAGCGGCGATGGGGTGGGTTGCCACCGGTGCTCCATCTTCATAAATCATCAGTGTCACCGCCTGCGGTGCAATAAGTAGTTAAAGTGCGCTTTAAACACTGCAAAAAATTATGATGCTTATCAAAGACGACATATATGCTGAATCTTTTTCCTTACAATCTGACATCCAGTCAGTCGCTGTAAGGATTAAGCTGCCGTCTGACAGAGTTACCATTTGTAGTCTGCTTGTGCCTCCGTCTCATGACCTCTCGCGCATTAACTTAGACGACCTTTTTCCAACTACCAACACTATTTGGGTTTGTAGGGGACGTGAATGCCCACCACCCTCTTTAGGGCTCACGTCAGGCTTGTCTCTCAGGGGCCTACTACGGTATGATGTTTGCGCGCTCAACTACGTGGTTATCAGCGCTCTTAAAAGAGCTTAACGGAAAAAGTCCCGAGTTAAAATTATAATAAAGTGATCATAGTAATGCATAATAATAGCCAAAATTAGAAATAGAATAGAGATTGGAAGCATCCATTGCTAAAAGCTCCATTAAAACAATAAAACCAGTAACAAAAACAATGGTTCATAAAAGAGGGTTAAAATAAGCTGTCTCCAAAAACCAGATTAAACTAAAACAGTAGATAGATAGATAGATAGATAGATAGATAGATAGATAGATAGATAGATAGATAGATAGATCGTTTATTAGTCTGTTGAATACAATTATTCATGACTTCGTCAGTAAACTATATACATCAATCATACATTCTATCGTCACATATTTATATTATAAAACTCGTCAACAGTATACAGAGGATTAACTGTCAATATTGATCTGAGCCTCCTCTTGAAGCCCTGAAGCGAAAGATGTCTTATGTGCATAGGTAAGAAGTTGAAAAGTTTTAGTGAGATATAACAGAAACTATTTACACTTACACTATATTTACTTTTGGGTATATAAATATTTGAGTTCTTCTGTGTTGGGTAATTATGTATATTGTCGCAGGTAGTAAAATCATTAATATTTTTCTTGACATACAAGAGGCAGGCCAGAACGTACATTGACGGTAAAGTAAGAATAGCAGATTGAATAAAAAGTGGTTTACAATGAGTCCTGGGTGAAGCTCCATAAATTAACCTTAAAGCTCTCTTCTGTAAAATAAAAACTTGTAATGCTGAAGCGTGGTTACCCCAGAGCAAAAGTCCATAATTCAGATGGCTATGAATGTGTCCGTAATAGGCCGCAATTAAAGATTCTACATTAATATTGTTCTTAAGTATTCGTAGCATGAACAAACCCTTACTTACTTTTTTTACAACATACATAACATGAGTTTGCCAGCACAAATTTGAGTCAATATGCAAACCTAGAAATTTCACTGTTTTATGGTCATCTGAATTTATTCTCCTTAAACTAAAATGTAATGTCTCTGTTTTTGAACTGTTTAAAGTCAAATTATTAGCATTACACCAAGTTTGGACACTATTATTTAACTCTTTAAGTTTTGAGATTAATATATCTGTTCTTGACTCAGTAATGTTAACAGCCAAGTCATCTGCAAACATATATGTCTCTGAGTAACAACTGTGAATAAAATTAGGAAGATCATTAATGTAAATTATGAACAATACCGGTCCCAATATGGACCCTTGAGGTACACCATGCTTCAAGAGTTTGAAAGAGGAAACTTTACTACAATTTAAAAACACAGCTTGGTACCTATTACTAAGATAAGAGGACAGAAGTTTACACTAATATCATTAAAACCATAAAATGTTAACTTATGTTGAAGCGTTTTATGAGAAACTGTATCAAAAGCCTTCGTGAAATCATAAAATCTACTACAAACTAATTACCAGACTCAATGCCAGAAAGACAGTGTTTATAGAACAGGGTTAATGCATCTATAGTACTATGGGATGTCCGAAACCCAAACTGTTGCTTACTTAATAAAGAGTTTTCTTCAAAATATTTATAAATTTGTTTATTAATTAAAATCTCAAAAACTTTTGACATAGTTGGTATAATACATATAGGCCTATAATTTCCGTAGTCTGCTTTATTACCTTTTTTAAACACTGGAATCACTTTTGCATATTTAAACGCATCGGGAAACACACCAGAATCAATGCAAAAATTAAAAATATGCGTAAGGGGTTCTAATATATGGATGGCTGCCAATTTTAGTATTTTGGAATTTATACCATAAATATCAAGAGAAGTGCTATTACTTAAACTGAGTATGGAAGAGTATACTTCGTCTGCACTGACATGTTTAAAGGAAAAGCTGTTATCAGCTTTGGACATATTTTCCAGAAATGACTTTGGCTTACTAGGAGGTATGCTGTTCACAAGTTCTTCTACTTTGTTAATAAAATAAGAATTACATACTTCAGGGTCTAGCTCTGGAGTTGAAAGTTTCGAATTTTTTTTAACTATGCTGTTAATGACAGACCAAGTAGCCTTTGTTTTGTTTTGAGAATCCTTAATTAAACTAGAAAAATAATTGATCTTTGCGTTTTTTAAGCTCTTCTGATACAGTTTCTTAGCTTTAATATACTTCATCTTAATTTCAGAAATGCCATAGTGTACATAAAGATTATAGTATTTCAGACATTCCATTTTAAGTTTATGGAGCGCCCCATTATACCACCTTTTATGCTTAAGTCCTCTTTTATGTTTTGTTTTAAAAGAAATTAAAGGAAAAGCTACATCAATTATATCAATAAAAACCGAAAGAAAGTAGTTAACTTTATCATTTAAATCAGCGATGCTATATAAATAAAACCAACAGATTTGACTTAATAACAGAGTAAAATAGCAGCCATTTTGATCATTTATAACACGTTTTAAAAGTACATTATTGTGGTTATTGTCATCATGCACACTAAGTCGATCAACATCTACAACAAGTTTTATAGCGTCATGATCAGAGAAAATTGTGGGTAAAACACATTCTTTACAATCATCATCATAAATATTGGTGATCACATTATCAATACATGTGTCAAGATTTTTAAGTATACCAGGACGTGTGGGAGTATTAATTAAGTGTCTAAGTCCAAAACTTTTAAATAAATTAACAAGTTCCCGTATTTCAACAGCATCAGAGCAGAAGTCGACATTAAAATCACCACTTAAAATGATGTTGACTGACTTGCTAAACTTATAAAACAAAGTCACAAAAAGGTCGCTAAGACATATTAAAAAATCATTAAAATTTGTTTTATCTGGTGTTCTATAGAAACTAATACAAATTAAATTGCTATTATTTATGTATGACGAGCATGCTTCAAACACATTTTGTTTGGTAATGCTTTTCAGGTCAATCCCCTTGCTGACCGCGATTCCATCACGTACAAATATAGCACAGCCCCCATGCATTTTACTAGACGGTCTACAATAACAGTCAACCAATTGCAAATCGGGAATTTTTCAATAAAATTAGCTCATCATAGCACAACCAGTGTTCGGTAATACATAATATGTGTACATCTAGTTCATTTATGAGAACTGAGATGTAATTTAATTTATTTGTTAGGCTTTGAGAATTCCAATAAACAAATTTATATTCGATTTAGACACCAACTTATAGTCCCTATCACCATAACTTAGTCATTCTTTCGGGGGTATTTTTTCATTTGACCCAAAATGTTGGTCTGGTCTAAGTTTACCATAGAATTGAGAGACAAAGCAACCTACTGGCCAATATTTTGAATTAAACATTTCGTCAAACAGTTTTTCATCAACTTCAATATGAAATGAAGCGTACGTATCATACTTAGTCTTTAGTTTAGTGATTTTTATGGATTTCAAGTTAAAGCTTCCTAAATGCTGTGCCATTTCATCAACTGTGACTTCTGGAGCCAATCTACTTACGAACATAGCCTTTGTTTTCTGCACTACTTTTAATACTGTTACCAGCACTCGTTCCACACAACACTGTTTTATGAGATGCCTTATTTCCTATGTTTCGTTTCTTTTTATTTACCACTTCTACCCAATCGCTTGGGGACTTTTTAGAAGCACTAATATCACTATTTGTTGCACTTTGTTTCACTTTATCGTCGAATGGGACACCACGGTTATTTTCTGAATTATCACCAGAATGAGCAGCGTGATTTTTGTTTTCCGAAGGTCCACTAACAGAACACAGTGTTTCTGCCGCACTATTTTTATTCGATTTCGTCAGCAAGTCTATATGTTGGTTAAGTAGTTTAATTTCCCCTCGGAGTTCTTCTATAATACAGTCTTTCTGTTTTAAAATGTATTTCAGAATTTGAATATCTATTTTGCCATCACTGTCTGTTAAAGCACTTAAAGCATTATAAAATGCTTCGTCTTTATTTCCATCACTTTCACAACACTTAATGATGTTGTCGTCCAAAAATGTTATGTTACTTGTCAATCTGACACAACTGTTGTGGAAATAATTCTCACAATCAACACATTTTAAACCAGTAACCACTTTGTTTTTACATCTTTTACACACACACATATTTGCGCTGTTGGTTACTTTACTAGAGCTACCATCATAGAACGGACTACTTCAGGACTGTGATGACTAGAGCCCGGAGTTTTGTGTAATTACATATTTTGAATCCTGCATAATATTTTAATAAGAAGTAAAAATGTTGGCGAATTACGTCATTTGGGACACCTTACACATTGTTAATGTGTGTGTGTGTGTGTATATATATATATATATATATATATATATATATATATATATATTTTTTTTTTTTTTTTTTTTTTTACATATTTTGCACATTACATATTTTAACGATGTAACATAAAATGTACATATTTTCTGGGTTTCGTTACAAATTTATTATTTTTAAAAAACTATTGTAGACACATTATGAACTACTGTTTTCACAAGTTTTGCTCCCCCCAGTGGCCTACTACGGTAGGTACGGGTTTAGGGCAACCGAGTGTTCCCGAACCACTTACTACCATTTCATCATCCCCCGCCCCCAGGGACCTACTACGGAAGGTACGGGTTTGGCGCACCCGGGGGTTCCCGAGCCACTCGCCACCATATCCTCCCTATCTCCATCGTAACCCTCAGGGGCCTACTACGGTAGGTACGGGTTTGGCGCACCCGGGGGTTCCCGAGCCACTCACCGCCATCTCATCAGCCTCATCGCCATAACTGAGCCATGTTTTGTGTTTGTGTGCATGTTTGTTTGTTTTGTGGGAGCGAATTTACTCGCCTCATCTTCTTGCCCTTCTAGGCTTATTCTTTACATGTTTAGTTTAAAGGCTTTAGATTTATGAACTCCTGCCTCACCAACAGGGATCTTTATTCTCTATCCGTGGTTCCTGTCCCACGGTTCCAGCGCGGCTTCCAACATTTTTGCTCTTCGGAGGTCTCAGGAGTAAAGGTTGAGTGGACCCTTCCTACTGCCCCTATGTGTAAGCCTTAGGTGCGGAGCCGGTCCATACCGTTATGTACACCCATGTAGCTTCCTTGGGGGCCTGGTCCGTTTTAATTTCCCGACGAACGCTGCACGTTGGGTTAGAATTACCGTGTTACGGCTAACGGAAACCCGGTGTAATCAACCACACGTCCCCTGAATCCATGTCTGATCAATGCTACCAGAACGAGAAACGGTACCCTTCTAGTGGAAACCAAGACAGAGGACCAATCAAAGAAGCTCACTAAGGCCAGTTTGTTAGGTTCGTACCCCATAACAGTGGCTCCGCATAAGTCTTTGAACACTTGTAGAGGCGTAGTGACCACCGCCTGTTTAGATGGTCTTTCAGATGCAGACATTGTTTCCAATCTTTCCTGTCAGGCGTACCGTCTTCTAGGTAAACGTGATGGTCAGTCGGTTGAGTTGCGAACGGTATTTCTAACGTTCAAAGGCACCACCTTACCTGAGGCACTTTACTGTGGTTATGAACGCGCTGCTGTGAGACCGTATGTACCGAATCCCATGCGTTGTTTTCGGTGTCAGAAATTCGGTCATACCCAAAGTGTATGCACCTTCGACGCTACATGTGAACGTTGCGGCCAACTTGCTCATGGAGAAAGTGCTTGTACTCGGGACCCTTGCTGCGTCCACTGTAAAGGGAACCATCCATCCAGCTCCTGGCAGTGTCCGCGTTTTCTAGAAGAAAAAGCCATCCAGAAGTTGCGGGTTATGGAACGCCTAACTTTTCCTGAAGCCCGGCGTCACTTCCAAGAATTGCAGTCTGCGACTATCTCAGGCTACACATCAGCGCTCCGCCGCACTCCTGCTTCCTCAGTGGTACAAACCGTGCCCGTAGCCGACGCATGTACGCAAACAGCAGTCGCCGAGCAAAAAACCTTAGAGTCAACATCGATAGCACCCACTGGCTCAAGGTCTATTTCTCCAGAACCTGCTCGTAAGCCGCTTGTTCGACCGACACCATCTGTCGCTGCGCCTCATGAGCGCAGTCGTAAAAAATTCAAGGCCACTGATAAACCTTCCAAGTCCCGTTCTCGTTCTACGAGCCGTAGGGATCTTCCGCATCCCGAACATCAGCGGATATCGGCGACGAAAGTGGCTATATTCTTGTGGGTCCAAAGAATGTAAAGAACAAGATACGTCCACCTTAACCTCAACTACTTCGTTTCCACCATTCGTTTACATTCGTTTCCTGGGGTCGGATGTCTGGCAGTTACCCCCTGCCCAAAATGGAAATTGTGTAAATAGTCGGGTGTCAGTTGTGTATACACGGCCCGTACTAATAATTTGCCAGACAGCTCCCGGGTCCTCGTTCCCCGCCCCTGGGCTATAGTGTCTTTTTTAAGACGTTATAGGCTAAGAGGAGCAAAGAGAAAATGTTTAGGGATAATGGGAAAGATGAGAAAAAGGAGGAGGAAGCAGCAGCTTTTACACCAAGTAAAGCATTAGTTAGATCTCCTACAAAAGGAGAATCAACTAAAATGGCTTCGAAAGAGGAGGAAGAGGATATAAATATTGAGGAATATGCATTTGATATGGCTAGAGTGTCGATTGCAATGAACTCAATAATTGGAGGAGAGAAACTCTCCGTAAAAAGTAAGACAAAATTGTTTGATTTACTTGGTAAGGTCGCGGAATCTTACCAACAGCTCCAACTAAAAAATGTGAGATTAGAAACTGAAAACAACTTACTCAAAAAGCAAATAATTGAAACACCTAAATTTTCATATGCCCAAGTGGCTATGAAACCCAAGATTAATGAAACCACTGAGAAATTATACAAGGTTGTGCAAAAGCAAAAGCACCCAGTCATAATTCAACCAACTAAAGGCAAGACAACTAAAGAAGTGCAAGAAATAGTCACAAAAAACTTGAACCCAACTAAAGAAAACATTAAAATAAGCAATATCAGAACTACTGAATCAGCACTCATTATTGAGACAGATTTGAAAGAGGATATTGAAAAAATGATGACTAGCAACAGTTTAAAAGATAAGGAAATTAAAATTGATGAAATAAAGAAAAGAAATCCATTAATAAACCTGTACGACGTAATATCAACGAAAAAAGAAGACCCCAAAGTGAATATGTATTTACAACATTTTAAGGATAATGTGTCCTGGGAGGAATTTAATAAGAATGTTAATTTTAAATTGAGAACAGGACCCAGAGAAAAGAGGTTTGTGCATCATGTTATTGAAGTATCATCCCAGCTAAGAGCTCAAATAATACAGAAAGGAAGAAAATATATATAGGCTTTCAAGCAATTCATGCTAAGGACTACACAGTAGTTGCCCGATGTATGAAATGCCAACAATTAGGACACGTGACCAAATATTGTCGAAATGAAAAAAATTGTATGCTCCCACTGTTGAGAACAGGATCATAGTAAAAAAGACTGTGCAAAAAAGGATCAACCAGCTATATGTATACCATGTAGCAGCAAAAAGAGATATAAAGCAATAGGAATGACAGTAACTGGTAAAGATAAACAGCATTGTCCAACCTATGCTATGTTTTGGGAAAGATTAATTAACCGCATTGATTATGGATAAAGACAAAATAAAATACAATAAGAAGAGGATAAGAAATAGAAACAACCCAAGTAGAAAAGAAATAGAAGTGCTGAAATGTATAGAGAAAAGTTGAGAAAGATTGATATGTGTGATAAATCAACTCAAACTGACTCAATAGTTAATTTAGAAATACATAGTGATATTTAACACCAGATACAGAAGATGCAACATTAAATAACTGACAAAAGCAACAAAAAGTTTTCAAAAAGAAGAAAGTATATGTCGACTATGATGCTATATGAACAGATAATGAACCGACGACCAGTGAAAAAACAGAGGAAGAACCTAAAGAATCAAGTTTTCCGTTTTTCAATTTGTTTAGAAGAAAATCACCACCAAAAATGAAAATAAAAAACCATAAATTGAAATAGAACAAAAATTAGAAGTAATGACGGAAAAATTAGATATATTACAAGTAGTAGGTGAAGAAAGGGGAAGTCAAGAAGACAATATTGACCAAGTTGGAATTCAGCCAACAGAACAAGTAGCATTAAAAGGAATAGATCCAATAGACATATATGATAACTTAGAACACATTATACAACTGAGTCGACTGGAAGAGAAAAACACACTGATATCAGCATTAAGACATATTGTAAGGCCCCAACATGAAAATGGAAAATCCGTAACGTTTCCAGTGCCAGATGCAATTGACAGAATGGAACTACATAGTAAAAATATACCCACGGAACCAGCAAAGTTAAGGATATTAACAACAGTCTTTGAGAGAAGGAAATATATTTTTGATTTGGATGAAGTTTATGCGAATTTTGTACAATGTTACGGAAGAGTGGTGTTTGATGCACAACAGAGATGGCCCAATTGCTATGTGCATATTAGACAGGATAAATTAAGCAGTATAGGAGCACGTACCGTAACAGAAAGCAAACCTACCATCATGATAATTCCGCACACATCCAGTGCTACAGGAAGTTTTATTAATAGACCACAACAATTAAACAATAGACAAAATTGGGTTAAAAAGCCAAGTTCTCCAATAAATAATAAACCACTCATTACTTTAAAAAATGTAGGCCGTGTGTGGAGACCCGTGTCGGTGAAAAGGAATATCCTGGTTGGTTGAAGGTTGCGTACCTGAGCCTGGGCTTCTGTCTTTCAGTAACTGGGGAGGGTGCGCAGCCTAATACATCGCTTTGGTTTCTGATTTGCCTAAACGGGAGGCTAGGGACTAACCCACCCCTAGTCAATCGGCCAGGACTAGGTATTACACCGAACTCCAGGGTGAGTGGGACGGCGAGCCCGCTATATCCCCTGTGGGGTGACCCCTCGTTGGGCTCCGTAGTGGGTGGGGAGTACTGGGGGATGAATTTACATCTTTTGTTTTCTATGAAAAACCTAAACCGAAGTCAAATATGCGTGGAAAAGTAGTAGTCGAGCCTCAAGGTCCTCGCTACTTAGTTATATCTAGGACAGAGGAAGGAAAGAATTTTTCGTCTGTGAGCCCTTTCGCTATCCAAAAGGGATTAGACCACATCGCTGGCCAGGTTAATTCTTGTATTACAGCTCGACATGGTACCCTTCTGGTTGAGGCAATTTCAGCCTCCCAGGCAGCAAAAATTCTTCGAGCTAAAATGTTAGGCAGCTACCCAGTAAAGGTGGAAAAGCACAAGACTTTGAACTCCTCGCGTGGCGTTATCACCACCCGCGCATTGGACGGTATGTCCAATGAGGAGCATCAGGAAGATCTGGCAGACCAAGGTGTGTCATCCGTTTATAGGGTTCAACGGAGAGTAAATGGTGAATTCGTGCCTACCCGTACCCTGTTCCTTACCTTTGACCGGGTAGAGCTCCCTCAAAGGATTAAGGCAGGGTACGAAGCTATCGAGGTTAGGCCCTATATTCCGAACCCCTTACGCTGTTACAAGTGCCAGCGATTTGGTCATATGAGCAAATTTTGTACTGGTCAGTCCACCTGTGCTACCTGTGGTGATGCTTCGCACGATGGGGATTGCGGCACCCCTCCAACTTGTGTGAACTGCAGCGGGGTACACCCATCTAGTTCCCGAGATTGCCCCCGTTTTGCAGAGGAGAGAGCGCTCCAGGAGATACGGGTGAAGGAGAAGGTGTCCTCCGAAGCCCGTAAGCTCCTGCGTATCCGACAACCCTCTGTTCCGGTTCTTATAGCTCTGTTGCAGCTAAACCGGTGCCGAGAGGGAGATCGCAACACAGACCTGCGATATCACCGGGGCCACTATTGCCGAAAGCATTATCGTTGCCAGGACTAGTCCGAAGACCTCTACAGCTGCGTCAGTGTCGGCATCACCATCTGCCAAATCCGCCGACGTAAAGCATACTCCAGGAAAATTGTCCGCCCAAGCATCCACATCAGGCAATAAGACCGGTAAAACCGTAGAGTATTCTGCACCACAGAAAACTTTCAAGACCAGCTATGTTAGGACTGATTTCCTTAAAGAGCGTGTTTCGCCTGCACCCAAAACACCCAAGGGTGGTAAACCTCCACGCCACTCTCCTCGTGGATCCTCCTCGGAGGACTCTTCTGGGTAGAGCTCCCGGCGACGTCCATCTTTGCCGATCAGTACCTCAAATAGGTTGGAGATCCTCGAAGCGAGGTTCTCTATTGGTAAGGGCTCCTCTCCTGTGGAACAGGACGATCCTGCCTCGGCTGCCAAACGGACAGTCCGTAAGCGCCAGGATCGTGCTCCTGAAAAAAGTGTTAGTCCGACGGCTAAAAATAATAAACTAAACCGACCAGCACCGCCCAGTATGCAAAAACGTCTATCTATTTAAAACCTATCCCATATTATAGACCATGGCTATCCTACAGTGGAACATTCGAGGCATTCGACCACATCGAGCAGAGCTTGAACTGTTACTCCACGCGTATCAGCCTCTAGTAGTCTGCCTACAAGAGACAAAGCTCCGTCCACTAGACAATGTTACCTTCAGGCACTGTTCTTCTGTTCGGTTTGATTTCAATCCGACAGAAGGATTTCTCCGCACACGGGGGTACTATGATGCTCATCAGGAATGGTATTTATGCTGATTCCGTCTCCTTACAGTCTGACCTCCAGTCAGTTGCTGTAAAGGTCACACTGCCATCTGCCAGATTTACTATTTGTAGTATCTACTTGCCTCCCCATAATGACCTCTCGCGCACCGATTTGGAATACCTCGTTTCCCAGCTACCAACGCCATTTGTGTCGGTGGGGGACGTGAATGCCCAACATCCACTCTGGGGCTCTCCTCGCGTATGTGTCCCCCAGGGGCCTACTACGGTAGGTACGGGTTAGGCGCACCCGGGGTCCCGAGCCACCTTGACTCCCTCTGTGGGCAACCTCAGAGTGGTGAGGGAGTCAGTAGGTCAAAATGCCCACCCACGTGTAGGCCGTGCGTGGAGACCCGTGTCGGTGAAGAGGAATATCCTGGTTGGTTGAGGGTTGCGTACCTGAGCGTGGGCTTCTGTCTTTCAGTAACTGGGGAGGGTGCGCAGCCTAATACACCGCTTTGGTTTCTGATTTGCCTAAACGGGAGGCTAGGGACTAACCCACCCCTAGTCAATCGGCCAGGACTAGGTATTACACCGAACTCCAGGGTGAGTGGGACGGCGAGCCCGCTATATCCCCTGTGTAGCCCTGTCACCCCAGTGGGGTGACCCCTCGTTGGGCTCCGTGGTGGGTGGGGAGCACTGGGGGATGAATTTATACAATTTTTTTTATGGCACCAAAACTTAAACCCCTGATTTCAAATAAAGACGTTGGAAAGGAAGTAGTCGAGTCATGTGGTCCTCGCTACTTGGTTATTCATAGGACAGAGGAAGGTAAGAAGTTCCTTACGGTGAGCCCTTTTACTCTCCAAAAGGGTCTCGATGCCATTGCTGGTCCTGTTAAATCCTGCGTTCGAGCTCGCAATGGTACACTTCTTGTCGAAGCCAACTCCGCCTCGCAAGCTGCAAGAATACTTAAGCCACCATGTTAGCCAGCTATCCAGTGAAGGTCGAGGTGCACAAGTCGCTGAACTCCTCCCGCGGTGTAATAACAACCCGCGCGTTGGACGGTTTGTCCATTGAGGAGATCCAAGAAAATCTTGCGACTCAGGGTGTCTCAGCTGTTTATCGGGTACAACGTAAGATCAACGGTGAAATCCTGCCTACTCGTACCCTGTTTCTTACTTTTGATCGGGTTGATCTGCCTCAAAAGATTAGGGCAGGGTATGAAGCCATCGAAGTTAGGCCTTATATACCCAATCCGCTGAGGTGCTTTAAATGCCAACGTTTTGGTCACACTAGTGAGTTGTGTACCGGCAAGTCCACCTGCGTCCACTGCGGTGACATCTCCCACGATGGGGCTTGTGCTTCAGCTCCATCGTGTGTGAACTGTAACGGGGAACACCCATCTAGTTCCCGAGACTGCCCCCGTTTTGCAGAGGAACGAGCGATCCAGGAGATACGGGTGAAAGAGAAGGTGTCCTTCTTGGAAGCCCGGAAGCTCCTGCGACTCCGCCAACCCTCTGCCCCGAGGTCCGGTACCTATAGCTCAGTTGCAGCTAAACCGGTACCGCGTCGGGAAATCGCAACACAGACCGGCGGTATGAACGGGGCTACAATTGCGGAAAAGGTTATTTTAGCCCAAGCGCTGCCAAAGCCTTCGGCACCTACACCCAAGTTGGTATCAACATCTGCCAAATCCGCTAGCTTACAGAATAGTCCTGCACAGTTGTCACCGAAAGCCTCGACCTCTGGAACTAAAGTTGGTAAATTCACGACGTCTTCTGCCCCGGAAAAACAGTTCAAGACCAAGTATGTACGACAAGACTTCTTGAAAGAGAATGTGCAATCTATTACCAAGTCATCTAAGGGTAAGAAAAGTACACGCAACTCCACACGTGTATCCTCCTCTGAAGGGTCATCTGGGGAGGAGGGCGTGAATCGGCGACGGCCGTCTTCGCCGATCAGCACATCCAATCGGTTCGAACTACTTGGACCGAAATGTGCTCTTGAAAAAGGGACCTCCCTTGTGGAGGAGATGGACCAGGAGGATTCTGCCGCCACTGCCAGAGGGACAGTGCGGAAACGGCAGGATCGTGCTCCTGAAAATAGTACTAGCCCAACGCCTAAGAAGAACAAATTGAACCGACCAGCTAATCCCAATCTGCAGAAGCGTCTTTCGATTTGAAACTTATCCCATAATACACTCAATGGCTATCCTCCATTGGAACATACGCGGAATTCGACCACATCGACCAGAGCTTGACTTGTTGCTGCGCCAGCATGAACCCTTGTCTGTATGCTTACAAGAGACGAAGCTCCGTCCACAGGACACCGTTACCATCAGGCAGTACTCCTCCGTACGATGTGATTTATCCCCGGAGGACGGTGTCCCGGCACATGGGGGCACTATGATGCTTGTTCGAGATGATGTTTTTGCCAACTCCGTACCCATACAATCTGCAATCCAGTCCGTTGCTGTAAGCATTAAGCTACCCTCCGCTTCATTCACCATTTGCAGTATCTATTTGCCTCCATCTGCGGACCTCTCGCACAGCGACTTAGAACACCTCATTTCGCAGTTGCCACCACCCTTTTTATTGGTAGGCGACGTGAATGCCCATCACCCTCTTTGGGGCTCTCCTCGGGCTTGCGCGAGAGGTACGCTACTTAAAGACTTCTTGGATAGTCAGAATCTTGCTCTCTTGAACACCGGCGAGCCCACCTTTCTTTCTGACGCATTTCATAGTTTTTCACACATTGACATTGCAATTTGTTCCCCTCAGCTGGCAGTCACCTTATGCTGGAATATCATCTCGGATTTACATTCTAGTGACCACTTTCCTTGTCGTATTAGTGTATTGACACCCGTTGTATGTTCCACCCGTTTACCTAGTTGGCGCCTAGACCACGCCAGCTGGGAACTGTACTCCCACTTGGCTGAATTTAACTACGAAGAGCACGACTCTGTGAACCACTTGGTCGAACATCTCACAGGGACCATTCTTTCTGCTGCTGAGCAATCCATTCCGCGTTCGACTGGCTACAGCCGTCGATTTCCGGTACCTTGGTGGACCGATGACTGTCGGGATGCTATTCGCGCTCGCAGACGAGCTCTACGGGTTTTCCAGCGTTTTCCTACACTGGATAACCTGATACAATATAAACGGATGCGTGCACATTCTAGGCGGGTTATTAAGGATAGCAAAAAGATGTCATGGAATAAATTCGTGGGTTCCTTTAATCGACATACACCTTCCTCTGTCGTATGGGATAAGTTAAGACGTGTGGCTGGGAAACCGAACCATATGCCCATCGCCGGTCTCAAAACACCTACCGGAGCTGTTGTTGATACATTTGACGTGGCGAATACTTTAGGCAGTGCTTTCTCTCAGGTGTCTAGCTCAGGCAATTATTCCCCTGAGTTTGTTACAGTTAAGAATCAGGTGGAATCTCAAGAATTCTCGTTTGTTTCTGGCAACCTTGAGGATTATAATCGCCTTTTCACCCTGGCAGAGCTAGACAATGCACTCTCCTCTTCACGACACTCAGCACCAGGTCCAGATGGTATCCACGTCCAAATGTTGCAACATCTCTCTCCTGATGGCAAAGATTTCCTACTCGAGGTCTATAATCGTGTCTGGGTTGATGGCATTTTTACAGACAAGTGGCGCGAGGCCACCATCATACCCATTCTTAAACCTGGAAAGGACCGCCATCTTCCTTCCAGTTACCGTCCTATTTCCCTCACCAGTTGCGTGTGCAAGGTGATGGAACGCATGATCAATGGACGGTTGGTGTGGTGGCTGGAATCCCACAATCTTCTGACGAACATCCAGTGTGGCTTTCGACGACGACGTTCAACTGCTGACCACCTTGTTTCTCTGTCAACTCAGATTATGGACGGGTTTCTTAAGAACAGCCCCACAGTTGGGATATTTTTTGACCTCGAGAAGGCTTACGACACGTGTTGGCGGGTGGGAATATTGCGTTCTCTGCACAACTGGAACATACGTGGACGCCTACCGTTGGTCATTCAGGAGTTTATGCGGGACCGCGTTTTTCGAGTGAGGGTGGGCTCGGTTTTCTCTAACCATTTTATTCAAGAGAACGGAGTGCCGCAGGGCTCGGTACTCAGCGTGACTCTATTTGCTATTGCGATAAATTCCATATCACTATGTGTGCCTCAAGGTGTCTCTTCCTGTTTATTCGTGGACGACTTTGCCATCTTCTGTACTTCTCAGCGTACACCGTTTTTGGAACGCCGTCTCCAGCGGTGTTTGGACAATCTCTATGCTTGGAGCTCGAAACACGGTTTTCGTTTCTCCGCTGAGAAGACAGTCTGCGTTAACTTCTGGCGCCGTAAGTGGCAAATGCCGCCGTCTCTTCGACTCGGGCCAGATTTACTTCCTTTCGCAGACGAGGCGAGATTCCTTGGTTTGATCTTCGATCGGAAACTTTGTTGGGCACCACAAATAGCACAGCTTAGAGCACGATGTGACCGTTCTCTAAATCTTTTACGGATACTAAGTGGCAAATCTTGGGGTGCGGATCGGACGGCATTGCTCCGTCTTTATCGTGCTGTGATTCGTTCGAAGTTGGACTATGGCAGCATTGTGTATTCTTCAGCTCGACCTTCAGTGCTCAGAAGGTTAGACACAGTCCATAACCAGGGCATCCGTGTGGCCGTTGGAGCTTTTCCAACGAGCCCAGTTGTTAGCCTCTACGCCGAATCGGGAGAACCTCCTCTGCGTTGTCGGCGTGATGTCCTGCTTGCTAATTATGGCTGTGGGCTGAAGTGTATGCCTGGGCATCCAACTTATCACGCGTTTTTCTCCCCTGAGCTGCACGAGCGATACCGCCTCTGCTCTCTGAGCCCCAGGCCAGCAGGTTTTCGTTTCCGTGAGCTTCTACGCCAGCACCATGTTGACATTCCTCGGCTGTTATCCAAGGGAGAGAGTATACACCCCCCTTGGTTACGCGCTACCTCCCATGTCGATCTCGGGATGACGCTCTACGGGAAATCTGTTACGCCCCTTGATAGTATTCGTCGTTGCTTTTTAGAATTTTTATCCAAATACAATGGCCGTATTTGCATTTACACCGATGGTAGTAAGAGCCCCGACGGTGTTGGATGTGCCTTTGTCACTGGCACCGCAACTTCTACTTACGGTTTGCCTAGTTGCACATCTATATATTCTGCCGAGCTATATGCTATTTATCAAGCCCTTCTGTATATTCGACGTCGAAAATTAGGTGACTGCCTTATTCTTAGTGATTCCCTTAGTGCCCTTCAGAGCATTCGTGAGCTGTACAATTACCATCCTTTGGTGCAGCGCATCCAGGACGTTCTCCACATTTTGCACGCTTCTGGTTTTAATGTGGAGTGCGCATGGATTCCTGGACACGTTGGCTTGCCAGGGAATGACACGGCGGATTTGGCAGCGAAATCGGCAGTCACAGCGCCCAGGGTTACGATTACCCATTCAACAGCAGAAGATTTTAGAGTGGCTGTACGGAGAGCCGTTTTTTCGACTTGGCATGCGGAGTGGTCGGCTCTCCGTGGTAATAAGCTGCGAGAGGTGAAGGACCTCCCTGTCAACTGGGTAACCTCCTCTCGTTTATTCCGCCGGGAGGAGGTAGTTCTAGCTCGGCTAAGAATAGGCCACTGTATTTTTACTCACAGTTACCTTTTTAAACGTGAACCTGCTCCTGTCTGTGCGCTCTGTGGGGAGGCACAGACAGTTCGTCATGTGTTGCTGGAGTGTGGTCACCTGGCACACATTCGGTCATCTATGGGCATGCCGGCCTCTCTTGCTGAGGTCCTGGCAGATGACCCAAGAGCAGTGGACAGGGTTTTTAAATTTTTAGCAAAACTTTCTTTTACCTTGACGTTTTAGTGTTATAGCAGTTTTTTTTTTTAAACTCTTTTAATTTTAATGTGTTGATTTTAGATGGAGTTTTATATCCAGCTCTGTTTAGAGGGCTGGACTGTTCTGTTACTTCAGTTTCAACTTTGTTAGCTCTTTTACTTGTGTTTTTTTTTTCCCCTAATTTTTTTTTGGTATTTTTCTTACTGCCTATTGCCAAGTTTTATTCGTAAGGGCGCTTATGACCTCGGCAGTTGAGCGCCCTTAAACACCATTATCATCATCATCATCCTCGCGTATGTGCGAGAGGTCAGCTGATTGCCGACTTCTTGGACACTAAGAATCTTGTTTTCCTGAACACCGGAGAGCCAACCTTTGTTTCTGACGCCTTTCACAGTTTTTCACACCTTGACATAGCGATTTGTTCACCACAGTTAGCGGTCTCATTATCCTGGAATATCATCTCTGATTTGCACTCTAGTGACCACTTTCCCTGTCTTATTAGTCTCTTGACACACGCTGCCTGTTCCACTCGCTTACCTAGATTTCGCTTAGATCACGCCAACTGGGACCTGTAATCCCGCTTGGCTAACTTCAACAACGATGAGCACGACTCCGTGAACTATTTAGTCGACCATCTCACCGAGACGATTCTTTCCGCTGCTGAGCAATCCATTCCGCGTTCGACTGGCAAAACCCGTCGCTTTCCAGTACCCTGGTGGACTGATGGGTTCCGGAATGCAATTCGTGCTCGCAGACGAGCTCTCAGGTTCTGCCAACGTCGTCCTGCACTAGATAATCTAATACAATATAAAAAGCTGCGTGCGAAATCTAGACACATTATTAGGGATAGCAAGAAGACATCCTGGAGTAATTTTGTAGCATCTTTTAACCGACATTCACCTTCCTCTGTCGTATGGAATAAGTTACGGCGTGTGGCCGGAAAATCGACTCAAATACCTATCGCCGGTCTCAAAACACCTGCCGGTGATGTTGTTGAAACGTTTAAAGTGGCGAACCACTTAGGCAGAGCATTCGCTCAAGTGTCTAGCTCAGACAATTATTCCCCTGACTTTCTTACAGTTAAGACTCAGGTGGAATCTCAAGGACTCTTCTTTCGTTCTGGGAACCTTGAAGCCTATAACCGTCTTTTCACCATAGTAGAGCTAGACAATGCACTTTCGTCTTCGCGACACTCTGCTCCAGGACCAGATGGTATCCACGTTCAAATGCTGCAACATCTCTCTCCTGACGGTAAGGTTTTCCTACTCGAGGTCTATAACCGTGTCTGGGTTGAAGCCACTTTTCCAGACAAATGGCGGGAGGCCACCATCATACCCATTCTTAAACCTGGAAAGGACCGCCGTCTTCCTACCAGTTACCGTCGAATTTCTCTCACCAGTTGCGTAGGCAAGGTGATGGAACGCTTGCTCAATGGACGGTTGGTGTGGTGGTTGGAATCCCACAACCTTCTGACCAATATCCAGTGTGGCTTTCGACGACGTCGCTCGGCAACTGACCACCTTGTTTCGCTGTCAACTCAGATCGTGGACGGGTTTCTGAAGAACAGCCCAACAGTTGGGATATTTTTTGACCTCGAGAAGGCTTATGATACGTGCTGGCGGGCAGTGATTTTGCGGTCCCTCCACAGCTGGAATATACGTGGACGCCTACCGTTGTTCATTCAGGAGTTTATGTGGGACCGGACTTTCCGAGTAAGGGTCGGCTCGATTTTTTCTAATTATTTTATTCAACAGAACGGAGTGCCTCAGGGTTCGGTACTCAGCGTGACGCTGTTTGCGATAGCAATTAATTCCATCTCGCTCTGTGTTCCCCCAGATGTCTCTTCTTGTTTATTTCTTGACGGCGTTGCCATTTTCTGCACTTCTCAACGTACGCCGTTTTTGGAACGCCAGCGGTGTTTGGACAATCTTTGATTAGAGCTCCAGAAACGGCTTTCGTTTCTCACCTGAGAAGACAGTCTGCGTTAATTTCTGGCGCCGATGGTGGCGAATGTCACCTCCTCTTCATCTCGGGCCAGATATACTTCCCTTCGCAGATGAGTTGAGATTCCTGGGGTTGATATTCGATCGGAAACTATGCTGGTCACCTCATGTAGCACAGCTTAAAGTGCGGTGTGACCGTTCCCTGAATATTTTACTGATACTAAGTGGCAAATCTTGGGGAGCAGATCGGACAGTTCTGCTGCGTCTTTATTGTGCACTGATCCGATCAAAGTTAGACTAGGGATGTATTGTTTATGCCTCAGCACGCCCATCTGTGCTGAGTAAGTTGGATGTTGTCCACAATAGGGAATTAGTGTGGCTGTTGGAGCGTTTCCAACTAGCCCAGTTGTGAGCCTCTATGCCGAATCTGCCGAGCCCCCTTTGTGTTGCCGGCGGGATGTTCTTCTCTCTAACTATGGCTGTAGCTTGAAGTGCATACCTGCGCATCCATCGTTTACTCCCTTTTTTAATTCCGGTTTGGACCATCATTATAGAAACCTCTTACGTAGTTTAACGCCTGCAGGATTTCGCTTCCGGGAGCTGTTTCGAACGCACTGTCTTGAAATGCCTGACATGTTTCCCAAGGGGGAGAGGGTGCATCCACCTTGGCTACGTGCTTCCTCCCACGTAGATCTCGGGATGACAGCTTACGCGAAATCTGCTACGCCTGTGTCTAGTATCCGTTCTTATTTTTTAGAATTTTTATCAAAATACAGTGGCCATATTCGTCTATACACCGATGGTAGTAAGTGTACCGACGGCGTTGGATGTGCGTTTGTATTTGGGTCAGAAATCTCTACTTTCGGCTTACCTAGCAGCACATCTATTTACTGTGCAGAGCTGTATGCCATATACCGCGCCCTTCTCTATATTCGCTGTCGAAATTGGAGTCATTGCCTTGTACTCAGCGATTCCCTTAGTGCCCTTCAGAGCATCTGTGCGCTGTACACCTACCATCCTCTCGTACAGCGCATCCAGGATACCCTCCACATTTTATCCGCTTCTGGCGTTAATGTGGAGTGTGCATGGGTTCCTGGACACGCTGGCTTACTGGGAAATGAACGCGCGGATTTGGCAGCGAAGAGCGCGGGCAGCGAACCCAGTGTATCAATTACTTGCGTATTATCCGACGATTTTAAGCTTGTTGTCCGGAGAGCAGTGTTTTCGTCCTGGCATGCCGAGTGGTCAGCTCTCCGCGGGAACAAGCTTAGGGAGGTGAAGGAGCTCCCCGTACACTGGGCAACCTCCTCACGAAAATCTCGACGTGAAGAGGTAAGGTTAGCTCGATTGCGAATTGGTCACTGTTATTTTACACATAGATATCTGTTTGAGACGGAGCCTCCGCCTCTCTGTCCACTCTGTGGAAAGCCGTTGACCGTCCGTCACGTGTTGCTAGAGTGTGTTCCTCTAGCACACATTCGCACATCCCTGCAACTGCAGGCAAGCCTTGACGAGGTTTTGGCAGACGATGACAGAGGCGTAGATAGGGTTTTTAATCTTTTAGCAAATGTACCTTTCGCACTGCGCGTGTAGTTGTTTTACATTTTGGAGGCCACTTGACTTTTTGTGTCTATTCTATCTTTTATATCAAATTCTTCGTTTAAGCAGTCCTTTATGTCTACTTTAGACACATTTGGTTTTATTACTAATCTTTGAATGTTATTTTTAACACTCACTTTTCTGCATCGTTTTAGCTATTGTTTTACTCCTAGTGGTTTTAGCTTCTTTTTAACTCTTGGTTTTTGTTTGCAACAGATTTTAGAAGGGCGCTAATGACCTTGGGTACCCCCCTCTAAATAAAAATAAAAAACTTTCAAAATTCCAAATTCTCCAAAAATATCAAGAAACACAAAAACTCCAGTAAAAAAGAAGATAGAAAAGAACGAAGTGTTATAGGTAGATTTTCAACCAGTGAACAAGATGAGAAGGGATTATAGAAATTTAAAGTACGTTGAACCCAGAAACAATGGACCAAGAATAAGATTGTCAGTACCAGATTAAAGGATTAAGATTTGGGCAAAGATCAAGAACTGTAATGATGGAAATAAGAAGACCTATAGATGACAGGGAACTTGATATTGTGTGCATTCAAGAACCATATATTATAAATAACAAACCAATACATATGCCAGTTACGGCAAGAACCATTTTAGAAGGAAAGAATGCAAAAACAGTAATTGTAATAATTAATAAAGATATACATTTCACAATATTGCGATGAATATGTAAATTGTATAGAAATAATGACGAAAGGAGTAAGCTGTATATTGTGTAATCATTACTTTCTATACATGGACGATATTGAGATACATTTAAATAAAATTGTGGATATCTTGGAAGCATATAATGGCAAGGCAATGTTATTTACGATGGATGCAAATGCAACATCTAGATGATGGTGGAGTAAATATCCAGATATCAGAGGAGAGGCAATGGCAGAAGTAATAGCAAATTACAGTTTAAATGTTCTAAATCAACCAAATAAGCTATTTACATTTTAAAACAGATTGGATGCCAAAGAAAATATAGATATTACGCTGGCAAGAGGATACATGAACCGATAGAATAGAAAATTGGAAAGTAGCACAAAATTTGACAAGTGACCACATTTTAATATATTTGGACCTTATAACACAAAGACTTGGAGAACGATGTCGAACAATTAATAAAAGGAAAAAATGTCAGAAAAAGAATGCAGATTGGGATAAGTTAAAGGAAAACTTTATATTACCAGAAATAGAAACAATGGGAGATGATGTGAATAAGAAAGCTGAAAAGTTAACTATAAAAATACAAAAGGCAATGGATTTAACATTTAAAAGGACCAGAAATATAACAAAAGAATTTGGTATTTGGAATAAAAAATTACAAAAATTAAGAACCAAGGTTAGAAAAGCCAGGCAAAATTATCAAAAAAATACAACGGCGATGGAGAAAGAAAGAAATTTGAGTATTTATAGGGAATTAAAAGAACGATATACAAATTTGTTAGTAGTAACCAGACAAGAAAAATGGGGTAAATTTGTAAAAGAAAATTTAGAAGAAGATATGTGGGGAGTACCTTATAAAATTATTATGGAAAAGATAACGGCACCGGAAGTAATATCAACAATAATAAACGATGATGGAACCCTAACAACAGGACGGACCGATTCAATTAATGAATAAAATATTACCATTAGATAAAGTGGAGGATGATATGGAAGAGCATAAACAGCATAGAGAAGAGTATAAACAAAGTTATGAGAACAAAAATATAATATATCCATTCGACGTAACAGAAGTAAAAATAGTAACAGGGGAATTAAAACAGAAAAAAGCACCAGCATCTGATAATATATGTGGGGAAGTGATTCAAACTTTAGATAAATTAATAGCACCATATTTGTGTACATTATTAAACGAATGTTTCATGCTTGGACGAGTTCCATATTGTTGGAAAGAAGCAAATATTGTGATTTTGAAGAAAGATCAAGATCAAAAAAAAAAAAAAAACAGACATATACACCAATATGTCTGTTGAATACTTTAGCCAAAATACAGGAGAAATTATTATATAAAAGGGTAAATGAATATAGATTAATGAAAGGAATGACCAACAGACAGTAAGGTTTTAGAAAAGGTTACTCGACGGAGGATCCGATAAACGAGGCATTATTAACAATTAACAATCGTAGCAGAAAAGATGTTTTAGGAATGTTTGTGGATATAGCAGGCGCTTTTGATAATTTATGGTGGCCTTATTTATTTAAGACAATGAGAGAGCAAAATTATCCAAGACTTTTATATAATATATTGAAGGACTATTGCAAAGACAGAAGAGTATATATAAATGGCGAAAATAAAACAATTATAAAAGAAATAACTAAAAGATGCCCGCAAGGATCTATATTAGGACCTTTGTTTTGGGATAACTTAACGGAACCAATTTTGGAAGAATTAAATAATCTAAGCTATACCCTGAACATAGTAGCGTAAGCTGATGACATTGATTTTAGTGGAAGCAGACAGCAGGATAAAATTAGAAGCAAAAACAAATATCACCCTGGAATACCTAGATCCATGGTGTAAAAAAGCAAAATTACAAATTGCACCACAAAAATCAGCGTATATGTTATTTAAAGGAAATTTAAAGAGAGATCCGATAATAAAACTTAACAATTTGAATGTGAAACGACAAAAAGAAATAAAATATCTTGGAATAAAATTGGATGAAAAATTGAACACATTAACTACGTAAGAACCAAATCCAGCAAAGTAATGATGAAGTTAGTAAATCTCGCTACAAGAAAATTTAAGTTGCCATTAAATACGATCCGAACGTATCATAAGAGCTTTTTAGTAGGAATAACAGCTTATGGCGCCAAAATATGGGCACATCGTGTGAAATTATTAAAGAATTATTGAGGACACAGAGACAAGCTTTATTAAGAATGACAGGAGCAGTATCAACAACTTCAACAATGGACCTATTGGTAACTTTGGGAATATGGCCAATTGATTTATTAATTAGACAACGTGCGGCATATTTTTGGATTAAAAAAGTACAGCGTCAAAAGACGGAAGAGCTTGTAGGTAGTTTATGTAAAACAAGAGGACAAGTGAAAAAACAATAACCCTATGGCAAAAAGAATGCGATGAAATGAAGAAAGGAAGGTGAACCTATGACATATTTCCAAATATACAGATTAAATTTAAAATCAATACAACCAACAAGAGGAGGAATTCAGTATATTACGGGACATGAACCATATAATGTTTATTTTAAAAGAATAGGGAAAAAAGAAGAGGATAAATGTGAAGTATGTGAACAAGATACGCCTGAACATGTAACGGTTGAGTGTATAAAATACGACGAGATACTGATTGAAGATCGAAGACGATTAGTAGGGAAAAAATTTTTTGAAATTATAAGACATAAAGTAAATTTTAAAAATTGTAGAGCAAATGACATTAAAAATATCTGATAAGGTAATGGAAGAATATAATCAATTGCAACTAGGACAAGGAACCCATAGAAGAAGAAGAGAAGAAAATTATATGCAATGCAGAACAACAAGACTTAGAGCCAGGGAAAGACAGGAGCAACCGGAACAATAATTAGAAGAAATATTGTACAATATGAGGATAATTTTTAAGAAGGAATACAAAGAATAAATAGGCCTAGAAACTTCTGGATCTCTGCTGGACGAATTGAAGCAGGAAGAAGAAGACGAATACAACAAGATGAGGCTGAAGAGGAAGATAAAGAAGAGGACAACAATTAATGACAATCCATGGATTTGATAAGATACAGCTGAAGAACCAACCTCTTTTCCTGACGGCGGTAATACCACTGCAGTTCCAGTTGAGGAGAGGGAGGAAACCAGTTGAAATTACCTAAGAAGACAACCAACTCGATTTGAGACAATTTAAATTTTATGTAGATTAGATTAAAGATTGTAATTAATTGATGTTTAATTGTTTAAAGAAGAAGTAGAACAAGACAGAAATTTGAATTGTAAACTAATATGTATGTTTTATGTAGAGTAGCAGAAATAGTAGAAATTAGAATTAGAATGTAATATGGACTTGTAGTGAAGTAGTTTTTTGTAAGATACTGGTTTCCAGTAGCATTAGTTATAAAAATTGTATCTGCAAAACTATGTAAGAGTATTGAGAAATTAAATAAAGTTAGGAGGAAAATAAAATCGATTCAACTTTGTCCTGGTATAGCCTCTAAATGCCAGGATAATAGTTAAGCAGATTTTATTTTTGAATTATTTTTTTATTTATTATATATATTATATATTTATTATATATAGATATAGATATTTTTTTTTTATTCGTTTGCATCCCAGCTGCAAAATCATATTCCTATTAATCGGTAACCTTTCACGCTTCTAACTGTGCTCCATGGCTCTCCTGACGTGGAATAATCCGCGGTGTCCATACCCATAGGACGGAAATGCAGCTGTTATACCCTCTGGTTTTGTGTTTGCAGGAGACAAAGCTTCGCCCACACGATGCTTTGCCCTGCACCAATACCTTCCCATGCGGTTTGATGTTAGACCGGAGGAGGGCTCTCCTGCTCATGGAGATGTTATGATCCTCACGCGCAATGACATTTGCGGTCAGCCAGTCTCGCTTACTACTACCTTGAAGCTGTTGCTTTCCGACTTACTCTTCCTGGTTTCTCCTTTACTGTATATAATATCTACGTTCCGCCTTCATCTATCCTCTGCACTGCTGACATGCTCCATCTCTTGTCACAGCTCCCAGCACCTTTTCTTCTGCTGTGTGATTTTAATGCCCACCATCCCCTATGGGGTTCTCCTATAGCCTGCGCGCGGGGGACCGTTCTTGCTGACGTTTTCGATCAATATAGTCTCTGTTCTGAACACCGGTGAACCTACTTTCTTTTCCGATTCTTCTGCCACGCTATCCCACCTGGACCTTTCATTTTGCTCTGCACAGCTTGCTCACCGCTTTCAGTGGAACGTAGTATAAAACTCTCATTCTAGTGATCATTGCCCTTGTGTCATTACTCTTATATCACTCGACATTTCCTCGCGTGCGAGTTCGTGGCAGCTGTATAAGAAGAATTGGGCTCTCTTTTCCACTCTGGCTGTTTTCAGCGACCGCCAGTTCGACTCCATTGATCAGATGGTCGAGCATTTCAATTCCGTCGTGATCTCCGCTGCCGAGTACTCAATACCGGTTGTCTGGCTACTCTAGACGATTACCGGTCCCTTGGTGGACTGCCGCGATGCCATTCGTGCTCGTAGGAGGGCTCTTAGGGTATTTCGCCATCACTCTACGCTGGAGCATATTTTAAACAAGCACGCGCCCGGGCACGGCGCATTATTCGAGACAGCAAACGGGCTTCCTGGGCTTCGTTTGTTGAAACATTCAGTCGCACAACACCTTCATCTGTTGTGTGGGAGAAGCTCCGCAGTGCTGCCGATAACTGGACTGGTACTTCCATACCGGGGCTTCTCGTGGGAACTGACACCGTCGTTGATCTGGTTGCTATTGCAGACGCCCTTGGTAGCATGTTCGCAACTGTGTCCAGCTCCGCCAATTATCACCTAGCGTTTCGTGCCATCAAGGCGTACGTCGAGTCTCAGAGTCTCTCTTTCCGGTCCTTGGATTCCGAGTGCTATAAGTCGGATTTTAGCATGCGGGAGCTGGATGCCTATTTGGCATCCTCTCGACACTCCGCTCCAGGACCCGATGGTATCCATATCGCCATGCTACAGAACCTCTCTTCTGATAGTAAGCAATATCTCCTGAACCTGTACAACCTCGTTTGGCGCGAGGGTGTGCTTCCGACTAGCCCAGGTATTAGTTTGTCTGCGGAGGCTGCTGAACCTTCGCTGTCTCATAAGCGTGATTTGCTTCTTTGCAGCTAATGCTATCCTCCTATTTGCCTTGCCAGATCACCCGTCTTTCAAGTTATTCTTTGACCAGTCTCTTTACCGTCAATATGCTGTCAGCGCGATTGTCTTGCTTCCCGCAGAGTTCGTTTTCGTCTGCTTCTTCGGCTCTTGGATGTTCGCCTACCGCCTGTTTCCAAGGGGAGAATGTTCGTTGCGACACCCAGTTCCACCTTGGGTTGGAACCCGCACCTAAATGTGCTTCGTGTGACGAGCCATTGACGGTGCGCCTCCTTTTATTGGAGTGCCACCTTTATACTTTGTCTGCCTACTGACATCCCCACCCTTCTGGACGACAACCCTGTTTCTTGCGAGCGACTTTTTAATTTTCTCCGCCGCTGCGGGATGTACAGTAGGGTTTAATTTTATCCCGGGATATACATTTTAACGACTTGTGCTTTTAAGTCCATCGGTTTTAGTCTGGCTTTGGTAGCCTTTTTAAGCTCTCTCTGGTTTTAACCCTTGTGTGGTGCTTCTATTTTAGTGGTTTTGATGCCTTTTAACTTTTAGCTCTTTTATTTACCCTAGGACGCTAATAACCAATGTAGTTGTGCGCCCTAAATCCATACTACTACTACTACTACTACTGCTACTACTACCCATCCCCCCAGGGGCCTACTTCGATAGGCACGGGTTAGGCGCACCCGGGATCCCGAGCCACCTTGACTCCCTCAGTTTTTTTTTTTGGTAGTGTTTAACGCCCGCTTTAACTACTAATGGCACCGCAGGCGGTGACACTGATGATACATGAATGATGATGGAGCACCGGTGGAATGCGATGGCGGGGGAAACCGGAGTACCCGGAGAAAACCCGCACCAGCGCCGTTTTGTCCACCACAAATCTCACATGCGGTCGCTTGGGATCGAACCCCGGCCGTCTAGGTGAGAGTCGAGTGGTCTAACCACTCGGCCACGGCGCGGCCCAACTCCCTCAGTGGGCAACCTCTGAGTGGTGAGGGGTCAGTAGGTAAAAATGCCCACCCACGTGTAGGCTGTGCGTGGAGACCCGTGACGGTGGAAAGGAATATCCTGATTGGTTGACGGTTGCATTTCTGAGCCTGGGCTTTTGTTTTTCAGCAGCTGGGGAGGGTGCGCAACCTAATACACTACTTTGGTTTCTGCTTTGCCTAAACGGGAGGCTAGGGACTAACCCACCCCTAGTCAGTCGGCCCGGACTATGATGATGATGGTTTGTTTTTAAGGGCGCTCAACTACTGAGGTTATTAGCGCTCTCAGAAAACAAGGTTAAATAAAACATCAAAGGCAAAAGAACAATACAAAAACAAATGTCACTAAAGACCAGAAGGTAAAAACTGTAGCCTAAAAGACAAACAGAAATATAAAATATTTAAAAACGGAGCGAAAAGGATGCAAAAAACCTAAAACGTTGTCGACGGGTTAAAATGAATTAAAAACGAACAACGTCAAAATTCCTTAAAACCCATGAACCCCAGCCACATTAAAAGCGATAAACACAGATGCCCTTAAAAATTAAATCCTTATCGCAAATTTCAAATTAGATAAAAATGTAAAAACTCTAAACGACCACACCGTGGTCGTCGGCAAAAACCTCCACGAGGGAGGCCAGCAGATGTGAATCTGATCGAAGGGCTGCTAGAGCGATACAGTCTAGCAGCACATGCCGTACCGACAATACTGGTCAAAGAACGGACAGTTAGGCACAGGATTTCTCTTAAAAACATGACTGCATAAAATTGCATTGACCGATTCGCAAGCAGGCCAATTGCACCTCTTCCCGACGGGATTTACGAGAGGAGGTCACCCAGGTAACAGGAGCGTCCTTCACTTCCCTGAGCTTGTTCCCGCGGACAGACCCCCACTCCGCGTGCCAGGCGGAGTGCACCATTCTCCGGACAACAAGCCTCAAGTCCGCAAAGATAACAAAAGGAAGCGCAGTGCAGGATTGTGTAGCCGCCGACTTAGCTGCCATATCCGCTGGTTCATTATCCTGTAAGCCGGCGTGCCCAGGAATCCAAGCTCACTCCACATGAATACCGGCTGTGTGTAAAAAGTGGTGAAGGTCCTGGATGCGCTGCACGAAGGGATGGTGGTTGTATAATTCCTGAACGCTCTGAAGGGCACTAAGTGAATCGCTTAAAATAAGGCGGTTACCCAAATTTCTGCGGCGAACATACAGAATGACTCGGTAGATGGCATACAGCTCGGCAGAATAAATGAATGTGTGAATATGTAGGTATGTGGTTCGGTACCAGTAACAAAGGCACATCCAACACCATCACTGCACTTGCTGCCGTCGGTGTAAATAAAAGATCGGTCACTGTAAGAGTATAAAAAAAAAAAAAAAATGTACGCATACTAGGCCTAGGCAATGCAGATTTCCCATAAGATGTCATCCCTAGGTCAGCACGTAAACAAGGTGGGTACACCCGTTTCCCCTTCGGAAACATGTGAGGCACTACAATGTTGTGTTTTTCCAAAGAAGCTCACGCAAACGGAAGCCTGCAGGCCGTGGACTATGAAGGTGATTACGAAAGCGTTCGTCCAGCTCGCCCCCCAGGGGCCTACTACGGTAGGTACGGGTTTGGCACACCCGGCGGTTCCCGAGGCACTCACCGCCATCTCATCCCCATCGCCAGCAACTGAGCCACATTTTGAGTTTGTGTCTTTGTGAGAGCGAATTTACTCGCCTCATCTTCTTCCTCTTCTAGGCTTATTCTTTACATATTTAGTTTTAAGGCTTTAGATTTATTAACTCTTGCCTCACCAACAGGGATCTTTATTCTATCTCCGTGGTTCCTGTCCCACGGTTTTAGCGCGGCTTTCAACATGTGTGCTCTTCGAAGGTCTCAGGCGTGAAGGTTGAGTGGACCCTTCCAACTGCCCTTATGTGTAAGCCTTAGGTGCAGAGCCCGTCCATACCGTTATGTTCATCCACGTAGCTTCCTTGGGAGCCCGGTCCACTTTAATCTCCCGACGAACGCTGTCCGTTGGGTTAGAATTACGGACCGGTCGTGTTACCGCTAACGGACACCCGCTGTAATCAACCACAAGTCCCCTGAATCCATGTCTGCTTTATTACGCAGCATGGCCTAAAGCGGGGAGCCACAGATGGTTATACCTGTGGTAGGGGCTGAAAGACGGGTTGTACATGGTGAAGGGCTTACCCTATGGACCAGTGGTGGCTGGAGGGTAACTCCTTCTGGCTTAATCTTTGGGATCGGTCTGGTAGGGGTCTACCAGGCGGCACAGACCGGAAAGTTTTTTGGTGTCTTTTTTCTCTACCCCCAGATGGCAGGCTGACGCCGACGGTTCCAGGAGGGGGTCCTTTCAACATGCTCTCTCCGCGCAAAACTTCTATATTTGACCGCTTTTTGATTATGACCTTGGCTTGTGAATCTAAGACTATGCGAGACATTAACTCTTTTTACATTCAACAAGAAATAGACAGGATCTGTGGCAAATGACCAATGCTACCAGGAACAGAGACGGTGCGCTCTTAGTGGAAACCAAGACCGAAGACCAGTCAAAGAAACTTCTGAAGGCCGTTCTATTGGGTTCTCACCCAATAACGGTGGTCCCACACAAATCTTTAAACACCTTTAGGGGCGTTGTGACCACATATTGTTTAGACGGCCTTTCAGACGCAGAAATTGTTTCCAATCTCTCCGACCAGAGTGTCTGCCAGGCTCTTCAGGGTAAACGTGTTGGTCAGGCGGTTGCGTTACGGACAGTGTTCCTAACATTCAATGGTACCACATTACCTGTGGCACTTTAGTGTGGTTATGAACGCGTTGCTGTGCGGCCGTATGTGCCAACCCCTATGCGTTGCTTCCGATGTGAGAAGTTTGGTCACACTCAAAGTCGGTGCTCATTCGACGCTACTTGTGAACGATGTGGACAACCTGCTCACGTGAAACTGCTTGTGATCGAGACCCATCCTGCATCCATTGCAAAGGCAACCATCCTTCTAGCTCCCGGCAGTGTCCGCGATTTCTCGAAGAAAAGGCCATACAGGAGTTGCGCGTGAAGAACGCCTGACTTTTCCGGAAGCCAGGCGTCGATTCCAACAGTTGCAACCTGCGACTATCTCAGGCTATGCCTGAGCGATCCGCCGCACTCCTGTTACCTCGGTGGCACTACAAACCGTGCCAGTCTCCGACGCGAGTACTCAAACCGACCAGTTGCCGACCGCACCGACTTTGCAGGCTTCAACATCCATACGCTCCATTCCCGCAGGTGCCACTTCTCCAGAATCTGTTCGTAAGCCCTTAGTTTGACCGACACCATCTGCCACTGCCTCTCAGGAGCGCAGTCGCAAAAAGCTGAAGGCCGCTGATAAACCCTCAAAGTGCCGTTCTCGTTCTACGAGCCGTAGGCAAAGTTCAGGTTCCCGAACATCCGCGCATACTGACGTAGACACGGGCTATACTATTGTAGGCCCAAAAAGCGCAAAGAACAAAGAACGCCCACCTTAACTTTGTGTATTTTCGTTTACCGGCATTTGTTTTTCTGTTTGAGTCGACGTTAACCCTTACGTATCTACCTTTACTCAATGGCTCTCCTATCCGTGGTGTTCGTACGCATAGGGCCGAATTGCAGTTGTTATTATGGTCCTATAACCCTCTTGTTCTGTGTTTGCAGGAGACGAAGCTTCGCCCCCACGATGCTTTTTCCCTGCAACAGTACCTTCCAGTGCGTTTTGACCCTACACCGCAAGAGGGTTCTCCTGCTCATGGGGTTGTTGTGATACTAACGCGCGATAATATCTACGCTCAGCGGTCTGGCTTACCATTACTTTGCAAGCATTTGCTGTCCAACTAACTCTTTCAGGTTTCTCTTTTACTCTTTGCAAATGGAAATGGCGTGTTATTTATGGACGCTCTTTAACTGCTTGGTTCTCAGCGTCCCATTCTATACTGGGCGTGAAAGAGCGTTTAATTTTGCTCAGAGGCCTCTCTTATCAGGCTTGAGGTTCTTTTACGTGCCGTAAATCTACGACACGGGACCAACGGCTTTACTTCCCATCCGAAGGAAGCCATGCTAAGGATTTTTACACCTGAAAAAATCCATCGTCCTCCGCCGGATTTGAACCCGTGACCTTGGGTATATGAAGCTAGCATGACTCTTTGTAATGTCTATACGTTTCACCCTCGTCTAACCTTTGCGCCGCCGACATAGTCCATCTTTTGTCTCAGCTCCCGAAACCTTTTCTTCTGCTGGGTGATTTCAATGCCCACCATCCCCTTTGGGATTCTCCTAGGGCCTGCGCGCGGGGGACTGTCCTTGCTGATCTTTTCAATCAATACATTCTCTGTTTTAAACACCGGTGAACCTACCTTAATTTCCTATTCTTCTGCCACGCTATCCCACCTGGACGATTTTTTTTGCTCAGCACAGCTCGCTCACCGCTTCCAATGGAACGTAGTATCTGACACTCATTCCAGCGATCATTGCCCTTGTGTTCCCACCTTGTCTTCACACCACATTCCCTCATCGCGGTCGGGTACCTGGCAATTGTCTAAGTGAACTGGACTCTCTTTTCCTCTCTGGCTGTATTCAGTGACCATCAGTTCGACGCGGTTGACCACTTGGTCTATCACTTGAATTCTGTTGTGATATCCGCTGCCGAGCAATCAATTCCCCGATCGTCTTCCTACCCTAAAAGAGTATCGGTCCCGTGGTGGACTGCTCAATGCCGCGATGCCATTCGTGCTCGCCGGAGGGCTTTTAGGGTATTTCAACATCTTCCTACGCTGGAGCATTTGATCACCTTCAAACAAACCCGCGCCCGGTCACGCCGAATTACTCAGGACAGCAAACGGGCTTCCTGGACTTCGTTTGTGTCTACCTTTAATCGCACAACTCCTTCATCCGTTGTGTGGTAGAAGCTCCGCAGTGTTGCCGTTTGCTGTTGCCGACGCCCTCGGCAGCACATTCGCCAATGTGTCCAGTTGTACCAAATATCATCTGGCGTTTCGTGCCATTAAAGCGGAGGTTGAGTCTCAGTAGTTCTCTTTCCAATCCTCGGAAACTGAGTGCTATAAATCGTATTTTAGCATGCGGGAGCTGGATGCCTCCTAAGCATCTTCTCGCCACTCAGCTCCAGGACCTGATGGTATCCATCTCGCAATGCTACAGCACCTTTCTCCGGACGGTAAGCTTTATCTACTGAGTCTCTATAATCGAATTTGGCATGGTGTTTTTCCTGCGGCTTGGCGCAAAGCTATCGTTGTTCCAATATTGAAACCGGGAAAGGATCGTAGACTTCCTTCCAGTTATCGTCCTATCTCCCTTACCAGTGTAGTTTGTAAGGTGGTGGAGCGCATGATCAATGGACGGTTACGATGGTGGCTTGAGTCTGGGAAACTTCTGTGCAATATCCAATGCGGGATTCGCCGATACCGCTCCTCGACTGACCACCTTGTCTCCCTCTCGACTCACATCCTTAATCGATTTCTACGAAGGTGTCAAACTGTGGCCATATTTTTCGACCTAGAGAAAGCTTATGACACCTGCTGGAGAACTGGCTTATTGCGTGCATTGCATAAGTGGGACTGTCGTGGCCGCCTTCCAGTGTTGCTCCGAGAGTTTATGGAGAAACGGGTGTTTCGTATGCGTGTGGGCTCTGTCTGCTCCCGTGTTTTTAGTCAGGAGAATGGAGTAACTCAAGGGTCGGTACTGAGTTGCACTCTCTTCGCTATCGCCATCAATTCTACCGTTGATTGTCTTCCAGCTGGTATTTCCTCCTCTTTATTTGTTGACGACTTTGCAATTTATTGCAGCTCTTGGCGCACATGCCTTTTGGAGCGTCGCCTCCAAGCTTGTCTCGATTGTCTCTATGTTTGGAGCATTGAAAGTGGTTTCCATTTGTCTGTTGAAAAGACGGTTTGCGTCAACTTCTGGCGTTGGAAACGCTACGACTCGCCTTCTGTCCGCCTCGGGCCGCAACCGTGGCCCTTCGCCGAAACGGTAAAGTTTCTCGGCTTAACATTCGATAGGAAGATTAGCTGGTCGTCTCATATCGCTTCCTTGAAAGCTCGATGTGATTGATCGCTTGATTTGTGTTTTATGTGGTATATCCTGGGGAGCCGATCGCACGGTGCTATTGCAGCTTTACTGTTCGCTTATCCGCTCCAGGCTTGATTACGGGAGCATTGTGTTCTCTTCTGCTCGGCCTTCGCTTTTGCGTCGTTTGGATCCAGTCACCATCGCGGGATTCGGCTAGCGCTTGGTGGTATTCCGACTAGCCCAGTCGTTAGTTTGTATGCGGAGGCTGCTGAACCTCCGCTATGTCATAGGCGTGACGTTCTTCTGTGCAGCTGTGCTATCCGACTGCATGTACTACCAGGTCACCCTACTTCGCAGTACCCCCAGGGGTCTACTACAGTAGGTACGGGAACCCGGGTGTTCCCGAGCAACTCGCCGCCATCTCATCATCATCATCATCGCCACAATTGAACCACGTTTTGTGTCAGTGTGCATATTTGTTTGTTTTTTGAGAGCGAATTTACTCGCCTCATCTTCTCCCCCTTCTAGGCTTATTCTTTACATGTTAGTAATAAGGCTTTAGATTTATTAACTCCTCCTTCACCAACAGGGATCTTTATTCTATCTCCGTGGTTCCTGTCCCACGGTTCCAGCGCGGCTTCCAACATGTGTGCTCTTCGGAGGTCTCAGGCGTGAAGGTTGAGTGGACCCTTCCTACTGCCCCTATGTGTAAGCCTTAGGTGCGGAGCCCGTCCATACCGTTATGTACACCCACGTAGCTTCCTTGGGGGCCCGGTCCGTTTTAATTTCCCGACGAGCGCTGCTCGTTGGGTTAGAATTACGAACCGGTCGTGTTACCGCTAACGGAAAACCCGGTGTAATCAACCACAAGTCCCCTGACTCCATGTCTGCTTTATTACGCAGCATGGCCTAAAGTGGAAGCCACAGGTGGTTATACCTGTGGTAGGGGCTTAAAGCCGGGTTGTACATGGTGAAGGGCTTACCCGTATGGACCAGCAGTGGTGGCTGGAGGGTAACTCCTGTGGTATTCCTTGAGATCGGTCTGGTAGGGGTCTACCAGGCGGCACAGACCGGAAAGTATCTTGGTGTCTTTTCTCTCTACCCCCGGATGGCAGGCTGACGCCGACGGTTCCGGAAGGGTGTCTTTCCATAATGCTATCTCCGCGCAAAACTTCTTCTTTTGACCGCTTTATAGTTGTGACCTTGGCATGCAAGATACCAGTGTGTTTTACATAACGCAAGATTGACAGGATATGCGGTAAAGTGACCAATGCCACCCGAACGCGAGACGGTACGCTTTTGATTGAAACGAATACGGAAGACCAGTCCAAGAAACTCCTGAAGGCCAGCTTGTTGGGTTCCTACCCCATAAAGGTAGCCCCCAAAGACTTTGAACACCTGTAGAGGCGCCATAACTACCTCTTGTTTAGACGGTCTTTCCGAAGCAGATATAGTCACTAATTTATCTGACCAAGCGTACCGTCTGCTGGGCCAACGAGATGGTGAGCCAGTGGCCCTGCGTACGGTATTTCTGACTTTTAAGGGTACCACAATACCCGAGACCCTATATTGTGGATATGAACGCGTCTCTGTGCGACCATATGTGCCAAACCCAATGCGCTGTTTTCGGTGCCAACGGTTCGGTCACACGCAAACTCGGTGCACCTTCGACGCTACCTGTGAACGTTGCAGACAAGCTGCCCACGGAGAAACTGCTTGTGCTCGAGACCCTTGTTGCGTCCATTGTACAGGGAAGCATCCATCTAGCTCCCGGCATGTCCACCTTTCTCGAGGAAAAGGCCACCCAGGAGCTTCGAGTTAAGGAACGCCTGACTTTTCCGGAACCCGGGCGTCCCTTCCAAAATCTGCAGCCTGCGACCATCTCAGGCTATGCCTCAGCGCTCCGTCGCACTCCTGTTTCCTCAGTGGCACTACAAACCGTGCCTGTAGCCGACGCGTGTACTCAAACAGAACAGACGCCGACCACAACAACCTTGCAGTCTTCAACATTCACACCACCCACTACCACAAGTTCTGTTTCTCCCGAACCTGCACGTAAGCCGCTAGTGAGACCGAATCCATCTGTCGCTGCTCCTCATTAACGCAGTCGCAAGTAACTCAAGGCCATTGATAAACCTTCCAAGACCCGTTCTCGTTCTACGAGCCGTAGGGGATCTTTCGCATCCCGAGCATTAGCGGATAGCGACGACGAAGGTGGCTATACTCTTGTGGGTCCAAAGAGTGCAAAGCACAAGAAACGGCCACCTTAACTCCATCTACTTCTTTCCACCCTTCGTTTGCATCCCAGCTGCAAACTCGTATTATGATTATTGGGTGAGCTTTCACGCCTCTAACTGTGCCCCATGGCTCTCCTGACGTGGAATATCCGTTGTGTCCGTACCCAGAGGGACGAATTGCAGGGGTTACTACGGTCCTATAACCCTCGCAATGACATCTGCGGTCAGCCAGTCTCGCTTACTACTACCTTGCAAGCTGTTGCTACCCGACTTACCTTTGCTGTTTTCTGCTTTACCGTATGCAATGTCTACGTTCCGCCTTCATCTACGCTCTGCGCCGCTGACATGCTCCATCTCTTGTCACAGCTCCCAGCACCTTTTCTTCTGCTGGGTGATTTTAATGCCCACCATCCCCTATGGGGTTCTCCTAGGGCCTGCGCGCGGGGGACCGTTCTTGCTCACCTTTTCGATCAAAATAGTCTCTGTGTTCTGAACACCGGTGAACCTACTTTCATTTACGATTCTTCTGTCACGCTTTCCCACCTGGACCTTTCTGTTTGTTCAGCACAGCTTGTTCACTGCTTCCAATGGAACGTAGTATCTGACACTCATTCCAGCGATCATTTTCCTTGTGTCCTCACCATGCTTTCACACCACATTTCCTCATCGCGTGCTAGCACTTGGCAGCTGTCTAAGTAACTGGGCGCTATCTTCCTCTCTGGCTGTGTTTGGCGACCGTCAGTTCCACACGGTTGACCATATGCTTGAGCAGTTTAACTGTGTTATACTCTCTGCCGCAGAGCAAACCAAGCTCCGGACATCTTCCGGACCTAAACGCTTACCGGTCCCTTGGTGGACTGGTGAGCGCCGCTATGCCATTCGTGCTCGTAGGAGGGCTCTTAGGGTATTTCGCCATCACCCTACGTTGGAGCACTTGATCATTTTTAAACAAACACGCGCACGGGCACGCCGAATTATTCAAGATAGCAAAAGGTCTTCATGGAATTTTTTTGTGTCTACCTTTAGCCGCACAACGCCTTCATCCGTTGTATGGGAGAAGCGCCGCCGTGTTTCCGGTAAGGAGGCTGGTATCTCCATACCGGGGCTACTCGTGGGCACCGACACCGTAGTTGATCCGGTAGCCGTGTCAGACATCCTAGGCAGCACATTCGCAAATGTGTCCAGTTCCGCCAATATTCACCCGGCGTTCCGTGCCATTAAGACGGGTGTGGAGTCTCAGAGTCTCTCTTTCCGGTCCTCTGACACTGAGTGCTATAACACATCTTTTAGCACGCGAGACCTGGATGCTTCACTAGCATCTTCTCGGCATTCCGCTCCAGGACCCGATGGTATCCACATTGCCATGCTGCAACACCTCTCTTCTGAGGGTAAACTCTATCTCCTGAGCCTATACAACCGTGTTTGGCAAGAGGGTGTGTTTCCTGCGGCTTGGCGTGAAGCTACGGTTATTCCCATTTTAAAACCGGGGAAGGATCATGGATTTCCTTCCAGTTACCGTCCTATCTCCCTCACCAGTGCAGCTTGTAAGGTGATGGAGCGCATGATCAATGGGCGTTTACGATGGTGGCTCGGGTCTGAGAAACTCCTCTGCAATATCCAGTGCGGCTTTCGCCGATACCGCTCTTCGACTGACCACCTAGTCTCCCTCTCGACTCATATCCTGAATGGATTTCTGCGCAAGTGCCAAACTGTGGCCATATTTTTCGATCTCGAGAAAGCATATGACACCTGCTGGAGGGCTAGCTTATATCGTACGTTGCATAAGTTGGGCTGCCGTGGCCGCCTTCCAGTGTTCCTCCGCGAGTTTATGGAGAAGCGGGTATTTCGTGTACGTGTTGGTTCTGTTTGCTCCCGCGTATTTAGTCAGGAGAATGGTGTACCTCAAGGTTCGGTTCTCAGTTGAACCCTCTTCGCCATCGCCATCAATCCTATCGCTGATTGTCTTCCTGTTGGAATTTCCTCATCCTTCTTTGTTGACGACTTTGCAATTTATTGCAGCTCTCGGCGCACATGCCTTTTGGAGCGTCGCCTTCAGGCCTGTCTCGACCGTCTGCATAGTTGGAGCGTGGCGAATGGTTTCCGTTTTTCTGCCGAGGATCCCGTTTGTGTCAACTTCTGGCGTCGGAAACGTTACGCGGCGTCTTCCCTACACCCTGGGGCGGTACCGCTGCCCTTCGCCGAAACTGTGAAGTTTCTTCGCCTAGTGTCTGTCAGGAAGCTTAGCTGGTCGTCTCATATTTCTTCGTTGAGGGCTCGATGTGATCGAGCACTTAATATTTTGCGTGTTTTATGTGGCACATCCTGGGGAGCAGATCGCACTGTACTACTACAGCTATATCGTTCGCTTGTTCGCTCTAAGCTTGATTACGGGTGCATTGTGTACTCTTCGGCATGTCGTTCAGTTTTACGTCGTTTAAACCCCGTTCACCATCCAGGTTTTCGCCTGGCAATGGGTGCGTTTCCCACGAGCCCAGTTATTAGTTTGTCTGCTGAGGCTGCTGAACCTCCGCTGTGCTATAGGCGTGAGGTCCTTCTTTGCAGCTATGCCCTCCGCCTCCATGCAATGCCGGATCACCCGTCTTTCAAGCTATTCTTTGACGAGTCTCTTGACCGTCAATATGCAGTTAGTGCGCTGGCCTTGCTTCCTGCCGGGGTTCGCTTTCATGAATTGCTTCGCCTGTTGGATGTTCAGCTACCGACTCTGCTGTCACTGGGGGAATGTTCATCCCCTCCTTGGTTACGCTGCGACACCCCGGTCCACCTACGGTTGGCATCCAAGACGAAATCAGTTACTCCATCCTCGAACTTCTCGCTTTTTTAGAGTTGCAAGCCGAGTTTCCCAACCATTGTTTTATTTCCACGGATGGTTCAAAGGATGACCGTGGTGTGGGATGTGCTTTTGTTTTTAATTCGCGGAGTTACGCGTTTCACCTATTGGGGCAGTGTTCAATTTTTACCGCCGATCTTTTCAGTATTTATCAAGCTCTTGTTTTTATCCGGGGACAGGATTTTAGGCAGTTTGTTATGTGTAGCGATTCCCTCAGTGCACTACAGCGCCTGCTTGAGCTGTATCCATACCATCCTTTGATACAGCAATTTCAGGATCGTCTGCATTCGCTCGCTGATGCTGCCGTCAGCGTGTCGTTTGTTTGGGTTCCTGGTCACGTAGGTGTGAGCGGGAATGAGCAAGCGGACGCAGCTGCCAAGTCTGCGATTTTAAATCCCACTGTTTTTAGCTCCACTGTTCCTCCCAATGATGCTCGTGCCCTCCTGCGCCGGGCCATTGTTTCGCGCTGGTTCGCGGAATTGTCCGGGGTGCGTGGGAACAAACTCAGAGAGGTCAAGTCCCTTCCTGTCCCCTGGACTACTTCTTCGCGTGCATCTCGCCGCGATGAAGTGATTTTAGCGCAACTGTGTATTGGTCACTGCCGTTTTAGCCATGAGTACCTTTTACGTGGGGAAGCTGCACCGCAATGTGCTTCGTGTAATGAGCCTTTGACGGTGCGTCATTTTTTATTGGAGTGCCACCTTTATACTGTTCTGGGTACATCCCTGTATCTTCCTACTGACATCCCCAGCCTTCCAGGCGACAATCCTGTATCTTGTGCCGGACTTTTTAATTTTCTCCGCCGCTGCGGGATGTACAGAAGGGTTTTAATTTTTATCTTGGTTTTATCCTTTCGCGACTTGTTTGTTTTTTAGTACCTTGTTTTTGATCTGGCTTAGGTAGCCTTTTTATTCTGTGTCAAGTTTTAACCCTTGTGTGGTAATTCTGTTTTAGTGGTTTTTATGCCTTTTAACTCTTGGCACTTTTAATTACTCTAGGGCGCTAATAACCAATGCAGTTGTGCGGCCTAAAGCCATACTACTACTACTGTTTTAGTGGTTTTTATGCCTTTTAACTTTTGGCTCTTTTAACTACTGTAGGGCGCTAATAACTAAAGCAGTTGTGCACCCTAAAGCCATACTACTACTACTACTACTACTACTACTACTACTACTACTACTACTACTACTACTACTACTACTACTACTACTACTACTACTACTACTACTACTACTACTACTACTACTACTACTACTACTTAGCACCTGGTAGTTTTCTTGTTTGCAGCGATTCCTTGAGTGCCCTACAGGCTCTGCAGCAGTACACCGGCTCCTTATCACTCGTTATACGTATTCAATCTCGCCTTTCTGAATTGATTGCTTGCGGCTACCAGTTCATCTTCACGTGGGTTCCAGGTCATGTCGGTATGGCAGGTAATGAGGTAGCGGATAGGTCTGCCAAGGCTGCCTGCTTCTTGCAGGATTATTCTGAAGCGTTTGTGCCGTCAGGGTATGTTTCACGTTACTTTGCAGGTTTCTTCTTTTAGCTTGGCAGCAATCTTGGCAAAATTTAGCAGATACACGGCTTCGCACACTCAAAGACACGGTAGAGCTATGGCTCACATCTTGCCAACTAAACCGGCGCCGTGAGGTTATCCTTACGCGTCTGCGTATCGGTCACACGCGGCTAACACATGGCTACCTTCTACGCGCTGAGACAGCTCCTATATGTCAGACCTGCGATGTTCGTCTGTCTGTGGCACATGTTTTGCTTGATTGTCCGAAATTTGATCGCGAACGGCAATCCATCGGCCTACCTCTTTACCTGCCAGTTTATGCGACGACGCCAATTTCGTCGATATGGTGCTACGCTTTGTTGCCTCTATTGGCCTCAGTAAAGACATCTGACCTGTTTCATGCGTGTGTGAAGTTTTAGCCTTTTAACTTTTTAGCCTCTGGCTTTTACCATATGAGACCACTTTTTGTGTGTGTTTTTAGCTTTTTTAACCTTTTAGCCCTGTTTGTATCACCCGGGCCTTTTTTCGTGTGTGCCTTTGTAAGGGTTTTTGGCACTTTTTAAGTTTTCATCTGTAGATTTGTGTTTAATGTGTTTTCCTTTTTCTTAACTTCGGGCTCAAATGACCTAGCTGTCGACGGGCTCTTAAACACTATTCACTCACAAACTCACCCCATAGAGCTGAACTGCAGTTGTTGCTACGGTTTTATAATCCCTTGGTCGTCTGTTTACAGGAGACGAAGCTTCGCCCACACGTTCCTTTTGTAGACCACCGTTTCGACCCGGCTCGCTTCGATCATACCCCGGAGGAGGGGTCTCCTGCCCATGGGGGTGTCATGATACTGACGCGCGATGATGTGTATTGTAAGCCACTATCGCTTACCACTGCCTTGCAACCTGTTGCTGTCTATCTTGTTCTTCCTGGTTTCACCTTTTCAGTCTGTAACGTTTACGTTCCTCCTTCAGCTATCCTCAGTTCAGCCGACATGGTCACACTCCTATGTCAACTCCCGGCCCCTTTTGTTTTGTTGGGTGATTCCAATGCCCATCATCCACTTTGGGGTTCCTCTAGGGCAAGTGAGCGAGGGACGCTCCTTGTAGACATTTTCGACCAATTTCGGCTTACTCTTTTGAACCACTGGTGAACCCACTTTTATTTCCGATTCTTCTGCCACGCTCTTTCTGTTTTTTTGAGCACAGCTTGGTCACCGGTTACAATGGAATGTGGTATCTGACACCCATTCCAGCTATCCTTGCTCGTGTATTCTGAGTTTGCTCTCACACCGTGTATCTTCGTCACGAGCAGCAGCTTGGCAGTTAGCTCTTTTCAGCAAAAGCTGTTTTCACGGACCGAGAGTTGGACACGGTCTATCAGATAGTGGAACATTTTATTGCTGTTCTCTCGGCCGCCGACTTATCTATTCCTCGTCTTCCCATCCCAGACGATTGCCAGTTCCTTGGTGGAATGCCGAGTGCCGCGAGGCTATCCGTGCGCGCCGGGGGACTCTTAGGGTACTTCTCCATCACCCTACGCTGGATCATCTGATCTCTTTTAAACAAGCCCGCGCACGGGCCCGTTGCATTATTCAGGATAGCAAACGGGCTTCCTGGGCTTCGTTTGTTGCCACCTTTAATAGATCAGCGCCTTCTTCGGTTGTCTGGGAAAAACTACGACGTTATAGTGCCCTGGCCACCCCTGTTGTAAGTTAGACAGATGACAGATAGCTGGGAACCTTCCTCTCAACTGTTTGAGCATCCTACGTCTTTCTCAGGACTTCTAGGTCTTCTATAAAGTAATATCTTCTTAAAATATATAATTTCATAGGAGCACATTTTTCTATGCAGTTATAAGGTTCCTGAGTAATATTATATTTTATGGTATTCATATTCATGTGAGAGGATGCTTACTCACATACCTCATCCTGCTTGCCGTCTGTTGCGGCTGGGTAAAGTCCCGACCAGTGGTCTACGTGACCGGATCTTTCGAACTTTTCACCTAAAACGTAAGAATTTATGACGACACTTAGGCGTCGTCTATCCGCCACTATATAAGCTTCCCGAGCACCAGCTCGGGGCCTTTTTTGTATTGTGTGGTGCCTAAGGAAATCCACGTCGGTCCGCATCAAGATGCAGAACCTCCTGATTATCCTGCAAGTAATGGGTGAGTAAGAAAGGAATATTGTCTCTGCCTAGATATTCTGCCAGGGAAACATTTTGACATACTAAAAGATAAGAACTAAGGGCTTCTCAAATTATGTGTTTTACTTTTGTAGTACTTAGGTATAGATGTTAATTCAAATAAATTAGTTATAGGAAAAGCTTATCATTACATTCTCAACCACCTAGTTCCCTCCAGGTGCACGCACCGTAATAGATTGGTGGCAGCTTAGTTGGGATTTAATTCACACAGGATTTATTTTAAATTCATTAATTCAGTGTTTTATCCTTGTGTTAATGAACTTCTTAGGAATTCTCGGACCCTAGGAATAATGTTAAATTTGAGCTAGGTGTTTTTGTGAGAAATGTTTAAGTGTATTTTCAAGTGTGAAAGAAAGATAGAACCTGTTACATTCACAATAGTTTACATACACGTAGTTGCTACTACAAGCGCTTTGGCATTAAGACAGTCTGATGAGTACGCTTTTACTTTGATTACAAATTTCTTTAAGAAATACACCAAGTTTGATTTGTCTCTGTTGGAAAGGCACAGAAATAAGTTTGCAGGGCTGATTACTGACTCTCGCATAGAAATAGCTATAAAGGGTAAACTTAAGGGTTTTCCTTGTCCATCTTATAAAATATATACTCACCACAACGGGCACGGAACCGTGACGTTTGATGTAGAGACTCGTATCTTGAAGAGGCATATAGATCCAGGCTGTGAATACGAAGCGCTAGAAATTGAGAGAACTGACTACCTATATGATTATGCTTCCGGTGAGGTACTATTAGAACAGAAAATAGGAACTCCGGAAGGGAAAAGGGTGTCTATGTTTCCTAGAGCTAGGGGTGTGGCTACGGAAATACCTAGGTCGGTGAAATAAGAACGCTAATGTTTTCTGGTGGTGTTTAATTCAGCTCGCTCTGTGTGTGTGTGTGCCCATCCGTATATTATAATTCAGCGGGATCACTGATTCTTACATTTGTGTTAATTTTGGAATTTTATAATTTTGGGAACTTTACAATTTTGAATTTATTTTTCTTTTTCACAATTGTCTTTCGAGATATCACCAGTGTAGATCCAAATTTATCGTGGCCTTCTTTGACGGGCTCTTAGGACCGGAAACTCCACTGCCCGCATTCGCGCAGCAGCAGTCCAGGCAGCGACCCTCAGCTGGCGCTGTTGATAATCCCTCACGTCCTGTAACGCCTGACCTAGTGGCAGCGGAGCTTGCCGCTCTAGAGGAGGCCGTGAGGGCTGAAACAAAGGAAAGCACATAATAATTATTTTTTTTCATATAGACGCAGTTTGCAAATTACTGTTTTGAATACAACTTTTCAAATGGCTGCCAACGAGGAAAGGATAAGGGAATTAGAGGAAAAGTTAGCTCGCCTCACGGCAGCTAAGATTAAGGACGTCAGCATCGCTAACGTTATAAAGGAATATACAGGGGATCCAAAGGGACGACCGGTAAAGGATTTTATTAGTAATATAGAGCAAATGGCAGTTGTAGGAAATTGGGCAAAGGCTGATCAACTAAATATAGCCCGTGCTAAGTTGGCAGGAACTGCATTGCACTTTTTTAGAGGTCGAGCTGATCTCCAGAGTACTGATGTAACGTGGGACAACTTTAAGAAGGCCTTAACTGACAGGTTTACAGAGAAATTACCACCACAGTATCATTATACAGCGTTACAAGACGCCTCCCAGAAAACAGATGAAAGGGTAGAAGTTTTCGCTGACCGATGTAGACAATTATGCCACAAAACGATTAGGACGGTAGAGAACGCTGAAGTTCAAAAGACTATTAATGAGGAAGCAGAAAGAAGACTGTTAGCAGCATTTATGAACGGTTTAAGGGGTGTCGTGGGACAGCAAGTACGATTTCAGATGCCAGACACTTTTATTGCAGCCATTAGGATCGCCACAACGGTCGAAAATGCCGAGAAACAAAGAGGAAATGTGAGTAGTAATTCCCATGAGAAAAAGGTGTTTATGTTTCAATCTGATAAAGTGTGTTTCCAGTGTAACAAGAAAGGGCATGTAGCCAGTGCGTGTAGAAGCAAGCCGAAGGTATTGTACAACCCTAACCGAGAGCAAGGCCAAGGTCAGGGGAGAGATAAGGTTACTCGTATGAAACAAATGACGGGCGGAAACCCTAACCGCAGGCAGGTTACATTCTCAAGTGGTGCAGATAATGTGAGGTGTTTTATATGTAATATGCCCGGCCATATTTCAAAACAATGCACGTGGCAACGACCCCAGGGAAACGGGAATGGTCTGTCGAAAAACGGGAATTCGGCGGTCCCTGGTCAGAATCGTTTCCCGTCTACTCATATGAGACGCAATTCAAGGAGCTTTTATTAGAAGTAGAGTTAGGAGTTGACACGCCTTCCTACATGTTGGTAGATACGGGTGCAAGTTTTTCTGCTATAAGGTATGGGATAGTAGATAAACGAGAAATGGAGGAACCCAAGTTTAATGGAATTAGTGTTACAGGCGCTGAATTTAAGATTTTAGGTGCACAGAAAGTGTGGTTTACAATGAAAGATGTCCCCGAACTAATATGCCATGAGTTTTGTGTAGTGCCCCTGAAATTCAAAAAGTATGTTGGCATATTGGGTATGGATTTTTTGGTCAATGTCGAGGCAGTTATAGATATACGTCGTGGGAGACTAGAAACAAAGCACGGTCCAGTTAAACTACTATCGCAGCCAGATCAGAGACTAGAGCCGCACGTGGACCTGATCACTCCACAAACGGTGTCAAGTTGCATGATGGGAAGAGTACAAGTAGGAAATCAAGAGCTGAGCATTAATAACAATGATGAAGTAGATACTGAACGAGATGATTTTGAAAATGCTTATCTAAATGAGGAGGATGAGTGGAAATGGAATGTAGTGATGGCCGAAAACGTTGTAGTTTCACCTAAGACGGAAAACCAGGTACTCACTCGTTTGCACCGAGTTGCAAAAGGAACTTTTCCCCTCGAGGTTTATGTAGAGCCTGTAGAACCAGAGTTAAGTAAGATATACGTGGCTAGAGTTGTGTCTAGAGTAATTACTGCAAATGATGAAAATGAAATAACATGGCTGAAAAGAAGTAATGAGAGACTGTGTAGGGACGCTAGGTATTGCGTTATGAAAATTTTGAATATGGGTTTAACGAGTGTAGCAATAGGAAAGGGTATGAAAATAGGGCGAGCAACAGAATTTAATGATTTTATGAGAGATAATTGTGCACCATTTACGAGTTTTAAGGAAACTGAAGTAGCCATGTGTAGAATATGCAGTGAATTTTATGAGGATCCGCAGGGAACTCAAGGAGATAAGGGTTGTCAAGGGAATAGAAATTGTCAACCGATTAAAAGTAGTGTGCCTGCAGTCCGAAGATCGAGGCATGGCGATCTCGATAAGAAACAGGGCACGGCTGAGCCGGACTTGCAGAAGGAGTTTGGTGATGTGCCATTCTCGGCGGGCAGTTTTCCTGCCCCTCCAAATGGGGTAGAAGGGGGATGGCAAACCAGCGGCACGCTGGGGGGTCAGAAAGGACGGCAGTTCGTTTCCCCAGGGCTTGGGAGACGCTGGCCAGCGCCTGATGTCTCGCAAGGAGGCAGATATCAGCAGCCCAATGAAGCGATTACATTGATAGGGAAACTTGATCATATCCGGAATGACGGGGGAACCTTGTATCGCAGTGAGAGTGAGTATCTGAGGGGAAAAGAAAGAGAGGTAAGACCCGCGTGCCAGAAGACCGACGTACAGGCAGTCGGCAGGTTGTTGGGAGTCATGAACCCAGAACCTATGTGTAAAGTAGAAGTTTGTATTTTGTGCGATAAGGAAATAGGTACAAAAGATGACGTTTGTATGTTAAGGGTAACAAAACCAGCACTAAAGGAAAAAAGGGGAAATACAGAGTTTAGGAGGTCCATGGAAATAAACGAAGTTTATAGAACATTAGGCGAAAAAGTTGAGCATTTACCACCGAAGGAAAGGGAGGTTATATTAGCAGTTTTGTATGATTTTATACCGTTATATTTAGACGAACCAACAGGAGAGCTACCATGTACAACAGTAGTGGAACACGAAATAGATACAGGGGATGCTAAACCTTTCAAACTTAGGCCATACAGGGTGCCGTTTGCGCTAAAGGAAGAGTTGCGTAGGCAAATTCAAAAAATGTTAGAGGCAAAAATTATAGAGCATACCAAGTCAGATTGGGCAAGTCCGTGTTTGTTTGTACCGAAAAAGGCGGTAGATGGAGTAGTTAAATACAGGTTGGTTGTAGATTACCGACGTTTAAACTCAGTAACTAAAGTGCCAACGTGGCCTATGCCAGATATCAAGGAAAATTTATCTATGTTGTCAGGCAACGCTTATTTTTCTATAGTAGATATAGATTCTGCTTATCACGCGATTAAGGTGAAACAATCAGATAGACCCAAGACCGCTTTCACGTCACCGGAGGGGTCCTACCAGTACGTTCGACTCCCGTACGGGTTGGTGTCAGCTCCAATGACGTGGTCGAAAGCAATAGATCTAATATTGGGTAATCTCAAGGGGTTGGCGTGCTGTGTTTACATGGATGATATCCTCGTGACAGGGAGAACTATCGAGGAGCATGCAGAAAATCTACGGAAGGTATTTGAAAAATTGCAGGAAGCTAATTTAAAACCAGGCTTAGCAAAATGTCACTTTGCAAAAAGGGAAGTTATTTATGTGGGTCACACTGTTAGCGCGCGAGGCATAAAACCGAATGCGTCTAAAGTAGAAGCTATTCAGAAATTAGCACGACCAGGTAATGTAAAGCAAATACGCTCATTCCTAGGTGCTGTTGGGTACTACAGGGCGTTCATTCCTGAATTTTCAACAATAAGTAAGCTTTTAACTCAATTAACGAAGAAAAACCAGAAATTTATTTGGAGTGAAGCCACTGAGCAAGCATTTGTTGCACTAAAGAATGCTCTTACTAAACATACATTGCTAGCGCATCCCGACTTTTCGAAACCTTTTGTGTTAGCATGTGATGCGTCCAATGTAGGGATCTCAGCTATCTTAAGCCAATTGTCAGATGGTTTAGATAAGCCTATTGGGTTCGCAAGTAGAATACTTACGTCAGCCGAGCAAAATTACACAACTACAGAAAAGGAATTACTGGCAGTAGTATTTGGCGTAAAGAAATTTCGAATTTACTTATTCGGACATAAATTCACTATCTACACAGATCACAAAGCACTCACGTGGTTACTTACAACTAAAAACCCGTTAAGTGCAAGGTTGACAAGGTGGATGTTAGCACTGAGTGAGTATGATTACACTATTAATCACAGACCAGGAAAAGCAAACATCGTACCTGATGCATTGTCCCGTCTGGAGACACGGAGCGAGTTCTCGGTAGCTCCTCTGCAGTCGATAACTCCTTTGCGGGTAACGGAGACGGAGGCGAAGGAGGCGGCGTCTGGCCGGCTTCCATTTTCAAGGCGTGATCTGAAAATTCAACAAGAATTAGATGAATATTGCCAACAATTGATAAAAGAAAACAATCAGAGTTTAAATAATGAAGTTTTTATAGATATAGAGGATGTGTTATATACAGGGGGTGTTCACAATTCAAAAATCATAGTTCCAAAATCTATGGTGAATACTATAATTTCAATGCACCATGACACGACTTACAGTGCGCACCAAGGCACGAAAAGAACACAGGCCGTGATTGAAAAGAGGTATTTTTGGCCTTCATTAAAGGAAGATGTCAAATGTTATATTCAAAAATGCGAAACATGTGCTAAGAGGAAAATTACACGAAAACCTACTGCGCCATTAGGAATTTCCGAAACAGCAACAAGACCGTTTCAGGTAATTTCTATTGACATTACTGGACCACTAAACGTCACAAGGGCCGGAAATCGCTATATGCTTACATCCATATGCCACTTCACTCGATTTCCCGAGGCTATACCGATACCAGACCAGACCGCCAATACAGTGGCAAGAGTTTTGGTAACGGAAGTGTATTATAGGTACGGAGCTCCCGAGAAAATCTTGTCCGACCAAGGGACAAATTTTCAATCTGCACTATTCACTGAAATATGCAAATTATTTCATGTTAAACATGTGAATAGCAGTCCTTTCCATCCTCAATCGAATTCGGCGATTGAAAGATACCATAGATATCTAAATGATTCCCTATCTATGATTGTAACTGAGTATGGGGATGATTGGGACCGGATGGTGCCTTTTACATTGATGGCATATCGATCCGCTCCACATGCCACAACAACTTACAGTCCATTCTACTTGCTTTATGCTAGAGAAATGCGTTTGCCAACTATGATTGAGCTCGAACCTAAGAATAGTGACGTTGAGCTCAGTAACGCGGAAGAACATATTGAGGCTATGAAACAAAGGATAAGTGAAGCCTATAGTAACACATATCACCATCTCTTAGAGAATAAATATCGACAAAAGCAGCAATATGATAGAAAAGCGACAGATATTGAATTTGAAGTAGGAGATTATGTATATTTAGACAAGCCGTATATAGGAAAGAAAGCAAACAGAAAGTTAGCGCCAAAGTATGGCGGACCGTATAAAATTATAGAGAAACTTGCCCCGCTAAGTTATAAACTACAAATGGGACCAGGACGCACTGCGTGTGTACATATAAACAGGCTTAAGAAATGTTATTCAAATAGCAGGCCAGAGAGTACTAACGAGCCGGATGTCTGGCCGGAAGTGATAACTAGCTTGCAATTGATAGATGAAAATGTTGAAGTTACAGCTCCTGAGAGAAATGAAATAAGCACAGAAAATTCGTTTATCGAAAATTATGATGAAGACGCTCATAACATCACTCTCCCTCAGGATGATGAGCGTAAAGATCCCACTTGGACTTATAGGGGAATTAGGGAAAGAAATCAAGTGGAAAGACCCGTCACCTTGCCATGGAATTTGCGGCCTCGGGTTCGAAACCAAGGGGGGCCATCCACCAGTCCTAGGCGCGAGGAGTCAGAAGAGCCAGTAATCAGCGGCAGCGATGAACATAACTCGGAAAATATAGGCTACAATGAGCCGAGTGAAAATACAGAAAAAGTAACAGCGTACCAGCTTAAAAGGCGTGGGCGTATCTAATATCCTCATTTTGATCTTTTCAGGTTATGCTCTGGCAAACCGCGGGGTTATGAGAGATCCTTTAAATGTCTCTCCCGAGGGACCTCTAATGACGAAAGGAGTAATTTTTGCTTATCAAGAGACAATCTTGGTTACTGGCAGTCGATGGACAATCAGTATCGACGTGCCTGTACAACTGTATGCTAATGCCATTACACAAGTCAAAACAATCTTTGAAAAGTTAGATGTTGAAAGATCACGAAATACAGGGAGTTCAATAGAATGGGGCGAAATTGAGAAACTTAAGAAAGTGTTTCAATTATTGCAAAACAAAGATGAGAAATATAGAACAGTACTTACCCTCAAAGGATAGTAGGCGAAAACGGGGTGCAATCGATGTTGGTGGGTCACTGATGAAGGTGTTATTCGGTACTCCTGACAGAGCCGAAATAGACAAGGTGCACAAACAAATTGCTAAATATGCGACTACAACCACCAAACTGGTGCATGTTGCTGAAGACCAATTCACTTATATAAAAGAATTGGATGGGCGAACTACTCAAAATACCCAAAGAATAAAAAGCTTAACTGATGAATTAGTTGTAAAGGTACAGGAGATTAATAATAGAAGCTTAGAGGTAGAAGATGCTGTAACAAATTTCGAAAATTGGGTGAGAAGTCAATTTAAAGTATCCTCAGCGATACGCGAACTTTCTTTATTCATGATTAACTTGCAGCAGCAGCTAATACAAATACAGGAAGGGCTAGATGTAATCGCGACTGGCAGATTAAGCGCGACTATTGTGCCACCTGGAAACTTATCCCAAATTTTGCAAACCGTGGGACTTCGACTACCACTGGGGACTTCACTTTTAGCCGGTGCTGAAATATCAGACATGCACACGTACTATAAACTTTGTGACGTGATAGCATATTCTATGCCTGCTGCTATCAGGATCCTTATCAGGGTTCCTTTGAGAGGAGCTGAGAGAACTTTGGAATTATACAGGGTGTTACCATTGCCAACAATGTTAGAAGAGGTAGAAAAGTACATAACTATCCATACAGCAGTTCAGTACCTGGCAGTGTCTAGTGACAGACAGAGATATGCCCTTCTTACAGACACCAACTTAAACCAATGTAAACCCGGAACCATCTCCGTTTGTCCTGCTGAATTTGCCTTGTACTCCTCTACCTCTCCCACATGTATCTCATCCTTATTTTTTGGACAGGAAGACAATGTCCACACCCTTTGTAAACGAGTTATCCTAAGACCTAACTTCCCACCTATATGGTACCACGTCAAGTCAAAAAAGAATTACTGGGTGTACTCAGTATCGAGCCCTTTGAAGATAGCTAAAACTTGTTCTGGTCGCAAGACACGTTTCAGACCATTGATTCTCCATGGCACGGGGTTGTTAACTGATGACCTTGACTGCCACTACTATTCGGAGACAATGACATTGTTGCCTGCCGTCACCGGAGAAACGCAACTGAGCTTAGAAGAAGACGCCATCATCGTACCCGATATCAGCAGCATGTTGTCGCCGGCCGAGCGACGTAACCTGACTCTAAAAGATCGACGGCCATTGGACCTAACAAACCTGGAAGCTCTCCAGACCGAGCTTCGAATAGACGACCACCCGCCACAGACGCCACTTCGCCGTCTCGCCAACAGCGTGCATGAGGCCCGTGAATCCTTGCGTAGCCAGCAAGGAACTCCAGTACACCTGTGGACCGGTATTGGGGTACTGTTTGTTCTAGGTGTTGCCGTGGTGTTGGGTATCACAAGGAAACATTGGTATACTCGCCTGATGTTGAGGAGACAACTGCTATCCAGACGAGCACATCCAACCACCCAACCACACGACAACGCAGACGAAGGTCATGAGCTCGTGGGAACCACTGTGCCAAACTCTCCCAATCAGGAGGAAGCCGCAAAATCGGAAGCGGCTACTACAAATAATGATTGCTTCACCACATCAAGTGCGTTGTATTAAAGACACTTGAAACCTTTTGAGAACTCTGACAGGAAGGTTATAGGTAACATCTTGACACAAAAAAAAAATTTTTTTGTAACACTTACACACATTATTAAGAGAGATCATTACTGTAATTAGGTTAAGAAATGGATATCTATATGTTGTATGCTTACCTATATGTATTAGATATATATATATATATATATATATATATATATATATATATATATATATATATATATGAGAGCCCTTGAGTAGTACAGGAGGAAAAATCCTGAAAGTAAAAGGAAACAAGATTATTTAATAATCTCTTCTGGCAGAGAAAGAAATTCAATGAATGTTAAAAAATAATGCAAGACACTTACCTGAATGGTTAGTAATTTCGCAATCGGTATCCTTGTACCCATTGCTCATGTCAAGGTGGGGAGGGTATAGTGCCCTGGCCACCCCTGTTGTAAGTTAGACAGATGACAGATAGCTGGGAACCTTCCTCTCAACTGTTTGAGCATCCTACGTCTTTCTCAGGACTTCTAGGTCTTCTATAAAGTAATATCTTCTTAAAATATATAATTTCATAGGAGCACATTTTTCTATGCAGTTATAAGGTTCCTGAGTAATATTACATTTTATGGTATTCATATTCATGTGAGAGGATGCTTACTCACATACCTCATCCTGCTTGCCGTCTGTTGCGGCTGGGTAAAGTCCCGACCAGTGGTCTACGTGACCGGATCTTTCGAACTTTTCACCTAAAACGTAAGAATTTATGACGACACTTAGGCGTCGTCTATCCGCCACTATATAAGCTTCCCGAGCACCAGCTCGGGGCCTTTTTTGTATTGTGTGGTGCCTAAGGAAATCCACGTCGGTCCGCATCAAGATGCAGAACCTCCTGATTATCCTGCAAGTAATGGGTGAGTAAGAAAGGAATATTGTCTCTGCCTAGATATTCTGCCAGGGAAACATTTTGACATACTAAAAGATAAGAACTAAGGGCTTCTCAAATTATGTGTTTTACTTTTGTAGTACTTAGGTATAGATGTTAATTCAAATAAATTAGTTATAGGAAAAGCTTATCATTACATTCTCAACCACCTAGTTCCCTCCAGGTGCACGCACCGTAATAACGTGTTGCCGGTAAGCAGGTCAATTCTTCCATACCGGGACTTCACGTGGGAGCTGCTACCGTCGTCGATCCGGTAGCTGTTGCTGACGTCATTGGTGGTACGTTCGCGTCTGCCTCTAGCTCCGAAAATTATGCTCCAGCTTTTCGTACTACCAAGGCTGAGGTGGAATCTGAGGTTCTCTCCTTTCGCTCTTAACAATGAGTGCTATAACTCGATTTTTAGCATCCAGGAGCTTGAAATCTTGCTTTCGTCCTCTAGGCTCACTGCTCCCGGACCAGATGGTATTCATATCGCCATGCTCCAGCATCTTTTTCCTGCCGGCAAACTCTTTCTCTTATTTCTATACAACCGCATTTGGTGCGATGGAGTGTTTCCTGTGGTCTGGAGCGAGGCCATCATCGCCCCAATCTTAAAACCTGGTGAGGATCGCCATCTACCTTCCAGCTATCTTCCCATCTCCCTCATCAGTTGCCTCTGCAAAGTGATGGAGCGTATGATTAATGGACGATCGCGATGGTAGCTCGAATCCCAAAATCTGTTTGCCAGCGCCCATTGTGGCTTCCGTTGTTAGTGTTGTACAGTCGACCACCTGGTCGCACTATCCACGCACATCGTGGATGCCTTTTTGCAGAAGATTCAGACTGTCGCGGTATATTTTGATCTGGAAAAGGCGTATGATACCTGCTGGAGATACGGTGTACTTCGTACCATTCATAATTGGGACATTCGTGGTCGTCTGCCCGTTTTTATTAGGGAGATTATGAAGGATAGAGTTTCTAGGGTAGGGTTAGGCTCGATTTATCCGGTGTTTTTACTCAGAAAAACGGAGTACCATAGGGTTCGGTGCTGAGTGTCACATTGTTTGCTATTGTCTTCAATCATATTGTAGAGTGTGTTTCACCTGGGGTTTCGTCTTCCTTATTTGTGGACGATTTCGCAATTTATTTTAGTTCTGGACGGCCTTGTCTTCTCGAACGACGCCTCCAACTGTGTCATCGCCGGTACCTTTGGAGTATCAATAATGGTTTTAAATTCTCCGTCGAGAAAACCGTCTGCGTTAATTTCTGGCGACGGAAGGCGTATCCTTCGTCTTCTCTACATCTTGGTGCGGATGTTCCTCCTTTCGCCGAGGAGACGAAATTTTTAGGACTGGTTTTTGACCGGAAACTCAGCTGGTCTCCCCCCAGGGGCCTATTACGGTAGGTATGGATTTGGCGCACCCGGGGGTTCCCGAGCCACTCGCCGCCATATCATCCTCCCCATCGCCATCCACTGCGCCACGTTTTGTGTTCGTGTCTTCGTATGTCTTTGCGCATTAGTTTGTGTATGTTCTTGTGGGTGCGAGTTTACTCGCCTCATCTTCTTCCTCTTCTGGTCTTATTCCTTACATATTTAGTTTTAAGGCTTTAGGCTTATTAACTCCTGCCTCACCAACAGGGATCTTTCTTCTATCTCCGTGGTTCCTGTCCCACGGTTCCAGCGCGGCTTCCAACTTGTGTGCTCTTTGGAGATCTCAGGCGTGACGGTTGAGTGGACCCTTCACACTTCCCCTTTGTGTAAGCCTTAGGTGCGGAGCTCGTCCATACCGATTTGTACACCCACGTAGCTTCTCTGGGAGCTGATCTCCCGACGAACGTAGGTCGTTGGGTTAGAATCACGGGCCGGACATGTTACCGCTATCGGAAACCCGGTGTAATCAACCATAAATCCCCTCAATCCATGGATGTCATTACACACCATGGCCTAAAGTGGGGGGCCACAGGTGGTTATACCTGTGGTAGGGGCATAAAGCCGGGTTGTGCATGGTGAAGGGCTTACCCGTATGGACCAGTAGTGGAGGCTGGAGGGTAAGTACTCCGTGAGATCGGTATGGGAGGGGTCTCCCAGGCGGCACAGACGGGAAAGTATTTTTGGTGTATTTTTTCTCTTTCACCCGGATGGCAGGCTGACGCCGACAGTACCGGAAGGGGGCCTTTTTATAATGATCTCTCCGCACAAAACCTCTATTTTTGGCAAAATGTTGGTGATGACCTTGGCTTGTAATTCAAAGATAATGCGTGAACTCGACAGGATATGTGGAAAAGTGACAAATGCAACCAGGACTAGAGACGGTACGCTGTTAGTTGAAACCAGGACCGAAGACCAGTCCAGAAAGCTCTTGAAAGCCGGTTTATTGGGTTCCTACCCAATAACGGTGGCCCCACACAAATCGTTGAATACCTGTAGAGGCGTGGTCACTACTTCGAGCTTAGTCGGCCTTTCCGACGCTGAAATTGTCGCCAATCTCTCCGACCGGTCCCTGTCAACTGGGTAACCTCCTCTCGTTTATTCCGCCGGGAGGAGGTAGTACTAGCTCGGCTAAGAATTGGCCACTGTATTTTTACTCACAGTTACCTTTTTAAACGTGAACCTGCTCCTGTCTGTGCGCTCTGTGGGGAGGCACAGACAGTTCGTCATGTGTTGCTGGAGTGTGGTCACCTGGCACACATTCGGTCATCTATGGGCATGCCGGCCTCTCTTGCTGAGGTCCTGGCAGATGACTCAAGAGCAGTGGACAGGGTTTTTAAATTTTTAGCAAAACTTTCTTTTACCTTGACGTTTTAGTGTGATAGCAGTTTTTTAAAACACTTTTAATTTTAATGTGTTTATTTTAGATGGAGTTTTATATCCAGCTCTGTTTAGAGGGCTGGACCGTTCTGTTACTTCCTTTTCAACTGTGTTAGCTCTTTTACTTGTGTTTTTTTTTTTTTTTTTCCTTTTTTGGTATTTTCTTACTGCCTATTGCCAAGTGTTAATCGTAAGGGCGCTTATGACCTCGGCAGTTGAGCGCCCTTAAACACCATTATCATCATCATCATCATCTCCGACCGGGGTGTGTGTCAGGCGTAACGTCTTCTTGGCAAACGCAATGGTGAGTCGGTTGCGTTACGGACAGTCTACCTAACGTTCATTGGCACCAACTTACCTGAGGCACTCTACTGTGGATACGAACGCGCTTCTGTGAGGCCGTATATACCGAACCCTATGCGTTGTTTCCGCTGCCAGAAGTTTGGTCACACCCAAAGCCGGTGCACTTTCGACGCTACATATGAACGTTGCGGACACCCTGCTCACGGGTAATGTGCTTGTGCCCGAGATCCTTTCTGCGTCCATTGTGAAGGGAACCATTCATCCAGCTCCCGGCAATGACCCCCCCAGGGGCCTACTACGGTAGGTACGGGTTAGGCGCACCCGGGGTCCCGAGCCACCTTGACTCCCTCTGTGGGCAACCTCAGAGTGGTGAGGGAGCCAGAAGGTCAAAATGCCCACCCACGTGTAGGCCGTGCGTGGAGACCCGTGTCGGTGAAGAGGAATATCCTGGTTGGTTGAGGGTTGCGTACCTGAGCCTGGGCTTCTGTCTTTCAGTAACTGGGGAGGGTGCGCAGCCTAATACACCGCTTTGGTTTCTGATTTGCCTAAACGGGAGGCTAGGGACTAACCCACCCCTAGTCAATCGGCCAGGACTAGGTATTACACCGAACTCCAGGGTGAGTGGGACGGCGAGCCCGCTATATCCCCTGTGTAGCCCTGTCACCCCAGTGGGGTGACCCCTCGTTGGGCTCCGTGGTGGGTGGGGAGCACTGGGGGATGAATTTATACAATTTTTTTTTTATGGCACCAAAACTTAAACCCCTGATTTCAAATAAAGACGTTGGAAAGGAAGTAGTCGAGTCATGTGGTCCTCGCTACTTGGTTATTCATAGGACAGAGGAAGGTAAGAAGTTCCTGACGGTGAGCCCTTTTACTATCCAAAAGGGTCTCGATGCCATTGCTGGTCCTGTTAAATCCTGCGTTCGAGCTCGCAATGGTACACTTCTTGTCGAAGCCAACTCCGCCTCGCAAGCTGCAAGGATACTCAAAGCCACCATGTTGGCCAGCTATCCAGTGAAGGTCGAGGTGCACAAGTCGCTGAACTCCTCCCGCGGTGTAGTAACAACCCGCGCGTTGGACGGTTTGTCTATTGAGGAGATCCAAGAAAATCTAGCGACTCAGGGTGTCTCAGCTGTTTATCGGGTACAACGTAAGATCAACGGTGAATTCCTGCCTACTCGTACCCTGTTTCTTACTTTTGATCGGGTTGATCTGCCTCAAAAGATTAGAGCAGGGTATGAAGCCATCGAAGTTAGGCCTTATATACCCAATCCGCTGAGGTGCTTTAAATGCCAACGTTTTGGTCACACTAGTGAGTTGTGTACCGGCAAGTCCACCTGCGTCCACTGCGGTGACATCTCCCACGATGGGGCTTGTGCTTCAGCTCCATCGTGTGTGAACTGTAACGGGGAACACCCATCTAGTTCCCGAGACTGCCCCCGTTTTGCAGAGGAACGAGCGATCCAGGAGATACGGGTGAAAGAGAAGGTGTCCTTCTTGGAAGCCCGGAAGCTCCTGCGACTCCGCCAACCCTCTGCCCCGAGGTCCGGTACCTATAGCTCAGTTGCAGCTAAACCGGTACCGCGTCGGGAAATCGCAACACAGACCGGCGATATGAACGGGGCTACAATTGCGGAAAAGGTTATTTTAGCCCAAGCGCTACCAAAGCCTTCGGCACCTACACCCAAGTTGGTATCAACATCTGCCAAATCCGCTAGCTTACAGAATAGTCCTGCACAGTTGTCACCGAAAGCCTCGACCTCTGGAACTAAAGTTGGTAAATTCACGACGTCTTCTGCCCCGGAAAAACAGTTTAAGACCAAGTATGTACGACAAGACTTCTTGAAAGAGAATGTGCAATCTATTACCAAGTCATCTAAAGGTAAGAAAAGTTCACGCAACTCCACACGTGTATCCTCCTCTGAAGGGTCATCTGGGGAGGAGGGCGTGAATCGGCGACGGCCGTCTTCGCCGATCAGCACATCCAATCGGTTCGAACTACTTGGACCTAAAACTGCTCTTGAAAAAGGGACCTCCCTTGTGGAGGAGATGGACCAGGAGGATTCTGCCGCCACTGCCAGAGGGACAGTGCGGAAACGGCAGGATCGTGCTCCTGAAAATAGTACTAGCCCAACGCCTAAGAAGAACAAATTGAACCGACCAGCTAATCCCAATCTGCAGAAGCGTCTTTCGATTTGAAACTTATCCCATAATATACTCAATGGCTATCCTCCATTGGAACATACGCGGAATTCGACCACATCGACCAGAGCTTGACTTGTTGCTGCGCCAGCATGAACCCTTGGCTGTATGTTTACAAGAGACGAAGCTCCGTCCACAGGACACCGTTACCATCAGGCAGTACTCCTCCGTACGATGTGATTTATCCCCGGAGGACGGTGTCCCGGCACATGGGGGCACTATGATGCTTATTCGAGATGATATTTTTGCCAACTCCGTACCCATACAATCTGCAATCCAGTCCGTTGCTGTCAGCATTAAGCTACCCTCCGCTTCATTCACCATTTGCAGTATCTATTTGCCTCCATCTGCGGACCTCTCGCACAGCGACTTAGAACACCTCATTTCGCAGTTGCCACCACCCTTTTTATTGGTAGGCGACGTGAATGCCCATCACCCTCTTTGGGGCTCTCCTCGGGCTTGTGCGAGGGGTACGCTACTTAGAGACTTCTTGGATAGTCAGAATCTTGCTCTCTTGAACACCGGAGAGCCCACCTTTCTATCTGACGCATTTCATAGTTTTTCACACATTGACATTGCAATTTGTTCCCCTCAGCTGGCAGTCACCTTATGCTGGAATATCATCTCGGATTTGCATTCTAGTGACCACTTTCCTTGTCGTATTAGTGTCTTGACACCCGTTGTATGTTCCACCCGTTTACCTAGTTGGCGCCTAGACCACGCCAGCTGGGAACTGTACTCCCACTTGGCTGAATTTAGCTACGAAGAGCACGACTCTGTGAACCACTTGGTCGAACATCTTACAGGGACCATTCTTTCTGCTGCTGAGCAATCCATTCCGCGTTCGACTGGCTACAGCCGTCGATTTCCGGTACCTTGGTGGACCGCTGACTGTCGGGATGCTATTCGCGCTCGCAGACGAGCTCTACGGGTTTTCCAGCGTTTTCCTACACTGGATAACCTGATACACTATAAACGGATGCGTGCACATTCTAGGCGGGTTATTAAGGATAGCAAAAAGATGTCATGGAATAAATTCGTGGGTTCCTTTAATCGACATACACCTTCCTCTGTCGTATGGGATAAGTTAAGACGTGTGGCTGGGAAACCGAACCATATGCCCATCGCCGGTCTCAAAACACCTACCGGAGCTGTTGTTGACACATTTGACGTGGCGAATACTTTAGGCAGTGCTTTCGCTGAGGTGTCTAGCTCAGGCAACTATTCCCCTGAGTTTCTTACAGTTAAGAACCAGGTGGAATCTCAAGAATTCTCGTTTCTTTCTGGCAACCTTGAGGATTATAATCGCCTTTTCACCCTGGCAGAGCTAGACAATGCACTCTCCTCTTCACGACACTCAGCCCCAGGCCCAGATGGTATCCACGTCCAAATGTTGCAACATCTCTCTCCTGATGGCAAAGATTTCCTACTCGAGGTCTATAATCGTGTCTGGGTTGATGGCATTTTTCCAGACAAGTGGCGGGAGGCCACCATCATACCCATTCTTAAACCTGGAAAGGACCGCCATCTTCCTTCCAGTTACCGTCCTATTTCCCTCACCAGTTGCGTTTGCAAGGTGATGGAACGCATGATCAATGGACGGTTGGTGTGGTGGCTGGAATCCCACAATCTTCTGACGAACATCCAGTGTGGCTTTCGACGACGACGTTCAACTGCTGACCACCTTGTCTCTCTGTCAACTCAGATTATGGACGGGTTTCTTAAGAACAGCCCCACAGTTGGGATATTTTTTGACCTCGAGAAGGCCTACGACACGTGTTGGCGGGCGGGAATATTGCGTTCTCTGCACAACTGGAACATACGTGGACGCCTACCGTTGGTCATTCAGGAGTTTATGCGGGACCGCGTTTTTCGAGTGAGGGTGGGTTCGGTTTTTTCTAACCATTTTATTCAAGAGAACGGAGTGCCGCAGGGCTCGGTACTCAGCGTGACTCTATTTGCTATTGCGATAAATTCCATATCACTATGTGTGCCTCAAGGTGTCTCTTCATGTTTATTCGTGGACGACTTTGCCATCTTCTGTACTTCTCAGCGTACACCGTTTTTGGAACGCCGTCTCCAGCGGTGTTTGGACAATCTCTATGCATGGAGCTCGAAACACGGTTTTCGTTTCTCCGCTGAGAAGACAGTCTGCGTTAACTTCTGGCGCCGTAAGTGGCATATGCCGCCGTCTCTTCGACTCGGGCCAGATTTACTTCCTTTCGCAGACGAGGCGAGATTCCTTGGTTTGATCTTCGATCGGAAACTTTGTTGGACACCACAAATAGCACAGCTTAGAGCACGATGTGACCGTTCTCTAAATCTTTTACGGATACTAAGTGGCAAGTCTTGGGGTGCGGATCGGACGACATTGCTCCGTCTTTATCGTGCTGTGATTCGTTCGAAGTTGGACTATGGCAGCATTGTGTATTCTTCAGCTCGACCTTCAGTGCTCAGAAGGTTAGACACAGTCCATAACCAGGGCATCCGTGTGGCCGTTGGAGCTTTTCCAACGAGCCCAGTTGTTAGCCTCTACGCCGAATCGGGAGAACCTCCTCTGCGTTGTCGGCGTGATGTCCTGCTTGCTAATTATGGCTGTGGGCTGAAGTGTATGCCTGGGCATCCAACTTATCACGCGTTTTTCTCCCCTGAGCTGCACGAGCGATACTGCCTCCGCTCTCTGAGCCCCAGGCCAGCAGGTTTTCGTTTCCGTGAGCTTCTACGCCAGCACCATGTTGACATTCCTCGGCTGTTATCCAAGGGAGAGAATATACACCCCCCTTGGTTACGCGCTACCTCCCATGTCGATCTCGGGATGACGCTCTACGGGAAATCTGTTACGCCTCTTGATAGTATTCGTCGTTGCTTTTTAGAATTTTTATCCAAATACAGTGGCCGTATTTGTATTTACACCGATGGTAGTAAGAGCCCCGACGGTGTTGGATGTGCCTTTGTAACTGGCACCGCAACTTCTACTTACGGTTTGCCTAGTTGCACATCTATATATTCTGCCGAGCTATATGCTATTTATCAAGCCCTTCTGTATATTCGACGTCGAAAATTAGGTGACTGCCTTATTCTTAGTGATTCCCTTAGTGCCCTTCAGAGCATTCGTGAGCTGTACAATTACCATCCTTTGGTGCAGCGCATCCAGGACGTTCTCCACATTTTGCACGCTTGTGGTTTTAATGTGGAGTGCGCATGGATTCCTGGACACGTTGGCTTGCCAGGGAATGACACGGCGGATTTGGCAGCGAAATCGGCAGTCACAGCGCCCAGTGTTACGATTACCCATTCAACAGCAGAAGATTTTAGAGTGGCTGTACGGAGAGCCGTTTTTTCGACTTGGCATGCGGAGTGGTCGGCTCTCCGTGGTAATAAGCTGCGAGAGGTGAAGGACCTCCCTGTCAACTGGGTAACCTCCTCTCGTTTATTCCGCCGGGAGGAGGTAGTACTAGCTCGGCTAAGAATTGGCCACTGTATTTTTACTCACAGTTACCTTTTTAAACGTGAACCTGCTCCTGTCTGTGCGCTCTGTGGGGAGGCACAGACAGTTCGTCATGTGTTGCTGGAGTGTGGTCACCTGGCACACATTCGGTCATCTATGGGCATGCCGGCCTCTCTTGCTGAGGTCCTGGCAGATGACCCAAGAGCAGTGGACAGGGTTTTTAAATTTTTAGCAAAACTTTCTTTTACCTTGACGTTTTAGTGTGATAACGGTTTTTTAAACTCTTTTGGTTTTAATGTGTTGATTTTAGATGGAGTTTTATATCCAGCTCTGGTTAGAGGGCTGGACGTTTCTGTTACTTCCGTTTCAACTGTGTTAGCTCTTTTATTTGTGTTTACTTTTTTGTTTGGTATTTTCTTACTGGCTATTGCCAAGTTTTAATCATAAGGGCGCTTATGACCTCGGCAGTTGAGCGCCCTTAAACACCATCATCATCATCATCCCGGCAATGTCCGCGTTTTCTGGAGGAAAAACCATCTAGGAGTTGCGGGTTAAGGAGTGCCTACCTTTTCCTAAAGCCCGGCGTCTCTTCCAACAACTGCAGCCTACGACCATCTCAGGCTACGCATCTGCGCTCCGCAGCACTCCTGTTTCCTCAGTGGCTCTACAAACCGTGCCCGTAGCCGACGCGTGTACGCAAACAGAGCCGACGACGAACATAACAATCTTGCAGTCTTCAACATCCAAAGCACCTACTGCCTCAAGTTCTTCTCCAGAACCTGCTCCTACGCCGCTAGTTAGACCGACGCCATCTGTCGCTGCTCCTCATGGGCGCAGTCGTAAAAAACTCAAGGCCACTGATAAACCTTCCAAGTCCCGTTCTCGTTCTACGAGCCATAGGGGATCTTCCGCATCCCGAACATCAGCGGACAGCGGCGTCGAAAGTGGCTATACTGTTGTGGGTCCAAAGAGTGTGAAGAACAAGAAACGCCCACCTTAACTTCAACTATTTCGTTTCCACCATTCGTTTGCATCCCAGCTGCAAACTCATATTGTGATTAATCGGTAACCTTTCACGCCTCTAACTACTCCATGACTCTCCTGACGTGGAATATCCGCGGTGTCCGTACCCATAGGGCCGAATTGCAGCTATTACTACGGTCCTATAACCCTCTGGTTCTGTGTTTGCGGGAGACAAAGCTTCGCCCCCACGATGCATTTGCCCTTCACCAATACCTTCCCATACGGTTTTATGTTACACCGGAGGAGGGCTCTCCTGGTCATGGGGGTGTTATGATCCTCACGCGCAATGACATCTGCGGTCAGACAGTCTCGCTTACTACTACCTTGCAAGCTGTTGCTATCCGACTTACCCTTCCTGGTTTCTGCTTTACTGTATGTAATGTCTACGTTTCGCCTTCATCTATCCTCTGCGCCGCTGACATGTTCCATCTCTTTCCACAGCTCCCAGCACCTTTTCTTCTGCTGTGTGATTTTAATGCCCACCATCCCCTATGGGGTTCCCCTAGGGCCTGCGCGCGGGGAACTGTTCTTGCTGACCTTTTCGTTGAATATAGTCTTTCTGTTCTAAACACCGGTGAACCTACTTTCATTTCCGATTCTTCTGCCACGGTATCCCACCTGGACCTTTCCGTTTGCTCTGCACAGCTTGCTCACCGCTTCAGTGGAACGTAGTATCAGACACTGATTCCAGTGATCATTGCCCTTGTGTCATTACTCTTATATCATACCACATTTCCTCCTCGCGTGCGAGTTCTTGGCAGCCTTCTAATTCGAATTGGGCTCTCTTTTCCGCTCTAGCTGTTTTTAGCGACCGCCAGTTTGACTCCGTTGACCATATGGTCGAGCATTTCAACTCTGTCGTGAACTTCGCGGCCGAGCAGTCAATACCGCGGTTTATCTGCATACCCTGGACGATTACCGGTCCCTTGGTAAACTGGCGAGTGCCGCGATGCCATTCGTGCTCTTAGGAGGGCTCTTAGGGTATTTCGCCATCACCCTGCGCTGGAGCATTTGATCAATTTTAAACAAACACCACCCGAGCACGGCGCTTTATTGAAGACAGTAAACGGGCTTCCTGGGTTTCGTTTGTTGAAACATTCAGTCGCACAACACCTTCCTCTGTTGTGTAGGAGAAGTTCCGCAGTGTTGCCGGTAAGCAGACTGGTACTTCCATGCTGGGGCTTCTCGTGGGAACTGACACCGTCGTTGGTCCGGTTGCTATTGCAGACGCCCTTGGTAGCATGTGCGCAACTGCGTCCAGCTCCGCCAGTTATCACCCAGCGTTTCGTGCCTTCAAGGCGGACGTGGAGTCTCAGAGTCTCTCAATCCGGTCCTTGGATTCCGAGTGCTATAACTCGGATTTTAGCATGTGGGAGCTGGATGCCTGTTTAGCATCCTCTCGACACCCCGCTCCAGGACCCGATGGTCTCCATATCGCCATGCTACGGAACCCTGTATCTTCTGACGGACTTTTTAATTTTCTCCGCCGCTGCGGGTTGTACAGTAACGTTTAATTCTGTGTCTGGTTCTTACCTTTTACCGACTTGTGTTTTTAATCCCTCTGGCTTTGGTAGCCTTTTTACGCTATCCGTGTGTGGTACTCTTGTTTTAGTGATTTTTATGCCTTTTAAAATTTAGCTCTTTTATTTACCCTAGGGCGCTAATGACCTTTGCAGTTGTGCGCCCTAAAACTATATTACTGCTACTGCTCTATGCGCCTTTCGAGCAACACACAAGCTTCCAGTCTCGGTTAGTGAGGTACTCGGGGATTACAACCACGCGATAGATAGGGGTTTTTAGGTTTTTACGCCGTGTCGTTTTTAAAATCGTTTTAGTGTTTTGCAGATTTTATCGTTAGTGATTTTATCTTACTTTTAGCATTGGGGGTTTGCTTTTACAGGGCTTTGCTTTTTAATTGTAATGTTTGACATAGTTTTTAGATCTTTTTAAGACCATTGGTCTTATCTTTTTTGTGTAATTTTAGCTCTTTTGCACGTTTAGATGGCTTTTCCTTTTAGTTTTCATTTGCGACCCAGTTTTATGTCTCTCTATGGTCATTGCCATATCTTTTATACATTCTCAGATTTTAAGTGTGGCGTTGACGATATTTTATTTCCAACTTCGTTTTTCCCGTTTTTACTTTCGCCCATTTGTTTAATTAGGACGCTAATAATCTCGTAGTTGAGCGCCCTTAAGCCGCATTCATCATCATCCCCCAGGGGTCACTTTATTGGAGTACGGGTTTGGCGTACCCGGGACGTCCGAGCCTGTCCCCCTCATTCCCATTTGTCACAGCCACGTTGTGTTCAACTTCTGGCTCCCCCGTTACATTCTCTAGTACAATAGGCTCTTCTTGTTCTTCTAGGTTTATATAATTCTTAGGTTGAAGATCTTTAGGTTTATGAACTGCTATCTCACCAACAGGGATCTTTCCTGTTTCCGTGGTTCCTATTTCACGGTTTCGGCGCAGCTTTCAACGTGTGTGCTCTCTGCAGGTATCAAATGTGAAGGTGGTGTAGACCCTCCTCTCTACCCCTTTCGTGCGACACTGGTAGCGGAGCAGTTCCGAAGTCATGTGCATTCACGTAGCTCCCAAAGAGCCGTGTCCTCGCGAGCAGCTCGGTGGCCGTGAGTGGCTGGGTTGATCGGGGGGACCCGATGTGTAATCGCTGTCTGGGGCCTATGTAATTCACCACCAGTCCTTTGAATCCACGCTGACTCCGTTGAAGCAGCGTGGTCTTAAAGGGGGAGCCATTGGCTGTTATTTCAGTGGTAGGGGCATAAAGGCAGGCTTGCCTTCGGTGAAAGTGTTGCTTACTTGCCAGTAGCGATAGTTGGAGGGTAACTCCTTGAGATCAGGCTTGTAGCGGGTGCTCTAGGCCGGCACAGACCGGAAGATTTAGATGTATTTTTCTTATAGGCTATAATAAGAAATAATTGCAACCTACACACATTTTAGGAAAGAGTCCGCTTCCCAGTTCTTAGCATACATTTGTACATATTTCTTTTTATCTTTAGTGGCCATTGAAACTTGTCACTAAGGTTCTTTACATTAAAAACATGTAATTTTTTCCTTACATTAGGCCACACCTTAGGACGGAAATGAAGCACGTTTTGTGTTCAGTTGACATCTTGTGGTTCTACACACTACCATATAGCAATAGCCAACATATGTAAAGTAATTGTTTTTCCAGGTTTTTGAAGTAAAGAACAAAGGACAATAGAAGGGGGAAGATCTCTAGTTGAAGGAATATTTAATAAAATCACATTTTTATCCTTCAGAAGTTATATTATATTGATAAATTGATATTATTGGAGTAACGTCGTAACTTAATTTTGTTCTAATTTCTTGGTCTAAAACTGGATATATGTATCAGGTAGTCATTTATAGCAAATATTTACGTAAACAGACACAACGTGTTTGGAAAAGGCTTGAAATCATTTTTAAGTGCACAGCAAGAGAGAGAGAGAGAGAGAGAGAGAGAAATATCGGAGAATATCCCAAGGATTATAATGACTCATTGTGGACTACATGTATTACATTCCAGTCCGAGGAACATGCCCTCTATTCTCACGGTCTGGAATCATAAGGACACAATTTGACAGTAATTATTTCTCGCGATAGCTGCTAAGTGGGCGAATTAGCAAGACACTATAATTCAAGTAGGTTGTCAATTTTGTATGCGAATTTCCCTTTTCCTGTTCTTGCTTCTGCTATTCCAGAAACCAAACACCACACACGTATTGACCATTATACTGTTGAAAGCTTGCTTATTTTAAATTTACTGCTTAATTGAACATTTAACGGACCACAAAACACTTATAAGTACTCTAACCCATGTATACAAACATTTGATTTTCCGTATTTTGTTCTTCTGTTATCAAGAAACTAAAACCAAACACCACACATGCATTCATCATTATAATAGTTGAAAACCTACAGTACAAATGTACTGCTCAAATAGTATTTAACAACACAAAATCTTATTTTGTTTGCACATTTAACCTAGAAAAGTATCATGTCAAAGTTTTATAGTCATTAAGGCGGCTTGACAAAAACGTGCTTCACCACCACAGTGCAAAGGGAATGGGACATTTCCAATCTATTTTCGGTATATCAATGGTTGAAGTTTGCTCACGGCAAGGCGATAGATGATTCAAATGAGAGTGCAAGTTTGTCTGAATTCAGCGACGGAATAAATACCGCATCACTCTGAATAAACACATACTAGATACTAAATGCAAGAAACAAATATTTGGCAGCAAATTTAAAACGGTACGTTGATTTGATACCTAGATTTAATTTAGTTTAATAACACCTATGCTACACCCTTACCGTATATTTTACAAAATAGCATTTTAGTACAACGCTTTACACTATAAGAATATGAAAGGTTAGCGGCAGTGCTTTCGGAAAAGCTATACGATGGTTGCAGCACACAGACACACGTGTAATTTGAAAATGGTGAAAACATTTAAGTTGTTCAGATGTGAAAGTCGTCAGTTTGCCGAAGTTTTGACTTCTTGGGATCATTGGGGTTTTAGATTCACAGATACCTTTTTTACGCACTGTCGTCGTTCCACAATAGCGGCCTTTGGCCGCAACTACTACACCTGTATTTATAAAAATAATCCTGGGCTACGCTTTACGGCTTAGGGCCCTCCACTTTGGCGTACACTTTGCTGCTTAGAGCCCCAAACGTTTATAACAGACCAGTGACTATAAAACTGTTCTAATGACGGAATAACAAAAGTACCCTTGTATTGAACTAATGCCAAGTGTGTAACTGTGATATATTAATAATATGCAATCAAAATAGATAGTAATCATTAAATGTATTTGTAAAGTGGAAATGAATCAATCAGCAACTTAGAAGTATGCATCCTCTGATAATAACACACATTTACGCAGATCAGCAACGCAACTCCAATCAAATTACAACTTTCTATTGATAAGTCAAAAATATTTTGAGTGTTTTAAAGATTGATCTGCTCAAAATGGTATTATTCTGGACCATTCGCCTTTAATGGGTGTTATATCAGCGCAGGAATAGAGTTCAATTTTTTATGCATGTGAGTCTACAAATAAGTAATATGCAATTTTATTTTGCAGCATAAGGGCACATATTCCCCTTAAAAATGACCAATTGAACCCAATGATGACATTAGTGTATGTGGAGTTTCTGCCTATCTGTAGGCCTCTGTTAATTAGTAAAGTAACAAAGAATCTGAGTTTTTGGTAAAATACCATGCTTGCAATCTTTATTACTACATAGTTTACTTTAGTAACACCACTGAAGGTGGCACTAACTAGCAAAATACATATTTTCCTCTGATAACAGAAAAAATTATATCTCTGGGTAGATGCATCCAGTTTGTTTGAAGTTTGGTTGCTTATTATGATCATAAGTAACTACTGCATAACTTTCTACCACAAATAGTTCAAAATGTTTCATCCATTAATAAAAAAAAATAAAGGTAATCTACTGTGGAATTGAAGCCCATAACATCAAATGTATATGAACTATGTAGTGTACATGCTATAATGTTTGAAACTTGTGATTTAATTATTTTTAATTAGTTTTTTTAAAATTCTTAAATTCAACCTCTAAAGTTTTGAACTTTTTTTTACATGCAGTATTTAGCATGATGGATAAAGTAGGTTCAGTTTCAAAATAATATCTAATAAGTGAAAGGTAAATGCAATTTGATCCAGTAGCTTCTGAGAAAATGTAAATTTTGTAAAGGAAAATATCATGAACAGGAAACTGAGTAAAAATAAATGTACCTGGAGCATTTCCTCCGATGTAGTTCTGAAACTTCAATATCCATAAGTTACTGTATTATTTTCTTTCTCTGCATCCTGTTTTGTCACCCTGTTTTATCTTGTTATTTATTTTACTGTGCATACCTCACTGCACTTAATGTCATTATTTTTAATGGCCAAGTTGTTCAAACACTAGTCCCCCAGATCAACTTCCATCTCTTGGAGTAGGTACATTAAAAGCTGTGATTAGTCCTCATTATGTAAAGATATTGCATCTGCTGCTGCAATGATTACACCATCAATGCCAACAAATTTAGTTTTGGGACACCTATTCCAGAAAAGAGCATTTAGCGTCAGTAGTGTTTTGAGTTTTACCATGGAAACTTATAGAGAAAAGGTTTGAATTGGCCAAGTGATGGATTACAGATTCTGTAGCTCTTGCTACTGAAAATGGAATTGCATTTTTTGTCTGAATAATAGTTTATTCATGGATTATTTGTAACGACAAAAATGTTCTGAAGACAATGTATGGGAGGGTTTGTCATTAGAAGTTTTATGAATAAATTACCATGTCAAAATTCAACAGCCTATTACTAAGAATATAACAATGATAAATAATCAATTACTTGTAAGTCGTATAATATTTAAATGATTTACGTCAAAGTTTAGAACATTTATTAAATTGCAAATATTTTAGAACTTTTTTTTTTAATAAAAGTGAGAGTGAACAGAATTAATAAAACTTTGATGCAATTACGACTGACATCTGAAACAGATATTGTTTAAAATAGACAAGAAAGCACGTACGCCTTATTAAAAAAATTCACTTAAACAGTTTTTCGTTATTTTGCAAAGTTTCATCTTCGGATAGAACATAAATTCTTCCTGTTGGAGTTGTGGGGTTTATAACACATAGGACATTGGTAAAATATATCCACAACACATGAGCCCTTCTTGAATAGCTAAATGATGGTGAAGGCCCTTGAGGATAAAGGAACATAACTTTTACTACTTCATTTTTTCCAGTACATACGCAAGCCACCAGTTTGAGCCATAAACAACAGTCATATAACCATTACAATCTGTTCATTTCAGTTGGTCTATTGACCTTGAAACCTTTTGTTGTATCTGAAAAGAACTTGACTGGCAGTTTATTTAGACTTGAGGCTAGTGGTATGAAGACATGATACTGTTGGGTTTCTTTAATTGTTTGTGCTTTACTAAAACAATGTTTCAGAAATATCTCCGATAGCACATATTCCTCCTGAGTACTAAAATCAAAACTTATTCCTGTTATATTTTTCACAGACCACTCATACAATTCACATGGGGTTAAGATTTGGTTTTCTAAAGGTTGTTGCAAGCTATCCTTTGTGGCTAATCTCTTTACTGTACTGTTAACTCCATCACATAGTTCTTTAATTTGGGCAGTAGAAGAAACATGCCATTCAGCTGCAATGCCAAAGTCTTATTTATGATGGTATAGATTGACAAACATGTTTTTATTTTTATAGTGACCAGCTGACCCATCAGATAAATAAATGATTTTTCTAGGAACTTCTCCAAACTTTGCCATCAAAAAATGAATTGGTTTCTTTTGGAAAGAGATTGTCAGTTTTTCGTTTATGTGATTCATGTATGCGTTTTGTTGCTTTGCGATAAAATCATGGCGGATTAAGATTGTTAACTTATTGCAGATTAGATCAATAAACTCTGATGGTTTTTGTAATGTTTCCAAAGTACATCGATCAACTCATATCCACTGCCTAAATGTAATTTTTACTTTCTCTATACACACTATGTACATAGTGTATAGAGAAGGTATTGTAATGCACCCAAAAATTCGATACCGAGATGTCACCGGAAATACATGTTTTGAGACCCCCTGAATAAAAAAAAAGTATTTTTAGAAAAATGTCTGTGTGTTTGTGCGGGCATCAAAGCTCAAAAACGAAAAGACTGTTAAATACCAATCATCCAAGGATGCGACATGAAGATTTTTAAGAAAATCCCCCCACCCCAAACTACCCTTTACATGGAACTTTTTTCGAAAATTTTGATTTTCTAAAAAATGGGCTCTAACGATTTTGTTTAAAATATTTTATATTAAAGATATTTACCTGACAAATAAAATATATATCTCGAATTTTCTGAGAAAAGCCTCTGAAGATGGATGAATTTTGAGAAATTTTGCATAACTGCTAAACCGTAAGTGATCGACAAAAACTTAGCACACAAAGAATGTAGAGCACATTAAAGCACACAATTTATGTTATATACATTTTTTTTGTGGAGTTGATGGTTTTTGAGGTATTCCTTTTATTTTGTTTCAGCTTTGAAAAACTTTGTCAACTCCTGTCCATACAAACAAAGGAACTTCAGTCACATAGCAATCCGCTTTTGACTTATCACTTTAACATATGGTACTTCCTTGTTTCACTTCTACTTACAAGGATACAAGTAATAAGACTATTTCTGCTAATTTGTTCTCGATTAGCACAAAATAAATGGAAGCATAAGCTTTTTAACAATATTTTTTACAGAGATGTAGAGAAAATCATGTGAATAAAACACATCTGAGTTTTTCAATGAACTTTTCATGAAAGGATCTTTCTAAGATTATTGTAATTTCTTCATCTCCTGGACATGATTTACATTCATTCATTAAACAGTGAATTGATGGAGGATTACATAGTATTTTTACCATTAAATGCCTAAGTTTTTAACTCATTGTTTGTAATTGTTCCCAATTTTGCGTTTTCTAACATTAATTTCACATTTTGATGTGATGTAGAAACACGCACTGCTTGGGTTCCAGTTGAACCTGCCAAAATGCAGTGCTTAGGCTGAGCACAGCAAATTTAGAAAAATCTATTTGCATACATGGAAAAGTATCCTTAAATAGAACATAAGCCTCTTTAAGGTTGCATAAAGTTAACCTTGTCAATGTTTTGCTTTAATTCCACTTTTATTAAATATGGTAACACAGTCCTTCATTCCAGGCAAGGCTCTGCTAACCTCGTCATTTTCATAAATTTAGAGTAAATTTTTACCTGGTTTTGGATTGGGAGTCTCCATAATTCTCTTTACTTCAAGTAACCTTCTTGACTGGCGGACCATTTAATCAGGTGCATTAAACTCACGCATGACATTTCTGATGCCCCAAGTTGATGGAATGCAAGTTGAAATCAACTTTTTGTTCCTACTTTGAGAATTGGATAATTGTGTCTTAAGATTTTTAAGAACAGAATCATTAAATCTTTCTGATCATTCTTCTGAATCTAAATCTTGAATAATTGATATAAAGAGTTTTCTTTTCATCGCAGAGTCTATATTTTTTACTTTCCTGGCAGCATAATTTTTTGATTTGATTTTCAGTGGCGTAGCGTGAAATAAAAAAATGGGAACGCTATAGTTTAAACGCCATACTGCTGGAAATAAAAGGTAGAGGTGGGCAGTTGCACATTTTATTGAATATTGCACCTATAAATTAGGTTTGAGATAATGAAAACAACACATAGCAATGTTAATATAATGGTTATATTGTAAAGAATAACACTCACCTAAACTGACTTATGCACAAATCCATCCGTCAGTTCTTCTTGTTGTGAATTGTCAATTACCTTTTCCAAAAGGTGGCATCAGAGGACAGGTCTCCTAACAGCTTTTTTTCTACAGCTAAAATGCATATGTTGCACAAACGGTGATTGGTCATTGAGTTTCTTAAGTATGTTTTAATTCTCGTGAATGTACTCATTGATCTCTCACGACTTGTTATAGTAGGAAAGGTTACAATTAAACGCAATAGCTTAGTTACCTCCTCATACACCGAGTCTAAGCCATTTATAACCGAATACTTCAATACATTTTGTGGTGATAGATTGATCATCTGCATAAATATTGAAGAGCTCATTTTCATGCTGGTCTGAATTAAAATAACCAGAATACTGCTTAATTAGTTTGGAAATTTTCATCTGAGGAAATTCTTTATTATGTTCCATCATTTTTTTTTCATCCAGTAATTCTACAAACTCAAGCTGTGGAAAATCTTCAAATCTGGACTTCATTTGAAGAACTTGGCAGTCATTGATTTAATATGTCAGCACTTTCAATCTAGGTTTTTGAGAGTCATTGAAATTTATATTTCTATTTAACTGGATACTATTTTGCACACACTCTTCAATGAAAGCCTTGCATTCTTAGGATTTGTATATTTGCAATGGCGAATTGTATTTCATTATGGCAAGCATTTATATTGACAGTGACTGCAGAACACGTACTACAATTTTATTCACAAAGAAACACACTTGACATCTCAACAGCACTCTGGATACAGAAACATGCCAGGGTACACAGCTGAATGCTAGTGTATGCACAATCAGTATGTGAGGGGTTTGCGGAAGCAAGAGGGGTAGGTAGATGGATGGTCAGGGGTTTGCAGGAAGATCCTGCTAGCCATATACCATACAGGCAATGAAATGCTGATTTGTCTCAGCTTATGCTGCTGTTTTCGAATGGAATGGATTGACTTGTAAATCTTAATTTTGCTAGTTAGGCATATTACAGCTGCTCAGCAGTATGATCTGCGAAATAATCGCTACTAAGTGATTGCATATTGTAATTGCCCTCCTATGAAGCTGTTAGAAAACAAAATAAATATAAAACAAATAAACATACAAAAATAAGAGGAACGCTCAGCATACTAGCATCCCCTAAAGCGACACCCCTGTTGAGATTTTTTTTATAATCAATAGGCGACTCAACTACCTCTTCTTCATTTTGACATGTAATGGAAAAAGCATTTCCATGATTCATTTCCTACAGCTTTCAAAAATCTTTGCATTCTTTGAAATTTCAGGATACAATTTGCAAATCCAGTGTGTGATATTTCTTAACTTCTTTTTATCCTTGACATTATGATTAGTGTCTTTTAAGAGGATTACAACACTGCACATTCACAAATTTGCATTGGTTTGATATCTTCAGTTTAACTAACGCTTAAAACCTTATTTAATTTTATCACCAATAAAGACTTGAAATAAGTATTTGAACTAAACTAATTAAGATATTCTCAACTATAAGATATAATCTGAATATACAAAATACTTGTATTAACACTAGACACCACTGACTTCAATTGTAGACTGAACAGGACCTAAACCGTAGCTGGAAAGGAGGAAGTGAGCCTGTCCCAGCTTGCCAAAAAACATGCACAGACATGAATAGTAGGCACAAAAATTGGGGATTGTACATAGTAGCTGGAGTGGAGGTAGGGATGAGCCTGTCTGAACCTATATGTAAAGAATACTGCACAGACATGATGAACAACAAGTAGTAATGTAAGCATGTGACATCAGTGTGAATATGCTTACTGTCTATATTATTTATTACTTATGATTTTTAATAAGTGATTTAGGCTAAATTGTTTTTCGTTCATTTTATGCTTTATACATTTTTACTAAAACTATTCTAGCTATAACTTATAGTAGTTGAGTGTTAAAAAGTGTGAGTGTGAGTAATAATATCAATTTTAAATTGTTTAAAATCTATTTACAACCTTAAACTTGGTTGCAGTATAGATTTTGTAAAATCCAGTTAAAACCATATTTCATTGAAATTATTTTTGTAATGAACCCATCATAGTCTCTACCATCAAACTTGGTACATGATTTAACAATAGCATAACCTATTTCCTAAATTTTGTTGAAAATTTTTCAGAATAATTTTTTTTTTAAATTTGGATTTAAATTTTTATTTTTGAATTTGTAAAAATCATTTCTTCACAACCTATAGTGTGTTGTATGTCATATTGAAAGAATTTTAAAGTGCTACAAAATGAAGCCTTTCATGATTCTAGCTCAATTAGTAGAGAATGTATGATTGTTTAAAAATTTGGCCATTATACAATTTTGAGCAAGTTTTGGAAACTTTAGGTAGCTGTATTTTGGAAATCGTTTAAGATAAAACATTGAAAGTATTTTTCTTAGTTTTTAACACCTACTTTGAGAATATCAATTACATCAATCTGAGATGGTGTGGTAAAATTTTTATTTAAAGTGCATTGATTTGACGTGGAATGACCCTAGAGTAAAAAGTTCTTCAAAGACTATCTCCAGAAAATTCAAGGTATACATTTTATTGGTTGCATAAAATAACTTTAATATACAACATTTTAAACAAAATTGCCAGAGCCAAAATTGAAAATCAAAGTTTTCGAAAATTTGTTCAGTATCTTCATTTCTGATCCTTGGAAGCTTATATATCAAGTTTGGTATTTTACCAACTTTTTGTTTTTGATTTATCCAGTTCACAGAAACAGGACTTTTTTCTAAAAATGTTTTTTTTGGATATAGGAAACCCTAAAACGTATATTTCTGGTGAAATCTCAGGATGAAGTTTTTGGGAGGAATGCAATACTTTCTCAATACACTATGTGCATAGTATGTGTAGAGAAAGTAAAAAAGCTGCCAAGAATGATGTATAAAGAGTACTGTTATTGACCAAGCTCCGTGTGTTTGCAGGGTGGGAGGCTGTTGGTTAAGCAGCGAGGAGTTGAAGATGTATGTAATGCTTGGTATGTGTTTCCTGTAATCACCACCATTCAGTGGTGGTGCTCTTGCTTCTGAGCATATTAAAATGCACATCATGATTAAACTGTTATCTTCAAGGTGGGTAATGGGTAAAATTTGTATTTTCCACAATTTCATCGCTATAGACTTCATGTTTACAACTGACTACAGAATATAAAAAATCTGATGTGTTCCATCCACATGACTTTCTCTACATCTCTGCAACAAATTATTGTTTAAAATTTTATGTTTCTATTTACTTCATGCTAATTGAGAAAAAAAATGTCAGAAGTAATCTTATTACTTGCTTCCTTTTAAGTAGAAGCGAAATAAGGGAGTACCCTAGGTTAAAGTGATAGTCAAAGGCTGGTTGCTGGTTCCATTGTTTGCAAGGACAGGAGTTGACAAGTTCCTGTATGAGAAAATATAAGTTTTATGAAAGGTGAAATCAACAACAATGAATGACTAAAAAACAATCAACTCCACGAAAACAATTTGTATAACATAAACTGTGTGTTTTAATGTGCTCTACATTTTCTGTGGAGTAAGCTTTTGTCTATCTCTTACCGTTTAGCAGTTAAGCAAAATTTGGTAAAATTCATCCAAAATAATGTAGTCTTCAGAGGCTATGCCCAGAAAATTCAAGATAAACATTTTATATTTGGCATGTAAATATTTGAAATATAAGAGATTTAATTCAAAATTATTAGTCATTTATGAGAAAATCAAAATTTTCTTAAAAATCTTCATATCGCATCTTGGAAGATACCAAGTTTGGTATTTAACAGTCTTTCCGTTTTTGAGCTATACTGTCAAGACGCACACACGCACGCACACACACACATGGACCTTTTTCCAAAAATGTGCTCCATTCACATAACTTTCTCTACATCTCTGCAACAACTTATTGTTAAAAAGCTTATGCTTCTGTTTACTTCTTGCTAATCGAGAAAAAATTAGCAGAAATGGTTTTATTATTTGCTACCTTGTAAGGAGAAGCGAAATAAGGAAGTACCATAGGTTAAACTGATAGTCAAAAGCTGGTTTCTATGTGACTGAAATTCCTTTGTTTGTATGGACAGGAGTTGACAAGTTTTTCAAAGCTAAAACAAAAAACAAGGAATATCTTAAAAATGATCAACTCCACGAAAAAAATGTATGTAACATAATTTGTTGTTTTTAATGTGCTCTACATTTTCTGTGTAGTAACTTTTTGTGTATCTCTTATGGTTTAGCAGTTATGCAAAAGTCTGCAAAATTCATCCAGAATAAAGTAGTCTTCAGAGGCTATACTCAGAAAATTCAAGATCTACATTTGATTTGTGTGGTATATCTTTAATATACAATATTTTAATCAACATTTTTAGAGCCATTTTTGAGAAAATCCCCCCAGGGGCCTACTACGGTAGGTACGGGTTTGGTGCACCCGGGGGTTCCCGAGCCACTCGCCGTCATCATCATCATCATCATCATCATCATCATCATCATCATCATCATCGCCACCAACTGAGCCACGTTTTGTGTTTGTGTGCATATCTGTTTGCTTTGTTAGAGCGAATTTACTCGCCTCATCTTCTTCCCCTTCTAGGCTTATTCTTTACATGTTAGTATTAAGGCTTTAGATTTATTAACTCCTGCCTCACCAACAGGGATCTTTATTCTATCTCCGTGGTTCCTGTCCCACGGTTCCAGCGCGGCTTCCAACATGTGTGCTCTTCGGAGGTCTCAGGCGTGAAGGTTGAGTGGACCCTTCCTACTGCCCCTGTGTGTAAGCCTTAGGTGCGGAGCCCGTCCATACCGTTATGTACACCCACGTAGCTTCCTTGGGGGCCCGGTCCGTATTAATTTCCCGACGAGCGCTGCTCGTTGGGTTAGAATTACGGACCGGTCGTGTTACCGCTAACGGAAAACCCGGTGTAATCAACCACAAGTCCCCTGAATCCATGTCTGCTTTATTACGCAGCATGGCCTAAAGTGGGGAGCCACAGGTGGTTATACCTGTGGTAGGGGCTTAAAGCCAGGCTGTACATGGTGAAGGGCTTACCCGTATGGACCAGCAGTGGTGGCTGGAGGGTAACTCCTTCTGAGGTATTCCTTGAGATCGGTATGGTAGGGGTCTACCAGGCGGCACAGACCGGAAAGTATTTTGGTGTCTTTTGGCAGGCTGACGCCGACGGTTCCGGAAGGGGGTCTTTCCATAATGCTATCTCCGCGCAAAACCTCTTCTTTTGACCGCTTTATAGTTGTGACCTTGGCATGTGAAAAGAAAACTATGCGAGATATCAGTCCGTTTTACATATAACGCGAGATTGACAGGATATGCGGTAAAGTGACCAATGCCACCCGAACGCGAGACGGTACGCTTTTGATTGAAACGAAGACGGAAGACCAGTCCAAGAAACTCCTGAAGGCCAGCTTGTTGGGTTCCTACCCATAAAGGTGGCCCCCCACAAGACTTTGAACACCTGTAGAGGCGTCGTAACTACCTCTTGTTTAGACGGTCTTTCCGAAGCAGATATAGTCACTAATTTATCTGACCAGGGTGTATGCCAAGCGTCTGCTCGGCAAACGAGATGGTGAGCCAGTGGCCCTGCGTACGGTATTTCTGACTTTTAAGGGCACCACAATACCCGAGACCCTATATTGTGGATATGAACGCGTCTCTGTGCGACCATATGTGCCAAACCCAATGCGCTGTTTTCGGTGCCAACGGTTCGGTCACACGCAAACTCGGTGCACCTTCGACGCTACCTGTGAACGTTGCGGACAAGCTGCCCACGGAGAAACTGCTTGTGCTCGAGACCCTTGTTGCGTCCATTGTACAGGGAAGCATCCATCTAGCTCCCGGCAATGACCACGTTTTCTCGAGGAAAAGGCCATCCAGGAGCTGCGAGTTAATGAACGCCTGACTTTTCCGGAAGCCAGGCGTCGCTTCCAAAATCTGCAGCTTGCGACCATCTCAGGCTATGCCTCAGCGCTCCGCCGCACTCCTGTTTCCTCAGTGGCACTACAAACCGTGCCTGTAGCCGACCACAACAACCTCGCAGTCTTCAACATTCACACCACCCACTGCCACAAGTTCTATTTCTCCCGAACCTGCACGTAAGCCTCGAGTGAGACCGACACCATCTGTCGCTGCTCCTCATGAAACTCAAGGCCACTGATAAACCTTCCAAATCCCGTTCTCGTTCTACGAGCCGTAGGGGATCTTCCGCATCCTGAACATCAGCGGATAGCGCCGACGAAGGTGGCTATACTCTTGTGGGTCCAAAGAGTGCAAAGCACAAGAAACGCCTACCTTAACTCCATCTACTTCGTTTCCACCCTTCGTTTGCATCCCAGCTGCAAACTCATATTACGATTATTCGGTAAGCTTTCACACCTCTAACTGTGCCCCATGGCTCTCCTGACGTGGAATATCCGTTGTGTCCGTACCCATAGGGCCGAATTGCAGCTGTTACTACGGTCCTATAACCCTCTGATTCTGTGTTTGCAGGAGACAAAGCTTCGCCCCCATGATTCATTTGCCCTGCACCAATACCTTCCCATGCGGTTTGACGTTACACCGGAGGAGGGCTCTCCTGCTCATGGGGGTGTTATGATCCTCACGCGCAATGACATCTGCGGTCAGCCAGTCTCGCTTACTACTACCTTGCAAGCTGTTGCTACCCGACTTACCTTTCCTGGTTTCTGCTTTACCGTATGTAATGTCTACGTTCCGCCTTCATCTATCCTCTGCGCCGTTGACATGCTCCATCTCTTGTCACAGCTTCCAGCACCTTTTCTTCTGCTGGGTGATTTTAATGCTCACCATCCCCTATGGGTTTTTTCCTAGGGCCTGCGTGGGCACCGACACCGTAGTTGAACCGGTTGCTGTGTCAGACGTCCTAGGCAGCACATTCGCAAATGTGTCCAGTTCCGCCAATTATCACCCGGCGTTCCGTGCCATGGAGTCTCAGAGTCTCTCTTTCCGGTCCTCTGACACTGAGTGCTATAACACATCTTTTAGCATGCGAGAGCTGGATGCCTCACTAGCATCTTCTCAGCATTCCGCTCCAGGACCCGAAGGTATCCACATTGCCATGCTGCAGCACCTCTCTTCTGATGGTAAACTCTTATCTCCTGAGCCTATATAACCGTGTTTGGCAAGAGGGTGTGTTTCCTGCGGCTTTCCGTGAAGCCACGGTTGTTCCCATTTTAAAACCGGGAAAGGATCGTAGACTTCCTTCCAGTTACCATCCTATCTCCCTCCCCGGGTGCACCAAACCCGTACCTACCGTAGTAGGCCTCTGGGGGGATTTTCTCAAAAATGGCTCTAATGATTTTGATCAAAATGCCATATATCACAGATGTATTGTGTCAAACAAGATGTATATCCTGAATTTTGACCTTTTCACACAGAACCATGTTTCTGTTTCAAACACCAGTGAAGCTACTTTTGTTTCCGACTCTTATCAGCACTCTCACAATGATTTATCTGCTCTACACAGCTTGCACATTGTTTTCAGTGGAATATTGTCTCTGTGACCCCAATGATAATTTGATTTCCTTATCAGCTTGCTTTAATCAACCCACCTAGATAACATAGTCCCCGCGTTGCAGTATTAAAACTTTATTGGTTGGCCAAGAGTAGTCACACTGGTGATATAGAACCATGTTTTAGTGTGCTAGTGAATGTGCTAAGTTTTATGTTATCTCTAATGGAATAATGCAAGTGGCTAGTACTTTATTGCTTACGCTACATATTTAACACATACTTAATGCAAGGCTTGCGTGATAATTTAGCAAAATTCCATATAAAGGGTAGTTAAATTATATTCGATTCCACTCATGGCCCCTCTCTACTGTGCAAGATGGCTGGCAGTGGCCGGGGAAATTACACCGGCAGACTAAAATCCTTACCTTATAATAGATGCTGGAAATGTTGATCTTCTGCTCTCAAACAGGCAACATATCTCGTGTTAATATTTTTGCTCACCCTTCGAAGCTCAGCAGCAGGAATTGTTGTGTTTTCTTTTATAATGTTTCCTCTAAGTTCCTGTAGTGTGTGAGGATTGGAATGTTACACTTTGTCTTTTAAAGATCCCTGTAAATAAAAATCACAACTATATCGGTCAGGAGATCGAGGGTCCACAATTGTACACTAATTATTCTGTTATCAAACACCTCTCTTATTGCATTTAATGATTCAGCAGCCATATGTGCTGTTGCAGAATTTGCTGGAATCAACAATACGATTTCTATTTTTCTGTCAAGCAATTGAAAAGAATTAACCTCTGATATCGCTCTGCATTTATTGTCTCATCAAAGAATATTGGTCCTACTATTCTTCTAGTGCTTATCACACACCTCACTCCAATTTTCTGATCATAATGAGGCATTTCATCCAGTAGCACAGGTTTTTCTGAAGCCCAGTGTTGACTGTTATGAGTGTTCACATGTCCAGTTAGATGAAATCAAGCTTCATCAGTGAAGAACAAAAGTTGTGGGTCAATGAAACCTCTTTTGGAGAGTGAGCAAGAATATTTACACGAGATATGCTGTCTGTTTGATCATCTATTATAAAGTAAGGATTTTAGTCTGTTTCTGCTGGCGTAACTTCCCTGGCGACAGCTGGCCGTCTAAGCCAGTAGAGTGAGGCTGCAAGTGGAACTGAATATTATTTAACTACCCTTTAGAAGTGTGACAGGGTACAAAGGCAATTACCCAACTGGATCAAAAGTGCAAGTGTTTTCGTTCCCTAAGGATGAACATTTGATGGGAAAATGGAAGCAAGCCATACCAAGGGAAAATCTGTCACAAAAACAACTAAGGTAAGTACATAAAGCACTTGTTTATACTCCGAAGATAGTGACAAAATATATGCAGAACCTACCTTAGAATTTCTTTGCTATAATGATTTTGAGAACAGAAATAAAAATTTGCAGCTTGATAATTTCTAGGTTTTGTTTATGTTGCATGCTGTTTTCTATTATAGTAATTTGGTTATATTATTGTTGTGATTAACTGTACACATTCATGGTAAAACTATAGTCATAATTCCTTGTGCACTGCTATAAAATGAGTTGTAATTCATTCCTAGTTTATATATTAAAGTATTTTATCATACCATTTAATATACTGCTTAATTTAATAAATAATAATAGTAAGAACTAACAATAACAACAATAGTTGTATTTACAGACTTAACATGTACACAAATGCTACAAAATGTTATTCTTAATGCACAATACATTGATAATTTTGCACTTGTTCATTATTGTTGATCATATAACGCATGTTGTAAAGTTCACTCTTGAAATGGTAATGGTTTGAAATGTTCTTATTGCATGATAGATTATAAAAAAGTGGTGTTGGGTATGTTATAGTATGCATATCTTAATTGTATGACATGTTCAATGTCAGCATTGTTCAAATTGGAACCAAGCCATGCACTGCTATGTTATTACTTGTGTTGCATTGCATTCCTGTTTGGAATATTAAAGTATTTATCACACCTATTAATATAGTGCTTAACTTAATAAATAATATGTGTTATGTGCCCAGACTTAATAGCAATTAAAAATGAATTGTTTTGTAATGGATCTTTGTCAGCCATGACCTTGTTAATGCAGATGCATACAATATCCATCTTAAAATTATCTCCCTGTGCATAATTTATTTCAGGTATGTGAACAGCATTTTCATGTTCATGAAATTATAAAGATTTCCCTGGATGAAGAAGAAATATGCTTAGAAAACCAGCTCTATTTACAACAGTAGTGCCAATCTATCTTCTCAAATTGTTATTATTTAAGCAAGCCCTTAAGCTATAGAGAAGATCTGAAGTGAAGAGTCAGAAGTTAGAAGATGAAAATCTTTCGGCAACTGTTCAGGAGAGTCTAAAGGAGAGGGAAAGATATGTGGAAGCTCAACCAGTGGCTTTGATGAATGAACTGCAAGAAAATATATCAATTTTGAATTTGTCTGACTTCTGGATTGTCATTGCAAATTGCTAATATCAACACAACTCACACTCCTGTAATAAAATATTCTGTTCTGGTTCATGAATCCTGTAATGTGTCAGTGTATTAAAAAAAATTGCGTGTTATTTATGGACGCTCTTTAACTCCTGTGGTTCTCAGCATCCCATTCTATACTGGGCGTGAAAGACTGCTTAATTTTGCTCAGAGGCCTCTCTATCAGGCTTGAGGTTCTTTTACGTGTAGTAAATCTACGACGCAGGACTAATGGCTTTACTTCCCTTCCGAAGGAAGCCATGCTAAGGATTTTTACACCGGAAAAAATCCATTGTCCTCTGCCAGGTTTGAACCCGCAACCTTAAGTATATGAAGTCAGCATGGTAACCATTACACCACGGAGGGCGATTGTCAGTGTATGCTTACAGTCAGTGAGTGAAGGATGTAGGCAGCAATAAGGTTTTAACAAGGGTTGAAAATGTTGATGAACTAAATGATTTGTTGCACTATATAGAGACAGTTCAGATGGAAGTTACTGTGCCAAATGAAGTTGAACAGATTTTGAATTTTGTGTTAAATTGTGTAGTCAATGGAGTTGGAGGAGTACAAAGATGCTAAGAGCATCAATTTTATCATGGAACAGTTGACATTGCTTTTGTCAAAGTTTGCTACTCTCCAAAATGCATGTCATTTTCATGTGTCACTATGTGCATATAAGTTTAACAAAGATTCATATTTAGTAAACATAATTTGAGAATAACTTTTTCTCTTATGTGAGAGGTAAATTTAAATTTCTTAAACCCCATGAACATTTTGTCAATCTCTTAATTTATCAAATACATATAAAAATATATTTTGATTATAAAGGAGGAAGTGTTGTTGGAATGGTTAATGATCAAAATGTTACAGTAATTTAGCACAGGTTTTTATGGTCAGTTAATTTTCAATACATATTAAGTAATTTAAAGATGTTTTTCATCTACTAGTAGTTAATAAATTATCAATGGAGAATTTGCACATTTGGACTAAAAAGGTCATATTATCACTAGAAGATATACCTATGATTTAAAGTATTATCTGTAATTTCAGATAATAATTCCGTTAACAGAAAGGCAATGTCATTATTTTGAAATACTCTGGCTTCAGTTATGTATGTGATCACACCAGAGATGCTACCATGCCTTTGCTTTTTATCATAGATTTTGTACAGCTTTCCTGGCGACGAATATGCTCTAGACGTTCTCGGGCTTCAAGCCAGGTGAGGTGATGTGGAGACATTGACTTTTCAGGAGCGTACATCTCTCCCTTCGAGGTCCGCCACTTTGACTACAGCGGAGGTCTCCTCGCGTTTTCTACGCGGTCCGTGCCTGCCACCATGACATGTATATATAAACAACCCTGAATACCGATCCAATCATTCAGCATCCTGAAGAAGGGAGAGATGTACGCTCCCGAAACGTTGATGTCTCCACATCACCTCACCTGGCTTGAAGCCTGAGAAAGTCTAGAGCACGTAATATAATGACGTCTTATACTAGCCTTATTGTATGTCCCTGTAAACTCCTGGAACAAATAAGGCATCTGACATTTTCATCAGAAACAGTACAGAAAAAGTGTTGCTCCCATTCATCTTTAAATGCTCATACATGTTTCCATATATTCTTATTATGATTTGAAGCACAATTTCACTATGATGTCCACAACTGCACGTCTCAGGGAAGGACTGAGTGAAGTGCTTGTCATAACCCACACCTCCCTCTCCCCATTCAAGGGCTGAATTCACGGATATATGTCCGGAGACATCTGCTGCAGGATATGATGCTAACACTTGACTCTTTAGCAAAATGTTTATATTATTACTCATCTTAAGTTAAAGAGAGTTAATATTTTAACAAGTACTCAGAACATACAACATAATTATAGTTAAAAATTTAAACTACAGTATGTTGCAGAAGTGAAACATATTATACCTCTTGCATGTATTTCCCTGTTGTTTGTGATGCTGATTTTTTTCTTTTATGCTTCTAATATGTTTTAGATACCTTAGCATGTAAGCATATTTAGCTTCTGTTAAAATGAGTAGCTTTCAAACTGCTCTCCTGTAGTGAAACTTAGTAACATTAGAGAAAAGAACATTTAGTTTTGGCACCAATTGCCCTAACCAATTCGGTCTTATCACTAGTTCTAGGTGTAATGGAGCCTGTGAGATGCATTTGATTACAAGTTGCATTTAGCTTTATTTGGTAATCCACTGCAGTCAAAATTGAGCACATAATAGTTTCTAAAATGCTATTTTGTCACTAGACCTCAGCATAAGAGACATGCAATATGACAGTTGTATGTGGTTAAACAGGCAAATAGTTAAAACTCATTTTTATACTGTCCATCAACTCCTCTTTCAATAAAAATGCAGAATCAACCATGGGAGAAAAACTATTCAAGAGTACAATAGCAGCAATCTCAAAACTTCAAAAATACTGTGAAGCTAATTTGAATCTTTAAAACAAGATGCCAGAAGAAATGCAGCTGTACTGCGGCAATGCAGGCCACAGACAGGTAGAGGTCATTCTCCAGAACATAACTTTAGACAGAGTTAGAGAAATTATTCGGTTGTCAGCTGAGGGCCTCCCAAGTAAAAATGTATAAGTTTTCCTGCAATAATTATGTTGGAAATTATTTTATGTAACACAGCATATTGTAAAATATGTCTCGTGTATTTTTTTGTTTTCTAAAGCTGAACCAGAGAGTCACAGGCAGAAAAAAATGCAGATGTGCTGAGCACCCATAATTAAAATGCCAGATATAATGAAAATAAAGTTGAAAGTGTTACTTACAGCTATTGTCCATGTTTCATTTTCTTTCAGTACTGTGCTGCTGATGAGGCAATTCCAGAGCTATTGAGCTTTGAAATGGATGTCCCTGTGATATCATCAAGTAGGCCAGTGTATGTTTTTTGTTTTATATGTGCTTCTGCATTTAATAAACATACATTTACTGTTCTATAATTTTAATTTGCAGAAAGTTTGAGTAGCAGTTTTCAAAGTGTCAATGCTCCTGATAAGCTAGGGCCTTTACAGTTGATTTTGACACCGCTACTGCAATTTCTAAGAAATCTGTGTTTTAATTTAAATTTTAAGTTTTTAAAGAAATATAATAATTGAATGTTGTAGAGCTTTAAACTTATAGATGATGACTGGACCACCTATACAACAAAAATCTTGAAAAGCCTAAGAGCAGGGTTTTAAGGAAAGCAGTGTCCCAGGGTAGGAGTTCTACAATGTAAGTTCATCATGTCTATAGAAAATTTACTAAAAGTTTAGGTTTAGGGGGAAAAAATGCAAAAAACGTTATCAATTAATGAATACAGGATAAGGAACAAAATGTATATCATTCATATCATCTTTAATAAGCATGTCTAATAAAAAAATACAAAATCATACGAGGGATGTAAAGAAAGTAGTGGCAACATGGTCCCCACATTCACAGGAGAGCGGGTATGAGCCAATAGGATATGGGAGCGATCAGGTGACTAGTGTCGATGTGTAGTGGGCTTTGGTCGGGCTGCCAGTTGAGAATGTATTGTTGCTGTGTAGCGTTGAAGTGAACAGTGCCAAATGCACCGCTCTAAAGCATGTTTACCAAAAGTGATCAGCGTTCGTGGAATAAAATCGAGGTTGCCTGTGGAAATGCATCAGCATGTTATCGAGGATTTCGTGAAGCCTATAGCGGGAATGAATTGCGTTACAGGACAGTTGCACGATGGGTTCAAGGCATTTCGTGCAAATCGGACTGAGGCTGCAGATTTGCACGCACAGGTCGGCCGTCCATTCCACAAGATCAGATTGACATCGTGAGTGGTCTCGTTGCCATGGACCATCGATGGACTGTCCAGGAGCTATCCGTAGAGGTTGGTCTCAGTCATCAAACTGTGTGGCATATCCTGACAAAATGTCTTCACCTGAGGAAAATCGACTCACTGAGGAACAGAGATGGCACCGGTATGCACTGGCTGGCATCCACCTGGGCAGATACCGCAACAAAGGAGACACATTTCTGCAGTATATTGTCGCCATTGATGAGATGTGGGCACGAGCCTATGAGCTGGAATTGAAGCATCAGTCGAATGACTGGCGTCATCCAGGTTCACTATGTTCTGATTGTTTCAATACATACTATAAAAGGTATTAGAGTACCTGGGGTTCCTTGGGGAACTAAATGGGCAAATATATGTTTGGTGTTATTAATTCATCCAAATAATATAAAACTTAGAAAGTTTGACAGGAACCCAGTCAGGTGAAGCTGATGCTGATTGTGGCATACGACTACGAGGGGGTTATTCTTACGCATGCTGTGCTGAGGGACAAACGTACGTTGTTATGTCACAAACAATGTCCAGCTCTTATTGCAATGGTGGCATTGGGAGGTTTTGGAACATCCTCCGTACTCACCAAACATGAGTCCTTGTGACTTCGACCTGTTTCCGAAGTTGAAGGAACCCCTCCAAGACCGCCGATTTCCTGACGTGGCACCTGTAGTCCGTGCAGTAGGGCACTCCTTCGCAGTCATCAACAGAGATTGCCTTGCCAACGGTCCCCAACAGCTGCCCTACATTTGGCAAAAGGTCAGGAACTTTGCAGGGGACTACATTGAAGGAATGTAATGCAATTGTATTTGTGAGTTCAATAAATATTATGTTCTATCAATGTTGCCACTACTTTATTTACAGCCTTCGTAGTTGATAAAGTTGCAAAATAAAATGTGATGTGTAGCATTCACATAACTCCAGTAATTCTTCTGCAAACTGATCTTAACAAATCTAATTTTCCTATCTACATCTTGTAAAGCAGGTATGGGCAAACACAGATCACATCTTAGAGGGAGGGCAAGTGACATAATGTAATTACCCCTCCTAAAGAGCAGTACCATAATGTAATTCTTAGTTTTGAAAACTCATATTTATTATTCAGTAAAAAGCAAGATACAAAATGCTTCATTCATCATTATTCAACAATAAAGGTTTAAAACTCAAAATATTGCATATTATTTTACAAATTTGCAAGAAACATGAACAAAATATAAATTGTTTATGTAAAATAAATATCATGTTGCTTCAATTGACATTGGCTTACTGATTGGAGGCAGGGTTACTAGCTTATGGTTCTTTTTTGTATCTTTTGCACAAATTATACCTTATTTCCCCCCCCCTCCAAACCCTCAAAATATTAATGTTCAGAACTGGAGGTCATCTTGAATCCAGAATATATGGTTTCCAAATTCCATTTGGGGAGAAAGTAAGTTTCAAACTTCCCTGGTATATGGCAGGCAGAAATTATACAGATTATTGCCAAGGTTGCGACATATGCGGCAGATTTTGTGCATTCCATTTCACTTCAAAAGTTTATTGTTTACAGGCCTATGAGTATTCTCATTGGAAAACAGATTACTCTCTGAGAGTAAAATAAAATTAGAGGACTAATAAGTATACTGTCTTAATAGAAAATAGCTTACATAATTGTCAATCATTGATGTGCCGAATGGTCTGCTCTCCGTGGCAACAAGCTCAGAGAGGTGAAGGAGCTGCCTGTATACTGGGTAACCTCCTCTCGTTTCGTCCTGCCGGGAGGAGGTGATACTGGCTCTCCTACATATCGGCCACTGTATTTTTACACACAGCTATCTGTTGAGGAAGGACCCTGCCCCTATTGTCCGCTGTGCAGGAAAATTTTATGGTCTGCCATTTATTGGTAGTGTGTTATGTTTTGGCACATGTACAAACCACACTGCACCTTTCCGAGAGCATTAACGAGCTCCTGGAGGATGCTGGTGCCGTAAATAGGATTTTTACCTTTTTATCCCACTTGCCTTTCACTATAAGGATCTAGCTTTTTTTATTTATTGTGACACGATCCTGCTGTGGTAGCTGTGTTCTTTAATTTTAACACATGTACCTTTTAGTAATAGGATTTGATTTTAATGTGTACTTTTTAGTTCCTCTTTAAAAACAAACTAGGTTTCGGTCCCCTATATGGTTTCTGCCATAGGCTATTTTAATTCTATTTTATCTTGAATTTTAACCAACTACTCCATGGAATTTTATCGTTTTGTTTTACCAGAGTTTTTAAACAGAGTGCTGATGACCCCATAGTTGAACGCCCTTCAGCCTCACTTATCATCATTATAATTGTCATTACAGCAAAGCTTCTGTCACCACCCCCACTGTTATCACATTGTACGTACCATCACACATGTTCCATACATTTCCATACTCCATCTCTCTCGTCCAAAATGAGAATTAGGTAAAACGTTTTAGAATATTCTATATTAAGTATTTTGTCTTAATGTTAAATTAGGTAAAATAATGTTCCATGTGTTGTACATACATATGTTGATCAAATAGAAAATCAGATCCATCATAGTTGTTACACCTGTGCTGCTGCCACTGCTGCTGTCATGTTCTACCATTGCATACATACCATTCCTTTCTGTTCTCCCTTCTCCGTCTCTCCCGATCTCAATGTGAATTTCTGCAGAAGTTCAAGTTAGGTAAAAACATTAAATGTCTAAATACAAAATCATATGCATCATCGTCGTTACAGTTATGTTGCCACCGCCATCACATTGTACCATTGCACCTATATCGTACATGTCTGTAGTTCCTTCTCCACCAACCGCTCTCTTAACATGAATATTGGTGCAAATTCAAATTCAGTAAAAAGAAAAATAAGGGACTTAATCAGTTTAAGTGTCCATTAGCTTGTTCAAAATTTCATTTAAAAAGTTGCCTTTTTATGTATGTGTTTTAAACATGTCTTCATTTTATATAGGTAGATGATGTGCTAATTTATTCCAAAATTAACTTCTGAAAAATGGGGGTTATCTTGTATTCGAATAAATACGTAAATGTAACAATTAATTTATTAAAACAGTGAGCATCAGTGTTATTTAAGTGTCCTAGCTATATTAAAAAATAACTTGTGTTTTACATAAACTCATTTTATTCAAATATACAAATTTATTTTAGATAAGAGTCACTTATTTTTAGGTTTTTCAGGTAACTTGTTACTTGGTTACAGCCTTGTTAGCAGTTATGTGTTAGAAATAGATGAATTGGATTTATAACACTCTAAGTGATCACTTAAGTTTTACCAGACCCTTTTCGAAGCCATGTGCACTGCATTGTCGATTTCCAACTTGATCTCTACAAAGTGTTCCATGTTCAGGTTCGTTGGTCCCTGGTGACTGAATGATGAACTTACACAATGTGTTTTATGGTGGCGATTCAAAGTTGATTGTGTGCTATTGGTTTTTCACAATGTGGATTTTCTCTCAGATGTCAAGCTGTGCTGAATATCTGGCAGATTTTATAAGGAATGTGTTTGGTGATATTCCATGGCTTGTAGCCCAGAAGTAGAGTGCAACTGCTAATCTGTCAGGTTGTTTATATTTTACTGCTCTTAAGCATTCTTTTAGATTAGTTTGAAGATATCTTTTTGTTTTTCATATGTAAAATTTATTGCAATCTATGCACACTAATCTGTAGATTCCTGATATTTTGAGTTCTGGGATTTGGACTTTTAAGTTATTGTACAGCATTTTTTGTAGCCTGAGCTCATTTTGTGAGGCAAGTGTGATTTTATGTTTTTTGAAAAGGTTTTGAATCCTGTGATGTAGTTTTGAATCATAAGTGAACTTTTTGAAGCAAGGTTTTTAATCCTGTGATGTAGTTTTGAATCATAAGTGAACTTTTTGAAGCAAGGTTTTTCTATTGAGGGGCTCAGTTTTGTGATGTTTGTGACTAATTTTCGTTGTTTAAATTTGTTGATATTTTTATTTATTAATTCTTGGTTAAAGTCATTGTTTTTTGCTGTAGATACTATGTGTTTGTATTCTCTGTTGTATTTTCTTCTTTTAATGATGTGTAGACCAGTCTATGGTTGAGGCTATTTCATATAGCATGTTTGTGCGCTATAGGATTGTGGTAATAATTATTGATATAGTGTCAGAATGTGTGGGTTTGTGATGGATATCAAATGTCAGTTTGTTACTTTCTCTGATTATTTTCAGATCTAGAAATGGAAGATGCTGTCTTTTTCAATTTCTATCATCATGTACTGTATCATTTTCTGCTGTACGTTAAGCAGTTTGAGGGAGTCCTGAATAAATTGTTTGGGGACTATGGGAAAGATGTCATCCACACATTGATGCCAAGTCTTGAAGATGTGCAGAAATGCTGAAATTATGTGCATTTCCTGTAGCTGATGTGGAAGAATGACAGAAGTAGTGATATTGGGTTACCCATTGTGAGGCCTGCAGTTTTTGGTATGTTCTGTTGTTGAAGGTGAAGTAATTCTGATCTAGGTAACGTTTTGTTAGTCTTCCAGTTCTTCTTTTTCTATTTCATTGTGGATTAGTAGCTTTCTAGGTGTTTTAGCATCTGAGGAATGGGTTTGTTTGGGTATATGGCTGTGATGTCGAAGCATACTAGTGTCTTTAGGTTTTATATCTAGGGTGGAGATTTTGTTGATTATGTCCTGTGAGGTTTTTATGCTTGGAGATTTTGGTAATGATGTGAGCTTCTGAACTAACCATTTTGAGATATTATATACAGAGGAATCTATATTATTAACTGTTGGTTGTATGATGTTGCCTGTTTTGTAGATGTTGAAAGGTTATAAAATTTCGGTACAATTGGGTGGTCTAGTTTCAGTCTGGTTTTTGTGCTGTTTGGGGATTGTTTTGGTTGCTTTTATGGTAAGGTTGTAGCTTTTTATACATTGCTTCAATGGATCAGTTTTTATTTCTGTGAAAATCTTATCTTGTTAACATTCTCAACTCTGGTAATGTAAATGAAATAACTCAGAAATGAACCCAAGTTTGTAAGAAGAATCATAAAATTCAGTAACCACTCTCCCCAGCAAAAATCAGCAGATGAAAAAGTAATGCTTCTTGAACGAAACAAACACTATGCAAAATTACATGACTGAGATACTGAAATTCTTGGCCTACAAGTATGCGAACTTCATTTAAAACTTGCAAATATCCTTGGATACATTGTATGGCAAAATTTGCTTACTAACTTCCTACCTATTTTAAGCCAGAAAATGAGTAAAAAGCACAAAAACTAAATAACCTGTGTTCACAAGAAAACAAAACTTAAACATTTAACCTCAAAAAGAAAACTCACCACATAGAAAACACTCCATCTAACGATGTTGTAAACGTATCCACTCAAACATTCTCCAACAAAGAGACTTTGTTACTTAATTAAGGTCTAAAAACATGTGCAACCTACTCCAACTAGGTAGAAGACATAAGAGGATAACACAGTGAAAATCTACTTAAAGATCATAATCACACCAGAAATAACTTTCCAAATAAAAATATCATCAAGAATCTAAAATCCAAACCTGTAATATATGCCAAAGTAGACAAAAGCAACACAATAGTAATATTAAACAAATCCGACTACATCACCAGAGTTGAGAATATGTTACAAGATAAGATTTTCTCAAAATAAAAACTGATCCATTGAAGCAATGCCTCAAAAGCTTAAACCTTACCTTAAAAGCAATCAAAACATTCCCCAAACAGCACAAAAATCAGACTGAAACTAGACCACCCAATTGTACCAACACTTTATGCCCTTCCAAAAGTCTACAAAATAGGCAACTTCGTGCAACCAATAGTTAATAATATAGATTCCCCTAAAATGATTAGTTCAGAAGTTCACATCATTACCAAAATGTCCCAAGTTAAGTATAAAAAGCTCACAGGACCTAGTCAACAAAATCTTTGCCCTAAATATAAAACCTAAAGACACTAGGATGGATTCAACATCACAGCAATGTACCTGAACATACCCATTCCTCAGATGCTAAAACACCTAGAAAGCTGGCTAACCCACAATGAAATAAAAAAAGAACTGCAAGACTACCTAGATTAAACTTTTCCTAGATCAGAATTACTTCACCTTCAATAACAGAACATACCGATAATAACTTTTCTCGGACTATCAGCCAGGTGAATTCTGGAATGATTTCCAAGCTTTCAACAGCTAATGTCAGTCTCATCTTCAGGGAATGAAGTAGAGGCTCCTGGTGCACCTGTATGTATAGTCAGTCTGGTGGGGGAACAGGCCAGATGCTGCTTTCTGATTGGCCCAGGTCCGGCATGGGAGACATTGAGTGGGAACCAATGGCATCCATTGCAGAGACGGACCTCTCTGATTGGCCTACTGCCAGATGCAAGCCTGTACCAAAACCAGGGCTAGCCTTTGGCAGTTTTGCACATCTTTCTGCGTGTTTGCTGAAAACCAAACTCCAAATGTCATTCACCTGCAAGCTGCTGTCCCTGTTGATATTATTTTCTTCCTATTTTGTAGCTATGACTTCTTTGATGGAGCTATCCCAATAGCTTTAAGATTTGAACATGGTGGGTGTGTCGCCCAGTCTCAGTCTGTGTCCTTCTTGGATTCAGTGCTCTGCAAGACCAGATTTTTCTGGGTACATCAGACGGATGTAGCTCTCATATTCTTTGCATCTTGTTCAATTGTTCTTTATGCCTGCGATGTAGGCTTTATCACATTCACATGGGATGCGGTATACCCTGGGAGTCTTCGAGGCCGAGGGAATCTTTGACCTGTTTTAACATGTTTCATATTTTATTGGGCGGCTTGTGTGTTGTCTTGATGTTGTAATTGTCCATAATTCTACTTAGTCTCCTGGACAAACGACCTGTATAATCATTATTTTTTTGTTTCTTGTGACTCACAGCTGGGATGTATTACACTGTGCACAGTTTGTACTGGCAGAAGCCCTTTTTAGTGCCTTGTTGATGCTGCTCTTGCTGTATCCATTTCTCTCTAGTGCTGTTCTGAGATACTGAAATTCTTTGGTGAGGTTTTCTGTTTTGTTGAGCTGGTTGGTGGCAACTGTTTGCATTTAAATATAACTCAGTATGTGTGGGCTTCTGGTACACACTTTGGCCCAGGGAACCATTGGGCTTCTGGCATAGTAATATGTCCAGGAATGGTAACTTCTCTTCCTGTTCAATTTCCATTGTAAACTTAATGTTGGGATGCTGACTGTTTAGATGATCCAAGAAGTCCTGTAGCATGTCTTCCCTGTGAGGCCAGATGACGAAGGTATCATCCACTTATCTGTAGAAGATAGCCAGTTTTAGAGTTGTCGAATCTAAGGCCTGATGTTTAAACGCTTCCATGTTAAAATTAGCTATAGCCACTCCATCAGTTTGCTTGTAATACTGTCCAGTATAGAAAGTAGGTCGATGTGAGCATGTGCTTGAATAATGCAATGACCTGCTGGGTGAAGTAAAGTTCTAGGAGCTGGAACAGGTCTAGCAGCAGTACCCTGGTGAACAGCGACACCACATCAAAAAACTACGAGGGCATCATTCAGTTATACCTTTAATGTCTGAATCATCTTCACGAATTCTGACGAGTTGACCACATGAGGAGGGTAGGTTCCTATCAATGGTTGCAGCAACTTGGTGTGGTGTTTTGCAAAGATGTAAGTGGGGCTCCCAATAGCACTGATGATTGACCAAAGTGGCATACCTTCCTTGTACGCCTTAGGAAAGCCATATATTCTTGGAGGAACACCTGCAGGTGTGGTTCGAGCCATGATGGTTTCAGCAGGAAATTGTGTCTTCTTCAGAAGAGCTGAAGTTTCCTTAACCTTTTTGCGGATATGGACGTCATATGACGTCAATTTTAAAATGCAGGAGAACCGACATGGCTTATTTAACCCTAATTATTTTAATTTTTGTCTTTTATAATACATTTAAATAAATTTTAGAATAAATAAAGTTTTACCTTTAAAGGTTCCTTTTTGAATGGTACATCTCAAAACATGGATAGACACATAAAAGCGCATCTCCACATTCACGGCATATCATGTTAGGCTCTTGACGAACTCATTTTTTGTGGCACGCCAAACACCTTAAAAATGGATGCAAATTTGTTGCTGTTGGTGGTATCCTTTTAGGAAAGTGTTTTCCTTCAAGTCTGAGGGCTGCAGGGGTTGTAGATTTCTTACCTCCTATATGAAGAGGCCTGTGAATGTTATAGTGCTCAATTAGGCTACGAGCTATGGATATACAGGTAAGTCATCGTCTTGCGTGGTTGTAGAGTTCTCCAAATAACTAAACAATTGTATGTGGTGATATCCAGCTGGTGCAAAAATACCTTTTTATACCATTTAACTGTTTTTTGTAAAGAAGGATATGATTGCAATACCTAATCTACTAGGTCCACACCACCCATATGTATACTGTATTCCTGGATAAAATCAGGCTTGAAAATTTACATTTTGGTGTGGGCATCTATTTTTCCAGTGTCAATCATCAAAATCTTAGGACTGCAATTGGACAATGCTGTAACCACCATCCTATCTTGCCAAGTAATGTAGGTCAAGGGTGGGAGCTGATGCACCTGCATTTCTGCTCTCCTTAGAGTCTTTGTATTCACATTCTTTGGCAAACCAATACGATTTGAACGTACTGTTCCAATTGCATTTGTGTTCCTTTTGTATAAGGCCATGTATAATTTAGGGGAGCTGTACCAATTATCTAAATATACAGTCATATCCTGGTCAAGTATAGGTTCCATCAGGTGCATTACTATGAGACCCAGACAATTCCAAATCTTTGTCTCGAGTATTATCAGTTCCTTGACCAGTGCAAATGCAGCTATTGTGAAGATATCCTGTTTTACTTTCACAAAGATCAAAACTCTTTATGCCAAATCTGGCCCTTTTTGTTTTGATGTATTGCTTCCAGCCTAAGCGGCCTTTCCAAAGCATCAAGCTTTCATCTACCCTTATCACCAGGCTTTGATATAATATTTTCCAAAACCGACCTATTTTGTGTAGTTTATTATTTACATTTTCTGTGCTGGTGAAATAGAAGTAAACCTGTTATTTGACATGCATTTCCCAAAAGATGGAGTAGCTAGCATGTCATCTGTAGATCAGTACATGTCTAAAGTTGGTTTACGAATAACACCTATGAGCGTAATTAGACCAATTAGCCTGTAAATCTCATTCAGTGTTACTATTGTCCACTTCTGAATTCTACTCTTAGGCCCTAAATTGCCTTTAGAATTCAGGTCTTTCTTCACCTTACTCGCATATGCATTTGTTTCTGTAACAATGAGAGACACTAAGTCAGCAGTAAAAATGTTGTGAAAATGTCAATTGGTTGGCTGTCAGAAGTCAGCTGAGCTTGGGGTTGTACACCAGAGGCTGTGCTTGTGAAGATATGTGTAGTTGTTTTGGATTCATTTTGACTACCCTACAATATTGCTTCTTCATAAACACCTGAAGGAAGAGAGTCACTTTCTTCCTCTCTGCTACCTATATCCTCGACGCCCCTCTCAAAATCTGAAAACTCGCCATCAATATCACAGTCACTGTCATATAGCAAAAGGTCCTCCACATTATCTGAAGTAATTTCTGAAGCCCTCTCGTAAATCCCGTCGGGAGGAGGTGCAGTTAGCTAGCTTGCATATCAGTCACTGTAATTTTACACATAGTTATGTTTTTAAGAGGGATCTTATCTATCTGTCCGCTCTGTGGGGCAGCAGCATGTACTGCTAAAGTGTGCTGTTCTAGCAGTCCTGCATTCAACATTCCAACTTTTGGCCTTCCTTGCAGAGGTCCTTGCCGCTAATGACACAGCAGTTGATAGAGTTTTTACCTTTTTTATCTAATTTGATGTTTCCAATAAGGATGTAGTTTTTTAGGTTTTCCTTTATAACGATTGCTTTTAATGAAGCGGAGGTCAGGTGTTTTAATGATTTTAATTGTTTTCTCCCATATTAATTTTAATCTGTCGACCACATTTTAGTTATTTTGTGTCCTTTTCGCTCTATTTTTAAATATTTTAGATTCATGTATGTCTTTTTGCTGGCAGTTGCTTTATTCTCTGGTTTTTTCATTGACGTTCTACTTTTAATTTTAATTTGTTTTATATTGTTATTTTACCTTTGGTGTTTTCATTTAACCTTGTTTTATGAGGGTGCTAATGACCTGAGTAGTTGAATGCTCTTAAACTCCAACCATCATCATCATTTTAAGACATCTTGTTGGTGGGATCATTAATTTTTATGAAATCCAGTTTCTCTTTGTAATTTCAGTGTATGTTGATGGAGCTTTTCATTGTCAAGTCATATCAAGTTGAAAAGGTATACAACATGTTTACTACGCAACATTGTGAAATCTTGTTCTTCAGATATAAAGTTTATTTTGAACTTTGTTTTGTTGCATGCCAAGCAATAGCTTGTAATCGATGAAATTGTAATTATTTTTAAAATGCAGAGTACAACAGCGTATGTTTTGTAATCATTGCACTCCAAGGAAAAGTGAAGATGTTTTCTAACAGTTTCGTAGTGAAAAATCACCTAAGCTATTTAAATACTGGGAACTTAAAATTTGATAACCTATAATTTAAGTGTAATCAGTCAAAAGCATTTCACACCAGAGAACTTCAATATTTCAATATGACTTCATTGTCAATTCCTGTACATTAATCTCTCTCTCTCTCTCTCTCTCTCTCTCTCTCTCTCTCTCTCTCTCTCTCTCTCTCTCTCTCTCTGTCTCTCTGTCTGTCTCTCTCTCTCTCTCTGTGTCAGGAAAATGTCCTATATGAAAAACAAATCCTAACAATTAAAAAAGTTTTGTGGGCTGGTTAAACACTTATCACCAAAAGAGATAAAAACCGGGTTGGAGGAAGTTCATGAAGCATCTATTCCTGCAGTTGCAACAATTTACAATTGGATAAATGAATTTAAATGTGGCTGTACATCCACAAACAATGAACATTATTCTGTATGTCCAGTAGAAGTGAGTTTTTCCAAAATGATTAACAAAATCAAAGTTATGGTTTTGAGTGATCGATGAATCAAGGTTTGTAAAATAGTAGAGGCCATAGGCATGTCACTTGGCACAGTGTTCTCAACTTTGCACAAAAAATTAAGCCTGACAAAGTTCTCAAGATGTGTGTCACATTTGCTCTCAATGGAGAATAAATCCAATCATGTCATTGATTCGGAAGCTGCTTTGGCACTATTCCATTGCAATCCTGATGTGTTACTGCGTCAATACATAACTGTGGATGAAACCTGGATACACTACACTCCATAGACAAAAGTACAGTTGAAACATGGGTTGTGAACCAGCTCAGAAGGATTTAAAGGTGGTGAAATCTGCAGACAAGGTGATGGCCTCTGATTTTTGGGATGCATGCAGAAATATCTAAATTGATTACTTGCAGATAGGAAGAACAATAAATAAGGAGTATTATACATGGTTATTGCACCGGTTGAACTTAGAAATCAAGAAAAAAAAATGCACTCCTCTCGCGAAAAGCATTTTCTTCCATCAAGAAGAACTGCGCACACTTGCGCAGTTTTAATGGTGAAAATTGTAGAATTAAGGTTTGATTTACTACAATATCCACTGTATTCACCAGATTTCGCCTCCAGTGGCTTTTTTTTTATTTCCAAACTTGAAAAACGATTCATGTGTAATGAAGAGCTCATCTCCCAAACAGATGCCTATGTTTAGGACACTCGGATATCCTATTTTTTGGAAGACTTAAAACAGTTGGAGAAACGCTGAAAAAAGTGTATCAAGCTAAATGAAGATTATTTTGAAAAATAAAAACAAGCTACCAAAAATAATTTGTTTTTCTCTTTTTCTAAAGACTTATTGAATGCCCCTCATATAATTCCATAAATCAATTACACTTTACTCAGTATATGTATAAATGCTGATTCAGATTTTAAATCCAATATTAATGCATTTTTTATAATTGAATCAGTTGATAGAGAAAGGAATTAAGTCACTTTTTGATGTTTTTGAGGAGAGACAAAAAAGTATTTAGCCAAATGACCTATTTTCAGAAATTTCTGTTTGACATTTTATTGTATTCGTTATTGTAATCTGGGTAGTATTGTATAGATATACTCACTCCATTGTTACTAATATTGTAAAAAAGCAAGTTTTGAAAAAAATGACCTAGTTCCTTTCTCCACTCGATGGACGGTTTATCAAAGCTTAATACCTTTATCTTTATTAATTTCAGAATACAGGTTTTATTACAATCTGAGGTTTAGCACCTTGTATGGTACAGTTACAAAGCCATATTTCATAAAAGCGACAAAGTAAAAAAGGTCAAAATTTGTATGAAATTAAGAATTTTGTAGAAACATGAATGTGTAATACACAAATAACCATTACAGTTCGTATCCTAAATAAATTATGTATGAAATCACTGGCCACTGTAATATATCTTCATAAAATTTCAGTTTATCTTCCCCGCATACATAATTCACTAGCTTGTGTATGTCCTCCATTTTCTTCTGCTGAATGGGCACTCTGCATTGTCAGTATGCTAACTCTAGATCCATGCAAAGCTTTGATCGGTTTTTCAGCAAACAAAATGTATGTGTTAGACAACTGTTGATGAATGGGCGTGTCCTTACTATTCTAGGCAAAGCAGTTTCATGAATGAATTCCTTATACTGGGAAATTGCAAATGATTCTTTCTTGTTCTTTGGAAAATCCTTACAATTTTCTTGAAAAAGTGAGGCCACCACTTGTCAAAATCATGTTTTCTGTTTGAAACATAGTCACGGTTATTCCTGATACACTATTAGCTATCAGCTGCACGTATTCTTTAGGAGTATAAACTCTGTCATATTTTGAGATTTTTCTCCTCATTACCCCAAACTTCGATCACAAGGAAGGTACGAATGGCCCCTTTCTGGAAATTGGCGATTGATCTTGTTAATCCAAGGCACATTCGGATTAGCGAGTGATTTTTGTTTTGTCCTGGTGCTCCATCAGAGAAGATAGTTCTGTAATATTTTCTGACAGAGAAGTATGGAGGTAATTGTATGAGAAGGAATATACCTCATTTGCCCCCTTCTTTCCCTCACCTTCATGATACAGTTACATGACACAATGTCTGGATTTGATGTTATAAATACAGAAACTGTTCACCCATAACTGTCTAAGGTAAAATGCTTCTTGCACAGGGATGTTTGGTAAAGTTGAATTCTGCATAAAGTCAAATGCCAAACCAGCAACATGATTATCCTTATTTTGTTCCACTTGCTTTAATGCTTGGGTAAAATCTCTTGCTCCTACGCTTATGCACATCAAGGTTGATTTTTGCTGCCCTTTTGCTGCTGTCAGTGATATGAGGGCTTTTTATTTAGGCTTGTAATTCCTCACATTTGCTGCAAACATTAATTTGTGGGCATAATTAGCATTTTCAGAAAAATACTTTCTATAAAAATAATACTTAACATGAAACTCTGGATATTTCTGCCAAAAAAGATCATGCATTATTTTGATATTCAAGCATGCATCCAAGTATTGTATTTCTTTGCCAGCATAGTGTGTTGACTGAAGGGGAGTAAATGGGTATGATCATATGTTGCTTTCAAAACATTTTCTGTATTTTTGATGGTGCATTCATTTTCACCTCGTTTATCCCTTGGAATTTGTCCTCCAACAAGGAGCTTTGATATTCAAAATACTCGCTTCTGTGATACAGCATGAAGGTTAAGAAAAGCTAATTTGCAAATATTCAGGCGTCTACTTTCCACAACAACAAAATAATCAAAAGAATATTGTCTCTTGTTACCTGCACATCCATTCTGTTGTTTCCTTGGTTGTCTTTGCTTCACGTATTTAGCAACAATGAGTCCTTGTAAATGTATATCTTGAGCATTTTTATCTTCTATGCTGAGAAAATCTGACAGAATCTTTAGGCGTTGTGCATCACCAATACGGCAGAAGCATTCCATTCGACACCTAAAAAGTGTTGAATCACATTAGCAATCTCACAGCACTTACCATAAACTATAAAGCTAAATGCGTTATGAATTTGCTACTGCAATGGTTATCCACTTACCTGCAATCTGCTCCTGTTCTTTTTCCAGGTACAGGATTGCCCTGGTAGTTCAAGTATGGTAAGCCATGAACCCTTGCACGTTTTATTTTCCTCCTTTTGTGCTCATCTTCCTTTCGCTTTCTTTTAGGTGACATGATCGCTTAACTACAACAAGCTAAACTAAACAACTGCACTCACAACAATTATGGCCAATCAAGAATGATGACGCAGATTGTCGAAGCACATTCTTGGTGCAAACAGGAGTGCTTCCGATACTGTTCATATCGAGCTTGCTCAGGAGAAAAGAACTAAGTCACTGACGTAATTCCTTTCTCCTCCTCAAGAAGTCATAGGAAGTGAATTTTCTCCGCTAAGGAGCCATTAGACATAATTCCTTTCAACACAGGACAATGTATTTATGCAAAATTATAGCGGATGTACCAAAAAATGAAAAAAAAAAATGGCTTAGTTCCTTTCTCCAACGACCGATTCAATTAAAGACGAGAATTCTATGTACTACAAAATCCCAAAATATGCTGCATTCATGCACTATGAAACTACAATATATGCATGTAGGTGAAAAAGACATTAAAGTATACAGTTTAATTTTTGTTCCTAATTTATTAATTCACTTTTTTGCACAGTTAACAAATAACATTTCTACATGTTTTTCTGTGAGGTTCCTGCACTTGTCAGTCAAATTATTTTTGTTGGCAGAAAGTGACCTCTCTACTTTGCAAGAAGTTATAGGTGCAAATTTAAACAAACATTTGTGACAGGTCAGGTCAAGTTTTTCATTTATGCTTTCACTACTTAAAACCTTTTTCACAGAACAAAAAAAATTTTGTCTGGGCTTATTTTTATGACACTATTCAGTTTGTTCTTTCACGACTGAGGAATCTAAGGAATTCCTCAACAACTGACATGGCAGACACATGGCTTATAATTTTGTTATTGTGGAGGACAATTTACAGAAGTTTGTCTTAATGTAAATTATATCCAGCTGCACATTCTTGTGTTCAAATGCTGTTTGTGCATCTGTAATACATATGGCATCGTCTGGTGAGAAACTGTTTACTATCTAAAATGAAAGAAGCATTTACATTACAATTAAATAATGAAGTGTTAATTTTATTGCAATTAAATTTGTATCAATTTTGTTCCATACCAATTTAATGACGTAAAAATTGTCAAGAGTAAAACATTGCTGCTTCCAATCAAGTTCCTCTTATTGAGCTATGTTCGATGCATTTGCATTGAATTCTGGTCTCACGATAATATATCAGAAAGAGCCAAAGAGCAGAAAGACTGTTGGTACTGCTAATTTGTTATTAATTTTGTTTTGAGTTAAGTAGAGACACATATAAAGGTTTCAATTTGTCTTTCTTCATACATACTCATAGCTCAATGAACCATGGGCTCATTTGAGCTTCGGTCATCCAATTGATTCATAGTCTCTTTGGATATGAGTTGTGAAGATAAACTTTTAACATATTCTTTCTGCATATATTCAGTCACATCCTTGGTCTTTCATCATACCATGGACAGACAGGAATACAGAAATTTGAAAACATTTCCAATATCAATGAATAATGGACTTTAAAGAAATATATTGCATAATGTCAAATTTTTTAGTTTTTACACTTATCACAAATGAGTTGTATAATCACAATGTACCTTAATTAAAAAAAACTAATGATGCATTACGTTCACTGTATTGTTTACTTTGCTATTTTTCAGTCTGTTCTGTTTAATGTTAATTGAGATAAACATTTGCAGAAATTCTTTATTTTAATAAGGGGCTGAAGTGATAGATTGTTAATATACTGATTTATGTAAGCTGGGTTTGAAATTGATCTTGTTGCATGCCTACAATAGACAGCTAAATGGAAATTTAACACTTGAACAAGTTTGCAGCATTTGAAAATACAAACGAGTAACAATGAATGTCTTGGAAATGGTTAACATTGCAAAACCAAAAGGTGTAATAGATGTAAACTGTGTGTTTTAAACAGGATGTACATTCTGTGTAATAAATTTTTATCTATTTTACCAGTTATGCGAAATTCATTTTGGAGGAATAAAACCTCTAATGCAGAAAATTCAGTACATACATATTATTTGTAATTAACCCTCCTCTACATTCACAATCTTTTTACTTCTATTACACATACATGGTCCGAGAGTCCGCATGAGTTCTTATACAAGTTTGATTACCATTTTATTATTATGGTTATGAAATATAATACATTTGGACCTGAACAATATAAAATGCACTGAATTCGCAACATAATATATTTAAGCATCACTGGTGAAAATAAATAATTTTAGTCATAATTTATTCTTAAGCCACTAAGAACGTTTATTGTAGTCACTGTTATTCTATTCATTCTATTTTAACTGTTTTTATGAATACACATTAAAATATTTATTTGTAGAAAAATAGTTTTAGAAAGGTTTTTTTTTTTTTTTTTTTTTTTTTTTTCCTTCATAAAAATGATTATCACCATCAATTTCAAGCAAATATTTCACGGTAGTTGCTGTTCTCACTGCACAGATATGCTGTGACATGTTCCAGGCACACAAATTTACTGATAACTTGCAAGAAAACCTTGTTGGTCCGTTTTTCTTCCTATCACAGAGGTTGCTGTTTCCTCAAATATTTAATTGTGGAGCTGTAGGAGTAAATTCAGCTTGCGGTAAACCCAATATTTCCCTGATGTATATTCCCAGACTGCTTAAAACTAGCCATAATAATTCCTATCTTTAAAAAAGGTGACAAAACTAACCCGGATAACCACAGACCCATATCATTATTGCCAGTCTTTTCTAAAATAATAGAATACTGTATACACAAGCAACTCTCCAGATATTTTGAAAATAACTCTTTACTAAGCACCTCTCAATTTGGCTTTATACCTATGCTCTCAACAATAAAAGCTATTGAAAACATAGTAGATCTTATCTATAAATGCTTTGAGAAAAAGTCTCAGCCAGCATAACCCTGCTAGATTTGAAAAAAGTGTTCGACACAGTATTACATCTGATTTTGATTAAAAAATTAAAGCAGTATAAATTATCTGAAATTGTTATATATCTAATAAAGTCATACTTAGAAAGGCGACTTCAAGTAGTACAAATAAAATGTCTGATTCAATGCCAGTAACTAAAGGAGTATCTCTAGGTTCAGTATTAGGTCCCTTTTTATTCATTATGTATGTAAATGATTTGCCCATTAATCTTCCATGTAAAACAGTTTTATATGCTGATGATTCTACATTAGTAACAACAAGCACAAATCTAGAAGAACTTTGTAATTTAAATAAACTATGGTGGATTTAGCAACTGAATGGTTTAATACAAACATACTACAGATAAATGCTACTAAAACTGAAAAACTGTTACTTCAATTAGATGCAAAGAATCAGGATAATAAATCTGTCAAACTTCTAGGAATTTGCTTAGACAAAAGACTTAATTGGGAACATCGCATAAATTACATAAGTGGAAAATTAGCTCACGTCTTACTTCTGTTATACAAACTTAATTATACATGCACATTGTGCCTTCTTTCATTCCTGTCTAACATATGGTATACTTCTCTGGGGTAATTCTGCAGGGATGCAAACTATATTCAAGTGGCAAAAAAAGGCAGATGTATTGCTAATCTAGATTATAACCATCCTTGCAGACAATTTTTCAAACAACTTAAAATCATGACCATGCCAGCATTGTACATTTACCATTCATTGATGTTATGAAACAAATCCTACAAAAATATGCACTGTGACAGACAGTACCTGGCTACTTATCACAAAATAATTATACTATAGACTTACCTTACTCAAGATTACCAAAAATTCATGGCAGCCATAAATATCTAGGATTAAGTATGTACAACAAACTTCTGATACATATTACTGCACTACTCAATCATAAATTCAAAACATTTCTGGACAATTGGCTGAAAGACAAAGCTTTTTACTCAGTAGAAGAGTTATTTCAATGTAACAACTTTCACATAGATGAGTAATTCTAAGCTAGCTTTGTAAATGTAATGGCTCAATCGGGGTGAAATTGGCAGTATATATACCATCCGCCGCGGCAAGTGGCACGGACCTGGTAGAAAACAAAGAAACGTTTCACAACAAATGTTTCTTCTTCTACCAGGTCCGTGCCATTTGCTGTAGTGGACGGTATATATACTGCCAATTTTACCTGATTGAGCCATTCATCATCCTGATGATGGGAGAGATGCACGCTCCCGAAACGTTGATGACTTTTCATCTCTACACCTGGCTTGAAGTCCGAGAACGTCTAGAATGTGTTCGTCACCAGGAAAGCTTCACTAAATACATACGTTTCCATGAAGGGTGCAATTCTATTGTACATAACTGATTCCATAATTTTAGATTGAATGGCAATGGGCCTAAATTATCAACCATATTTACACTGTCTTTTTTATATATAGGAACAATTTTTGCCAGTTTCATCTTATCTTGAAATATCCCAGATAACAGGGAAGTATTACATATTTCCTGTATGGGAATTAATATACTATCCTTACATGACACTCAGGTGTCTCATCAAATCCTGCTGAAAAGCTATTCTTCTTTGAATTAGTTATTTTATGTAGTTCATCTGTAGTGATTGGCTTTAAAAAAATAGATTTTTCATTTCTTTTTTTAATTTAGCATATGAATTACAATTATTTGAGTGTGGAATTGTTACTTTATCAGCAATATTGATGAAATGGTCATTGAAAATATTGGCAACTTTGACTGGATTTTCAACAATATCATTTATCTACCTTTAATGAGAATTTTTTACTATCTTGGGATACTTTATGAATGGCAGCTTCTTTTTGTATTATGTTCCACAGTGTCCTATTTTTGTTTGTTAACTTACTAATACATGCATCAATATAAAGTTTTTTGCAGCCTTTATAACTGTATCAAAGATTTGCTTGTATTTTTAACGTACTTAGTGAACTGTTCCATTTTGTTGGTTTTGCTTAGTTCTAAAAGATAGCGTTTCCTTTTACTCGAGACTATAATTCCTTTGGTAATCCATATTTTCTTAACATTCCTCTTGTTATTTTTTTTTGCCCTGTATGGAAAAGCTATGTTAAAATAGTGAGTAAATGTTGTAATGAAATTGTGGTATTTCATATTCACCGTGGATGCTTTGTACACATGAGACCAATCTTCATTGCTTATCAGTGTATTAAAGTATGATATGTTTTGATTGGTAAAAATATGTTTATATTATGTTTGTGGCCTGGGGTCATCATTGCTGTTTGGTGAGTTTGTTGGGCTTAGTATGATAGCGTTATGTTCAGAGTAGCCTGTATGGATATTACTGTGATTAAAGATCATACCTGCTTTATCAAATATCATGACATCAATTAACGTACTTGTGCTTTCTGTTTCTCTGGTGGAACTCTCAGTAACGTTTTCAAGGTTATATGAACTAAATAGATTTTTGATTTGTAATGGTGCACTATTTTGTTTAAAATCTATGTTAAAATCGCCAAGTTATTAATCATATATTCTAATTTGTCTAAAAAAGCTGTAAAATCTCCATTAGGTGACCGATATGTACATGCAATAAGGAGTTTTAAATCACTAATTTCTACTGTGTTGTGTTCAAACACTTTCTCCACATTCAAATCAGCTGTAATGCTAAGCCTTTTAAATTTGATGCCCCTTTTGATTGCAATCATAGTGCTCCCATGAATATGATTCTCCCTACAATATATGCCTACTACTACAAAATTTGAGAGAGTGATTGAATCTATACTCATGCAGTTATACTTGAGCCAGTGCTGAGCAAAGCAGCAGACCTGTATGTTTGCATTATTATTCACAAATATTTCTATTTCTAAACTCTTATTACTAAGACACTGAGTGTTATGGTATAATATATTAAAGTCAGTATCACCTTTTCTTGCTATCGAAGGGATATGTTTATTATCAGAGTTCTCAGATGTAGCAATGTGTTTAGTTTCCTGGATTACTGCATCCACCACATAATTTGTTAGTTTCCTTGCTTTTGACACATTTTACTGATGCTCTCACACAGGAATCTTCCAAATTTGTCTGCTCCTCTTCAGTTGAGATGAACTCTGTCCCTGGCCAGGTTCGTATCCCGCTGAATGACCTTCATTTTCAAATAATTATGAAACAATTCTTTGGCAAGAGTTTTTAGATAGTTTTTCCTGGGAATGGTTGATTTTGAGTTGCTCTTGTAAATTACATATCCATTGATTGCAGCAATATTCAGAAGAGAGGAAAAAATTATGAATGGCCATCTTCTGGTAGTTCTTGTCACAGAGTATGTACATTTCCTCTGATCAACTTTATCCACACCAGATTTGGTATCATAAAAAGTTATGATTGCTGGTTTGGACTTTTCTGATTCACTGTCAATACTGTCATGTTATGTAGAAAGTGTCAGAACAGCCTTGTCATTCTTAGCCTTATATGAAATGTGTAATATTTTTCCTATATGTAAAAATGATGGATTCCAGAGGATGATTTTTTGCTACTGTCATAAATGAAGGAATTTTACATTTATTTTTTCAAATTGTTCGATCCTCAGTTTTTTAATTGCATAGGTATAATCTTAGATATTTTTAATCTGTGTGGAAAAATTCTATTGGTAATTGATGCATTACATAGCTGAACAAGTGGTTTGATTATGTGCTCATTGCACCTTTTAAATATTATACTTGGCTCATCATCAATGCCTGTCGAATATGTAATGTTCTAGCCATTAAATACAATACATTATTTCAGTAAAGTAAGTGTTAAAATACATAGCAACTTGGATCTTTGTATCACTGTGATTAAGTTCTATTTTATCTTCATCTATAAAACAGCTGACAAAAATAAGCTGCACAAAAACTTTGAATTTGAGATCCTTGCTGCAAAAACTTAAGTGATAAAGCAACCTTGCCACAGCTGTGGCACAGTGTTCTGAAATAATGTAAAAGATGTGCTTATGACTTCCCATTATCTATAACACAAGTTGTAACAGCTGTTAAAAAGTGCACTGAAATTTGTATTATATGTTTGTGCTTCACTTTAGCCATAAAACAATTTATAAAAACTATCATAATCTGCACAAAAGTTCTGTTTTTGCAAAAAATATGAAATTAACACAATTTTGCAACACCATTGAACAGTGTACTAAAATTCAGCAATATGTGTGCTCATAAATCACTTTATCTGTAACATGTTGTAACAGCTGTTGGGAAATGCACTGAAATGTTGAATGTATATACTTATAGCTTCCCTTTAGCTATAAAACAGTTTATACTAACTATATAACAATGTAAGTTGCACAGAAGCTTAAAATGTTTAACCTCTGCTGCAGATTTGATACAAGATACCTTAAAAGAAGTATGAAACAGTTTACTTAAACTCTGTAATATATGTAGGTAATTTTAACTTCATTTAAGTGTAAAACAGCTTACAGAGCTACTTAATAGCTTAAGCTGCACAAAAGCTTAGAATGTGCAGCCCTGCTGAAAAGTCGATATACACATAACTTGCAATAGCTGTTGAACTATATACTGGAATTTTGTAATGTGTGCTTATTACTTTAACTATATAACAACATAAGCTGCACAGAAGCCTAGAATTTGCAACCTTTGTAGTAAACTTGATACAGCAAAACCAGAGTTAAATAGACCTCTTATTAAAGGGAAATGTGCCTTAAACGGAAATATTTCATGGCCCCATGAATTTATGGGTGAAAAACGTGCAAAATTTCCTTTATTAAATGGAAACTAACCTGGAAATCAGAAATCAAAGTACGCCTTTTAATGAAAAATTTCCAGTTCCAGAAAATAGTACTTAGAAAATTTTCAGGCAGCCTGTGAAAGTCTGCATTGTGTGCTCTATAGATGTGGTGTTTATATCAAAACATGACCATTTTTCTGCTACCTGATTGTCTATGAAGGGGTGTGCTAATGAATGCTGAGAAATCCTATCATAGTCCTTCACTGCATAGTTTAGTTAGCCACTGATGTTAAGATAAGCACAGCTAATCATCTTTTTATTGTTGTCTGTGCCCTATACAATATGCACTATAAATGGCCTGTTAAACAGCACTTTGAGTTCACCTCTAAACTTACATAGGTGACGATTTAGTCGGCAGTAGTTACCATGACTTGGAAAACAAGGGTGTCCTAGATTAACATGAGAATAAAAGTGGTTTATGCTAGTGAATGTGATAAACTGAGTGTCAAGCAGATCATGAAGGTATTCGTTGTAGACAAAACTCAAGTTTACGTAATCAGAAGAAGAAAGAAGAAATCAGAAATTTTAGGCTAACAGAAAAATGGAGAGAGAGCTTAAGAAAACTCAAAATCCAAGACATCAATAAAACAGCATGGGAGTGGTTTGTTGGTGTCAAGGCAAAAACTTGTTGCATATCAGGATCTGTGTTACAGGAATACGCTAAAAAGTTAGCTGAAAAACTGGGCAACAATGATTTTCAAAGCAATTAATGCATGGCTGGAGTGTTTCTGCAAGACACTAGATACTTTGACTACTGGAAAAAATAAATGATCTAGTTTATAGCTATTTTTCGTTCATTAAAAGTTTTGATGTGTATTATGAATAGCAGAAATAGTTAAATATATAGCTAAGTAAGTTAGGTATATTTTTGATCCCTATGTATGATCATGATTTAATTTTGTTATATCTTAGTTAAATGGAAAACTGTCCATAATGGAAACACTTTGGAGTCCTGTTCAATTCTGCTGAAAACAGGTTTTACTGTATTAACATAACCTTGCAATAGCAGTTTAACAGTGAACTAAGATTTTTATAATTGATGTGCTTATAGCTTCACTTTAGCTATAAATAACTTATAGAAACTATATAACAACATAAACTCATTAATAGAATATGTAATCACACTTTGCCTGCAGCAGAAGGCTTGCTGCATTTCCTAACCATACAGCTATCATACTACAGATAGTGGTATGAACAATTCAAAATTAATACTCATATTAAGTAAGTTACAAGCACATGCACACAGTTTATTAATATAATTTACATATTATACATCTGTCAGTCAAACTCCAAATCATATTTTCTAGCATCTAGTAGGTGCAGAGGGTAGGTATCAATACTTGAAAAGAAGTGAAAAACTCTTAGTCTTCCCACGCTTCAAAATTATTTGGGTGTGGCCAAATGTGATTCCCTCTTCAAGCTACAACAACCATTTGGGCCAAAATATCATCGTAATTAAAATCAAAATCATCCATCATACCAAGTTGGCATAGCCATTTTTACTATTTTCATCTCTATCTACCAATTGCCTGTTATGCGCCACTTGATCTTACATTTGGCGATCGTAGTACAGGCGTTTAGAATAGCTAATTAAGTGGAGAAAAGCTAAACTGATATTATCCTTTGGCTCGCTAACAAAACAAACTCATTCAGCATTAATGCAAACAATGCAGGCTCTTAGTTACAAATGAAATATTTTTTACCAGGGAAAGTTCAAACTGATATGTTAAAAGAAAGATTTGGAAAGTTACAGTTGCTGGCCAATATAATGTAAATATAAGACAGATTTATACGGTTGTAATGAAGCTTTGCTTGCAATCTCTGAATTCCTATCCAGTTCTTTTTGCAGATGACACAAGTATTAAAATTAAATACAATGTCAGTCAGCTCCCAGATTCATCTAATGGAATCTTCAATACACTAAATAATTGGTTTGAAAGTAACAAAATTCACATAAACTTTGAAAAAACTAACTACATTAATTTTTGCACAAAGCATGACAGGCCTAAGGATAGAATATGAAAGTAATCACATTACAGAAGCCTGTAATACAACTTTTCTAGGTGTTATAATCGATTGTAGCATGAATTGGAAACACCATATTGATTATACCTTACCCAAACTGAGCTCTGCATGTTGTGCAATCTGACCTGTAATTCAACTTATTATGCATATTTTCATTCATTGATGACCTATGGAATAATATTTTTGGGAAATTCAGTAAATGCTAAAAAAGTGTTCATTATGCAAAAAAAAAAAAAAAGGTAATAAGAATAATGGCAGGGGAAAGATGATCACCTCACTGCAAACCACTTTTCAAAATGTTTGGAATCTTACCATTAGCCTGTGAATATATTCTAGCCATATTGTCATTTGTAATAAAAAACCTGGAAAAATTTACAGAAAATGCAGATATTTATAACTAAGAGACCAGACATAGGCAGGACTTACATAGACCAATTTGCAGTTATTCCAAAAAGGGGCATACTAGAAAGGAATAGTCTTGTTTAATTCACTTCCCTCTTCTATAAAAGAATTGCAAATGAACAAAAAGAAGTTTAGGTCAGAATTAAAAAGATACCTTATTACTCACACCTTCTATACAGAGGGTGATTTCATTCAATCAAAAAACGCTGGTAATAGTGTAACATTGTAAATATAATAAACATGAATATTCTAAGAATGCAAATAGCTTCCTTCGGGAGGGAAGTAAGGTCGTGGGTCCCATGTCATAGATTTATGGCACGTAAAAGAACCTCAAGCCTGACAGATAGGCCTCTGAGCAAAATTAAGCGGTCTTTCACACCCAATATAGAATGGGACGCTGAACCAATGCAGTTAAAGAGAATCCATAAATAAAACACCATTTACCATTTTCTAATAAGAGTGCAAGTAGGCTTTTGGAAACAGACATGTAATTGAAAATTATGCAAAACTGACACCTCTAGAAATTCATTGTCAGAGTTATTATTTGTAAATAAATGTATTAATAAGTATAAATAAATGTAATTCTTGACATGCTCTACAACCTAGAGTTTGGGCATAGTGTCTGATCTCATTATAGGATCTACAGATTGCAATGTTGTGTGTGTGTGTGTTAACATCAGAGGTTTTTGGTGAAATTAGTATGCATTCTATAAATGATATTATTCCAGATGCACCAAATTATACCAATGATGTGTCTACTTTATGTGACCAAATAGAAGTAAGAGTTACTGAAATTGGAAATGTAAATGAAGATTTACCATTGTAACATACATAGGCTGATGTTATTCACTTTTGAAGCATTTTAAGTGTGAAGTCTGCAAAGATATTTTTGTGTTATATGACATTTTAGAAGATGAAGCAATTTATTCATTGATAGAGAATTCAAGTATAAGAAGGCTTCTTCAAGTTGTCACATAGAAATTGTGTTAAATGTTTGAAGCTGAGTTTCTTAAAGTACCAAATCAAAGGAACTAGTGTCAAATATTCAGTTCTAATCAATGAATTGCTCTGGGATGGAGTGCAGTGATAACAATTCGGAACTTATTTGTAGAAAAATAATATGAATTTTGACAAATGTATTACATAAATTATTGTGAATAGAAAAACCAAAGTACTTTGAAAGATAAAATACCTAGAAAGAAAATATTTTGTAAAATCTAGTCAAACTGCTATGTATAAATTTAATGTCTAAAACTGGTTTAAATAAATGATTATAAATTTACTTTAATGCTATTTGTTTTCATTCTAATCCTACAAAATTACACCTTGTGTTGTTATTACTACTACTAGAATATTTTTATTTCACGCTTTTATGTTAATTACAAATAAGTACTCCATTAGAGCCGGTCAAAACTCACCCCGCTCTCGCTTGTTACTCGTAAGCCACGTCACTCTCGAGAGTGTGGAACGAGAGCCTCGTGTATCGAGAACTAGCGCTCACGAGCGAGGCGACTCGAGAATTCTCGTAACTACAGGCGGAGTAGTTGACGTATGATCCGTGGAATAAATTGGTTGCGTAGTAACTAGGGACCGAAGTTTTAGGTTTTAATCTATTTTTTCCCTTGTAAATTAGAAAGTTTCAAAGTACTTTTATCTTTCAAGCAGTTTGGGTGCTAATCTTTTTCAGCCTAAAAAAGTTAAATGGGGCATTAAGACCTAAAACTCGCTAAACTTAAGTTTTTTCCCCCCTCAGTTCATTTGAATTAACAATTGTTAGAAATTCGTTTAAAATAAGAACTAAAGCTTTCCTGGCGACGTGTTAATTCAAAATCTTCTCGGGCTTCTAGCCAGGTAAAAACTTTAGTTTTGTTTTGAGTGAACATGTGGGGTTATCCAGGGAAAGAATGCCCTTGGTATAGAAATTGCGCGAATGAAGTATGCGCCAGTGACATCTTGCGATATTGAAAGTTTTTTTTGTTTGTTTTTTTTTTGTTTTGTTTTTGTTTTGTTTTTTGTTATCCCTATAGGAATATATTAAAGAACAGAAGAAAATTTGCAAATGCGGATGGTTGTGTATAGCAACAGTGCTATCAAGTGAACTTTATTTTATGTGAGTGCTATATATTAAAACATGTGCTTGATATGTTAATTACAATGTTCTAGCACACGTTTACTGTGCAATTCATTGTTTTAAATTACTGTACATATTAATAGCCTGCTTCCGTGAAGTAAAATAGTTTTCATAGTTTTATCTATATGTTTAAAAGGCTTTTGTCGTCGACTTGCTTAAATATCTAGGAAAAAGACAGGAACATTGTTAAAAGGCCTAGAAAAAGCTAGGAAAAGTGTTTTAAACCTAAAGAGGTTAAAAGAAGATAATAAAAGGCTAAAACTGCATTTATAAAAAGCTAAAACTCCGGGCCCTATTAGTAACACAAGATGACTCATCGTTTAACAGCATATACAGGATGTTTCTAAATTAAGCCGACAAATTTTGGGAGCAGATAGATGCCCTTCTTTTAAGCATGTTTGGTTAAGGAACCTATGGGCTACGGCGCTTCGTTTCAGAACAATAAGGATATTAGTGGAAGGAGTGGACTAAGTAGGCTTGTGCAAAACACAAGCAATTCAGGTTTACATGCATTTGTGTGTTTATTGTGCAGGCAAGAAGAAACTAAATATAACGAAAAAACAAAAGTTCAAACCCTCATCCAACAGACAATTGGTTGTCTTATCGCATCAAGTGCTGGAACACATGTCCATTAACTTCCAGACAAGGAGTGCATCGCCATGCCATACCCTGTCTTACCCTTCCAACGATGCCAGAGGTTTCCCTGATTTCAGCTGCTGCCCTGGCAATTCGCGCTACAAGGATTTCCTCCGTGTCAACAGCAGCTTCATAAATCATTGCCTTCATGTGGCCCCACAAATAGAAATCCATTGGCGTCAAATCGGGAGAGCGAGTGGCCAGGCAGTGGACCCACCTTGACCTATCCAACGATTGCCGAATGTAGCAATCAGATGGTTGCGTACGTGATTCCCAAAATGAGCTGGTGCCCATCATGCTGTAACCACATGTTCATTCTGATGTTGAGAGGAAGCGGATGCAGTAACTCAGGCAGAACATGTTGAAGAAATACAAAATAATTATTGGCGTTCAGTCGTTTGGGCAAAATGTATGGTCCCACAAGGAAGTTGCCTACAATCCCTGCCCAGACATTTGACACTAAATCGCTGTTGATGTTATTGCACAATCGTGGCATGGGGTTTTCGAAGCACCATACATGACAATTGGGGTTATTGAATATTCTCTGACGTGTGAAGCATGCTTCATCCGTGAACAATACACGGCTTGCAAACTCTGGTTAGAGTGTGCATTTGTTCAAAAGCCAATTACAGAGGTTCACTCGGGGTGGATAGTCACCTGATGTAAGAGCATGGACTCTCTCAAGATGATATGGATGCAATGGCATTTCCTGCAAAATTCTCCAGATCGTGACATGGTCAGTATGAAAGTGTCGTGCGATCTCTAGAGTACTCAGAAGGATTATTCGCTACCCACTGCAACACGGCTTCCTCAAGTTCAGGTACTTGCACAACACGCCTCCGTCCTTGCCCATCTGCTCCTCTGTGTAATGACCCCATTCGCTTAATCTCTGATGAATACTGACAAATGTCGTATGGTGAGGACACTGGGGTTTGGAAATCTTTCCTGGTAAAGCCTCTGCGCCAAACGACCACATGTTAATGTTCACCGTATACCAAATGTATGTCCGCCAATTCATGTCATGTGTAACGTTCCATGTCTGCCGTACTTCCCAAACGTCATTGTTCTGTTCTTAATGAAAGATATTAATGTTATTAACACACCTATCATTTGTGTTGCTATGTATATAACTTAAACTGAAACTTCAGATAAAACCGAAAATAGAAATACTTCATGCAACATAAACTTCTTAGGAGTAATACTATTTAAATATGTATTTATAGTAAAAGTGGACACCACGTACATTTATATCTGCAGATTTTGTGATAGTACATTTCGTTTTCAATCCGTTCCCTAGCGTGAGTTATTTAAATGTCATCCCTGTCTTGGTAGGCTATTTAAATCTCAAATCATTTAAACAGATGAAATAATAGAAGTTACAGATCTTAGGCAAATATTGCTTTAGTATATGTTGTTCTCATTTAGATAAACGTGCATCATTTTATCAACTTTTAGCCCATTTTTAACAATTTTATAGACGATTTCCTAATCACCTGAAGGAATGCTATTTATCTGTCATCACTTCTGGTATGTTATGTCTCGGTGCTGCGTTGGCTTGCACCCGTAAACACAGTTCGTAACGTATCAGTTTCGCATATTTCTGCAGCTGTTGTGATCTTGAATAAAATGAAACTGTCTACCGTTGCGATTTATAAACGGAATAGCACTGCTTCATCCTATACAAAAATGTTCGTGAGCAACAGGGTTGCTAAGTTATATGACGGGCAAAATTTAGTTTTCACGGATGACTGATATTATTAGCAATTGTTAAGTAATATTATATTGATTTTCTTTGGAAAAACTGTCACGGATGTAAATATTTGTGTATCTACAAGACAGTGTCTGTTCAGTAGTGTAACAGCTATATTTTATTTAGAGCTAACAGCAACAAACTTCTCGGATAGCTGAACAACTCCACAAACATGACACTGTGGCATATGGCCATATGTTTATCAGAGTGAATTCTGAATTCAGCATAGCGAACGCAGTGCATGCGTTCTTTATTTACTACTTTCTCTACCCGTACCATGTACATAGTGTATAGAAAAGGTATTGTAATGCAACAAAAAATTCGATATCGAGATTTCACCGGAAATACATTTTTGAGACCCCCTGAATCCAAAAGAAAAAGCATTTTTAGAAAAATGTCTGTGTATGTGTGGTGTGTGTGTGTGTGTGTGTGTGTGTGTGTGTGTGTGTCTGTGGGCAGCATAGCTCAAAAACGAAAAGACCGTTAAAAACAAAACTTGGTATTTAAGTTGTCCAAAGATGCGACACGAAGCTTTTCAAGAAACCCCCCATCCCCAACTACCGTTTACATGGAACTTTTTTTCGAAAATTTTGAATTTCTAAAAAATGGCTCTAACGATTTTTATTAAAACATCGTATATTAAAGATATTTACCAGACAATTAAAATGTGTATCTTGAATTTTCTGGGAATAACCTCTGAAGACTACTTTATTCTGTATGAATTTTACGGAATTTTGCATAACTACTAAACCGTAAGAGTAGGACAAAAACTTATCGCACAAAAAATGTAGAGCACGTTAAAACACACAATTTATGTTATATATATTTTTTTTCGTGGAGTTGATCGTTTTTGAGATATTCCTTGTTTTTGGTTTCAGCTTAGAAAAACTTATACTTTTCTCGTGCAGGAATTTGCCAACTCATGTCCATACATACAAACAAACGAACTTCAATCACATAGCAACTAGCTTTTGACTATCACTTTAACCTATGGTGCTCCCTTATTTCGCTTCTACTTACAATAAAGCATGAAATAAGATTATTTCTGCTAATTTTTCTCGATCAGCATGAAATAAATAAAAGAATTAGCTTATTAACAATAATTTGTTACAGATATATAGAGAAAGTCATGTGAATGGAATAAATCAGATTATTTTTTCGTGGAGATGGTCGTTTTTTAGATATTATTTTGTTTGGTTTTAGCTTTAAAAACTTATACTTTTCTCATACAGGAATTTGTCAACTCGGTGTCAATGCAAAGGATCTTCAGTCACATAGCAATAGGCTTTTGACTATCACTTTAACCTATGACACTGTTCTTATTTCGCTTCTACTTACACGGAAGCAAGTAATAAGACTTTCTGCTATTTTTTTCTCAATTAGATGCAGTAAATAGAAGCATAAGCTTTTTAACAATAACTTGTTGCAGAGATGTAGAGCAAGTTATGTGAATGGAATACATCAGAGTTTTTAATTACTTAATTGAACAGAGGGCTTTGCGGTATGCACGACATTTTAGAAAAGAATGGTTAAATAATGAATAATTAAAATAATTGTTGTTAGAGGTGCCCAGGGAACCTAGTAGTGCGTGGTGCCAATATTGCCAATGCAATGTAAATGTGCTCTTGTCAGATTTACCTTTTCATGGCAAAAATAATAAACATCTAAAAGCAGCTGAACCCTTTTACTTTCTATACACGAACTATGTACATAGGTATAGAAGGTATTGCACACCACCCCAAAAATTCGATACCGAGATTTCACCGGAAATATATGTTTTAGGGTCACCTGCATCCAAAACAAGCTGATGTGTACCATTCACTTGACTCTCTATATTTCTGCAACAAAGTATTGTTAAAAAGCATAGGTTTCTATTTACTTCATGCTAATTGAAAAAACAATAGTAGAACTAGTCCTATTACTTGCTTCCCTGTAAGTAGAAGCGAAAAAAGGGAGTACCATAGGTTAAAATCATAGTCAAAAGCTGGTTGCTATGTGACTGAAGTTCCTTTGTTTGTATGGACAGGAGTTGACACATTTCTGTATGAGAAAAATATGTTTTTCAAAGCTGAAACTAAAAACAAGGAATATCTTAAAAACAATCAACTCCACGAAAAAAATGTATGTAAGATAAATTGTGTGTTTTAATGTGCTCTTCATTTTCTGTGTGGTGCGTTTTTGTTCATCTCTTACGGTTTAGCAGTTATGTAAAATTCTGTTAAATTTATCCAAAATAAAGTAGTTTTTAGAGGCTATTCCCAGAAAATTCAAAATATATATTTTATATGGCAAGTAAATATCTTAAATATACAAGATTTTAATCAAAATCTTTAGAGCCATTTATAAGAAAATAAAAATTTTCGAAAATTTTTCCATATAAAGGGTAGTTGGGCGTGGAGGGTTTTTTTTTTTTTTTAAATCTTAGTGTCGCATCCTTGGAAGATACCAAACTTAAATACCAAGTTTGGTTTCTAACGGTCTTTTCATTTGTGAGCTAAGCTGCCCACACACACACACACACACACACACACACACACACACACACACACACACACACACACACATACGCACAGACAGACATACACACGGACATTTTTTTTGGATTCAGGGGGTCTCAAAACAGTGTTTCCGGTGAAATCTCGGTATCGAATTTTTGGGTGCAATACAACACCTTCTCTATATACTATGTACATAGTACGTAAAGAGAAAGTAAAAAGTCTGATGTGTTCCATACACATGACTTTCTCTACATTTCTGCAACAAATTATTTTTAAAAAGCTTATGCTTCTATTTACTTCATTATAACACAGAAAAGATTAGCAGAAATAATCTTATTACTTGTTTCTTTGTAAGTAGAAGCGGAATAAGGGAATACCTTAGGTTAAACTGACAGTCAAAAGCTGGTTGCTATGTGACTGAAGTTTCTTTGTTTGTATGGACAAATTCCTGCTTGAGAAAAGTATGTTTTTCAAAGCTGAAACAAAAAAACAAGGAATATCTTAAAAACGATCAATGTATATAACATAAATTGTGTATTTTAATGAGGCCTATGTTTTTTGTATGGTAAGTTTTTGTCCATCTCATATGGTTTAGCACTTATGCAAAATTCCGTAAAATTCATCCGGAATAAAGCAGTCTTCACAGGCTATTCCCAGAAAATTCAAAATATACATTTTGTTTGTCACGTAAATATCTTTAATGTACGAAATTTTAATTAAAATCGTTAGAGCCATTTTTGAGAAAATCAAAATGTTCGAAATTTTTTCCATGTAAAGGGTAGTTTGTGGGGGGGGGGATTTTTCTCAAAATCTTCGTGTCGCGTCCCTGGAAGATACTAAACTTAAATACCAAGTTTGGTATTTCCTTTTACAGACACACGCGCGCGGACCTTTTTCTGAAAATACTTTTTTTTTTAATACAGGGAACCGTAAAACCTATATTTCCGATGAAATCTCGGTATCGAATTTTTGGGAGGAGTGCAATACCTTCTCTATACACTATGTACATAGTATGTGTAGAGAAAGTAAAAATAACAAATATTTACCACGTAAAACTTAATTGGGGGAGACAGGATTTTCTTGAAAATATTCGTGTTGTATCCTTGTTAGAAGCTGGGTTTGAATACAAAGTTTATTTTTTAACTAACTTTTCATTTATGAGTCTTATTGTTCACAGATTAGGCAGACGGACGAACATAAATAAATATCCCTTTTATACTTTCTCTACCTGTATATGTACAAAGTGTACAGAGAAAATATTGTTATCCACCCAAAAATTTGATGTCAAGATTTCACCGAAAATGCATGTTTTGAGATGAAGTATTTTTAGAAAAAGGTCTGTGTGTCTGTTTGTGAAGAGCATAGCACAAATACTGAACTTAGGAGTTAAGTTCCGAGGATGCGACACGAAGATCCCAAACTACTCATTACATGAAACATTTTTTGAAAATGTTATTTTTCTCAAAATTAGGTCTCAAGATTTTGAATCAAATACCTTATATTAAAGATAGTTAAATTAAAAACAAAAGGTATATCTTGAATTTTTTTGGGAATATCTTCTGAAGTCCTCTTCATTCTGTATGAATTTTTTGTGAATGTTGCATAAATGTAAAAAGAAAAACTGCATGTTACGGAATATTTTAATTTAATAAAAATTAAATAAAGCATGAGGAAAGCATACCTTAAAATATTATTCACTATTTCACATATTTTGTATTACAAGTCAAAATTTCGATGTCGCTGTTTCACAACAATATATAGTGCGCCTTGACCCTTCCCATTCTCACCAAAATAGAAAAAAATTTCATGTGTTACACTCACATGACGTTGTCTAGCTGTTCTACAAACTTCTTACATAACATTATTCTTCTTTCTGTGCCTTGCTAATCGAGGTACTCATTAGCACAATGTTCTTATTACTTAGTCCCTTATAAGTGGGAAGAAAATAAGGGAATATACTAGGCTAAACCGATAGTCAAATGTTTTAAAAGCTGTCGTTATGCGATTTTCATTACAAATCACTTCTTTTCTTGGCCAGGAGTAGAACAAAAGAAAAAAACGGACACTCCCGTCTGAGAAAAGTATAAATACTTCACAACTGAAACTAGTAACAATGAATACCACGAAAATGGTAAGCTCCACAAAAAAATTTATATGACATAACTTGTGTATTTTAACAAGACCTACATATTTTGTATAAGAAGTTTTTGTCTATCTCTTACGGTTTACTAGTTATGCAAAATTAAGCCAAATTCATCCAGAATAAACAGGTCTTTAGAAGCTATTCCCAGAAAATTCAAGATATACATTTTATTTGTCACGTAAATATCTTTAATATACGGTATTTTAATCCAAATCGTTAGAGCCATTTTTAAGAAAATCAAAATTTTCCAAAAAAAAAAGATCCATGTAAAGGGTAGTTTGGGGTGGGGGGATTTTCTCAAAATCTTCGTGTCGCATCCCTGGAAGATACTAAACTTAAATACCAAGTTTGGTATTTTAGCTAGATTTCGTTTTTGAGTAATCGTGTTCACAGACACACGGACACACACACGGACCTTTTTCTGAAAATACTTTTTTTGGGTGGAATACAATACTTCTCTATCTCTATGTACATTCTACATACGGGGCTAGAGAACGTAAAAATCTGATGTGTTCCATTCACATGACTTTCTCTACAACTCTGCAATAAATTATTGTGAAAAGGCTTATGCTTCTATTTACTTCCTGCTAATCGAGAAAAAATTAGCAGAAATAGTCTTATTACTTGTTTCCTTGTAAGTAGAAGCGAAATAAGGGAGTACCATAGGTTAAAGTGATAGTCAAAAGCTGGTTGCTATGTGACGGAAGTTGATTTGTTTATATGGACAGGAGTTGATAAATTCCTATATGAGAAAAGTAAGTTTTTCATAGCTGAAACCAAAAACAATGAATGTCTCAAAAACGATCAACTCCACGAAAATAATGTATATGACATAGATTGTGTCTTTTAACATGCTCTACATTTCTTGTGTAGTAAGCTTTTATCTAAGTCTAATGGTTTAGCAAATATGCAAAATTCCATAAAATTCGCCCAGAATAAAGTGGTCTTCAGAGCCTATTCCCAGAAAATTCAAGATATAAATTTTGTTTGTCAGGTAAATATCTTTGATTTATGATATTTTAATCAAAATCGTTAGAGCCATTTTTGCGAAAATCAGAATTTTCGAAAAAAATTCCATGTAAAGGGTAGTTTGGGGGGGGGGATTTTTCTCAAAATCTTCGTGTCGCGTCCCTGGAAGATACGAAATTTAAATACAAAGTTTCGTATTTTACCGACTTTTTTTATTTTGAGTTATCGTGTTCACAGACACACACACACACACACGCGCGCGCGCGCGCGCACCTTTTTGTTAAAATGCTTTCTATGGATATAAGGGACCCTAAAACTTATATTTCCGGTGAAATTTCGGTGTCGAATTTTTTGGTGGAGTGCAATACCTTTTCTATACACTATGTACATAGCGCATATAGAAAAAGTAAAAATTAGTAAAATAGTCTTATTACTTGCTTCCTTGTAAGTAGAAGCGAAATAAAGAAGTATCATAGGTTAAAGTGATAGTCAAAAGCTGGTTGATTTGTGACTGAAGTTCCCCTTGTTTCTATGGACAGAAGTTGATAAATTCCTGTATGAGAAAAGTTAAGTTTTTCAAAGCTGAAACCAAAAACAAGGAATATCTCAAAAACGATCAACGTGTGTTTTAATCTGCTCTACAGTTTTTGTGTGGTAAGTTTTTGTCCTTTTCTTACGGTTTAGCAGTTATGCAAAATTCCGTAAAATTCACCCAGAATAAAGTACAGAGTCTATTCCCAAAAAATTCAAGATTCACATTTTATTTGTCAGGTAAATATCTTTATAATACCATATTTTAATCAAAATCGTTAGAGCCATTTCTTAGAAAATCAAAATTTTCGAACAAAGTACCATTTAAAGGGTGGTTTGGGGTGGGGGGATTCTTCTCAAAATCTTCGTGTCGCATCCCTCTTTTCGTTTTTGAGTCATCGTGTTCACGGACACACTGACTCACTGACACACAAACGGACCTTTTCTGAAAATATTTATTTTGGATACAGGAGACCCTAAAACATATATTTCCGGTGAAATCTCGGTATCGAATTTTGGGTGGAGTGCAACACCTTCTCTATACACTTGTACATAGTACTTGTAGAGAAAGTAAAAGGAATTTTCACAAAAAGATCCGTGTGTCAGTGTGTCTGTGAACACGATAACTCAAAAACGAAAAGTCGGTAAAATACCAAATTTGGTATTTAAGTTTAGGATCTTCCAGGGATGCGACACGAAGATTGTGAGAAAAAAATCCCCCGACCCCAAACTACGCTTTACATGGAACTTTTTTCGAAAATTTTGATTTTCTCAAAAATGGCTGTAACGATTTTGATTGAAATATGATATATTAAAGATATTTACCTGCCAAATAAAATGTATTTCTTGAATTTTCTGGGAATAGCCTCTGAAAACTACTTTATTGTGGATGAATTTTACATAACTGCTAAACCGTAAGAGATGGAGAAAAACTTACCTAACAAAATATGTCCTTTAAAACACACAATTTTTGTTATACACATTTTTTTCGTGGAGTTGATCGTTTTTGAGATATTCCTGGTTTTTACTTTCTCTATATGCACTATGTACATAGTGTATAGAGAATGTATTGCACTCCACCAAATAATTCGATACCGAGATTTCACCGGAAATATAGTTTTAGGGTCCCCTTTATCTAAAAAAAGCATTTTCGGAAAAAGGTCCGTGTGTGTGTGTGTCCGTGTGTCTGTGAACACGATAACTCAAAAATGAAAAGTAGGTAAAATACCAAACTTGGTTATAAGTTTAGTATCTTCCAGGGATGCGACATGAAGCTTTTGAGAAAAATCCCCCCACCCCCAACTACTCTTTACATGGAACTTTTTTCGAAAATTTTGATTTTCTCAAAAATGGCTGTAACGGTTTTGATTAAAATTTCAAATATTAAAGATATTTACCTGACAAATAAAATGTATATCTTGAATTTTCTGGGAATAGCCTCTGAAGAGTAGTTTATTCTGGATGAATTTTTCTGAATTTTGAATAACTGCTAAACTGTAAGAGATGGACAAAAACTTACTACACAAAAAATGTAGAGTACATTAAAACACACAATTTATGTTACATACATTTTTTTCGTGGAGTTAGTCGTTTTCGAGACATTCCTTATTTTTGGTTTCTGCTATGAAAAACGTATACTTTTCTCATACAGGAACTTGTCAACTCCTATCCATATAAACAAAGGAACTTCATTGACATAGCAACCAGCTTTTGACTGTCTCTTTAACCTAGGGAAGTCCCTTATTTCGCTTCTACTTACAAGGAAGCAAGTAATTAGACTATTTCTGCTAATTTTTTCTAATTAGCATAACGTAAATAGAAGTATAAGCTTTTTAAGAATAATTTGTTTCAGGGATATAGAGAAAGTCATGTGAATGGTACACATCAGATTTGTTTGTTTGAGCTTTAAAAAACTTAACTCCTGCCCATACAAACAAAGGAACTTCAATCACATAGCAACCAGCTTTTGACGATCACTTTAACCTATGGTACTCCCTTATTTCACTTCTATTTACAAGGAAGCAAGTAATAAGACTATTTCTGCTAATTTTTTCTCGATTAGCATGAAGTAAATAGAAGCATAAGCTTTTTAACAATAATTTGTTGCAGATGTAGAGAAAGTCATGTGAATGGAACACATCAGATTTTTAGCTTCACAATTAAAAATACCATTTCAGCCTATTAAAGACACGTATGAACTTACAGCTGCAGAAGCTGTTCTCCAGTTGCTTGTAGTTAATCACTTCCCTTGATCATCTTTCAAACCTGACCAAGGAATTGTTCCAAGGTGCTGACCTTGATTTTTAGTTTTGAAAGAAAATACGGAAATTGCTAATTTTAATGGATTTTGACAGATTTTTATTAGCTGGTCTGACGGAAAAAACAATCATGTGTTGGCAACTCTGGTGAGCAACGCATTCAACCTGATCCAGCGGAACACGCTCATTGTAATAAAATGCAGGCCAAAATAAACACATGCTCTGCTTTCGGTTATTCAGCTTCATTTGATAGCTGAAAGGTAAGTCACAAGGTCAAGGGGAGACGTAACATATAATTACAATATGTATCTTTACTTTCTGAGTAACCTAGTAGCACAGAGGAGAGGCGTATACATACCTACCAGAGTGTTTAAAACAAACCAGCGCTAGGGGAAAAGATTGTGTTCTACTCAAATAAATGCTTAGATTAGAGCGGATAACAGAATTACTGCTTCAAATAATGTTTGCATACTGATTTATAACAAAACTATAGATCATCTGTATTCTGACTGCGAGTTTCCGCGCATTACACCACAGTTTGCTATTAACGAGACACGAGGGTCTCGTAATCTCAACTCTCTTCCTGCCAGCCATACGCTCAGCTATGTCTATTGGCTGCGAGAAGCACGATTAGCGGCAGCGAGAAACGGGCGAGACTGAAAGCTGTTTTGACCGACTCCAACCGCAGTCTTGCTATTAACGAGACTCGTGAGTCTTGCGAGTAAACGAGAATCTTGTAATCTCAACTCTCTTCCTGCCAGCCATACGTTCAGCTATATCTATTGGCTGCGAGAAGCACGATTAGCGATAGCGAGAAACGGGCGAGACTGAAAGCTGTTTTGACCGACTCTAACCGCAGTCTTGCTATTAACGAGACTCGTGATTCTTGCGAGAGGCGCGAGAATCTCATAATCTCGTTAGTCAACTCTCTTGCTGCCAGCCATACACTCAGCTCCTCGGATAGCTGCGAGAGGCGCGGTTAACTGCAACGAGAAACGAGCGAGACTGAAAGCTGTTTTGACCGTTTTTCTACTCCATACACTGGCCAAACTGGATTAAAGGATTTTCAGCATTGAAAGATTATGTTGTGCTGTGATTACAGTGGAATGTTGACAGTACACACTTTTCTGTATCTAAAACAAATGTTACTAGATTGTAGCCACAGCACTATGCAAGTGTTGTACCTTTAAAGCAAACAGTTTAGTATACAAACAGCTGTTTGGTGTAACTACTACCACTAGATGAAAGAGGTAACTGCAATATGCCCATGAAACACCAGATATGTTGTGGGAAACTGAGACCTCTTGTTCTACCAATCCTCACCATAGAGTACTGGAAAAAAATCAAAAGAGAAGTCTATGAAATTTGGAATTTTTCATACTGCTGCGCAATGCTATATGCTGCATACATGATGGTAAAAAAACCTCCAAAATGTAACTATTTTACAATTATTAGCATGAGCGTGGTGTTATTTTACAAGCATTGGTGAATGTAAATCATTGATTTATCACCCCCCAGGGGCCTACTAAGGTAGGTACGGGTTAGGCGCTTCCGGGGGCCCGAGCCACCTTTGGCTCCCTTTGTGGACAACCTCTAAGTGGTGGAGGAGTCAGTAGGTTAAAATGCCCACCCACGTGCAGGCCCCTGTCGGTGGAAAGGAATATCCTGGTTGGTTGAGTTGCGTATCTGAGCCTGGTCTTCTGTTTTTTTCAGTAACTGGGGAGGGTGCGCAGCCTATTACATCGCTTCGGTTTCTGCTTCGCCTGAACGGGAGGCTAGAGACTAACTCGCCCCTAGTCAATAGGCCAGGACTAGGTATTATACCGAACTCCAGGGTGAGTGGGACGGCGAGCCTGCTATATCCCCTGTGTAGCCCTGTCTCCCCAGTGGGGCGACCCCTCGTTGGGCTCCGTGGTGGGTGGGGAGCACTGGGGAATGAAATACAGACCTTTTATGGCATCCAAAAACAAACCTAAACCAAATTTAGTAATAGGAAAGGAAGTAGTCGAGTCGAGTAGTCCTCGCTACTTGATGATAACTAGGACAGAAGAAGGTAAGAAATTTACATCTGTTAGACCATTTACCATCCAAAAATGCCTTTATAAAATAGCTGGTCCTGTCAAATCCTGTACTCGTTCCCACAATGTTGAAGCCGTATCTGCATCGCAGGCATCCAAATTATTACGAGCCAATCTGTTAGGCACAAGACGCTGAACTCCTTACGCGGCGTTATCACCACCCGCGCATTGGTCGGTTTTTCTAATGAAAAATCCGAAGGGCACGTCTGCGAACACGAATGGCATTCCGGCATTCACCTGTCCACCAAGGGACAGGAAAGTGACGGGGATGTGCAGTCAACCACGGAATTGAAAGCTCAGCAGCAGAAGTAATTCTTTCGGTGAGGTGGTGGACTAAACAATTCACCGAGTCGTGCTCGTTATGTTGAAAAACGACCAAACCAGAATAAAGGCTCCAGTTGGCGCGGTCTACGTGCCATCTAGGTAAACGGGTGGAACATACATCCTGTGCTAAGAGAGATAGAAGAATAGGAAGGTGGTCGCTTGAATGTAAGTCAGAGATGATATTCCATTGTAGATAGACTTCTAACTGTGGGGAACAAACTGCTATATCCAGGTGAGAAAAACTATTAAAGGCGTCGGAAAGAAATGTAGGCACTCCGGTGTTCAGGAGAGAAAGATTAAAAGATTCCAAGAAATCGGCGAGAAGTTGACCTCTCGCACAAGCCCGAGGGGATTCCCAAATCGGGTGGTGGGCATTCACGTCCCCTACCAACAGAAAAGGTGGTGGTAGCTGGGAGGCTAGGTGTACTGAATCAGTGCGCGAGAGGCCGTCAGAGAGAGGTGTATATATACTGCAAATGGTGAAACAAATGGAGTTTAGCCTAATTCTGACAGCAATGGACTGTTTGTCAGATTGAATGGGTACAGAGTCTGTGAAGATATCTCTGATAAGAATCATGGTGCCCCCACGTGTAGGAACTCCATCTGCCGGTGATACATCACACCGGACAGAAGGGTACTGCTTTTGTGTAATGTGGTCTATGGGACGGAGCTTGGTCTGTTGCAAGCATACGACTAAAGGCAGATATTGGTGCACCTAACACATACCTACCTTAGTAGTCTCCTGGGGGGGGGGGGGCAGTACTGTGCTTCCTTTTGTCACCGCTGCGGACTTCCGACTTGTCCGGAGAGTGGTGCCTTCGGGCTGGCACGCGGAGTGGGCGTCTCTCCGCGGGAACAAACTCAGGAAGGTGGAGGACGTTCCTGTTGCCTGGGTAACCTCTCGTAACTCCCGTCGGGAGGAGGTGCAATTGGTTCACCTGAGAATCGGTGACTGTAATTTTACGCATAGACATGTTTTTAAGAAAGATCCTGAGCCTATCTGTCCGCTCTGTGGGGCAGTATTGTCGGTACGGCATGTCCTGCTAGGGTGTATTGCTCTAGCGACAATCTGAAGCGTTTTGATTCTAGGTTTTAAATTAATGGAACGTTATGAATAATATGCTATGTGCCATTCAGATTACTTTCTTCCTCCATTTTACAACGAACAATTCGCAGAAAAGTTTGTACGTCTATTTTCTTCATGCTAATTGAGATATACGTGAACAGAAGTGGGATTTTTGCTTACTTTCTTGCAGGTACAACGGATATAAGGAAATACAGTAGTCTAAGCAAATGGATGAGCGCTATGTGATTTAATTACCCCGTTTCTTTTGCACGGAGAGGAGTAAAAATAAATATAAAAATAAAAAAAAAATACGTAAGGGGACTTCCCATATATGAAAAACACAACAGATACCTTGGGAATGTTTAACCGAAAAAGCACACATTAATTGCGTGCTTTAACTAGATCTTTATTTTTTTTTTATTTTTTTTTTATTTATATTTTTAGTTAGACTTTCTCTTTTACTTATGGTTTGCCAATTATCCAAAAGTAACCTAGAATGAAGAGCACTTAAGAGCCACCCCCCAGGGGCCTACTACGGTAGGTACGGGTTTGGCGCAGCCACTCGCCGCCATATAATTCTCCCCATCACTATCCACTGGGCGACGTTTTGTGTTCGTGTCTGCGTGTGTCGTGCACATTTGTGTATGTTCTGGTGAGTGCGAGTTTACTCGCCTCATCTTCTACCTCTTCTAGGCTTATTCCCTATATATGTAGTTTTAAGCCTTTAGATTTATTAACTGCTGCCTCACCAACAGGGATCTTTCTTCTATCTCCGTGGTTCCTATCCCACGGTTCCAGCGCGGCTTCCAACTTGTGTGCTCTTCGGAGGTCTCAGGCGTGACGGTTGAGTAGACCATTCACACTACCCTATGAGTAAGCCTTAGGTGCGGAGCTCGTCCATACCGATATGTATCATCGGTATCCGCTGATGTTCGGGATGCGGAAGAACAAGAAACGCCCACTTTAACTTCATCTACTTCGTTTCCGCCTTGTGTTTGCCTCCCAGCTACAAACTCATATTATGATTAATTGTTAACCTTTCACACCTCTAACTGTGCTCCATGGCTCTCCTGACGTGGAATATCCGCGGTGTCCGTACCCATAGGGCCGAATTGCAGCTGTTACTACGGTCCTTTAACCCTCTGGTTCTGTGTTTGCAGGAGACAAAGCTTCGCCCCCACGATGCTTTCTCCCTGCACCAATACCTTCCTGTGCAGTTTGATGTTACACCGGAGGAGGGCTCTCCTGCTCATGGGGGTGTTATGATCCTAACGCGCAATGACATCTGCGGTCGGCGGGTCTCGCTTACCACTACCTTGCAAGCTGTTGCTATCCGACTTATCCTTCCTGGTTTCTCCTTTACTGAATGTAATGTCTACATTCCGCATTCGTTTGTCCTCTGCGCCACTGACATGATCCATCTTTTGTCTCAGCTGCCAGCAGCTTTTCTTCTGCTGGGCGATTTTAATGCCCACCATCCCCTAGGGCCTGCGCACGGGGGACTTTTCTTGCTTACCTTTTCGTTCAATATAGTCTCTCTGTTCTGAACATCGGTGAACCTACTTTCATTTCCGATTCTTTGGCCACGCTATCCCACCTGGACCTTTCCGTTTGCTCTGTACAGATTGCTCACCGCTTTCAATGGAACGTAGTATCAGACACACATTCCCCCTGTGTCATTACTTTGCTCTCCCACCACATATCCTCCTCGCATGGAAGTCCTTGGCAGCTGTCCAAGTCGAATTGGGCTCTATTTTCCGCTCTGGCCATTTTCTGCGACCGCCAGTTCGACTCGTTTGACCATATGGTCGAGCATTTCAAATCTGTCGTGATTTCCGCTGCCAAGCAGTCAATACCGCGATCGTCTTCCTACCCCAGACGATTCCCGGTCCCTTGGTGGACTAATGAGTGCCGCGATGCTATTCGTGTTCGCAGGAAGGCTCTGCGGGTATTTCACCAATACCCTACGCAGCAGCATTTGATCAAATTTAAACAAAAAACGCGCCCGGTCACGGCGCATTATTCAAGATAACAAGATAACACCTTCATCTGTTGTGTGGGAGAAGCTCCGCCGTGTTGCCGGTAAGCAGACTGGTACTTCCATACCGGGGCTTCTCGTGGGAATTGACACCGTCGTTGATCCGGTTGTTGCAAACGCCCTTGGTAGCACGTTCGCAACTGCGTCCAGCTCCGCCAATTATCACCCGGCGTTTCGTGCCATTAAGGTGGACTCAGAGTCTCTCTGTCCGGTTCTTGGGTACCGAGTGCTATAACTCTGATTTTAGCATGCCGGAGCTGGCTGCCAGTTTAGTATCCTCTCGACACCCCGCTCCAGGACCCGATGGTCTCCATATCGCCATGCTATAGAACCTCTCTTCTGACAGTAAGTTTCATCTCCTGAACCTGTACAACCGCGTTTGGCACGAAAGTGTGTTTCTTACAGCTTGGCGCGAAGCCTCCGTTGTTCCCATTTTAAAACCGGGGAAGGATCGTAGTCTTCCTTCCAGTTACCGTCCTATCTCCCTCACCAGTGCGGTTTGTAAGGTAATGGAGCGCATGATCAATGGACGGTTACGATGGTGGCTCGAGTCTGAGAAACTTCTATGCACATATAGTGCGGTTTTTGCCGATACCGCTCCACGACCGACCACCTTGTCTCTCTCTCTCTCTCTCTCTCTCTCTCTCTCTCTCCCCTCATATCCTGAATGGTTTTGTTCGGAGTGTCAAACCTTGGCCATTTTTTTCGATCTGGAGAAAGCTTATGACACTTGCTGGAGGGCTGGCTTACTACGTACCTTATATAGTTGGGGCTGCCTTGGCCGCCTTCCAGTGTTCCTCCAGGAGTTCATGAAGGACCGGGTGTTTCGTGTGCATGTGGGCTCTGTTTGCTCCCGTGTTTTTAGCCAGGAGAACGGAGTACCTCATGGGTCGGTACTCAGCGACACTCTTCGCTGTTGCCATTAATCCCATTGTTGACTGTGTTCCTGCTGGTATCTCCTCGTCCTTATTTGTGGACGATTTTGCAATTTATGGCAGTTCTGGGCGCACGTGCCTTTTGGAGCGTCGCCTACAGACATGTCTTGACCGTCTACATGCTTGGTGTGTTACAAATGGGTTTCGTTTTTCTTCAGAGAAGACGGCTTGTGTCAACTTCTGGCATCGGAAGCCTTACGAACCGCCATCCCTACGTCTCGGAACCGAACCGCTGCCCTTCGCCGAAACAGTGAAGTTTCTTGGCTTGGTTTTGGACAGGAAGCTTAATTGGTCGTCCTATATCTCTTATCTGAAGGCTAGATGTGATCGTGCACTTAATATTTTACGTGTTTTATGTGGCACATCCTTGGGAGCAGATCGCACCGTGCAATTGCAGCTATTTCGTTCGCTTTTTGGCTCTAAACTTGATTACGGGTGCATTGTGTACTCTTCCCAATGTCCTTCGGTTTTACGACGGTTAAACCCAGTTCACCATCGAGGGATTCGTCTGGCGCTGGGTGCGTTTCCGACAAGCCCGGTTATTAGTTTGGTTGCGGAGGCTGCTGAAGCTCCGCTGTCTCATAGGCGTGGCCTACTTCTTTGCTGCTATGCTATCCGCCTACTTGCCTTGTCAGATCACCCGTCTTTCAGGTTATTCTTTGGTGGGTCCCTTGACCGTCAATAGGCTGTCAGCCCGCTTGTCTTGCTTTCCGCAGGAGTTCGTTTTCGTCTGCTTCTTCGGATCCTGGATGTTCTCTATCGCCTGTGTTTCCGCTGGGGAAATGTTCATTCCCCCCTTGGTTACGTTGCGACACTCCGTTCCACCTTGGTTGGCGTCCATGCCGAAATCAACGACTCCACCATCGGTCCGCATTTTTAGAGTTACAGGCCGAGATTCCTATCCATTGTTTTATTTACGCGGATGGTTCCAAGGAAGACTATGATTTGGGATGTGCTTTCGTTTTTAATTCGAGGAGTTACACATTTCATCTTGTGGGGCAATGTTCGATTTATACCGCCTAACTTTTTAGTATCTATGAGGCTCTTGTTTTTATCCGGGGACAGGATTTACGGCAGTTTGTTATTTGTAGCGACTCTCTCGGTGCACTACAGGCGAACGATTGGACAGAGCTTGCAAGTCCTTAATTTTATTGCCTAGTGTTTTTAGCTCCAGTTGATGTTTGTGTTCACCTGCGCCGGGCTATTCTTTCGCGCTTGTTCGCGGAATGGACCGGGGTGCATGGCAACAAACTCAAAGAGGTGAAGCCCCTTCCTGTCCCCTGGACTACTTCCTGGCGTGGATGCCGCCGCGATGAATTCATTTTAGCGCGACTGCGTATATTGCATTGCCGGTTTAGCCATCAGTATCTTTTATGTAGGGAACCCGCTCCTCAATGTGCTGCGTGTAATGAGCCTTTGACAGTGCGTCATTTTTTATGGGAGTGCCGCCTTTTTAGTGCGCTGCGTGCGTCCCTGTGTCTGCCTACTGACTTCCCCACCCTTCTGGGCGACACACCTGAGGTTTGTGTGAGACTTTTTTACTTTTCTTCGCCGCTGTGGAGTGTACAGTCGGGTTTAATTTTGTCTTGGGGTTTTATCTTTTTAGCGACCTGTCTGTTATGTTACCTTGCCTTTTCCCATTCAGTGGTGTTCTCGCTGTTATTTCTGTATCTCCTTTTATGCTATCCCCGGTTTCAACACTTGTGGGGTACTCCTTTTTATTGGTTTTTTATGCCTTTTAACTTTTAGCCGTTTTATATACCCAATGGCGCTTATAACCTAAGCAGCTGTGCGCCCTAAAGTCTTACTACTACTACTACCATCACCACTGCATCTTGGGTGGAATGCATTACCTTCTTTACCTACCTACCAGATATATTGCACGTGAAAGTTATATTTTACTCAAAATGTGTAAACACTTAATAACGTCCCTGTGATACTTTAGACTCGGTTGTGCTCGCGGAGGGGTGATTCACACTGCTTTGATAAAGGAGTACGGCGTATGTTCGTTGAAATTAGAGAGAGAAGCATGAATCCTGACTTGCCGTTTTCTGGATCAAGGTCACTTTTCAATAACCATTGCGCGACTTAAACCTCTGCCGCCCCTCCAATCTAGGCGGACATAAGACCTTTACCTTGTTTTTATATTTTTAAGGATTATTTGGCCTTTATTACTCGACGTACTCCTGGTCACAGTATTACCTGATGCTTGTTTTCGTTTGCTCCTTCGGTTGCTGGACGTCACTTTCACGGCAACAATTCCATGAGAGGAGATTCACTTTCCTCCAAAGAAGTCGATGACGCCCATTTCGGATATTCACTCAGCCGTTTTAGCTGCCAAAGGGTATTTCGAAAATTACACTCATTGATAGCTGTAAGAACGAAAGGGGACTACGATGTACTTCTATTCATGGCTGACAGAATTTTAAATTCCAAATTTTACCGCTATGCTCGATTTTTACAACTAAGCTTTTTAGCACTTATCAGGATCGTTTATATAATTAGCGGCAAGCTTTTCACCAGTGACTTTTTTGCTCCGATTCTTTGGATGTCGTAGGTCGCTGTACGATTACTATCCTCTGGTTCATAATTGCCTTCACTCGCAAGTCTATGCTGGCTTCAGCTGACCTTTGTGTGAGTTCCTGGACACACTGGCATACACGGCATTGAGGCTACGAATGTCGCCGCAAATTCTGCCATTGCATCACCCATGTGTTTATATTTCTTCTGATGATAGCACAGTTTTACGTTTTATAATTTTGCCCTGAAGGGTGTATGGACTGGACTCAAGAGGAGCAAACTTCCGGAGGTGAAGCTTGTCCCTATCAGTGGAGCACTTCCTACCGCTACTGTCGTTGCGAGGAGGTTCTTTTAACCAGACTTCGTAACGGAAACTGTTTCTTTAGTCAGGCACTGTTTGTCATCCTTACGGTTTGTGCTCATTGCCGTGAGCCGTACACTATGCCAAATGTTTTAATTGTTAGTTTGTAGCTACATTACATGTGTCCGTCGGCTTACCAGCTTGCTGGCTTTCACGTGTGCTGATGGATACATTATGTGTTGTGGAGTATCTGTTGGTTTATAGTCTGACGTGGCAAAGGATTTGTCAGTCGTTTTACTCCTATTTTAGTTTGATGTATACATATACCTTTGTTATTTAGAGGTAATTTATAGAATACAACTTTTGCACTTAATAAATGGAAACATTGTTATTTTGGGATATCTTGAGATATGTTTTCACGAATATTTAATACCAGTCACTGCATGCACTATTACATGTAACTTAAATTGAAAGTTTTATGTTGACAGTAAAAAAGTTTGCTGAAATTAATCATACGATTCAACACTGCTCGTGATGTTTTACTAGTGTAAGGGAATAGAGGATGATATGTGTGTGTGTGTGTGAGTTTGTGTGTTTATGAATGATCTCTACTTCGAAACTAAAGTAGTACCATATCTATAAACAGCTACTTGCTTAATAAACTTTCGTAGAGCACGCGCGTCTAGCATCTAGAGGTAAATGTGCACCGAAATTGAGTCTTTTCGTAGACATTCTGTAGTGATAATGTTCATTTGCAAGTAATTTAAGTTATGAAGCAATATGTTTCATTAATGCTTTTCTTTGTTACAGATGACTGCTTGTGCTGTTATAGTGATCATCGCCGTGGTCAGTTTTGTGTGCTACATAATTGCACTACTTTTGGTTGACTGTGACCTGGGACTTGCATGGGCAGAAAAGTTCGGTAAGCGTATCGGTGAGTATTCCACATCTTGACCACTGCATAGTAAGTTATTAAGAGGGAACGTAAAGAGTAAGCGGGGGAAAATAGTGTGCGCTGTGTTACAGGAACTTCTCTATTTATGGGACCTTTGTGGGTGCTATATTTCACGTGCATCTGTTGGAACTGTCATATTTATACCTGAAAGAAAGAACTTAGGTTCAGTTTGGAGTATCACGATTAGTTGATGCTTTGGCGAGTGATAGCAACTGTGAACCAACGTGCTTACTTTGGGAACGTTCCAAGGTTTTAAAATCTAGCAGTAAGGTATCATGGGGCGATCCTGCAATAAGTGTGCGAGATTAAAGCCAGAAGATTTCTCAGCTGTGTATATCTTAGTTGTGGGTCTTTTGTCTCTGAATCCCCTCAGAGACCTACTACGGAAGGTACGGGTTTTGAGCACCGGGAGCCCAGAGCCACCTCTAAGTCCCTTGTATAGGTAATCTCTGAGTGGTGATGGAATCACTCTGTTAATCCCCACCCTTAGTGTAGTCAATGCGTGGAGACTCGTTTCTGTGGAAAGGCATATCCGGGTTGGTTCACGGTTGCGTATCTAAGCATGGAATTCTGTTTTTCAGTGAGTGAAATGAAATGGAGTTTTATTTATGGAGGCTCTTTAACTGCTGAGGTTCTCAGCGTACCATTCAATACTGGCCATGAAAGACCGCTTAATTTTACCCAGAGGCCCCCTTTTCAGGTTTGTGGTTCTTTTAAATGCCGTAAATCTATGGCACGGGACCAACGGCTTTACATCTCTTCCGAAAGAAGCCATGCTAAGGATTTTTACACCCGGAAAAATCCATCGTCCTCTGCCGGGTTTGAACCCGCGACCTTGGGTTTATGAAGGTAGTATGGTAACCATTATACCACACGGGGCGACTTTTAAGTGACTGGAGAATGCGTAACCTCAAACCCACTTGGTTTCTACTTCACCTAAACGGGAGGCTAGGGTCTAACCCTGCCCTAGTCAATCGACCAGGACTTTAGGAACTCCAGTGTGAGTGGGACGGTAAGCCCGTTATATCCCCGTTGTAGCCCAGTCATCCCAGTGAGGTGATTCCTCTTTGGGCTCCGTGTAGGGTGTGAGCATCTGGGAACAAATTTTACATCGGAAAGTAAGAAATTTACGTCGGTTAGGCAAAATTGCTGGTCCGGTTCGCTGATGTATTCGAACACGCAATAATACCCTACTGATAGAAGCACGTATGGTATCCCAAGTACAGAGAGAGAGAGACGTAAGGCTTAAGGCGCCCAACCTATAAGATTATTAGCGCCCGATAAAGTTTTTACATACAATTAAATGTTTGCTAAAAGATCATGGTAAAGTGAATATTAAACCCCGTTAAGGTAACCTCCTGTAGTTAAAATGTTAAAAACGTTCCAGTAGGTTAAAATATAAAATAAAACTACATATTGCCAAAGCGGTAAAACGGAAATAACTATATACGGCATATGAAACTTGTCGCTAAAAGGTCATGGTAAAATAAATACTAAAATCAGTTAAGATAACCCCTGTAGTTAAAAGTTAAAAACGATTCAGTAGGTTAAAATGTAAAATAAAACTACATACTGCCAAAGTGGTAACACGGAAATAAAACTATATACGACCAATCGTAGGGCACAGTCGAAAAAAAAAAAAAGATAAAACACGTTCCACAGCATGGGGATTGTCCGCCAGGAGGGCATACATGTCAGGTGGTAATCGCGATGACATCCGAAGGGGAGATATAAGCTGGCAGTCGATTAAAGTGTGTTTTACTGTCAAGGTTGCACCGCACCGACAAACTGGAGCTGGCTCTCCTTGCAGTAAATCACAGTGTCAGATACGTAGGTGACATAAAATGACCTCTTCTCGGCGGGAAGCGCGACAAGAGATTTTCCAGGCTTCCGGGAGATGCCTAATTGCCCGCAATTTATTGACACTAATTTGGGACAATTCAGCCGCCCAACGAGAAAGAATGGACGCACGGAAAACCGCCTTCAGATCATTCGCAGGAACGGAAGAACAAAAAATCCTGGGAGATAGAATGGCCCTCTTGGCAGCAGAATCAGCTGCCTCTTTCCCGACCACGCCGGTGTGACCAGTCACCCACAGGAACGTCACACTGAGGCCTGCCTCTGAGGCAGTGAAGACAGTCCTGGATGCGCTGTGCGATAGGGTGGAATGAGTACAGCGTACGAAGGCTTTGGAGGGCACTGCGAGAATCGGTACAGATGGCAGTGAGCGGTATCATGTGTCTCCGTACATAAAAAAGAGCCTGGAGAATACTGAACAGCTCGGCGGTAAAATCGAGCACTGTCGGGAAAGACGAAAATTAAACTTTGGTCTCCAACTACAAAGGCACATCCAACACCTTGAGCGTTCTTTGACCGGTCAGTTTAAATGAAAATGTTGTCCTTCAGGGCTAAAAAGAGGGAATGAAGAATAAAACAAGGAGTACTTATCTTCGAAATGCTGAAGGAATCTAGGTGGATAGGGGTCCCCTGACGAAGCCAAGGTGGTTTGCCTTTTGGGAGTAACAGTAGGCATAGGCATATCCATTTGCGCAAGGAGGTTGCGAAAACTCACCCCTGGCGGCAAGAGGGCAAGGGAGCGAGAAGCGTACAAATGAACCAAAGAATCACCAAAGAAGGATGCATGGCGTGGGTGTTCAGCCATGCTGGATAGATGGCATGCATAGCTGCAGAGAAGATACTCACGACGATAACATAGCGGTGGTTCTGAAGCTTCCGCGCAAAGACTATGAACTAGGCTAGTGCGGAAGGCGCCAGTTGTTAAACGTGTGCCTTGATGGTGAATAGTGTTTAAGTGACGAAGGATAGAGGGTCGCGCGGAAGAATAAATGATACACCCATAATCCAATTTGGAACGGACCAAGGCTTGAGACAGGTAGAGAAGTACGGTCCTGGCAGCTCCCAAGGATATGTCATTTAAAAGACGTAAAATATCAAGAGAAGGAATGCACCGTGTCTTCAAATAAGTTATATGGGCGGACCAACATAACTTTCGATCGATCAACCCCAGAAATTTCGCCTCATTCGCAAACGGCAGTATCTCTGTGCCGAGCTGGAGAGTAGGAGAAGGGAACTCTTCCACTGAGAAGAAGATTTGTGTAAATTTCGGGCGCCGGAAGAAGTGAAAGCGATTGGCCAGACTCCAGGAGGTAATGGAGTATAGACAACGCTGAAGACGACGCTCAAGGAGACAGGTACGCCGAGCTGTGAGGTACACAACAAAATCGTCGACAAAGAGCGACGATGAAATCTCTGGTGGAAGGCAATCAACCACAGGGTTGATAGCTATAAGGAACAGTGTGACACTAAGTCCTGAACCCTGAGGTACTCACTTCTCTTGAATAAAACAAACAGATGAATTCGAACACACGCGCACACGAAATACCTGCTCCTTCATAAATTCCCGAATGCAAATGGGGAGGCGACCACTTAAATCCCACTGATGAAATGTACGAAGAATACCAGTCCTCCAACACGTGGTGTAAGCTTTCTCTAAGTCAAAAAATATAGTTACAGTGTGGCTCTTTCTTAGGAACCCGTTCATAATGTGAGTCGAAAGAGACACCAGATGACCGATAGTAGAGCGGTGCCGACAAACCCACACTGAACATTCGATAAGAGGCCGCGAGATTCAAGCCACTACAGTAACCGCCTATTCAACATGCGTTCATGATCTTGCAAACATAACTGCTTAGAGAAATCGGGCGGTACCTGGAAGGAAGTTGGCGATCCTTCCCAGGTTTAAGGATTGGAACAACGATAGCCTCGCGCCAAACAGCAGGAAATACGGTTATAGAGCTGGAGGAGAAAGGGCTTACCATCTGAAGGTAAATGCTCTAGTAGCGGCACATGTATGGCATCGGGTCCAGGAGCAGAATGCCTAGAGATAGAAAGGGCATAGTCTAGCTCGCTCAGACTAAAAGGGCAGTTGTAGCCCTCATGATTATTGGAGAGGAATGATAACGCCTGAGCTTCCAAAGCGACCTTGAGGGGAACAAAAGAGGCATTATAATTAGCGGAACTGGAAACTGCCTCAAACGTTCTGCCTAAGGTGTTGGCAATAAGGGCCGGCTCCACCAGGATGTTGCCCCTAACCTAAGACCGGGTATAGCACACGGTTTTGCCTTCCCGTCTACGCGCCGAAGTCGGTCCCACACTACGGATGTGGGCGTGGAGCTATGAAAGCTCTCTACATAACGCTTCCAAGAGACCTTCTTACTTTCACAGAGTATGCAACGTGCTCTAGCCCTGAATCATGTATACACCAGAAAGTTATCTTCGTTGGGTGTCGTGTGAAAACCCGAAGAACACCTCTCCGCGCACGGATGGCCTTACCGCATTCCTCGTTCCACCAAGGAAATGGAGTACGACTGGGATGGGGAGACGTACTAGGAATGGAGCGCTCGGCCATAATAACGGAAGTCAGGTGCTCAAGCATGCTATCAACGGTGGGATAACCCCTATCGGAAATGTGCTAAACGAGAATAAAGTGACCAGTCTACCTTGCTGAACTGGCATTTTGGCACACCTGTGGTCGGAGGAGCAATACGAAGAAAAGTAATGACAACAGGAAAATGATCACTGGAGTGGTCATCAGAGACGATGTTCCACTCCAAGCGGTGTGAAAGTTGTGCTGAGCAGATACTTAAATCGAGGTGAGAAAGGTTGCTTGTGGAGTCTGAAGGAAAAGTAAGCTCATCAGTATTCAAAATTGACAGGTTTAGTTGGTCCAGTAGATCAGCGATTATGATTCCCCTCGCACACGCCCTGGGAGATCCCCATAGAGGGTGATGACCATTTAAGTCTCCCACTAAAAGGTATGGTGGAAGCTAGACTCACCAGGTCAGCAATGGCAAGGGGAGTCGAAGGTGTAATATAAAGACTACAGACGGATAAACTAAAATCCGGAAGAGAAAGGTGAACAGCAACAGCTTGCAATTGAGTGGTGAGTAGCACAGGTTGGAAACACACGGTATCTCGAATGAAGACCATGGAACCAACCGTTCGCAGGAGAACCCTCCTCCGGTTCCAGATCAAAGCGAACCGGTGTGTGCCTATGTAAAGTAAAAGTATTGCGAGGGCGAAGCTTTGTCTCCTGTAAGCAAACGATGAGAGATTTATAAGTTCGCACTAAACTTTCTAGAACAGTCCTATGTGTACGTAGACCACGTATCTTCCAGTGGAGCAGGGCCATAATAAGGGCGATAAGAAGGCTGGTTTTCAGTATGCGCGTACCGGTAATGAAAGCAATCATTGGACGGCCTGGGGGGTCTGGAGAAGCTTTATCTTTTTCTTTTTGGTTGGACTGTGGCTCAGGCGAGGGTGGCCGCCAAGAGGTAAAGAATCGGGATTTCCATCGCTGGTGTCGGTGTCAGAACAGGTTGGATGCGGTTAGCAGAGCGGGAACGAATTGTGGGACGACGAATGGGCGACTTATGGGTCGGGCGATCAGGTACGTGGATGAAGATGTAGAGCAACCCGGGTGCATCGGAGTGGCCATTGCAGACGAAACGTCGGAGGAGGAATCTGTCTGTATACCAATAGGCACGCGAGAAGGAGGACCAGGGATTGTCTGAACTACAGCATCCTGTTTCCGCACTGGCTGGCGGATAGCTGCGGAATAATTCAAGGTGGTGGTTGGGTTGAGCTCAACATAACGTTTGCGTGCCGCTTGAAAGGTTAAGTGGTCTTTGACTCTTATCTCCTGGATCGTCTTCTCCTCAAGGAAACGGGAACACTCCTTCGAATTAGATGTATGCGCCTCTCCACAGTTGACGCAGGGGGATCTTGGGTGCATACAGATCCATCGTGTGCTTTTTGCCCGCATTGAGCACAAGCCGGCGAATTGGTGCTGCGCTGTTGTGTGTGTCCAAATTTCTGACAACGGTAACAACGCATCGAGTTCGGGATATATGGGCGCACTGGCTCCCATTCATAGCCACACATGATAAAATGTGGAATTTCAGTCGGCTCAAACCTCAAAAAGACCGTGTGAAGCGGGAACGGCCTGTCGTCCCGTTTGCCAATTAACCTGTACGTACCGATAAAAGCTTGGTCAGAGAGACAATTCACTATTTCTTCATTGGATAATCCGTCCAAACTGGTGGTCATCACTATCCTCGACTACTATTTAAGTATTTATGCTTCTCCACCTTAATAGGATAAGAACCCAAAAGAGAAGCACTCATCAACTTGGCCGGTTGCTCACATGTAGCTACTTCAATGAGGAGTATACCATATTGTATGCGGAGGCTGCTGAACCTCCGCTATACCATAGGCGTGACCCTCTTCTGTGCAGCTATGCTATGCGACTGCATGCACTACCAGGTCACCCTACTTTGCAGTTAATCTTTGATGAGTCCCTTGACCGTCAATATGCGGTTAGTGTGCTGGCATTGCTTCCCTCAGGGGTTCGTTTTCGTCTGCTTCTTCGGCTATTGGATGTCCGTCTACCGCCTCTTTTGCCACTGGGGGAATGTTCCTTTCCCCTTTGGTTACGCTGGGAAACTCCCTTCCACCTTGGGTTGACATCCATGCCGAAATCAACGACTCCGTCCTCGGCCATCCGCTCCGCCTTTTTAGAGTTAGCAGCCAAATTTCAGAACCACTGCTTCATCTACACGAATGGCTCCAAGGATGGTCGTGGTGTGGGATGTGCTTTTGTCGTTCATTCGCGGAGTACTGGATTTCATCTTCCGGGGCAGTGTTCGATTTTTACCGCCGAACTTTTTAGTATTTATCAAGCTTTGCGTTTTTTTCCCTCGGTGCACTACAGGGCCTTCGTGAGCTGTATCCATACCACCCATTGATACATTGTATCCAGGATAACCTGCAATCCCTCGCTGACGCTGGCGTCAGTGTGTCGTTTGTTTGGGTTCCTGTCCACGTAGGTGTGAGCGGTAACGAGCAGGCGGATGCTGCTGCCAAATCTGCAATTTTATTGCCCACTGTTTTTAGATCTGCGGTTATTCCAGAATATATGCGTGCTCACCTGCGCCGGGCCAACTTTTCGCGCTGGTTCGCGGAATGGTCCGGGCAGCGTGGTAATAAACTTAGAGAAATCAAGTCCCTTCCTATCCCCTGGGCTACTTCCTTGCGTACTTGTCGCCGCGAAGAGGTTATTTTAGCGCGACTGCGAATTGGGCATTGCCTTTTTAGCCACCAGCGTCTTTTACACCTCAATGTGCTTGATGTAATAGCCTTTGACGGTGCGACATATTTTATCGGAGTGCCGCCTTTTTACTGTGTTGCTTAATTCTTTGTTCCTGGCCTCCGATCTTCCCACACTGCTAGGTAACAACCCTAGTTCTTGTGAGGGACGTTTTCTTTTCTTCGCCGCTGCGGGATATACAGTCGGGTTTAATTTTATCTGGAGGTTTTATTTTTTTACCGACTTATATTTTAAGTTACTTTTCATGTTCTCTCAGTGGCGTTATCCCCTGTGATATTCCAGTCCCTCGGTTTTAGTCTCATCTTGGTCGCTTTTTATGTTGTCTCCATATTTTTAACTCTTGTGTGCTAATCCAGTTTTAGTCTTTTTAATCCCTTTCAATTTTTTAACCCTAGGGTGCTAATAACCTTAGTAGTTGTGCGCCCATAAACCATACTACTACTACTTCTACTACTACTACTGCTACTACTACTACTACTACTACTACTACTACTACTACTACTACTACTACTGAGACCGTATGTACCGAATCTCATGCGTTGTTTTCGGTGTCAGAAATTCTGTCATACCCAGAGTCGGTGCACCTTCGACGCTACATGTGAACGTTGCAGATAGCCTGCTCATGGAGAAGCTGCTTGTACTCGGGACTCTTGCTGCGTCCATTGTAAAGAGAACCATCCATCAAGCTCCCGGCAGTGTCCGCGTTTTTTCGAAGAAAAAGCCATCCAGGAGTTGCGGGTTAAGGAGCGCCTAACTTTTCCTGAAGCCCGGCGTCGCTTCCAAAAATTGCAGCCTGCGACCATCTCAGGCTAGGCATCAGCGCTCCGCCGCATCCCTACTTCCTCAGTGGCACTACAAACCGTGCCCGTAGCCGACGCGTGTACAAACAGAGCAGTCGCCGCCGAGCAAAACAACCTTACAGTCAACATCCATAGCACCCACTGCCTCAAGGTCTATTTCTCCAGAACCTGCTCGTAAGCCGCTAGTTCGACCGACACCTTCTGTCGCTGCGCCTCTTGAGCGCACTCGTAAAAAACTCAAGGCCACTGATAAACCTTCCGAGTCCCGTTCTCGTTCTACGAGCCGTAGGGGATCTTTCGCATCCCGGACATCAGTGGATGGCGGCGACGAAAGTGGCTATACTCTTGAGGGTCCGAAGAGTGTAAAGAACAAGAAACGCCCACCTTAACTTCATCTACTTCGTTTCCACCATTCGTTTGCATCCCAGCTACAAACCCATATTATAATTATTCGGCAACCTTTCACGCCTCTAACTGTGCTACATGGCTCACCTGACTTGGAATATCCGCGGTGTCCGTATTTATAGGCCGAATTGCAGCTGTACTACGGTCCTATAACCTTCTGGTTATGTGTTTGCAGGAGACAAAGCTTCGCCCCCACGATGCATTTGCCCTACCTCAATACCTTCCCTTGGGGTTTGATGTTATACCGGAGGAGGGCTCTCCTGCTCATGGGATGTTATGATCCTCACGCGCAATGACATCTGCGGTCAGCCAGTCTCGCTTACTACTACCTTACAAGCTGTTGCTATCCGACTAATTCTTCCTGGTTTCTCCTTTACTGTATGTAATGTCTACGTTCCGCCTTCATCTATCCTCTGCGCCGCTGGCATGCTCCATCTCTTGTCACAGCTCCCGACACCTTTTCTTCTGCTGGGTGATTTTAATGCCCACCATCCCCTATGGTGTTCCCTTAGGGCCTGCACACGGGGGACTGTTCTTGCTGACATTTTCGATGAATATAGTCTCTGTGTTCTGAACACCGGTGAACCTACTTTCATTACCGATTCTTCTGCCACGCTATCCCACCCGGACGTTTCCGTTTGCTCTGCACAGCTTGCTCATCGCTTTCAGTGGAACGTAGTATCAGACACTCATTCCAGTGATATTGCCCTTGTGTCATTACTCTTATATCAGTCCACATTTCCTCGTCGCGTGCGATTTCTTGGCAGCAGTCTAAGTCGAATTGGGCTCTCTTTTCCACTCTGGCTGTTTTCAGCGACCGCCAGTTCAACTCCGTTGACCAGATGGTCGAGTATTTCAACTGTGTCGTGATCTCCGCTGCTGAGCAGTCAATACCGCGGTCGTCTGCCTAACCTAGACGATTACTGGTCCCTTGATGGACTGCCGAGTGCCGCGATGCCATTCGTGCTCGTAGGAGGGCTCTTAGGGTATTTCACCATCACCCTACGCTGGAGCATTTGATTAATTTTAAACAAACGCGCGCACGGGCACGCCGAATTATTTAGGATAGCAAAAGGGCTTCATGGAATTCGTTTGTGTCTACGTTTAATCGCGCAACAGCTTCATCCGTTGTGTGGAAGAAACTCCGCCGTGTTGCCGGTAAGCAGTATGGTGCTTCAATACCGGGGCTACTCGTGGGAACGACACCGTCGTTGATCCGATTACTGTTGCAGACGTCCTTGGTAGCACATTCGCAGATGTGTCCAGTTCCGCCAATTATCACCCGTGCCATTAAGGCGGACGCGGAATCTCAGAGTCTCTCATTCCGGTCCTCTGACAACGACTGTTATAACACATTTTTTAGCGTGCGAGAGCTGGATGCCTCATTAGCATCTTCTCGGCACTCCGCCCCAGGACCTGATAGTATCCACATCCCAATGCAGAAGCACCTCTCTTCTGATGGTAAACTCTATCTCCTGACCCTGTATAACCGTGTTCGGCAAGAGGGTGTTTTTCCTGCGGCTTGGCGTGAAGCCACCGTTGTTCCCATTTTAAAACCGGGAAATTATCGTAGACTTCCTTCCCGTAACCGTCCTTTCTCCCTCACCAGTGCTGTTTGCAAGGTGATGGAGCGCATGATCAATGGGCAGTTATGATGATATCTTGAGTGTGAGAAACTGCTCTGGAATATCCAGTGCGGCTTTCGCCTATACCGCTCCTCGACTGACCACCTCGTCTCCCTCTCGACTCACATCCTGAATGGATTTCTACGCAAGTGCCAAACTGTGGCCATCTTTTTCGATCTGGAGAAAGATTACGACACTTGCTGGAGGACTGGTTCATTGCGTACCTTATACATGTGGGGCTGCCGAGTCCGCCTTCCAGTGTTCCGCCGGGAGTTCATGTTGAACAGGGTGTTTCGTGTGCGTGTGGGTTCTGTTTGCTCTCGTGTTTTTAATCAGCAGAACGGAGTACCTCAAGGTTCGCTTCTCATCTGCACTCTCTTCGGCATCCCATCAATCCTATCGCTGATTGTGTTCCTGCTGATATTTCCTCATCCTTATATGTTGACGACTTTGCAATTTATTGCAGCTCTTGGCGCACATGCCCTTTGGAGCGTCGCCTTCAGGATTGTCTCGACCGTCTGCATAGTTGGAGCGTTGCAAATGGTTTCTGTTTTTCTGCCGAGACAACCGTTTGTGTCAACTTCTGGCGTCGGAAACGTTACACGCCGCCTTCCCTACATCTTGGGCCGGTACTGCTGCCCTTCGCCGAAACTGTGAAATTTCTTGGCCTGGTGTTCGACAGGAAGCTTTGCTGGTCGTCTCATATTTCCTCGCTGAGAGGCCGATGTGATCGAGCAATTAATATTTTGCCTGTTTTATGTGGCACATCCTGGGGAGCAGATCGCACTGTACTATTACAGATATACCGTTCGCTTGTTCCTTCTAAACTTGACTACGGGTGCATTGTGTACTCTTCGGCATGTCGTTCAGTTTTACGTCGTTTAAACCCAGTTCACCATCGAGGAATTCGCCTGACACTGGGTGCGTTTCCGACGAGCCCAGTTATTAGTTTGTCTGCTGAGGCTGCTTCACCTCCGCTATGCTATAGGCGTGAGGTCCTTCTTTGCAGCTATGCTCTCCGCCTCCATGCCATGCTGGATCAGCCGTCTTTCAAGTTATTCTTTGACGAGCCTCTTGACCGTCAATATGCTGTTGGTGCGCTGGCATTGCTTCCTGCCGGGGTTCGTTTTCGTGAACTGCTTCGGCTCTGGGATGTTCAGCTGCCGACTCTGCTGTCACTTGGGGAATGTTCATCCCCTCCTTGGTTACGCTGCTACACCCGTTCCACCTTCGGTTGGCATCCATGCCGAAATCAGTTACTCCGCCCTTGGCCTTCCGCTCCGCTTTTTTAGAGTTGCAGGCTGAGTTTCCCAACCATTGTTTTATTTTCACGGATGGTTCAAAGGATGACCGTGGTGTGGGATGTGCTTTTGTTTTTAATTCGCGGAGTTACGCGTTTCACCTATTGGGGCAGTGTTCAAGTTTTACCGCCGAACTTTTCAGTATCTATCATGCTCTTCTTTTTATACGGGGAGAGGATTTTAGGCAGTTTAACTGTAGCGATTCCCTCAGTGCACTACAGGGCCTGCGTGAGCTGTATTCATACCATCCTTTGACACAGCGTATTCAGGATCACCTGCATTCGCTCGCTGATGCTGGCGTCAGCGTGTCGTTTGTTTGGGTTCCTGACCACGTAGGTGTGAGCGGGAATGAGCAGGCGGACGCAGCTGCCAACTCGGCAATTTGAAATCCTACTGTATTTAGCTCCACTGTTCCTCCCAATGATGCTCGTGTCCTCCTGCGCCGGGCCATTCTTTCGCGTTGGTTCGCGGAATGGTCCGGGGTGCGTGGGAACAAATTCAGAGAGGTCAAGTCCCTTCCTGTCCCCTGGACTACCTCCTCACGTGCATCTCGCCGCGATGAAGTGATTTTAGCCTGACTGCGTATTGGACATTGCCGTTTTAGCCATCAGTACCTTTTACGTGGGGAAGCCGCTCATCAATGTGCTCCGTGTAATGAGCATTTGACGGTGCGTCACTTTTTATTGGAGTGTCGCCTTTTTACTGTGCTGCGTGGGTCCCTGTCTCTGTCTCCTGACCTCCCCACCCTGCTAGGCGACAATCCTGCTGCATGTGAGCGACGTTTAACTTTTCTTCGCCGCTGCGGAATGTATAGTCGAGTCGAATTTTATCACGGTGTTTCTTCTGTTTACCGACCTTTCAGTCTCTCGGTTTTAATCTTGTAGTGTTAAGCTTTTTATGATCTCCATGACTTCTTGTGCTGTACTCCTGATTAGCGGTTTTTATGGCTTTTAATTTTTAGTTTTTTTTTTTGTTTTGTTTACCATAGGGCGCTAATAACCTCTGCAGTTGTGCGCCCTTAAGCACTACTACTACTACTACTCCGTATCGGGCACTGTCGTTTTAGTCACAGTAATTTACTGTCTTCGGACCCTGCACCACTTTGAGGTCACTGTCGTGAGCCCTTGACTGTCAGGCATGTTTTAATCGAGTCTCAGTTTTTAGCTGCCTCACGTTTCTCCGTCGGTATACCAGCCGAGATTTCGGAGGTACTGGCAGATGACCTTGTGTCTGTGGAACGAGTTTTAAATTTTATGCGTCAGGTCGGTATGAGCCACCGTGTATGATTTGTAGTTGTTGCTAGTGTATCTTTTATTTGTTTAACAACATGGTGGCATCGTTTATCGGTGGCGCTCTACTATTACACATGATATAGTTTTGCGTTCCACACCGGCTATTTTAGCTAGATGTTTGTTGTGTTTGAGTTTTTAGTGGGCAACTGTGGTGCCTCGCTTTTTAATTCCCTTTTAAATCCTGGTTGTTCGGGCGTTACTACTACTACTACAAATTTAGTACAGCTGAACGCTTGCTGTTGATGTTCTCTTAATATTTAACGATTACTAAGGGGCAAATCTTGGGGAGCGGATCGGACATTGTTGTTGCGTCTTTACCGTTTACTGGTCCGATCCAAGTTGGACTTTGGATGCACTATTTATTTTTCAGCACTACCATCTGTGGTGAGGAAACTAGACTCTGTCCACAATATACATACCGATGGCAGTAAGGGTCCCAACGGTGCTGGATATGCGTTCTTTACTGTAATAGAACCGTATACTTTCGGTTTGCCTAGTAATACCTCTATGTACACTGCAAAGCTGTATACTATATACCGAACCATTCTGTATATTTGCCGTCGACGATTGGGTGACTGCATTGCTCTGAGTGATTCCCTTAGTGCGCCTCAGAGTATCCGTGATCTGTGCAATTACCATCCTTTATTACAACGCATCCAGAATGGCCTCCACTTTTGGGACGCTTCCGGTGTTAATGAGGAGTGCGCCTGGATCGCTGGGCACGTTGGCTAGCCGGGCAATGAATTGGCGGATTTGGCGTCTAAATTGACAGTCACAGCGCCTAGTGTAAATGTTACCAGTGCACCAGCGGAAGATTGTAGGGTTGTTCTGCGGAGAGCGGTTTATTTACGATGGCTTGCGGAGTGGTCGTCTCTCCGCGGTAACAAGCTTCGGCAAATAAAATACCTCTCTATTATCTGGGCAACCTCCTCACGTTTTTCTCGTCGGGAGGAAGTACAGTTAGTTCGATTGCGAATTGGCCGCTGCTTTTTACTCATAGTCAGCCTTTTATTAGAGATCCTGACCCTGTCTGTCCTCTCTGTGGAGAAGCACTGACGGTGGCACATATACTGGTGGAGTGTGCTGCTCTTGTAGCTGTTCACACGACTCTCCAGCTATCGGCCTCCCTCGTGGAGCTTCTTGGCGATGGCCCTGTTAAAGTTGAGAAGGTTTTTAAAATTTTATCAACGATTACTTTTTCGGTGATCATCTAGTTTGTTTTATATTTTATGCTCCTGCGCTTTTAATTGTTCATACTTTTATCTCTTTTTAGGTTTATTGTTTACCATTGTTCATGGGTTTTTAAAAATGTTTTAGCAATGGGCAGTTTTTACCGTCTCTTTTATGTCTAATTTTAGCTTGCATTTTATGCGTAGCTAATTTAAACCATTTTTAAATACGATCTTATGTAGTTTTTAGTTTTCTAATGGCGCTTATAACGTAGTAGTTGAGCGCCCTTAAACCCCAATCATCATCATCATCATCATCATCATCATCATCATCATCATCATCATCACAATACCCGCTTCAAGAAATGTTGCCAATGATTTCAAATGAGCATTGACGTTGTTTTGAAGATATTCGTACCTTACGACGTTTGCGGACATTCAAAACAAACGAAGAGGAATGCTGACTTCAGGAATCGTGTTGATCCATGACAACGCTCGTCAGCACACTGCTGGCACAACCATCGGCTCCTTGAACAATTTTAATGGGTCATTTTCGATCATCCGCAGTACAGTCCTGACCTGACACTTACAGACGTTCACATTTTCCCTAAACTGAAAACGTGGCTAGGAAGGCAGGACTTTCAAACCAACGAAGATATTCAAAACAACGTCAATGCTCATTTGAAATCATTGGTGGCAACATTTTTTTGCAGCGGGTATTGCAAAGCTTGTGCACAGGTACGATAAATGTCTCAATCGTGACTATGTTGAAAAGTAACCATAAGTGTAAAAAACTTTTAGTAATAAAATAATTGTTTTCTATGAACTTATCTTTTATTTATAGCCTATCGGAATTTGAAAATGGAGGGGGGGGGGGAGAAAAAAAAGCGACCCTCGTACAGTTAAAATGCGTATTACGTTCCAGCCTATAAAATATTAGTAACAATAAATGAAAGTGTAAGGTATTTATCATATTTTCACACCATCAGATTAGGATTGACTAAATGTGTGCCCTAAATTTCTGCATGAACAGTATAACTCCGGCAGTCCCTTACGTCTTCAGGTAAGGAATTACAAAGACAAGCTAAATCTATTTTAAAGGATAATGAATAGAAGGTTGTGATGAGCAGGTATAACAATAAGGAAAGAGAGTCATGAGCGAGTTTCTCGATTATGACTATCAGAAAGATAATTGAAGCGAACATTTGGATAGTATGTAATGCGAGAATTGAGTTGATAGAGAAATGATAAAGAATGCAATTTTCTTCTATTCCTAAGCTCCAGCCATTTAAGTGTTTTGAGTGATGTAACATGATCAATTTGACGGAGACTGCATAAAAGCGTACACGTATTCTGAGCTCGTTGAAGTCTTAGAACAATATTTTCACTTAGGTTAGTAAAAAGAGAGTCACAATAGTCAAAATGGGACACCACAAGCTGACTGTATATGTTTCGTAGCTTACTTTTCAAACAGCAAAATATGTGTATATTACTGGCTACTTTGCATTTTATTTAGAAAGTTTACCGATTTTCTTTTTCAGATGCTTTGGCGGGCAAGGTGGTTTGGATAACTGGTGCAAGCAGTGGCATTGGTGAACATATAGCCGTTGCCCTGGCACGTGGAGGAGTAAAGCTTGTACTATCAGCTCGAAGGGAAAGTGAGCTTCAAAGAGTCAAAGATCAATGTATAAGTATGTTTTAAAGTCCTTGTATCTGAAGTTTATTTCCTGCATTGTAATCTCTGCCTAGGAAAATTTTCATTTGTCTGAATAAATTAAGAATTTTGCGTTTTAATTATTAGATTAAGTAGATTTAATTTGGGGAATGCAGAAACATAGGTTTTAATCTTTGCTATTTTGTTTGCAGAAGTAGGCAAGGGTCTTACGGAAGCTGACGTGCTCGTGTTACCAATGGATGTAACAAATATAGATAAGCATCAACATCATTTGAAATTCGTGCTGGATCACTTTGGCAAGGTTTGTGTAAAACATTACAGTGTCCCACTTTTGTGTTAGCTTTATAACTATAAATTTGAATCACTGAAGCATGATTCCAACTTAATTCAAGCTCAGGTGCAGATACTGGAAAGAAATGCCAGCCTGAGGCCATAATTTTGTTTGTTTGTTCTGTGAGAGTAGTTGCTTTTGTTGGTCATTAATATACCTTAGCGGTTAGAACTTACAAGTGTGACGACTTCTTCCCGGTTATACGTTAATAACTACATCATCTATGTTCTTGGCCGCATGGAGCGCCACTGTTCCAATAGGACCTGTGGTTTCAGACATTTGTATATAAACAATAACATATGAACATTATTTTTTGTTTGTTTTGTGAAGTTCGCAAACTTTTACTTAATTCAAACTCGAGTTGAATAGAATGGGAATTACAAATACTAAGTTTTGTGTCAAATAAATGCAAATGGCGTGTTATTTATGGACGCTCTTTGGTTCTCGGCATCCCATTCTCTATTGGACGTGAAAGACCGCTTAATTTTGTTTAGAGTCCTCTCTTTCAGGCTTGAGGTTGTTTTACGTGCCGTAAATCTATAACACGGAACCAACGGCTTTACTCCCCTTCCCAAGGAAGCCATGCTAAGCATTTTAACAGCCGAAAAAAATCATCGTCCCCCGCTGGGTTTAAACCCCCGACCTTGGGTATATTAAGTTATCATGGTAACCATTACACCTTGGAGTGATGATGATGGTCGGGGTTTAAGGGCGATCAACTCCTAGGTTATTAGCGCCCTTGGAAATAAAATAGGCAGTGCGTATCAATAAAAGCAATCTATAACAAGAGTAATAAAAATAGTTAACACTATAGATAAAGTAGTGTAAAAGCAAAAATAAAGCCAGACCTGTTAAAAAGCTAAAAAGCCAGTCTAAAAGAAGGGAACGAGTGTCGATTAACTCAAAACAGAGCAAAGTTAATCGTGTCTACTGTAAAAAAGATTAAAAGCTACAGATAGCGTTCCAGGGACATCTGTCTAGCGAAATAATAAAGTCATATACTTAATGGAAACAGAAGCTAGGATAAAAATTTAAAAATCTGAGATATCGCTCCAGTATCATTTGCCAAGATGTTAGAAATGTTGGCCGGCAGTTGGAGAGTGGCTCTTAGTTGTTTCAGAGAAGCGATGGCGGTGCACAAAACGGGCATACAGGAGCAGTTTCTCTCTTAAAAATGTAGGTATGAGTAAATCAGCGGTGGTCGATTTGTAAGCGAACTAAATGCACCTCCTCTCGACGGATTACACGAGGAGGTTACCCAGTTCACAGGAAGGTCCTTCACTTATCGTAGCGTGTTGCCACGGAGAGCCGACCACTGCATGCCAGCATGAAAGTACCGATCTCCGCACAAGAACATTGAAGACTGATGATGTAGCGTTAGAAATCACAGGACTGGGTTCCGCGGATGCCGTCTTCACTGCCGAATCCACCAGTTCATTCCCCGGCAAACCAATGTGACCAGGAATCCAAGCGCAGTCCACATTAAAGCCTGATTCATGCAAAATGTGGAGCGTATTCTGAATACGCTGTACGATAGGACGGTAGTTGTACAACTCACAAATGCACTGAAGGACACTGAGGGAATGGCTCATTATAAGGCCGTTACCCAGATTTCGACGGCAAACAAAGAGAACGGCGCGATAGATGGCATAGAGCTGTGCAGAGTGAATGGCTGTGCCACTAACAGTTTTAAATCAGTGCGCTGATGACCTCGCAGTTGAGCGCCCTTAAACTTTACATATCCCTTATTATCCAATACCTTCGCTGCGGTTTGATCTTACACCAGAGGAGGGCTCTCTTGCTCATGGGGGTGTTGTGATACTAACGCTCAATGACATCTGGGGTCAGCCGGTCTCGCTTACCACAAGCCTGCAAGCTGTTGCTTCTGACTTACTCCTCCTGGTTTCTCCTTTACTGTCTATAATGTTTACGTTCCGACTTCATCTATCCTCTGCGCTGCTGACATGGTCCATCTTTTGTCTCAGCTCCCAGCAACTTTTTTTCTGCTGGGTGATTTGAATGTGCACCATCCGTTATGGGGTTCCCCTAGGGCCTGCGCGTGGGGGACCATTCTTGCTGACCATTTCGACCAATATAGTCTCACTGCTTTGAACACCAGTGACACTACTTTCATCCCCCAGGGGCCTACTACGGTAGGTACGGGTTAGGCGCACCCGGGGTACCGAGCCACCTTGACTCCCTCTGTGGGCAACCTCAGAGTGGTGAAGGAGTCAGTAGGAAAGAGTAAGTCGGCCACCGTGTCACCCAAACCGTCAACCTCGGGTGATACCACCAGTACCCGCCTTCTGCACCTTCTAAAAACTTCCGGACTAGTTCTATATGAACCGACTTCCTGAAAGATAGTGTCAAGTCCTCTCCCAAAACATCCACGGGAAGGAAGAGCCCACGACACTCTCCACGAAGATCCTCTTCTGAGGAATCTTCTGGGGGATCATAGATGGGCGACCGATCTCTCTGCCGATGAGCACCATAAATCGCTTCGACGTCGTCGAACCGAAATTTTCTATTGGTAAGAGGTCCTCCCCTGTGGAGGAGACGGAACAGAAGGATTCTGCCCTCACTGCCAGACTGCCAGTGCGTAAGCGGCAGGATCGTGCTCCTGAAAAACACGTTAGTCAAGAAAAATAAACCAAACCGACCAGCACAGCCGAAGTTGCAGGTACGCCTTTCTATCTAAATCTTATCCCATACCATAAACTATGACTTCCTGCAGTGGAACATACGCGGCATTCGATCTCGTCGACCTGAGCTGGACTTGTTGCTCCACCAGCATCAGCCTTTGGTCGGATGCTTGTAAGAGACCAAGCTCCGTCCAGAAGACCACCTTACTATCCGGCAGTACTCTTCTGTCCGGTGTGATGTATCGCCGGCGGCTGGAGTTCCTGCACATGGGGGCACCATGATTCTTATCAGAGATATCATCTTCGCTGAATCCGTACCGTTACACTCTGACTTACAGTCCAACGATGTACGGATTATGCTATCCTCCGTCAGCTTCACCATTTGCAGTACCTATGTGCCTCTCTCTGATGACCGCTCACGCACTGATCTAGAAGACCTTGTCTCCAAGCTACCAATACCTGTTTTGTTGGTAGATGTGAATGCCCACCACCCACTTTTGGGCTCCCCTCGGGCTTTCGCGAGAGGTCAATTGATTGCTGACTTTTGGATTCTCTTAATCTATCTCTCCTGAACACTGGAGGGCCTACATTTCTGTCTGATACCTAAAATAGTTTTTCTCACCTGGATTTAGCAGTTTGTTATCCACAGCTGGTAGTTTCCTTACAACGGAATATCATCTCTGACCAACATTTTAGTGACCACTTTCCTATTCTTATTTTTTTTTTCTTAGCACAGGACGTATGTTCCACACTCTTACCTAGATGGCGCTTAGAACGAGCCAATTGGAACCCTTATTCCACCTTTTCCGTTGTTCACTACAACGAGCACAGCTTGGTGGCTTCTTTAGTCCAGCACCTTGTCGAGACCGTTAATTGCGCTTCTGAACTTTCTATTCCGCAGTCGATGTGACGTCTCCGTCGCTTTCCTGTCCCTTGGTGGACAGATGAATGCAGGACGGCCATTCGTGCTCGCAGACATGCTCTCAGGGTTTTCCAGCGTCGCCATACTCTCAGTAATCTTATAGACTATAAAAAGCTGCATGCCCAATCTAGGAAAAGAATTAAGGATAGGAAGAAGACATCATGGAGCAACTTTAGAGTATATTTTACTCGACATATACCTTCCTCTGTTGTATGGGACAGGTTATGGCGTGTGGCCGGAAAAGCGACATATATGCTGATAACCGGTTTGAAGACACTTGCCAACACGGTCGTTGATACTTTTGACGTGGCTAATACTCTTGGCAGTGCTTTCGCTCAAGTATCTAGCTCAGAGAACTACTCCCCCGAGTTTCTTCCAGTTAAAGCTCAGATGGAATCGCAAGAGTTTGCCTTCCGTTCCGGAAACCTTGGAGACTACGGTCGCCTTTTCACCATGGCGGAGCTAGACCATGCACTATCAGCTTCGCGAAACTCTACACCGGGCCCAGATGGCATAAACGTCCAATTATTGCAATATCTCTCTCCTTACCTACTCGAGGTCTATAACCGTAACTGGGTGAATGCCTCTTTCCCAGCTCACTGGCGGGAGGCCATCATAATACCTATTTTGAAACTTGGAAAGGACCGTCACCTCCCAGTTACCGTCCTATTTCCCTCACCAGCTGCGTCTGCAAGGTGAACGCATGATCAATGGACGGTTGGTGGGGTGCCTGGAATCCCACAATCTTCTGACCAATATCCACTGTGGTTTTCGAAGGCACCGTTCAGCGGTTGACCGCCTTTTGTCACTGTCGACGAGGATCATGAACGGCTTTCTTCAGAATAATCAGACAGTTGGGATATTTTTTGACCTCGGGAAGGCTTATGATACATGTTGGCGTGCAGGGATTTTATGTTCCCTCCACAACTGGAATATACGTGGACGCCTATAGTTGTTTATTCAGGACTTTATAAGGCATCGCATTTTCCGAGCAAGGGTACGCTCGGTTTCCTCTAACTTTTTTATTCAAGAGAACGGAGTGCCGCAGGGCTCGGTACTAAGCGTGACGCTATTTGCTATAGCGATTAATTCCATATCGCAATGTATTCCCCCAGCTGTCTGTTCCTGTTTGTTGCTGGACGACTTTGCCATTTCTGCACTTCTTAGCGTACGCCGTTTTTGGAACGCCGTCTCCAGGAGTGTTTGGACAATCTCTTTGATTGGAGCTTAAGAAACGGCTTTCGTTTCTCCCCTGCGAAGACGGTCTGTGTTAACTTCTGGTGCCATAGGAGGCGCATGGCACCTACTCTTCACCTTGGGCCAGGTTTACTTCCTTTCGCAGACAAGATAAGATTCCTGGGGTTGGTATTTGACCGCAAGCTCTACTGGTCACAACATATAGCAGAGCTTAAGGCGTGGTGTGACCGTTCTTTTAATATTTTACGGATACTAAGTTTTAAATCTTGGGGAGCGGATCGGACAGTATTACTGCGTCTTTATCCTGCACTGTTCCGATCAAAGTTAGACTATGGATGTATTGTCTATTCTTCGGCACGACCATCTGTGTTGAGAAAGTTAGATGCCGTCCACAATCAGGGCATCCCCCCCAGGGGCCTACTACGGTAGGTACGGGTTAGGCGCACCCGGGGTCCCGAGCCACCTTGACTCCCTCTGTGGGCAACCTCAGAGTGGTGAGAGAGTCAGAAGGTCAAAATGCCCACCCACGTGTAGGCCGTGCGTGGAGACCCGTGTCGGTGAAGAGGAATATCCTGGTTGGTTGAGGGTTGCGTACCTGAGCCTGGGCTTCTGTCTTTCAGTAACTGGGGAGGGTACGCAGCCTAATACACCGCTTTGGTTTCTGATTTGCCTAAACGGGAGGCTAGGGACTAACCCACCCCTAGTCAATCGGCCAGGACTAGGTATTACACCGAACTCCAGGGTGAGTGGGACGGCGAGCCCGCTATATCCTCTGTGTAGCCCTGTCATTCCAGTGGGGTGATCCCTCGTTGGGCTCCGTGGTGGGTGGGGAGCACTGGGGGATGAATTTATACCATTTTTTCTATGGCACCAAAACTAAAACCCCTTAATGCAAATAAAGACGTTGGAAAGGAAGTAGTCGAGTCATGTGGTCCTCGGTACTTGGTTATTCATAGGACAGAGGAAGGTAAGAAGTTCCTTACGGTGAGCCCTTTTACTATCCAAAAGGGTCTCGATGCCATTGCTGGTCCGGTTAAATCCTGCGTTCGAGCTCGCAATGGTACACTTCTTGTCGAAGCCAACTCCGCCTCGCAAGCTGCAAGGATACTTAAAGCCACCATGTTAGCCAGCTATCCAGTGAAGGTCGAGGTGCACAAGTCGCTGAACTCCTCCCGCGGTGTAATAACAACCCGCGCGTTGGACGGTTTGTCCATTGAGGAGATCCAAGAAAATCTTGCGACTCAGGGTGTCTCATCTGTTTATCGGGTACAACGTAAGATCAACGGTGAATTCCTGCCTACTCGTACCCTATTTCTTACTTTTGATCGGGTTGACCTCCCTCAAAAGATTAAAGCAGGGTATGAAGCCATCGAAGTTAGGCCTTATATACCCAATCCGCTGAGGTGCTTTAAATGCCAACGTTATGGTCACACTAGTGAGTTGTGTACCGGCAAGTCCACCTGCGTCCACTGCGGTGACATCTCCCACGATGGGGCTTGTGCTTCAGCTCCATCGTGTGTGAACTGTAACGGGGAACACCCATCTAGTTCCCGAGACTGCCCCCGTTTCACAGAGGAACGAGCGATCCAGGAGATACGGGTGAAAGAGAAGGTGTCCTTCTTGGAAGCCCGGAAGCTCCTGCGACTCCGCCAACCCTCTGCCCCGAGGTCCGGTACCTATAGCTCAGTTGCAGCTAAACCGGTACCGCGTCGGGAAATCGCAACACAGACCGTGGATATCAACGGGGCCACTATTGCCGAAAGAATTATCGTTGCCACAACTATTACGAAGACCTCAACAACTGCGTCAATGTTGGCATCGCCTCTGCCAAATATGCCAACGTAAAGCATACTCCAGCAAAATTGTCAGCCCAACAATCGACCTCAGCAATAAGACCGGTAAAACCATAGAGTATTCTGCACCACAGAAAGCTGTCAAGACCAGCTATGTTAGGACTGACTTCCTTAAAGAGCGTGTTTCGCCTGGACCCAAAGCATCAAAGGGTGATAAACCTCCACGTCACTCTCCCCGCAGATCCTCTTCTGAGAAATCTTCTGGGAAGTGCTCCGATCGGCGACGTCCATCTTCGCCAATCAGTACCTCAAATAGGGTCGAGATCCTCGAACCGAGGTTCTCTATTGGTAAGGGCTCCTCCCCTGTGGAGGAAATGGAACAGGACGATCCTGCATGGACTGCCAAACAGACAGTCCGTAAGCGGCAGCATCGTGCTCCTGAGAAAAGTGTTAGTCCGACGGCCAAAAAGAACAAACTAAACCGACCAGCACCGTCCAATATGCAGAAATGTCTGCCTATTTAGAATTTGTACTGTAATATAGACCATGGCTGTGATGATGATGATGGTGTTTAAGGGCGCTCAACTGCCGAGGTCATAAGCGCCCTTATGATTAAAACTTGGCAATAGCCAGTAAGAAAATACCAAACAAAAAAGTAAACACAAATAAAAGAGCTAACACAGTTGAAACGGAAGTAACAGAAACGTCCAGCCCTCTAACCAGAGCTGGATATAAAACTCCATCTAAAATCAACACATTAAAACCAAAAGTGTTTAAAAAACCGCTATCACACTAAAACGTCAAGGTAAAAGAAAGTTTTGCTAAAAATTTAAAAACCCTGTCCACTGCTCTTGGGTCATCTGCCAGGACCTCAGCAAGAGAGGCCGGCATGCCCATAGATGACCGAATGTGTGCCAGGTGACCACACTCCAGCAACACATGACGAACTGTCTGTGCCTCCCCACAGAGCCCACAGACAGGAGCAGGTTCACGTTTAAAAAGGTAACTGTGTGTAAAAATACAGTGGCCAATTCTTAGACGAGCTAGTACTACCTCCTCCCGGCGGAATAAACGAGAGGAGGTTACCCAGTTGACAGGGAGGTCCTTCACCTCTCGCAGCTTATTACCACGGAGAGCCGACCACTCCGCATGCCAAGTCGAAAAAACGGCTCTCCGTACAGCCACTCTAAAATCTTCTGCTGTTGAATGGGTAATCGTAACACTGGGCGCTGTGACTGCCGATTTCGCTGCCAAATCCGCCGTGTCATTCCCTGGCAAGCCAACGTGTCCAGGAATCCATGCGCACTCCACATTAAAACCAGAAGCGTGCAAAATGTGGAGAACGTCCTGGATGCGCTGCACCAAAGGATGGTAATTGTACAGCTCACGAATGCTCTGGAGGGCACTAAGGGAATCACTAAGAATAAGGCAGTCACCTAATTTTCGACGTCGAATATACAGAAGGGCTTGATAAATAGCATATAGCTCGGCAGAATATATAGATGTGCAACTAGGCAAACCGTAAGTAGAAGTTGCGGTGCCAGTTACAAAGGCACATCCAACACCGTCGGGGCTCTTACTACCATCGGTGTAAATACAAATACGGCCACTGTATTTGGATAAAAATTCTAAAAAGCAACGACGAATACTATCAAGAGGCGTAACAGATTTCCCGTAGAGCGTCATCCCGAGATCGACATGGGAGGTAGCGCGTAACCAAGGGGGGTGTATACTCTCTCCCTTGGATAACAGCCGAGGAATGTCAACATGGTGCTGGCGTAGAAGCTCACGGAAACGAAAACCTGCTGGCCTGGGGCTCAGAGAGCGGAGGCAGTATCGCTCGTGCAGCTCAGGGGAGAAAAACGCGTGATAAGTTGGATGCCCAGGCATACACTTCAGCCCACAGCCATAATTAGCAAGCAGGACATCACGCCGACAACGCAGAGGAGGCTCTCCCGATTCGGCGTAGAGGCTAACAACTGGGCTCGTTGGAAAAGCTCCAACGGCCACACGGATGCCCTGGTTATGGACTGTGTCTAACCTTCCGAGCACTGAAGGTCGAGCTGAAGAATACACAATGCTGCCATAGTCCAACTTCGAACGAATCACAGCACGATAAAGACTGAGCAATGTCGTCCGATCCGCACCCCAAGACTTGCCACTTAGTATCCGTAAAAGATTTAGAGAACGGTCACATCGTGCTCTAAGCTGTGCTATTTGTGGTGCCCAACAAAGTTTCCGATCGAAGATCAAACCAAGGAATCTCGCCTCGTCTGCGAAAGGAAGTAAATCTGGCCCGAGTCGAAGAGACGGCGGCATATGCCACTTACGGCGCCAGAAGTTAACGCAGACTGTCTTCTCAGCGGAGAAACGAAAACCGTGTTTCGAGCTCCATGCATAGAGATTGTCCAAACACCGCTGGAGACGGCGTTCCAAAAACGGTGTACGCTGAGAAGTACAGAAGATGGCAAAGTCGTCCACGAATAAACAGGAAGAGACACCTTGAGGCACACATAGTGATATGGAATTTATCGCAATAGCAAATAGAGTCACGCTGAGTACCGAGCCCTGCGGCACTCCGTTCTCTTGAATAAAATGGTTAGAAAAAACCGAACCCACCCTCACTCGAAAAACGCGGTCCCGCATAAACTCCTGAATGACCAACGGTAGGCGTCCACGTATGTTCCAGTTGTGCAGAGAACGCAATATTCCCGCCCGCCAACACGTGTCGTAGGCCTTCTCGAGGTCAAAAAATATCCCAACTGTGGGGCTGTTCTTAAGAAACCCGTCCATAATCTGAGTTGACAGAGCGACAAGGTGGTCAGCAGTTGAACGTCGTCGTCGAAAGCCACACTGGATGTTCGTCAGAAGATTGTGGGATTCCAGCCACCACACCAACCGTCCATTGATCATGCGTTCCATCACCTTGCAAACGCAACTGGTGAGGGAAATAGGACGGTAACTGGAAGGAAGATGGCGGTCCTTTCCAGGTTTAAGAATGGGTATGATGGTGGCCTCCCGCCACTTGTCTGGAAAAATGCCATCCACCCAGACACGATTATAGACCTCGAGTAGGAAATCTTTGCCATCAGGAGAGAGATGTTGCAACATTTGGACGTGGATACCATCTGGACCTGGTGCTGAGTGTCGTGAAGAGGAGAGTGCATTGTCTAGCTCTGCCAGGGTGAAAAGGCGATTATAATCCTCAAGGTTGCCAGAAAGAAACGAGAATTCTTGAGATTCCACCTGGTTCTTAACTGTAAGAAACTCAGGGGAATAGTTGCCTGAGCTAGACACCTCAGCGAAAGCACTGCCTAAAGTATTCGCCACGTCAAATGTATCAACAACAGCTCCGGTAGGTGTTTTGAGACCGGCGATGGGCATATGGTTCGGTTTCCCAGCCACACGTCTTAACTTATCCCATACGACAGAGGAAGGTGTATGTCGATTAAAGGAACCCACGAATTTATTCCATGACATCTTTTTGCTATCCTTAATAACCCGCCTAGAATGTGCACGCATCCGTTTATAGTGTATCAGGTTATCCAGTGTAGGAAAACGCTGGAAAACCCGTAGAGCTCGTCTGCGAGCGCGAATAGCATCCCGACAGTCAGCGGTCCACCAAGGTACCGGAAATCGACGGCTGTAGCCAGTCGAACGCGGAATGGATTGCTCAGCAGCAGAAAGAATGGTCCCTGTAAGATGTTCGACCAAGTGGTTCACAGAGTCGTGCTCTTCGTAGCTAAATTTAGCCAAGTGGGAGTACAGTTCCCAGCTGGCGTGGTCTAGGCGCCAACTAGGTAAACGGGTGGAACATACAACGGGTGTCAAGACACTAATACGACAAGGAAAGTGGTCACTAGAATGCAAATCCGAGATGATATTCCAGCATAAGGTGACTGCCAGCTGAGGGGAACAAATTGCAATGTCAATGTGTGAAAAACTATGAAATGCGTCAGATAGAAAGGTGGGCTCTCCGGTGTTCAAGAGAGCAAGATTCTGACTATCCAAGAAGTCTTTAAGTAGCGTACCTCTCGCACAAGCCCGAGGAGAGCCCCAAAGAGGGTGATGGGCATTCACGTCGCCTACCAATAAAAAGGGTGGTGGCAACTGTGAAATGAGGTGTTCTAAGTCGCTGTGCGAGAGGTCCGCAGATGGAGGCAAATAGATACTGCAAATGGTGAATGAAGCGGAGGGTAGCTTAATGCTGACAGCAACGGACTGGATTGCAGATTGTATGGGTACGGAGTTGGCAAAAATATCATCTCGAATAAGCATCATAGTGCCCCCATGTGCCGGGACACCGTCGTCCGGGGATAAATCACATCGTACGGAGGAGTACTGCCTGATGGTAACGGTGTCCTGTGGACGGAGCTTCGTCTCTTGTAAACATACAGCCAAGGGTTCATGCTGGCGCAGCAACAAGTCAAGCTCTGGTCGATGTGGTCGAATTCCGCGTATGTTCCAATGGAGGATAGCCATTGAGTATATTATGGGATAAGTTTCAAATCGAAAGACGCTTCTGCAGATTGGGATTAGCTGGTCGGTTCAATTTGTTCTTCTTAGGCGTTGGGCTAGTACTATTTTCAGGAGCACGATCCTGCCGTTTCCGCACTGTCCCTCTGGCAGTGGCGGCAGAATCCTCCTGGTCCATCTCCTCCACAAGGGAGGTCCCTTTTTCAAGAGCAGTTTTAGGTCCAAGTAGTTCGAACCGATTGGATGTGCTGATCGGCGAAGACGGCCGTCGCCGATTCACGCCCTCCTCCCCAGATGACCCTTCAGAGGAGGATACACGTGTGGAGTTGCGTGAACTTTTCTTACCTTTAGATGACTTGGTAATAGATTGCACATTCTCTTTCAAAAAGTCTTGTCGTACATACTTGGTCTTAAACTGTTTTTCTGGGGCAGAAGACGTCGTGAATTTAATAGCTTTAGTTCCGGAGGTCGAGGCTTTAGGTGACAAGTGTGCAGGACTATTCTGTAAGTTGGCGGATTTGGCAGATGTTGATACCAACTTCGGTGTAGGTGCCGAAGGCTTTGGCAGCGCTTGGGCTAAAATAACCTTTTCCGCAATTGTAGCCCCGTTCATATCGCCGGTCTGTGTTGCGATTTCCCGACGCGGTACCGGTTTAGCTGCAACTGAGCTATAGGTACCGGACCTCGGGGCAGAGGGTTGGCGGAGTCGCAGGAGCTTCCGGGCTTCCAAGAAGGACACCTTCTCTTTCACCCGTATCTCCTGGATCGCTCGTTCCTCTGCAAAACGGGGGCAGTCTCGGGAACTAGATGGGTGTTCCCCGTTACAGTTCACACACGATGGAGCTGAAGCACAGGCCCCATCGTGGGAGATGTCACCGCAGTGGACGCAGGTGGACTTGCCGGTACACAACTCACTTGTGTGACCAAAACGTTGGCATTTAAAGCACCTCAGCGGATTGGGTATATAAGGCCTAACTTCGATGGCTTCATACCCTGCTCTAATCTTTTGAGGCAGATCAACCCGATCAAAAGTAAGAAACAGGGTATGAGTAGGCAGGAATTCACCGTTGATCTTACGTTGTACCCGATAAACAGCTGAGACACCCTGAGTCGCAAGATTTTCTTTGATCTCCTCAATGGACAAACCGTCCAACGCGCGGGTTGTTATTACACCGCGGGAGGAGTTCAGCGACTTGTGCACCTCGACCTTCACTGGATAGCTGGCTAACATGGTGGCTTTAAGTATTCTTGCAGCTTGCGAGGCGGAGTTGGCTTCGACAACAAGTGTACCATTGCGAGCTCGAACGCAGGATTTAACAGGACCAGCAATGGCATCGAGACCCTTTTGGATAGTAAAAGGGCTCACCGTAAGAAACTTCTTACCTTCCTCTGTCCTATGAATGACCAAGTAGCGAGGACCACATGACTCGACTACTTCCTTTCCTACGTCTTTATTAAGGGGTTTTTGTTTTGGTGCCATAGAAAAAATGGTATAAATTCATCCCCCAGTGCTCCCCACCCACCACGGAGCCCAACGAGGGGTCACCCCACTGGGATGACAGGGCTACACAGGGGATATAGCGGGCTCGCCGTCCCACTCACCCTGGAGTTCGGTGTAATACCTAGTCCTGGCCGATTGACTAGGGGTGGGTTAGTCCCTAGCCTCCCGTTTAGGCAAATCAGAAACCAAAGCGGTGTATTAGGTTGCGCACCCTCCCCAGTTACTGAAAGACAGAAGCCCAGGCTCAGGTACGCAACCCTCAACCAACCAGGATATTCCTCTTCACCGACACGGGTCTCCACGCACGGCCTACACGTGGGTGGGCATTTTGACCTTCTGGCTCCCTCACCACTCTGAGGTTGCCCACAGAGGGAGTCAAGGTGGCTCGGGACCCCGGGTGCGCCTAACCCGTACCTACCGTAGTAGGCCCCTGGGGGGTAGACCATGGCTATCCTACAGTGGAACATAGGCGGTATTCGACTACATCGAGCGGAGCTTGAACTGTTACTCCACGCGTATCAACCTCTAGTCGTCTGCCTACAAGAGACAAAGCTGCGTCCACAAGACAATGCTACATTGAGGTACTATTCTTCTGCACGGTTTGATTTCAGTACGACAGAAGGTATTCCCGCACACGGGGCAACATAGTGCCCATCAGGAATGATATTTATGCTGGTTCCGACTCCTTGCAATCTGGCCCCCAATTAGTTGCTGTAAAGATTACACTGCCATCTGCCATATTTACCATTTGTAGTATCTATCTGCCTCCCTCTACTGACCTCTTGCGCACCGAGTTAGAAGACCTCGTTTCCCATCTATCTTCGCCATTTGTGTTGGTGGGGGACGTGAATGCCCACCGCCCATTTTGGGGCTCACCTCTGGCTTGTGCGAGTGGTCAGCTAATCGCAGAGTTCTTTGACACTAATAATCTTGCTTTCCTGAACACCGGAGACTCAACCTTTCCTTCTGGCAGCTTTCACAGTTTTTCACACCTTGACATAAGATTTGTTCACAACAGTTAGCGCTCTCTTTATCCTGGAATGCCATCTCTGATTTCCACTCTAGTGACCACTTTCCCTGTCTTATTAGTCCCTTGACACACGCTGCATGTTCCACTCGCATACCTAGATATCACTTAGATCACGCCAACTGGGACCTGTATTCCTGCTTGGCTAACTTCAACTCCGATGAGCATGACTCTGTGAACTATTTAGTCGACCATCTTACACAGACAATTCTTTCTGCTGCTGAACAATCCATTCCGCGTCCGACTGGCAAAACTCATTGCCTTCCAGTACCCTGGTGGACTGATGACTGCCGGATTTCTATTCGTGCACGCAACCCTTCTCTCAGAGTCTTCCAACGTCGCCCTACACTAGATAATCTAATAAAATATAAAAAACTGCGTGCCAAATCTAGACACATTATTAGGGATAGCAAGAAGACATCCCGGAGTAATTTTGTGGTATCTTATAACTGACATACATCTTCCTATATCGTATGGGATAAGTTACGGCGTGTGGCCGGAAAATCGATTCAAATGCCTATCGCCGGTCTCAAACCACCTGCCGGAGAGGTTGATACCTTTGACGTTGCGAAGACCTTAGGCAGTGCATTTGCTCAAGTGTCCTACTTAGACAATTTTTCCCTTGACTTTCTTACAGTTAAGACTCAGGTGGAATCTCAAGGATTCTCCTACCGTTCTGGGAACCTCGAAGATTATAATCGTCTTTTCACCATGGCAGATGTAGACAATGCACTTCCATCTTCGCAACACTGCACCAGGACCAGATGGAATCCACGTCCAAATGCTGCAACATCTCTCTCTTGATGGTAAGGGTTTCCTACTCGAGGTTCTCCCCCTGGGGCCTACTACGGTAGGTACGGGTTAGGCGCACCCGCGGTCCCGAGCCACCTTTGACTCCCTGTGTGGGCAACCTCTAAGTTATGAGGAATCAGTAGGTTAAAATTCCCACCCGCGTGTAGGTCGGGTGTGGAGACCCGTGTCGGTGGAAAGATCAATCCTGTTTGGTTGAGGGTTGCGTACCTGAGCCTGGGCTTCTGACTTCAGTAAGTAACTGAGGAGGGTGCGCATCTTAATACATCACTTTGTTTTCTGCTCCGCCTAAACGGGAGGCTAGGGACTAACCCTCCCTTAGTCAATCGGCCAGGACTAGTTATATACCGAACTCCAGGGTGAATGGGACGGCGAGCCTTCTATATCCCCTGTGTAGCCCTGTCACCCCAGTGGGGTGACCCCGTTTTGGGCTACGTGGTGGGTGGGGAGCACTGGGGGATGAATATAAATTTAAACCAAGCAATAATTTACTATTGGCAAAGGAAGTAGCTGAGTCCGATGGTCCTCGCTACTTAGTCGTATTAAGAATAGAGAAGCTATTCAGAAGGGTCTCGACAAATTTACTGGTCCGGTTAAATCCTGTGTTAGAGCCCAAAATGGAACCCTCCTGGTTGAGGAAATATCAACTTCCCAGGCAGCAAAAATACTTAAGGCGAAACTTTTAGGCAGCTATTCGGTTAGGGTCGAAAAGCATAAGACCTTGAACTCCTCGCGTGGCGTTATCAACACCCGCGCATTGGACGGTTTGTCCAACGAGGAGCTTCAAGAGGATCTGGTAGAACAAGGCGTAACATTCGTTTATAGGCTTCAGCGGAAAGTTAATGGTGATTTTGTGCCTACGCGTACACTATTCCTTACCTTTGATCGGGTAGATCTCCCTCAAAGGATTAAGGCAGGGTCCGATTCCATCCAGGTTTGGCCCTATATTCCCTACCCTTTACGATGTTACAAGTGCCAGCGGTTTGGGCATACCAGCGAATTTTATTCTGGTCGGTCAACCTGTGCAATCTGTAGCATGCTTCCCATGATGTGGATTGCGCTAAAACGGCATCTTGTGTGAACTGTGGTGGGGAACATCCATCTAGTTCCCGAGCCTGGCCCCGTTTTGCAGAGGAGAGGGCCATCCAGGAAATACGGGTGAAAGTGAAGGTGTCCTCCGAAGCCCTCTGTCCCACAGTCCCGGTCTTACAGCTCTGTTACAGCTAAACCGGTAACGAAGCGGGAAATTGCCACACAAACCGGCGATATTAACGGGGTTACAATTGCGGAAAAGATCATCGTTGCTACACCATTACTGAAGACCTCATCATCCTCGTCCATCCCCCCAGCCTACTACGGTAGGTACGGGTTTGGCGCACCCAGGGGTTCCCGAGCCGCTCACTGTCATATCATCATCCCCATCGCCACTAACTTTGCCACGTTTTGTGTTCGTGTCGGTGTGTGTGTGTGTGTGAACACTTGTCATTGTGTACGCGTGTGTACTTTCCTCTTCTAGGCTTATTCCTTATATATTTAGTTTTAAGGCTTTAGATTTATTTACTCCTGTCTCACCAACAGGTATCTTTATTCTCTCTCCGTGGTTCCTGTCCCACGGTTCCAGCGCGACTCCCAACTTTTGTGCTCTTAGGAGGACTCAGGCGTGAAGGTTCAGTGGACCCTTCATACTGCCCCTATGTGTAAGCCTTAGGTGCGGGGCCCGTCCATACCGTTATGTACACCCACGTAGCTTCCTTGGGAGCCCGGTCCGTTTTAATCTCCCGACGAACGCGGTTCGTTGGGTAAGAATCACGGACCGGTCTTGTTACCGCTAACGGAAACCCGGTGTAATCAACCACAAGTCACATGAATCCATGTGTGGTTTATGTGCAGCATGGCCTAAAGTGGGGAGCCCTAGGTGGTTATATCTGTGGTAGGGGCTTAAAGCCGGATTGTACATGGTGAAAGGCTTACCGGTATGGACTAGCAGTAGCAGCTGCCGGGTAATTCCTTCTGATGTACTCTTTGAGATCGGTCTGGTAGGGGTCTACCAGGCGGCACAGACCTGAAAGTATTTTGGTGTCTTTTTTCTCTACCCCCGGATGGCAGGCTGTCGCCGACGGTTCCGGAAGGGGGTCCTTTCAACATGCTCTCTACCCGCAAACCTACCCCACAAGTCTTTGAACACCTTTAGAGGCGTGGTGACTACCTCTTATTTGGACGGTCTTTCCGAGGCAGATACTGTCACCAATTTATCTGACCAGGGTGTGTACCAAGCGTACCGTCTTCTTGGCAAACCTGATGGACAGTCAGCATCACTGCGAACAGTATTTCTAACTTTCAAGGGTACCACAATACCCGAGACCTTGTACTGTGGGTATGAACGCATATCTGTGCGGCCGTATGTACCGAAGCCAATGCGGTGTTTTCGGTGCCAGCGGTTCGGTCGTACACAAACTCGGTGCATGTTTGATGCAATATGTGAACGGTGCGGCCAGCCTGCACATAATGATGTTGTCTGTTCCCATGACCCTTGTTACGTACACTGCAGCGGAAATCACACCTCTAATTCACGGCAATGTGGAGGAAAAGGCCATACAGGAGTTGCGAATCATGGAACGCCTAACTTTTCCAGAGGCCCGGCGGCGCTATCAGCAGCTTCAGCGTGCGACTACCTTAGGGTACGCCTATGCAGTTCGTCGCACTCCTGGTCCCTTTGTGGCCCTTCAAACTGCTCCTGTTGTTGACGCGTCCAGACAAACGGACCCTGAGCTCTACCACCTTGCCTGAGCGACCCAAACCGCGGATTTCGAAATCTTCCGCTTCAGCTGAGCGACCGACGACAACAGTGCGACAATCCTCGCCTAGTCCACCATCTGTTGCCGCCTCTCCTGAGCGGTATCGTAAGAATCACAGGGCGAAAACACCTGCAAAGTTCGGTTCGAGATCTAAAGGTCGTAGAGCATCTTCCCGAAAATCTGAGATTTCCGATGGCCGTCCTTTTCTAGGCCAGAAATCTGTGAAACTTAACAGGCCAGCTTAGTAGTGTTCGATAATAGTCCATCACCTTTTTTTAGAAAGTTTGCTATCTTCCACCTAGTCTATCGCATGTTTCTTACATCCTTTTACCATGGCGTTGCTGACGTGGAATACTGGGGGTGTTCGCTCCCATAGAGCTAAACTACAGCTGTTGCTACGGTCGTATGACCCCTTGATCTTCTGTTTACTGGAGACGAACCTTCGCCCTCACGATCCTTCGTTGTACACCATTACGTCCCGGTTCGTTCCGATCTTATCCTGGAATAGGGATCTCCCGCTCATGTTGGTGTTATAATACTCACGCGCGATGATGTCTTTTGTACGCCACTATCGCTTACCACTGCCTTGCAAGCTGTTGTTGTCCATCTTGTTCTTCCTGGTTTCACCTTTTCAGTTTGTAACGTTTACGTTCCTCCTTCAGCTACCCTCAGTTCAGCCGACATGGTCAATCTCCTGTCTCAGCTCTCGCCACCTTTGCTTTTGGTGGGTGATTTCAATGCCCATCATCGACTTTGGGGTTCCCCTAGGGCATGTTAGCGGGGGATGCTCCTTGTTGACCTTTTTGACCAATTTCGGCTTGCTGTTTTGAACACCGTTTAACCAACTTTTCTTTCTGATTCTTCCCACGTTCTCCCATCTGGACCTTTTTGTTTGTTTAGTGCAGCTTGCTCCTCGGTTGCAATGGAACGTTGTATCTGACACCCATTCTAGCGATCATTGCCCGTGTGTACTGACTTTGCTCTCACACCGCGTTTCTTCCCCGCGAGCAGCAACTTAGCAGCTAGCGACAGCGAATTGGCCCTTTTTTCACAGAAAGCTATTTTCAGCAACAATAAGTTTGCCACTATCGAAAATATGGTAGACTACTTTAATTCTGTCGTTCTCTCTGCCGCCGAATTGTCTATCCCTCGGTCGTCTTCCATCCCAGACGCTTACCGGTTCCTTGGTACAATGCCAAGTGCCGCCAGGCTGTTCGTGTGCGTAGGATGGCTCTTAGGGTGTTTCACCATCACCCTACATTGGATAACTTGATCCGCTTCAAACATGCACGCGCAAGGGCCCGCCGCATTATTCAGGATAGCAAACGGGCTTCCTGGACTTCCTTTATTGGTACCTTTGATCGGTCGACGCCTTCATCCGTTGTGTGGGAGAAGCTACACGTGTTGCCGGTAAGCAGGCTAACTCTTCCATACCGGGACTTTACGTGGGATCTCCTACCGTCGTGGACCCGTTAGCTGTTGCTGACACCCTTGGTAGCACGTTCGCGTCTGTCTCAAGCTCCGGAAACTATGAGCCAGCTTTTCGAGCTACTAAGGCCGAGGTGGAATCTGAGGGTCTCCCCTTTCGCTCTTTTAATAATGAGTGCTATAATTCGATTTTTACTATACAGGAGCTCGTAACCTCCGTATCGTCCTCTAGACTTTCTGCTCCTGGGCCAGATGAAATTCATATCGCCATGCTCCAGCATCTCTGCCCTGCCAGTCCTTTTTTGGGCCAGAGGTCCGTGAAAATCAATGGACCACCTTAACAGTGTCTTTCATTTAACTGTCCATCAGCTTCTATTGAGTTTCCTTTGTTCCACCTCGCTTCTGCCACGTTTGTAGCGTCTTTCCATTTTGCCATGGCTCTCCTGACATGGAACACTCGCGGTGTTCGTTCCCATAGAGCTGAACTACAGTTGTTGCTGCGGTCTTATGATCCATTGGTCGTCTGCTTACAGGAGACAAAGCTTCGCCCTCACGATCCTTTTGTAGTCCACTGTTACGACCTGGCTCGTTTCGATCTTACCCCGGAGGAGGGCTCTCCTGCTCATGAGGGTGTCATGATACTCAGGCGCGATGATTTGTATAGTAAGCCACTATCGCTTACCACTGCCTTGCAAGCTGTTGTTGTCCATCTTATTCTTCCTGGTTTCACCTTTTCAGTCTATAACGTTTACGTTCCTCCTTCAGCTACCCTCAGTTCAACAGATATGGTCACACTCCTTTCTCAACTCTCGGCCCCTTTTGTCTTGTTGGGTGATTTCAATGCCCATCATCCACTTTGGGGTTCCTCTAAAGCAAGTGAGCGAGGGACGCTCCTTGTAGACCCTTTGGACCAATTTCGGCTTGCTGGTTTTAACACTGGTGAACCCACTTTTATTTCCGATTCTTCTGCCACGCTCTCTCATTTGAACCTTTCTGTTTGTTCAGCACAGCTTGCTCACCGATTAAAATGCAATGTGGTATCTGACACCCATTTCAGCCATCATTGCCCGTGTGTTCTGAGTTTGCTCTCACACCGTGTATCTTCGTCACGAGCAGCAACTTGGGGGCTAGCTAAGACTAATTTGACCCTCTTTTCAGCAAAAGCTGTTTTCACGAACTGTGAGTTTGACGCGGTCCATCAGATAGTGCAACATTTTATTGTTGTTCTCTCGGCCGCTGACTTATCTATTCGTCGGTCGTCTTCTCATCCAGGACGATTGCCGGTTCCTTGGTGGAATGCTGAGTGCCGAGAGGCTATTCGTGTGCGCCGGAGGGCTCTTAGGGTATTTCATCTTCACCCTACTCTGGATCATTTGATTTGTTTCAAACAAGCTCGTGCAAGGGCCCGTCGCGTTATTAACGATAGCAAACGGGCTTCCTGGTCTGCGTGTGTTGCCGATTTTAATAGAGTAACGCCGTCCTCGGTTTTCTGGGAAAAGCTACGACGTGTTGCCGGTAAGGAACCAAACTCTTCCATACCAGGCCTTTACGTGGGATCTCCTACCGTCGTCGATTCCGTGGCCGCCGCTACGTTCAACTCTGCGTCTAGCTCCGAGAACTATGATCGAGCTTTTCCTAATACCAAGGGTGAGGTGGAGTCTGAAACTCTCTCTTTTCGCTCTTTTAATGAGTGCTATAACTCTCTTTTCGCTCTTTTAATAATGAGTGCTGTAACTCTATTTTTAGTATCCAGGAGCTTCAGAACTCCTTATCGCCCTCTAGGCTCTTTGCTCCCAGACCAGATGTTGTTCATATATCGCTATGCTTCAGCATCTTTCTCCTGCCGGCAAACTCTTACTCTTGTTTCTCTATAACCGCATCTGGTGCGATGGAGTGTTTCCTGCAGTCTGGCGCGAGGCCACCATCGACCCAATCTTAAAACCTGGTAAGGATCGTCAACTAGCTTCCAGCTATCGTCCAATCTCCTTCAGCAGTGCACTATGTAAGGTAATGGAGAGCATGATCAATAAACGGTTACGATGGTGGCTCGCGTCTGAGAAACTTCTGTGTAACATCCAATGCCGCTTTCGCCGATACCGCTCCTCGACTGACCAGTTTGTGTCCCTCTCGACTCAAATCCTTAATGACTTTTTACGAAAGTGTGCAACTGTGGCCATATTTTTCGATCTCGAGAAAGCTAATGACACCTGCTGAAGGACTGGCTTATTGCGTACGTTACATAAGTGGGGTTGCCGTGGCCGCCTTCCAGTGTTCCTCCGGGAGTTTATGGAAAAGCGAGTATTGCGTGTGCGTGTGGGCTCTGATTACTCCCGAGTTTTTAGTCAGGAGAATGGAGTACCTCAAGGTTCGGTTCTCAGTTGCCCCCTCTTTGCCATCCCCATCAATCCTATCGCTGATTGTCTTCCTGCTGGTATTTCCTCCTCCTTATTTATTGACGACTTTGCAATTTATAGCAGCTCTCGGCAAACATGCCTTTTGGAGTGTCGCCTTCAGGCTTTTCTCGACCGTGTGCATAGTTGGAGCGTTGCAAATGGTTTCCGTTTTTCTGCCGAGTAAACCGTTTGCGTCAACTTCTGGCTTTGGAAACATTACGCGCCGCCTTCCCTACGTCTTCGCCGAAACTGTGAAGTTGCTTGGCCAGGAGTTCGACAGGAAGCGCAGCTGGTCGGCCCATATCTCTTCGATGAAAGCTCGATGAGATCGAGCACTTAATATTTTACGTGTTTTATGTGGCACATCCTGGGGAGCAGATTGCACTGTACTATTACAGCTATACCGTTTGCTTGTTCGCTCTAAACTTGTTAACGGGTGTATTGTGTACTCTTCGGCATGTCGTTCAGTTTTACGTCGTTTAAACCCAGTTTACCATGGAGGGATTCCCCTGGCACTGGGTGCGTTTCCGATGAGCCCAGTTATTATTTTGTCTGCGGAGGCTGCTGAACCTCCGCTGTGCCATACGCGGAGCTATGTATGCTTCTTTGCAGCTATGCTCTCCGCCCCCATGCCATGCCAGATCACCCGTCTTTTAAGTTATTCTTTAACGAATCTATTGACCGTCAGTATGCTGTTAGTGCGCTGGCGTTGCTTCCTGCCGGGTTTCGTTTTCGTGAACTGCTTTGGCTCTTGGATGTTCAGCTACCGAATCTACTGTCACTGGGGGAATGTTCATCCCCTCCTTGGTTACGCTGCGACACCCCGGTCAACCTACGGTTGGCATCCAAGCCGAAATCAGTTATTCCGCCTTCCGCCTTCCGCCTTCCGTTCCGCTTTTTTAGAGTTGCAGGCCAAGTTTCCCAACCATTGTTTTATTTGCACTGATGGTTCAAAGGATGACCGTGGTGTGGGATGTGCTTTTGTTTTTAATTCGCGGAGTTACGCGTTTCACCTATTGGGACAGTGTTCAGTTTTTACCGCCGAACTTTTCAGTATCTATCAGACTCTTCTTTTTATCGGGGGACTGGATTTTAGTCAGTTTGTTATGTGTAGCGATTCCCTCAGTGCACTACCGGGCCTGCGAGAGTTGTATCCATACCATCCTTTGATACAGCGCATTCAGGATCGCCTGCATTCGCTTGCTGATGCTGGTGTCAGCGTGTCATTTGTTTGGGTTCCTGGCCACCTAGGTGTGAGCGGGAATGAGCAAGAGGACGTAGCTGCCAAGTCTGCAATTTTAAGTCCTACTGTTTTTAGCTCCACTGTTCCTCCCAATGATGCTCGTGTCCTCCTGCGCCTGGCCATTCTTTCGCGCTGGTTCGCACAATGGTCCGGGGTGCGTGGGAACAAACTCAGAGGGGTCAAATCCCTTGCTGTCCCCTTGACTACTTCCTCGCGTGCATGTCGCCGCGATGAAATGATTTTAGCGCGACTGCGTATTGGACATTGCCGTTTTAGCCATCAGTACCCTTTACGGGGCGAAACTGCTCCTCAATGTGCTCCGCCCCCCCCCAGGGGCCTACTACGGTAGGTACGGGTTTGGCGCACCCGGGGGTTCCCGAGCCGCTCACCGCCACTTCACCCTACCCATCGCCATTCACTGTTGCCACGTCTTTTGTTCTGCATTTGTTTGTTTCGTTTGTTTACTTTATCACCCTCTTCCTCTTCTAGGCTTATGGAACTTAGTAGTTTGTAAGGCACTAGCTTTATTAACTCCTGTCTCACCAGCAGGGATCTTTCACTATCCCCGTGGTTCCTGTCCCACGGTTCCAGCGCGGCTCCCAATTTGTGTGTTCTCTGCTTCTAACAAAGTACGCCTTCGGCCACCACAGGCCACGGTGCTAATAAGCTATCCGAAAATAGTTTTAAGTTTTAATATGTTAGATGCAGTTTTGAGATTTTTTTTTTTCGTATTAGGCACAAAATCATTTACGTCTATGTTAGTCTCGTACTACTACAGCCTCCTCTCCCCCGGTCCCAGGGGCGATACTACGGTAGTAGTATCCCCAGATCCGGGAAAGAGTGTTAGTCCAACGGCTAAAAAGAATAAATTAAACCGACCAGCACCGGCCAGTATGCAGAAACTCCTTTCGATTTAGAACATATCCCGTCCTAAAGACCATGGCTACCCTGCAGTGGAACATACGCGGCATTAGACCACGTCGACCAGAGCTGGACTTCTTGCTCCACCAGCATCAGCCTTTGGTCGTATGCTTGCAAGAGACCAAGCTTCGTTCCCAAGACAACCTTACCTTCAGGCAGTAACCTTCTGTCCGGTGTGATATATCTCCGGCGGATGGAGTACCTGCACTTGGGGGCACTATGATTCTTATCAGAGATGACATCTTCGCTACATCTGTACCCATTCAATCTGACATACAATCCATTGCTGCCCCTCCCCAGGGGCTTACTACGGTAGGTACGGGTTTGGCGCACCCGGGGGTTCCCGAGTGGCTCACCGCCACTTCACCCTACCCATCGCCATTCACTGTTGTCACGTCTTTTGTTCTGTATTTGTTTCTTTCGTTTGTTTACTTTATCACCCTCTTCCTCTTCTAGGCTTATGGAACTTAGTAGTTTGCAAGGCATTAGGTTTACTAACTCCTGTCCCACCAGCAGGGATCTTTCACTCTACCCGTGGTTGCTGTCCCACGGTTCCAGGCGGCTCCCAATTTGTGTGCTCTACGGAGGTCCCAGGCCTGAAGGTTGGGTGCACCCTCCCCACTGCCCCTATGTGTAGCCTTAGGTGCGGAGCCCGTCCGTACCGTCAAGTACATTCACGTACCTTCTTAGTAAGACCGGCCTGTGCTGGTGTCCCACCGACCGCGATACGTCGTTGGGATAGTTTCACGGGCCGGACGTATTACCGCTGACGTTGCCCCGGCGTAATCAACCACAAGTCCCCTGAATCCGTACATGTGTTCTGTCGCTGCACGGCCTACAGCGGGGAGCCACAGCCGGTTATTCCTGTGGTAGGGGCTTAAAACCGGGGCGTGCATGGTGAACGGTATACGCATACGGACCAGCAGTTGTGTTTGGAAGGTAACCCTTGTGACGTAGGCCTTGGGTATCGGTCACGGGATGGTTCCCGTGACGGTACAGACCGTGGAGATTTGGTGTCTTATCTTCTTTAACCCCCGGATGGCAGGCTGACGCCGACGCTTCCGGAAGGGGGTCCTTTCAATATGTCTAACCGCGCACCACCTTATTTTGACCAGTTTATAGTTATGGCTATGTTAAACGAGAAGAAGAAATTTTCAGATATAAGTCCGTTCTACGTGCAAAGGGAAGTTGACAGGATCTACGGCAAGGTTAAAAACGCGACGAGGCTGCGAGACGGTACGCTACTAGTTGAGGTCCATAATAAAGACCAATCGGACAAGCTACTTCATGCTACTCTGTTGGCCTCGTACAGCATCAAAGTTTACCCCCATAAGTCCAGGAGCACCTGTAGAGGAGTTGTGACCACCTCTAGCTTAGACGACCTCTCCAATGAAGATATTGCCACCCATCTTTCAGAACAGCGAGTTTGTCAGGCGTACCGTCTACATGGTAGTGACGGCAAGGAGTGCCCATTGCGTACAATCTTTCTGACGTTTAAGGGTAGTAGTGTTCCGGAGTTCATATACTGTGGTTACGAACGTGCTGCCGTCCGCCCGTATGTGCCGAACCCTATGCGGTGCTTCAAGTGACAGCGCTTTGGGTATAACCAAGCCGCCTGTGCCCGACTTGCAACCTGCGATCGTTGTGGTCTAGCGGCACACTTTGACACCGTCTGTACGCGTGCACCCTGCTGTGTAAACTGTGAAGGCAGTCATCCGTCTAGTTCTCGACAGTGTCCCATGTACTTGGCAGAGAAAAGCATAGAAGAAATACGTGTGAAGGAACATCTTACTTTTCCTGAGGCGAGACGGCGCTTTGAGCAGCTAAAGCCGGCCAACACCACAGGATACTCCTCAGCCGTTCGCCGTAAGCTTGTCCAATCCGTCGGTTTACAGACTGTGACTGTCGCGGATGCGTCGACGCAAACTGACTTGTGCGAAGCCGCTCCTTTACGTGCTCAATCATCTGCATCTCAGTGTACAACTTCTGATGTAGAGCAGCAATCTCAGTCGTCGACTAACCCATGTGCTCCTAGTTCATCCTTCGCCGGAGATCGTTCCCGTCAACGTAGTAGACCGATGAGCCGAACTTCGGCAACGTCCCGCTCTCGTTCTGCGAACCGAAAGACTTCTTTTGACTCCCGACCACCAGTGGAGTCTGAGGAAGACACGGATTTTAGGTTAGTTGGAGCTAAATCTGCTAAGGTGAGAAAGAAAGAAATTACACCACCTTAATTTCTATCTCACCATAGATATAATCCAGTGGAATGTCAATGGGATCAGGGCCCGTCTACCAGACCTTCAACATATAATCAACAAGCGTTCACCCTCAATCCTCTGTCTCCAGGAAACCCACTTACATCCCCACCATACCCTTCCACTTCGTCATTTTCAATCCTTCAGACACGACTTTGTTGGTGGCCAGCGTGCTTGCAACGGTGTTGTTACTCTCGTGGCTCCTACCATCCTTGCCGCCAGTATTACACTCAACACCCCGCTACAAGCGGTAGCTGTGCCTTCCATCTCCTTTACTGTTTGCAATGTCTATTTGCCGCCGCACGATGTGATCTCAGACACTGAGCTTCGGGCATTGTTAGCACAAATTCCCCCGCCGCTGATCTTTTTGCTTCCAATGTTATTTGGGATTCTTCTGCTGACGATGCTTGAGGTACAATAATAGCAGACGTTTGCGACAGGTCTGGTTTATTACTCCTAAACACCGGTGCACCCACATTCTTATCTTCTGCATATGGCACCCTATCCGCCCTAGATGTAACTTTCTGCAGCCCTGCTTTACTACCCTGCCTAGATTGGTCGGTATTTTCCGATCTTCACGGCAGTGATCATTTCCCCATTGACATTCGCTTTTCGGGACAATATCCCTTACCCACTCAACATCCCCGCTGGATTATCTCCAAAGCTGATTGGGAAAAGTCTTCCTCTCTGCTCAATCTCAATTCCGATGGCTGTAGCTCCATAGAAGACATGGTGGAGTATTTTACTTGCTCGGTTTTGCTCGCCGCAGAATCCAGTATTCCTCGGAGCTCTTCTACCCCTCGGCGTATTCTAGTGCCGTGGTGGACCGAAGACTGCAACTTGGCATTAAAGGCACGTAAAAAAGCTCTTCGTCTTTTCCATCTACACCCGACGGCGGAGAACTTTGTTGCTTTCAAACGCGCCCGGGCTAAGGCGCGCTATATCGTTCGTAATGCCAAGCGGAATTCGTGGAAAGCATATGTCTCTTCGCTTTCTCGCAGGAGCTCCTCACAGAGAGTGTGGACTTCGGTGCGCCGCATGACCGGCAAATGTCTCAGGACATACATCCCTGGCCTTACCGTTCACGGCTCCACCTTCACCAGCGAACGGGATGTTGCCGACGCTCTAGCCACCTCCTTCGCTGCGACAAGTGCAACGGGCAATTACGACAATGCATTTCTTCCCATTAAGGAAGCTGCTGAGAGATTTCGCCTTGATTTTACTAGTGACTGTAGTGAGCCGTACAATGCACCCTTCACCCTTGCGGAACTAACTCATGCTTTACACGCTGCGAGGGACTCTTCTCCTGGTCCCGATGATATTCACCGACAAATGTTGCTTCACCTCCCACCTGCACCCGTTACATTCCTTCTGGACTTCTATAACCACATTTGGCGCGAACAGGTTTTCCCGCGTGTGTGGCGAGAGGGTATTGTCAATCCTATCCCTCGTCCTGGCAAAGACCGGACCCTCCCATCGTCTTACCGGCCGATTTGCCTCACGAGCGTCGTTTGCAAGACCTTGGAACGCATGATCAGTATTCGGTTTACTTGGTGGTTGGAGGCGAACGAAGTGCTCTGTTCCGTGCAGTGAGGATTTCGTCGCGGTCGTTCAAGCGTTGATAACCTGGCGCGTATGGAAGCTTATGTACGGAATGCTTTCCTTCTGAAGCAGCTAGTCGTGAGTGTCTTCTTTGACCTCAAGAGGGCTTACGACACTACTTGGCGATATGGTATTCTGCGTAATTTGCACAGTTCAGGGTTACGCGGCTATCTGGTCCTATTTCTGTGCAACTTTCTTCAGCTGCGCCGCTTTCGTGTCCGTATTGCCAATACTCTCTCGCGGGAGAAGATTCAGGAGAACGGTGTACCCCAAGGTTCCGTTCTTAATATCATGGTTTTTGCCATGGCCATCAACGGCATTACTAGCGTGATTCGTAGTGGGATATCATCGTCACTGTATGTGGATGACTTTGCGCTGTACTATCGCTCCTACAGCACTGAACATCTCGAACGACAACTCCATAAACTCCATCGCAATGGTTTTCGTTTTTCCCCTACGAAAACTCGGTGCATACACTTCCACCGTCTTCGCGGAGTACACCCTCCTCCTGACCTCCAATTGAACGATGTGCCACTGCCTTTCATTCCGTCCTTGAAGTTCTTAGGTCTCCACCTAGACCGTGAACTTTCTTGGGTACCCCACATCCGATACCTTCGTGCCTCCTGTGACCGATCGCTGCGGATCCTCAAACTGCTTTCTGGTGCGTCGTGGGGCGTTCAGTGATGCTGCGTTTGTACCGTTCACTCGTTCGCTCAAAACTAGACTACGGTTGTTTTATTTACGGCGCAGCGACCGCCTCTAAACTTCGCCTTTTAGACACCGTTCATCATATCGGTTTACGTCTTGCTACAGGAGACTTCCGCACTAGTCGTGTGGAATGCTTGTATGCCGATGCTGGTGAACCCCCACTGGCAGTGCGTCGCTCATTTTTACTTTGTTCGTATGCTGCTAAGTTGTCTTCGAACCCCCGCCATCTTTGTTTTAACCCTGTGTTACGCCCGGATTATTCACACCGCTATCTGAGGAACGCCACTGCTTCACGCCCCTGTGGTATTCCGTTTCGTGAACTGCTCTCCGATAGGGGTCTCAGATTGCCTCCTGTGGAGCGTGTTTTTGGTTATCCGGAACCTGCTTGGCAACTGAGGCGTCCCAGTTTCGACCTGACCCTCTCCAACCTTGTGAAACGTTCGACCGCTCCGGAGGTATTTCAGCGACTGTTTTACGAACTTTTAAGCAATTACCGGCCATATGCACCGGTATTCACTGACGGCTCCCAGCTGGCAGGAGCTACCGGTTGTACCTTTTATTTCAATGGAGTAACACATAATAATCGACTTGCGCACGCCAGTTCTGCATTCACCGCCGAACTGTACGCTATCTTTTACTTTCTAGATTTTATCTCGCTTTTAGCACCTGGTAGTTTCCTTGTTTGCAGCGATTCCTTGAGTGCCCTACAGGCTCTGCAGCAGTATACTGGCTCCTCATCATTCGTTATGCGTATTCAATCTCGCCTTTCTGAATTGATTGCTTGCAGCTACCAGCTCATCTTCACGTGGGTTCCAGGTCATGTCGGTATTGCAGGTAATGAGGTAGCGCATAGGTCTGCCAAGACTGCCTGCCCCTTGCAGGATTATTCGGAAGCGGCTGTGCCCTCAGCGGATGTTTCAAGTTACTTTCGCAGGTCTCTTCTTTTAGCTTGGCAACAATCTTGGCAAAACTTAGCAGGTACACAGCTTCGCACACTCAAAGACACGGTACAGCCATGGCTCACATCTTGCCAGCCAAACCGGCTACGCGAAGTTATCCTTACGCGTCTGCGTATCGGTCACACGCGGCTAACACATGGCTACCTTCTACGCGCTGAGCCAGCTCCTATATGTCAGACCTGCGATGTCCGTATGTCTGTGGCACATGTGTTGCTTGATTGTCCGAAATTTCATCGTGAACGGCAAGCCATCGGCCTGGGTACCTCCTTACCTGCCATATTATGTGACGACGCCAATTCCGTCGATATTGTGCTATGCTTTGTTGCCTCTATTGGCCTCAGCAAAGACATCTGACCTGTTACATGCGTGTGTGCAATTTTAGCCTTTTTAACTTTTTAGACTCTGACTTTTACCATATGGGACCACTTTTTGTGTGTGTGTTTTTAGTTTTTTAAACTTTAAGCCTTGGTTTTATCACCCGGGCCTTTTCTCGTGTGTGCCTTTGTAAGGGTTTTTAGCACATTTTAACTATTCTTCTCTAGAGTTGTTTTTAATGTGTTTTTCTTCTTAACTTCGGGCCCAAATGACCTAGTTGTCGACGGGCGCTTAAACACTACACACTCACTCACTCAATGTGCTCCGTGTAATGAGCCTTTGACGGTGCGTCATTTTTTATTAGGGTGCCACCTTTTTAGTGTGCTGCGTGCGTCCCTGTCTCTGCCTACTGACCTCCCTACCCTCCTAGGCGACAATCCTACTGCATGTGAGGGACTTTTAACTTTGCTTCGCCGCTGCAGAATGTATAGTCGGGTCTAATTTTATCACGCGGTTGCATCTTTTTACCGACTTTTCAGTCCCTCGGTTTTAATCTAGTTATGGTAGTCTTTTTATGATCTCCATGACTTCTTTTGCGGTGTTCGCCTTTAGCGGATTGTTTGGCTTTTAATTTTTAGCCTTTTTGTTTACCATAGGGCGCTAATAACCTCTGCAGTTGTGCGCCCTTAAGCACTACTACTACTACTACTGCTGCTGCTGCTGCTACTACTGCTACTGCTGCTGCTGCTGCTACTACTACTACTACTACTACTACTACTACTACTACTACTCCGACGATATCTGTACGCCAACCCAAACTTTGTCCACCACCTGTTGCCGCCTATCCTGAGCGGTCTCCTAAGAAGCACAAGGCGGCCAATAAACCTTCAAAGTCCTGTTCGCGATCTTCGCGTAGTAGAGTATCTTCCGGATCCCGACCATCCGAGGACTCCGATGGGGACACAGGCCGCCTTTTTCTAGGCCAAAATTCTGTGAAACATAACCGGCCACCTTAGCAGTGCTTGTTAACTGTCCACCACCTTTTTAGAGAGCTTACTTTCTTCCATCTCGCCCATCCCACGTCTCTAGCGTCTTTCTTTTTACCATGGTGTCGTTGACGTGGAATACTCGCGGTGTTCGCTTCCATAGAGCTGAACTGCAGCCATTGGTACGGTCGTATGACCCCTTGGTCATCTGTTTACAGGAGTCGAAGCTTCGCCCTCACGATTCATTTGCTGTACACTATTACATTCCGGTTCGTTTCGATCTTACCCCGGAGGAGGGCTCTCCTGGTCATGGGAGTGTTATGATCCTCACGTGCGATCATATCTATTGCCAGCCACTTTCGCTGACTGCTGCCTTGCAAACTGTTGCTGTCAGTCTTGTTCTTCCCGGTTTCACCTTTTCAGTCTGTAATGTTTACGTTCCTCCTTCAGCTAAGCTCCGTACAGCCGACATGGTCAATCTCTTGTCTCAGCTCCCGGCACCTTAGCTTTAGTTGGGGCTTTCAATGCCCATCATCTACTTTGGGATTCCTCTAAGGCATGTGAGCGGAGACGCTCCTTGTTGACCTGTTAGACCAATTTCGGCTAGCTGTTTTGAACACCGGTAAACCAACTTTTCTTTCTGATTCTTCTGCCACGTTTTCCAATCTAGACCTTTCTGTTTATTCAGCGCAGCTTGCTCCTCGGTTCCAGCGATTATTGCCCATGTGTTCTGAAGTTGCTCTCTCACCGCGTTTCTTCCCCTCGAGCAGCAACTTGGCAGCTAGCAAAAGCGAATTGGGCCTTTTGTTTCACAGAGAGCTGTTTTCAGCGACAATGAGTTCGCCACTGTCGACAAAATCGTGACCACTTTAATTCTGCCGTTCTCTCCGCCGCCGAATTGTCTTTCCCTCGGTAGTCTTCCCATCCCAGACACTTCCGGGTTCCCTGGTGGAACGTCAAGTGCCGCCAGGCTATTCGTGTGAGTAGGAGGCCTCTTAGAGTATTTCACCATCACCCTATATTGGATAACTTGACCAGCTTCAAACAAGCTCGCGTAAGGGCCCGCCGCATTATCCAGGATAGCAAACGGGCTTTCTGGACTTCGCTTGTTGGTATCTTTAATCGGTCCACGCCTTCATCCATTGTGTGGGAGAAGCTACGACGTGTTACCGGTAAGCAAGCTAACTCTTCCATACCAGGACTTCACGTGGGATCTACTATCGTCGTGGATCTGGTAGCTGTTGCTGACACCCTTGGTAGTACGTTCGCGTCTGTCTCAAGCTCCGGAAATTATGACCCAGCCTTTCGAACTACTAAGGCCGAGGTGGAGTCTCAGGCTCTCTCCTTTCGCTCTTTTAATAATGAGAGATATAACTCGATTTTACTATACAGGATCTCGAAACCTCCGCATCGTCCTCTGGAATTTATGCTCCTGGGCCAGATAAAATTCGTATCGCCATGCTCCAGCATCTCTGCCCTTCCGGTACACTCTTTCTCTTGGGGCTCTTGAACCGCATTTGGTGCGATGGACTGTTTCCTGCGGTGTGGCGCGTGGCCAATATCGTTCCCATTTTAAAACCTGGTAAGGATCCACATCGCCCTTCCAGCTATCTCCTACATCAGTTGCGTTGCAGGATGATGGAGCGATGATTAACGGGCGACTACGATGGGGGCTTGAATCTCGCGGTCTGCTATCCAGCGTCCAATTTGGCTTCCGTCGTTACCGTTCCCCAGTCCACCACTTTCTTATCACTGTCCACGTGTATCATGGATAGCTTTTTACGGAAAAGTCCGACGGTTGCATTATTTTGTGATTTGGAAAAATCGTATGATACATGCTGGAGGTTCGGTATACTTCGTACCCTTCACAAATGGGGCATGCGTGGTCGTCTGCCCCTTTTTATCCGGGAGTTTATGAGGATTAGAGTTTTTAGGGTTCGGGTTGGCTCGATTTTACCCGGTGTTTTTACTCAGGAGACCGGAGTACCGCAGGGTTCTGTGCTTAGTGTCACATTGTTTGCTATTGCCATCAATTCTGTTTTAGAGGGCGTTCCATCTGGCGTATCCTCTTCATTGTTTGTGGATAAATCCGCCATCTACATAGGTTTTCGGCGGACTTGTGTTCTAGTACGCCGGCTCCATCTTTGTCTTGCCCCTTGTACATTTGGAGTATGGAAAAAGGCTTTTAAGTTCTCCGCCGAAAAAATTGCCTGTGTTAATTTCTGGCGACGGAAGGCGTATCCTTCTCCTTCTCTCCGTCTTGGTCCTGACGTTCTTCCTTTCGCCGAGGAGAGGAAATTTTTAGGTTTAATTTTTGACAGGAAACTCAGCTGGTCTTGCCATATATCGTACTTAGAAGGCAAAACGTGACCGTTCTCTTAATCTTTTACGCGTTTTAAGTGCCACATCCTGGGGGGCTGATCGGACTACCCTTCTACACCTTTATCGGTCTCTGGTCCGGTAAAAAATTGCCTTTATTTGCGCTGTGTATTCTTCGGCCCGCCCGTCCATTTCAGCTCGTCTCAATGCTACAAATCACTGTGGTATCCGTTTTAGTGTTGGTGCTTTTCGCACGAGTCTCACGAGCTGCTTTTCTCAGCCTTTGTGTGGAAGCTTTGAAACCTCCGCTGTCTTCTCGACGCGATGCTCTGCTAGTAGTTATGCCTGCAATCTCCTGAGTTTACCCAGATATTCGTGTTTTATCTTGTTTTTTAACGATCATTTGGACCGCCGATACTCAAGTAATTCCCTGGCCCTAGTTCCTCCAGGTGTGGGCTTTCGGCTACTCCGCGTTTGGAAGTCACTTTGCCAGCCGTATATCCCAAAGGGGAGGCTCATTTTCCTCCGTGGCTCCAACCTCAGCCCCACATTGATCTAGGGTTGCTGTCCACGCCGAAGTCGACGACGCCCGATTCTGTTATTCATTCCGCCTTTTTAGCCCTCAAAGCGCAGTTTGCTACATGCAATTTTATTTACACTGATGGCTCCAAGGACGCTAAGGGGAGCAGGATGTGCCTTATTCATGACCATGACATTTTAAATTTCGACTTTCACCGCAGTGCTCGATTTTTACAGCTGAGATTTTTAGTGTTTACCAGGCTCTATTATATATTCAGCAGCAAGGTTTTCCTATGTGGGTTGTGTGCTCTGATTCTTTGAGTGTTTTGCGGAGCCTTAGGTTGCTGTACAGTCCCCAGCCCCTCGTACAGCGTGACCAGGATTGTCTCCACTCGATCGCCGATTCTTGCTTTCGCGTTACTTTTGTGTGGGTTCCTGGCCACGTCGGCCTGCGCGGCATTGATGCCGCAGTGAAGGCTGCCATTTCAGCCCCCAGGTGTTTTAACCCTTGTGCGACCTCTGCACACTTACGGTGTTTAATCCTTTTGCGTTGGAGTGCTGACTGGGCCGAGCTACAGAGCAACAAACTTCTGGAGGTGAAGTCCCTCCATGTCGGCTGGCGCACCTCGTCTCGCGTATGCCGTCGCGAAGAGGTCATTTTAGCTAGACTACGTATCGGACACTGTCCTTTTAGTCACAATCATTTATTGTCTTCGGACGCTGCACCGCTTTGCGCTCATTGTCAAGATCCGTTGACTGTGAGGCATGTTTTAACCGAGTGTCATCTTTTAGCTCCCTTACGTTTGTCCGTCGGAATACCAGCTAATATTTCACAGGTACCGGCGGACGAACCCATTGCTGTGGAATGCGTTTTAGATTTTATTCGTCTAGTCGGTATGAGCTATCGTGTGTGTATTTAACGTTTTACGCTTCGTGTTCTATGTTTGTTTCGCTACTTAATAGCAATGGTCCTTTTGACGTCTCGACAGGAAACCTTTTATCGCTTTTTTATTTTTGCGTTCCGCAGTATCTGACACTGTTCTAGCCACATTTTATTGTCTTTTTAGATTTTTGTATGTGGACCCTCTTATCCCTTTTTATTTTCACGTTCCGCAGTAGCTGACACTGTTTTAGCCACATATCATCCCGTTTTTAGATTTTAGTGTGTGGACTTCGTTCTTAGCTTTCTTATTACCCCGCTTTTTCGGGCGTTGTAGTTGTGTGCCCTCAAGCTCCACTACCAGCATCACCAGTTTCATCCTCCTTATTCGTAGACGATTTAGCCATATTTTGTGCTTCTCAGCGAACGGCGTTTTAGGAACGCGTTTCCATTGGTGTTTAGAGAATCTCTATGATAGGAGCTTGAAAAACTGCTTTCGTTTCTCCACTGAAAAGACAGCCTGCGTTAACTTCTGGCGCCGTAATTTGGCGAATAGCAGCTACTATTCGTTTCGGACCAGATTTCCTTCCCTTCGCAGATGAGACGAGATTCCTTGGGCTGATATTTGATCGTAAACTTTCCTGGTCACCACATATCCCCCCAGGGGCCTACTACGGTAGGTACGGGTTAGGCGCACCCGGGGTCCCGAGCCACCTTGACTCCCTCTGTGGGCAACCTCAGAGTGGTGAGGGAGCCAGAAGGTCAAAATGCCCACCCACGTGTAGGCCGTGCGTGGAGACCCGTGTCGGTGAAGAGGAATATCCTGGTTGGTTGAGGGTTGCGTACCTGAGCCTGGGCTTCTGTGTTTCAGTAACTGGGGAGGGTGCGCAGCCTAATACACCGCTTTGGTTTCTGATTTGCCTAAACGGGAGGCTAGGGACTAACCCACCCCTAGTCAATCGGCCAGGACTAGGTATTACACCGAACTCCAGGGTGAGTGGGACGGCGAGCCCGCTATATCCCCTGTGTAGCCCTGTCACCCCAGAGGGGTGACCCCTCTTTGGGCTCCGTGGTGGGTGGGGAGCACTGGGGGATGAATTTATACAATTTTTTTTTATGGCACCAAAACTTAAACCCCCGATTTCAAATAAAGACGTTGGAAAGGAAGTAGTCGAGTCATGTGGTCCTCGCTACTTGGTTATTCATAGGACAGAGGAAGGTAAGAAGTTCCTTACGGTGAGCCCTTTTACTATCCAAAAGGGTCTCGATGCCATTGCTGGTCCTGTTAAATCCTGCGTTCGAGCTCGCAATGGTACACTTCTTGTCGAAGCCAACTCCGCCTCGCAAGCTGCAAGAATACTTAAAGCCACCATGTTAGCCAGCTATCCAGTGAAGGTCGAGGTGCACAAGTCGCTGAACTCCTCCCGCGGTGTAATAACAACCCGCGCGTTGGACGGTTTGTCCATTGAGGAGATCCAAGAAAATCTTGCGACTCAGGGTGTCTCAGCTGTTTATCGGGTACAACGTAAGATCAACGGTGAATTCCTGCCTACTCGTACCCTGTTTCTTACTTTTGATCGGGTTGATCTGCCTCAAAAGATTAGGGCAGGGTATGAAGCCATCGAAGTTAGGCCTTATATACCCAATCCGCTGAGGTGCTTTAAATGCCAACGTTTTGGTCACACTAGTGAGTTGTGTACCGGCAAGTCCACCTGCGTCCACTGCGGTGACATCTCCCACGATGGGGCTTGTGCTTCAGCTCCATCGTGTGTGAACTGTAACGGGGAACACCCATCTAGTTCCCGAGACTGCCCCCGTTTTGCAGAGGAACGAGCGATCCAGGAGATACGGGTGAAAGAGAAGGTGTCCTTCTTGGAAGCCCGGAAGCTCCTGCGACTCCGCCAACCCTCTGCCCCGAGGTCCGGTACCTATAGCTCAGTTGCAGCTAAACCGGTACCGCGTCGGGAAATCGCAACACAGACCGGCGATATGAACGGGGCTACAATTGCGGAAAAGGTTATTTTAGCCCAAGCGCTGCCAAAGCCTTCGGCACCTACACCCAAGTTGGTATCAACATCTGCCAAATCCGCTAGCTTACAGAATAGTCCTGCACAGTTGTCACCGAAAGCCTCGACCTCTGGAACTAAAGTTGGTAAATTCACGACGTCTTCTGCCCCGGAAAAACAGTTTAAGACCAAGTATGTACGACAAGACTTCTTGAAAGAGAATGTGCAATCTATTACCAAGTCATCTAAAGGTAAGAAAAGTTCACGCAACTCCACACGTGTATCCTCCTCTGAAGGGTCATCTGGGGAGGAGGGCGTGAATCGGCGACGGCCGTCTTCGCCGATCAGCACATCCAATCGGTTCGAACTACTTGGACCTAAAACTGCTCTTGAAAAAGGGACCTCCCTTGTGGAGGAGATGGACCAGGAGGATTCTGCCGCCACTGCCAGAGGGACAGTGCGGAAACGGCAGGATCGTGCTCCTGAAAATAGTACTAGCCCAACGCCTAAGAAGAACAAATTGAACCGACCAGCTAATCCCAATCTGCAGAAGCGTCTTTCGATTTGAAACTTATCCCATAATATACTCAATGGCTATCCTCCATTGGAACATACGCGGAATTCGACCACATCGACCAGAGCTTGACTTGTTGCTGCGCCAGCATGAACCCTTGGCTGTATGTTTACAAGAGACGAAGCTCCGTCCACAGGACACCGTTACCATCAGGCAGTACTGCTCCGTACGATGTGATTTATCCCCGGAGGACGGTGTCCCGGCACATGGGGGCACTATGATGCTTATTCGAGATGATATTTTTGCCAACTCCGTACCCATACAATCTGCAATCCAGTCCGTTGCTGTCAGCATTAAGCTACCCTCCGCTTCATTCACCATTTGCAGTATCTATTTGCCTCCATCTGCGGACCTCTCGCACAGCGACTTAGAACACCTCATTTCGCAGTTGCCACCACCCTTTTTATTGGTAGGCGACGTGAATGCCCATCACCCTCTTTGGGGCTCTCCTCGGGCTTGTGCGAGAGGTACGCTACTTAAAGACTTCTTGGATAGTCAGAATCTTGCTCTCTTGAACACCGGAGAGCCCACCTTTCTATCTGACGCATTTCATAGTTTTTCACACATTGACATTGCAATTTGTTCCCCTCAGCTGGCAGTCACCTTATGCTGGAATATCATCTCGGATTTGCATTCTAGTGACCACTTTCCTTGTCGTATTAGTGTCTTGACACCCGTTGTATGTTCCACCCGTTTACCTAGTTGGCGCCTAGACCACGCCAGCTGGGAACTGTACTCCCACTTGGCTGAATTTAGCTACGAAGAGCACGACTCTGTGAACCACTTGGTCGAACATCTTACAGGGACCATTCTTTCTGCTGCTGAGCAATCCATTCCGCGTTCGACTGGTTACAGCCGTCGATTTCCGGTACCTTGGTGGACCGCTGACTGTCGGGATGCTATTCGCGCTCGCAGACGAGCTCTACGGGTTTTCCAGCGTTTTCCTACACTGGATAACCTGATACACTATAAACGGATGCGTGCACATTCTAGGCGGGTTATTAAGGATAGCAAAAAGATGTCATGGAATAAATTCGTGGGTTCCTTTAATCGACATACACCTTCCTCTGTCGTATGGGATAAGTTAAGACGTGTGGCTGGGAAACCGAACCATATGCCCATCGCCGGTCTCAAAACACCTACCGGAGCTGTTGTTGATACATTTGACGTGGCGAATACTTTAGGCAGTGCTTTCGCTGAGGTGTCTAGCTCAGGCAACTATTCCCCTGAGTTTCTTACAGTTAAGAACCAGGTGGAATCTCAAGAATTCTCGTTTCTTTCTGGCAACCTTGAGGATTATAATCGCCTTTTCACCCTGGCAGAGCTAGACAATGCACTCTCCTCTTCACGACACTCAGCACCAGGTCCAGATGGTATCCACGTCCAAATGTTGGAACATCTCTCTCCTGATGGCAAAGATTTCCTACTCGAGGTCTATAATCGTGTCTGGGTTGATGGCATTTTTCCAGACAAGTGGCGGGAGGGCACCATCATACCCATTCTTAAACCTGGAAAGGACCGCCATCTTGCTTCCAGTTACCGTCCTATTTCCCTCACCAGTTGCGTGTGCAAGGTGATGGAACGCATGATCAATGGACGGTTGGTGTGGTGGCTGGAATCCCACAATCTTCTGACGAACATCCAGTGTGGCTTTCGACGACGACGTTCAACTGCTGACCACCTTGTCTCTCTGTCAACTCAGATTATGGACGGGTTTCTTAAGAACAGCCCCACAGTTGGGATATTTTTTGACCTCGAGAAGGCCTACGACACGTGTTGGCGGGCGGGAATATTGCGTTCTCTGCACAACTGGAACATACGTGGACGCCTACCGTTTGTCATTCAGGAGTTTATGCGGGACCGCGTTTTTCGAGTGAGGGTGGGTTCGGTTTTTTCTAACCATTTTATTCAAGAGAACGGAGTGCCGCAGGGCTCGGTACTCAGCGTGACTCTATTTGCTATTGCGATAAATTCCATATCACTATGTGTGCCTCAAGGTGTCTCTTCCTGTTTATTCGTGGACGACTTTGCCATCTTCTGTACTTCTCAGCGTACACCGTTTTTGGAACGCCGTCTCCAGCGGTGTTTGGACAATCTCTATGCATGGAGCTCGAAACACGGTTTTCGTTTCTCCGCTGAGAAGACAGTCTGCGTTAACTTCTGGCGCCGTAAGTGGCATATGCCGCCGTCTCTTCGACTCGGGCCAGATTTACTTCCTTTCGCAGACGAGGCGAGATTCCTTGGTTTGATCTTCGATCGGAAACTTTGTTGGGCACCACAAATAGCACAGCTTAGAGCACGATGTGACCGTTCTCTATCTTTTACGGATACTAAGTGGCAAGTCTTGGGGTGCGGATCGGACGACATTGCTCCGTCTTTATCGTGCTGTGATTCGTTCGAAGTTGGACTATGGCAGCATTGTGTATTCTTCAGCTCGACCTTCAGTGCTCAGAAGGTTAGACACAGTCCATAACCAGGGCATCCGTGTGGCCGTTGGAGCTTTTCCAAAGAGCCCAGTTGTTAGCCTCTACGCCGAATCGGGAGAACCTCCTCTGCGTTGTCGGCGTGCTGTCCTGCTTGCTAATTATGGCTGTGGGCTGAAGTGTATGCCTGGGCATCCAACTTATCACGCGTTTTTCTCCCCTGAGCTGCACGAGCGATACTGCCTCCGCTCTCTGAGCCCCAGGCCAGCAGGTTTTCGTTTCCGTGAGCTTCTACGCCAGCACCATGTTGACATTCCTCGGCTGTTATCCAAGGGAGAGAGTATATACCCCCCTTGGTTACGCGCTACCTCCCATGTCGATCTCGGGATGACGCTCTACGGGAAATCTGTTACGCCTCTTGATAGTATTCGTCGTTGCTTTTTAGAATTTTTATCCAAATACAGTGGCCGTATTTGTATTTACACCGATGGTAGTAAGAGCCCCGACGGTGTTGGAAGTGCCTTTGTAACTGGCACCGCAACTTCTACTTACGGTTTGCCTAGTTGCACATCTATATATTCTGCCGAGCTATATGCCATTTATCAAGCCCTTCTGTATATTCGACGTCGAAAATTAGGTGACTGCCTTATTCTTAGTGATTCCCTTAGTGCCCTTCAGAGCATTCGTGAGCTGTACAATTACCATCCTTTGGTGCAGCGCATCCAGGACGTTCTCCACATTTTGCACGCTTCTGGTTTTAATGTGGAGTGCGCATGGATTCCTGGACACGTTGGCTTGCCAGGGAATGACACGGCGGATTTGGCAGCGAAATCGGCAGTCACAGCGCCCAGTGTTACGATTACCCATTCAACAGCAGAAGATTTTAGAGTGGCTGTACGGAGAGCCGTTTTTTCGACTTGGCATGCGGAGTGGTCGGCTCTCCGTGGTAATAAGCTGCGAGAGGTGAAGGACCTCCCTGTCAACTGGGTAACCTCCTCTCGTTTATTCCGCCGGGAGGAGGTAGTACTAGCTCGGCTAAGAATTGGCCACTGTATTTTTACTCACAGTTACCTTTTTAAACGTGAACCTGCTCCTGTCTGTGCGCTCTGTGGGGAGGCACAGACAGTTCGTCATGTGTTGCTGGAGTGTGGTCACCTGGCACACATTCGGTCATCTATGGGCATGCCGGCCTCTCTTGCTGAGGTCCTGGCAGATGACCCAAGAGCAGTGGACAGGGTTTTTAAATTTTTAGCAAAACTTTCTTTTACCTTGACGTTTTAGTGTGATAGCGGTTTTTTAAACTCTTTTGGTTTTAATGTGTTGATTTTAGATGGAGTTTTATATCCAGCTCTGGTTAGAGGGCTGGACGTTTCTGTTACTTCCGTTTCAACTGTGTTAGCTCTTTTATTTGTGTTTACTTTTTTGTTTGGTATTTTCTTACTGGCTATTGCCAAGTTTTAATCATAAGGGCGCTTATGACCTCGGCAGTTGAGCGCCCTTAAACACCATCATCATCATCGTCACCACATATAGCACAGCTGAAAGCCCGATGTGCCCGTTCTATTAATATTTTACGGATACTAAGTGGCAAATCTTGGATCGGACAGTTTTGTTGCGTCTTTACTGTTTACTGGTCCGATCCAAGTTGGACAATGGATGTATTGTTTGCTCTAGAGCATGACTATCTGTCTGAGCAAATTAGACTGTGTTCAGGGCACCTGTGTGGTGGTCGGAGTTATTCCGACCAGTCCAATTGTTAGCCTTTACGCCAAATCGGCAGAACTCCCTCTGCGATGTCAATGGGATGTCTTCTTAGGTAATTATGGCTGTGGGCTTCAGTGCATGCCTTCACATCCCACATTTACTTCTTTTTTGAACACCTGGCTGGATGTATTCTATAAAAGTCAGTCACTTAGTCCCAGACCGGCAGGTTTTCGTTTTCGGAGCTTCTTCGGAAACATGGTCTTAAGCTGTCTCGCATTTTTCCCAAGTGGGAGAGAGTGTACCCGCCTTGGTTGCTTGATACATTCCACGTTGATCTCGGGATGACAGCCTATGGAGAATCTGATGCCCCTAAGTCTAGTAACCGTACTTGTTTTTGTAGAATGTTTATCAAGGTACTGTGGCTGTATCTGATATATTCCGATGACAGTAAGGGTGCTGGATGTGCCTTTGTTTCTGGCACCGATTCCTATACTTTCGGTTTGCCTAGTAGTACCTCTATTTACACTGCAGAGCTGTATGCTATTTACCGAGCCATTCTGTATATTCGCCGTCGACGGTTTGGTGACTGCTTTGTTCTGAGTGATTCCCTTAATGCGGTTCAGAGTATTCGTGAGCTGTACAGATACCATCCTTTAGTGCAACGGATCCGGGACGCCATCCACATTTTGGACGCTTCCGGTGTTAAGGTGAGATGCGCTTGGATTCCTGGACACATTGGCTTGCGGGGAAATGATTTGGCAGCGTAATCGGGAGTCAGAGCGCCCAGTGTTATTATTACGGATGCAACAGCGGAATATTTTTAGGGTTGATGTGCGGAGAGCGGTATATTCAGGCTGATATGCGGTGCGGCGACCTTCCGCGGTATCAAGCTCCGGAAAATTAAAGAGCTTCCTATCCTGGGCAACTTCCTCACCTGCTTCTCGTCGCGAGGAAGTGCACTTAGCTCGATTGCGAATATGCCATTCTTGTTTTACTCATATTCACCTTTTTATAGAGACCCTGACGCTGTCTGTTCGCTCTGGAAGCCGCACTGACGGTGGCAGATGTGCTGGTCGAATAGCACTCTCTAGTAACTGTTCACAAAACTCTCCAGCGGTTGGCCTCCCTGACGGAGGTTCTTGGCGATGACCCCAGTACGGTTAAAAAGATTTTTAAATTTTTACCAATTACTTTTACCGCCAGAATCTAGTTCATTTTATTATTTTGTGCTCCTCCACCGCTTTTAGTTTTACCTGCTTTTATCTCTTTTTAGGCTTAGTGGGGCACTAAGGTTTATTGTTTCCCATTGTTCGTGGGTTTTTAAAAATGCTTTAGCAATGGAAAGCTTTTTATCGTTTCTTTTATGTGTAATTTTAGCTTGCATTTTATGCTTTGCTGTTATTAACCATATTTTAAATCTGGTCTCGTGTCCCTTTTAGTTTTCTAAGGGTGCTGATAACCTAGTAGTTGAGCGCCTTTAAACCACAGTCATCATCATCATCATCATCATCATCATTAAAATAGCAAATTTAACATGTTACAAAATATATTGGATTCCTATCTAGAGAACGCACTATGATTGTAGAACGAGAGCTTTGCTTATTGGCCAGAAAATGTATTTGGAGAGTAACTTAATGCACCCTATGTGGTGGTGAAGAACCGCTTTAAATATTCATCTCTTTTGCTGAGAAAATGACATGCGGCTATGTGACTTTTTCTTCTCAGTTGTAATCAAATTTATCCTAGATGTTACAGTGATGTAAAATGTGATTCACATTGCTATGAATCATACATTCCAATTTACACATATCTGTATTAAATTTCAGCTGGATGTGTTGGTAAACAATGCTGGAAGATCACAACGTGCAAATTGGGAAGATATAGAATTGGCAGTAGACCGTGAGATGTTTGAATTAAACGTCTTTGCTGTGGTTGCGCTCTCACGACTCACGGTAAAATATTTCACTCAACGCAGGGAAGGGCATATTGTCGCAACCTCGAGCCTCACTGGTGTCCGTGCAGCGCCTTTCTCAGCAAGCTATACCGGTGCTAAGCATGCGCTTCATGTAAGTGAAATTGTATTATTTTTCTTTATGGTTTATTTTTCACTATTAATCGGCATTGACAACACTTTTGCCTGTAAAGTGGTATTATTATATGGTGTATTTTCATTTATAAGGAATGTACACGCTGAATTGTTTGTGATAAAGGTTTTGTTTTATACCATTGTTTCTATAGTATTTCAGACACAAGAGAAACATGCATGGAAGAGAAATGGGACTTTTTTTTTTTTTACTAATATTTTATAATAGAGATGTAGAGTATAAAAGTTGTATAAGTTGTACAAGTCCAACTGTATCGTTTTTAAGAAATAAATATTAAAAAATCCCTCATTTAATTTAATCACGAAATATATCTTAGAATTTTAAATAGTAAAGCCGAATCCCACAAATGTTTGTGTTAATTGTACAATCTAGAATTACTTCATAACGAGCGAGTCTCTTTCCGTTTTCTTTCCTTTTCTTTTTTTCCTTGGTTTGAATAACATTAAAGAAAAGAAAATACTTTAATATACTCAATGGAGATTTTATTATTCTACTTTGAAAATGCTGTTTAGGAGAATATAACTTTAAACACTGTCTTACTTTACTCTATAACAAACCGAAAACACAACTTTGTTAGCGTACTTCTCCCACTAAATGTTATTGGTTCTCGCACCCATCGTTCATCATTAAATTGTATCTCTTCCTTATTGATTATCTGGAGTACCAAAACCAGCTCCTTGTAAAAGGCTTACCTTTGTTCTTCCAGAACGGCATCAAATTATAAAAGATCCCTAACTTAAGCTGGCAGAATACCTGGTGTTTTCTTGTAACTGATTTAGATCCATCCATATGATGTTCTCTTAATTATGATATGCTTATTTTGCAGAATATAGAAAATGTGTCACGAGAGATAAGACATCTCTGCCACTTCCACCCCCCCCCAGGGGCCTACTACGGTAGGTACGGCTTTAGAGCACCCGGGGGTTCCCGAGCCACTCGCCACCATATCATCCTCCCCATCGCCATCCCCTGGGTCAGGTTTTGTGTTTATGTTTGCGAGTGTCGCGCATTTCTTTGTGTACTTGTGGGTGCCAGTTTACTCGCCTCATCTTCTTCCTCTTCTAGGCTTATTCCCTATATATTTAGTTTTAAGGCTTTAGGTTTATTAGCTCCTGCCTCTTCAACAGGGATCTTGCTTCTATCTCCGTGGTCCCTATCCCAAGGTTTAACTGCGGCTTCCAACTTAGGTGCTCTGCGGAGGCCTCAGGCGTGACGGTTGGGTGGACCCTTCACACTACCCCCCCCCAGGGGCCTACTACGGTAGGTACGGGTTAGGCGCACCCGGGTTCCGAGCCACCTTGACTCCCTCTGTGGGCAACCACAGAGTGGTGAGGGAGTCAGGAGGTCAAAATGCCCACCCACGTGTAGGCCGTGCATGGAGACCCGTGACGGTGAAAAGGAATATCCTGGTTGGTTGAGGGTTGCGTACCTGAGCCTGGGCTTCTGTCTTTCAATAACTGGGGAGGGCGCGCAGCCTAATACACCGCTTTAGTTTCTGATTTGCCTAAACGGGAAGCTAAGGACTAACCCACCCCTAGTCAATCGGCCAGGACTAGGTATTACACCGAACTCCAGGGTGAGTGGGACGGCGAGCCCGCTATATCCCCTGAGTAGCCCTGTCACCCCAGTACCCCTCGTTGGGCTCCGTTGTGGGTGGGGAGCACTGGGGGATGACTTTGCGCCTTTTGTTTTCTATGGAAAAACATAAACCGAAGTCAAATGTGCGTGGAAAAGTAGTAGTCGAGCCTCAAGGTCCTCGCTACTTAGTTATATCTAGGACAGATTAAGGAAAGAAGTTTTCATCTGTGAGCCCTTTTGCTATCCATAGGGGATTAGACCACATCGCTGGCCCGGTTAATTCTTGTGTTAGAGCTCGAAATGGTACCCTTCTGATTGAGGCAATTTCAGCCTCCCAGGCAGCAAAAATTCTTTGAGCTAAAATGTTAGGCAGCTACCCAGTAAAGGTGGAAAAGCACAAGACTTTGAACTCATCCCGTGGCGTTATCACCACCCGCGCATTGGACGGTATGTCCAATGAGGAGCTTCAGGAAGATCTGGCAGACCAAGGTTTATAGGGTTCAACGGAGAGTAAATAGTGAATTCGTGCCTACCCGTACCCTGTTCCTTACTTTTGACCGGGTAGATCTCCCTCAAAGGATTAAGGCAGGGTACAAAGCTATCGAGGTTAGGCCCTATATTCCGAAACCCTTACGCTGTTACAAGTGCCAGCGATATGGTCATACGAGCGAATTTTGTACTGGTCAGTGCACCTGTGCTACCTGGGCTGATGCTTCGCACGATGGGGATTGCGGCACCCCTCCAACTTGTGTGAACTGCAGCGGGGAACACCCATCTAGTTCCCGAGATTGTCCCCGTTTTGCAGAGGAGAGAGCGATCCAGGAGATACGGGTGAAGGAGAAGGTGTCCTCCGAAGCCCGTAAGCTCCTGCGTATCCGACAACCCTCTGTTCCGGTTCTTATAGCTCTGTTGCAGCTAAACCGGTGCCGAGAGGGAGATCGCAACACAGACCTGCGATATCACCGGGGCCACTATTGCCGAAAACATTATCGTTGCCAGGACTAGTCCGAAGACCTCTACAGCTGCGTCAGTGTCGGCATCACCATCTGCCAAATCCGCCGACGTAAACCATATTCCAGGAAAATTGTCCGCCCAACCATCCACATCAGGCAATAAGACCGGTAAAACCGTAGAGTATTTTGCACCACAGAAAACTTTCAAGACCAGCTATGTTAGGACTGAGTTCCTTAAAGAGCGTGTTTCGCCTGCACCCAAAACACCCAAGGGTGGTAAACCTCCACGCCACTCTCCTCGTGGATCCTCCTCGGAGAACTCTTCTGGGTGGAGCTCCGATCGGCGACGTCCATCTTCGCCAAGTAGTACCTAAAATAGGTTCGAGATCCTCGAACCGAGGTTCTCTATTGGTAAGGGCTCCTCTCATGTGGAGGAAATGGAACAGGACGATCCTGCCTCGGCTGCCAAACGGACAGTCCGTAAGCGGCAGGATCGTGCTCCTGAAAAAAGTGTTAGCCCGACGGCTAAAAAGAACAAACTAAACCGACCAGCACCGCCCAGTATGCAAAAACGTCTATCTATTTAGAACTTATCCCATATTATAGACCATAGCTATCCTACAGTGGAACATACGAGGCATTCGACCACATCGAGCAGAGCTTGAACTGTTCCTCCACGCGTATCAACCTCTAGTCGTCTGTCTACAAGAGACAAAGCTCCGTCCACAAGACAATGTTACCTTCAGGCACTATTCTTCTGTTCGGTTTGATTTCAATCCGACAGAAGGTTTTCTCGCACATGGGGATACTATGATGCTCATCAGGAATGATATTTATGCTGATTCCGTCTCCTTACAATCGGATCTCCAGTCAGTTGCTGTAAATATCACACTGCCATCTGCCAGATTTACCGTTATTAGTATCTATCTGCCTATCTCTAATGCCCTCTCGCGCACCGAGTAAGAAGTCCTCATTCCCCAGCTACCAACGCCATTTGTGTTGGTGGGGGACGTGAATGCCCACCACCCAATTTGGGGCTTTCCTCGCGTTTGTGCGAGAGGTCAGCTAATTGCACACTTCTTGGACACTAAGGATCTTCCTCTCCTGAACAGCGGAGAGCCAACCTTTCTTTCTGACGCCTTTCACAGTTTCTCATACCTTGACATAGCGATTTGTTCCCCACAGTTAGCGGTTTCATTATCCTGGAATATCATCTCTGATGTGCATTCTAGTGACCACTTCCCCTGACTTATTAGTCGCTTGACACACGCTGGCTGTTCCACTCGCTTACCTAGATTTCGCTTAGATCACGCCAACTGGGACCTGTATTCCCGCTTAGCTAACTTCAACAACGATGAGCACGACTCCGTGAACTATTTAGTCGACTATCTCACTGAGACAATTCTTTCCGCTGCTGAGCAATCCATTCCGCGTTCGACTGGCAAAACCCGTCGCTTTCCAGTACCCTGGTGGACTGATGACTGCCGGAATGCAATTCGTGCTCGCAGACGAGTTCTCAGGTTCTTCCAACGTCGCCCTACACTAGATAATCTAATACAATATAAAAAGCTGCGTGCGAAATCTAGACACATTATTAGGGATAGCAAGAAGACATCCTGGAGTAATTTTGTAGCATCTTTTAACCGACATACACCTTCCTCTGTCGTATGGGATAAGTTACGGCGTGTGGCCGGAAAATTGACTCAAAGGCCTATCGCCGGTCTCAAAACACCTGCCGGTGACGTTGTTGAAACGTTTGAAGTGGCGAACACCTTAGGCAGAGCATTCGCTCAAGTGTCTAGCTCAGACAATTATTCCCCTGACTTTCTTACAGTTAAGACTCAGGTGGAATCTCAAGGACTCTCCTTTCGTTCTGGGAACCTTGAAGCCTATAACCGTCTTTTCACCATGGTAGAGCTAGACAATGCACTTCGTCTTCGCGACACTCCGCTCCAGGACCAGATGGTATCCACGTTCAAATGCTGCAACATCTCTCTCCTGACGGTAAGGTTTTCCTACTCGAGGTCTATAACCGTGTCTGGGTTGAAGCCACTTTTCCAGACAAATGGTGGGAGGCCACCATCATACCCATTCTTAAACCTGGGAAGGGCCGCCGTCTTCCTACCAGTTACCGTCCAATTTCCCTCACCAGTTGCGTATGCAAGGTGATGGAACGCATGCTCAATGGACGGTTGGTGTGATGGTTGGAATCCCACAACCTTCTCACCAATATCCAGTGTGGCTTTCGACGTCGTCGCTCGGCAACAGACCACCTTGTTTCGCTGTCAACTCAGATCGTGGACGGGTTTCTGAAGAACAGCTCAACAGTTGGGATATTTTTTGACCTCGAGAAGGCTTATGATACGTGCTGGCGGGCAGGGATTTTGCGCTCCCTCCACACAGTTGGAATATACGTAGACGTCTACCATTGTTCATTCAGGAGTTTATGCGGGACCGGACTTTCCGAGTAAGGGTCGGCTCGGTTTTTTCTAATTATTTTATTCAAGAGAACGGAGTGCCTCAGGGCTCGGTACTCAGCGTGACGCTGTTTGCGATGGCGATTAATTCCATCACGCTCTGTGTTCCCCCAGGTGTCTCTTCTTGTTTATTTGGTAACGACTTTGCCATTTTCTGCACTTCTCAAGGTACGCCGTGTTTGGAACGCCGTCTCCAGCGGTGTTTAGACAATCTTTATGATTGGAGCTCCAGAAACGGCTCTCGTTTCTCACCTGAGAAGACACCTTGCGTTAATTTCTGGCGCCGAAGGTGGCGAATGTCACCTTCTCTTCATCTCGGGCCAGTTATACTTCCCTTCGCAGATGAGGTGACATTCCTGGGGTTGATATTCGATCGGAAACTATGCTGGTCACCTCATGTAGCACAGCTTAAAGCGCGGGTGACCGTTCCCTGAATATTTTACGGATACTAAGTGGCAAATCTTGGGGAGCAGATCGGACAGTACTGCTGCGTCTTTATCGTGCACTGATCCGATCAAAGTTAGACTATGGATGTATTGTTTATGACTCAGCACGCCCATCTGTGCTGAGAAAGTTGGATGTTGTGCACAATAGGGGAATTCGGGTGGCTGTTGGAGCGTTTCCAACTAGCCCAGTTGTGAGCCTCTATGCCGAATCTGCCGAGCCCCCCTTGTGTTGCCGGCGGGATGTTCTCTAACTATGGCTGTAGCTTGAAGTGCATACCTGCGCATCCATCGTTTACTCCCTTTTTTAATTACGGTTTGGACGATCGTTATAGAAACCTCTTACGTAGTCCAACGCCTGAGGGATTTCGCTTCCAGGAGCTGCTTCGAACGCTGCTTCTTGAAATGCCTGACATGTTTCCCAAGGGGGAGAGGGTGCATCCACCTTGGCTACGTGCTTCCTCCCACGTAGATCTCGGGATGACAGCTTACGCGAAATCTGCTACGCCTCTGTCTAGTATCCGTTCTTATTTTTTAGAATTTTTATCAAAATACAGTGGCCATATTCGTCTATACACCGATGGTAGTAAGTGTACCGACGGCGTTGGATGTGCGTTTGCATTTGGGTCAGAAATCTCTACTTTCGGTTTACCTAGCAGCACATCTATTTACTGTGCAGAGCTGTATGCCATATACCGCGCCCTTCTCTATATTCGCTGTCGAAATTGGAGTCATTGCCTTGCACTCAACGATTCCCTTAGTGCCCTTCAGAGCATCTGTGCGCTGTACACCTACCATGCTCTCGTACAGCGCATCCAGGATACCCTCCACATTTTATCCGCTTCTGGCGTTAATGTGGAGTGTGCACGGGTTCCTGGACACACTGGCTTACTGGGAAATGAACGTGCGGATTTGACAGCGAAGAGCGCTGTCAGACAACCCAGTGTAGCAATTAATTGCGTATCATCCGACGATTTTAAGCTTGTTGTCCGGAGAGCCTGGCATGCCAAGTGGTCAGCTCTCCGCGGGAACAAGCTTAGGGAGGTGAAGGAGCTTCCCGTACACTGGGCAATCTCCTCACGAAAATCTCGACGTGAAGAGGTAATGTTGGCTCGATGGCGAATTGGTCACTGTTATTTTACACATAGATATCTGTTTGTGAAGGAGCCTCCGCCTGTCTGTCCACTCTGTGGAAAGCCGTTGACCGTCCGTCACGTGTTGCTAGAGTGTGATCCTCTAGCACACATTCGCACATCCCTGCAACTGCAGGCAAGCCGTGACGAGGTTTTGGCAGACGATGACAGAGGCGTAGATAGGGTTTTTAATATGTTAGCACATGTACCTTTCGCACTGCGCGTGTAGTTGTTTTACATTTTGGAGGCCACTTGACTTTTTATGTGTCGCTTTTATGTTTTATATTAAATTCTTCGTTTAAGCAGTCCTTTATGTCTACTTTAGACACATTTGGTTTTATTACTCATCTTTGAATGTTATTTTTAACACTCACCTTTCTGCATCGTTTTAGCTATTGTTTTACTCCTAGTGGTTTTAGCTTCTTTTTAACTCTTGGTTTTGTTTGCAACAGATTTTAGAAGGGCGCAAATGACCTTGCAGTTGGGCGCTCCCCTCCAAAAATAATAATAAAAAAAAAGGCTCTTGTTTTTCATAGGGGACAGGATTTAAGGCAGTTTGTTATTTGTAGCAATTCCCTCAGTGCATTCCAGAGCCTGCGTGAGCTGTATCCATGCCATCCTTTGATACAGCGTATACAGGATCGCCTGCAATTGCTCGCTGACGCTACCGTCAGCGTGCCGTTTGTTTGGGTTCCTGGTCACGTATGTGTGAGCGGAAACGAACAAGCGGACACATTTGCCACGTCTGCAGTTTTATTGCCTAATGTTTTTAGCATCACCGTTCCTCCAGGTGATGTTCGTGTTCACCTGCGCTGGGCCATTCTTTCGCGCTGGTTCGCGGAATGGTCCGGGGTGCGTGACAGCAAACTGAGGGCGGTCAAGTCCCTTCCTGTCCCCTGGGCAACTTCCTCGCGTGTATGTCGCCGCGATAAGGTGGTTTTAGCGCGACTGCGTATCGGACATTGCCGTTTTAGCCACAAGCATCTTTTACGTGGGGAACCCGCACCTCAACGTGCTTCGTGTAACGAGCCATTGACGGTGCGTTATCATTTATTGGAGTGCCACCTTTATACTGTGCTGCGTGCGTCCCTGTGTCTGCCTACTGACATCCCCAGCCTCCTGGGCGACAGCCCTGTATCTTGTGTGGGACTTTTTTAATTTTCACCGCCGCTGCGGGATGTAAAGTAGGGTTTAATTTTATCTCTGGGTTTTAGCTCTTACCGTTTTTATGCTTTTAGTGCCTCGTTTTTAGTCTGTCTTTGGTAGCCTTTTTATGCTTTCCTGGTTTTAACCCTTGTGTGGTACTCCTGTTTTAGTGGGTTTTATGGCTTTTAATATTTAGTTATTTTATTTACCCTAGGGCGCTAATGACTTTGCAGTTGTGCGCCCTAAAACTATATTACTTGCTTTACTTTTTTCGATTGCCTATGCTATAATGGAATAAGGAGGTTCATCCAAGTTATAGCAAAGGATAGTTTTTGCACTCCGTTTTATGTTACGTTTTAGATACTATTTTATCTCGGATGAATTTTGTATTTATTTTAACTCTTTTGTTTTTTTGTTGTTTTTTATTTTGCCGAAATTAGCTTTTTAGTGCGCAAATAGCCCGGCTGTTGATCGCTCTTAAGCCCCAATAATAATAATAATAATAATAATAATAATAATAATAATTAGAATAAGAATAATCCCAAAGGGAATGCTTTACTGACCAGTATTGCAAAATAGTTCGTGAAAACCAGAAGTTTGTTGGTAGAATGTGTCATTAAAACAGAAAAAAATTGTGATTCAAGCTAAGGATTATTAAGTTTAACAAAACTATTTATTGAATTTTCTCTGTATTCTATGGAACTTATTTTTTTTCAATAACAACAGCAAAAAGTCGAACGTTTTTCTATAGGAAAGCTTTACTACTAGTAAAGCATTGTATCAAAAGAAACAGGTTTATCATTTGCAGAGAGTACAATATTCAATAATTATATGAATAATCTTCATTTCATTAAGGCTTTGAAGTGCATGATATCAATGGTTATTGTGAAATCTTACACGTCTAACAACGTTTAATGTTTTGTGCAGGGATATTTAGACTCATTACGAATAGAGAAAATGCAGAGTAACATTTGTGTAACTTTACTCTGCCCTGGACCAGTATTCAGCAACTTCCTGTCTGAAAGCTTTACAGACAAGCCTGGAGAGGTAAGTGTTTTCAGCATCTCAGTTGTAGAAAGGCTCTTTAAAGCTATGTTATAGGGTAGTAAATTTGACTCTATTTTGCTTCTTATTTGCTTCTTTTGCTGTTTATGTTTTTAAATACATCTGTCCTAAGGATATGCCAAGATGTATACAATGTTTAAAACCTATAATCAAATAACAAAGTGTACGTGAAACAATTCTCAAAAAATTCCCTGATTTTTCCATACTGTGAGATGAATGTCCATGATAAAAGAGTAGAAAAAAACTTAACCAAAATTATTAAATAATTCAACTGCCAATGACATTAGCAGGGCCTGAAATTTATTAATCGGAACCCTGAATTGTCCGGCAACTGGACTTTAGACAACACATAAACAACACGCATAATAATAGCGAAAGGTGTGAGTGGAAAGAAATGTCAGCACACAGCTATGTACAGCGCTGCATCAACTAGCAGTAACTAGCTCGCCTGAATTTTTTCTGTGTATTACAACCACCATTATCAATTTTATCCCACAGTGAGTTTTTACTTATCTGTACATATAGAGAAGGCAAAAGTAGTTAATAAGGCAATACATCTGTAATGCAATCTGTATAAAAATCCTCCTTGAAGGGATTACCTTTTTGAAGGTGCTAGTGTCAATTGTGCTACAGTGCACCTTTAAGCATTCTGAAATTCTCAAACGTAAAATGCCTTCACTTATCATTCAGTCAGTTCTTATTCTACGTAAAGGAGCGTTCCACGTCACACGGAGTTATCGGTGCATATTTTGAACACATGAGATCGATATCTTCTACTCAGTTCCTTTTGCTATTTAAAACAGTTTGTACTTCAAAAATTAAGAATATATGTAAATGTTTTCAAGGACCTGTTTTAGTTTTGTATTACACCTATGCCGATAGGGAAATTTTCACCTGCGTTAATTTCCTGAACCAAGTTTTGCACAGCACCTAAATTGTGAAAAATTGCACATTGGTATGATGGTTTATCCTAAGCTTGTGAAGTTTTCAAATGTGTAACCTTGTGGAAATAAGAGATTTTACATTCTGATGACACCACAATCTTTGCTATCAAAGCCATTGATAACTTGAACAATCTGATGATAATATTATGTTTAATAGTTCTCTGCTTCTAACAAAGTACGCCTTCGGCCACCACAGGCCACGGTGCTAATAAGATATCCGAAAATAGTTTTAAGTTTTAATATGTTAGATGCAGTTTTGAGAATTTTTTTTTCGTATTAGGCACAAAATCATTTACGTCTATGTTAGTCTCGTACTACTACAGCCTCCTCTCCCCCGGTCCCAGGGGCGATACTACGGTAGTAGTATCCCCAGATCCGGGAAAGAGTGTTAGTCCAACGGCTAAAAAGAATAAATTAAACCGACCAGCACCGGCCAGTATGCAAAAACTCCTTTCGATTTAGAACATATCCCGTCCTAAAGACCATGGCTACCCTGCAGTGGAACATACGCGGCATCAGACCACGTCGACCAGAGCTGGACTTCTTGCTCCACCAGCATCAGCCTTTGGTCGTATGCTTGCAAGAGACCAAGCTTCGTTCCCAAGACAACCTTACCTTCAGGCAGTAACCTTCTGTCCGGTGTGATATATCTCCGGCGGATGGAGTACCTGCACTTGGGGGCACTATGATTCTTATCAGAGATGACATCTTCGCTACATCTGTACCCATTCAATCTGACATACAATCCATTGCTGCCCCTCCCCAGGGGCTTACTACGGTAGGTACGGGTTTGGCGCACCCGGGGGTTCCCGAGTGGCTCACCGCCACTTCACCCTACCCATCGCCATTCACTGTTGCCACGTCTTTTGTTCTGTATTTGTTTCTTTCGTTTGTTTACTTTATCACCCTCTTCCTCTTCTAGGTTTATGGAACTTAGTAGTTTGCAAGGCATTAGGTTTACTAACTCCTGTCCCACCAGCAGGGATCTTTCACTCTACCCGTGGTTACTGTCCCACGGTTCCAGGCGGCTCCCAATTTGTGTGCTCTACGGAGGTCCCAGGCCTGAAGGTTGGGTGCACCCTCCCCATTGCCCCTACGTGTAGCCTTAGGTGCGGAGCCCATCCGTACCGTCAAGTACATTCACGTACCTTCTTAGTAAGACCGGCCTGTGCTGGTGTCCTGCCGACCGCGATACGTCGTTGGGATAGTTTCACGGGCCGGACGTATTACCGCTAACGTTGCCCCGGCGTAATCAACCACAAGTCCCCTGAATCCGTACATGTGTTCTGTCGCTGCACGGTCTACAGCGGGGAGCCACAGCCGGTTATTCCTGTGGTAGGGGCTTAAAACCGGGGCGTGCATGGTGAACGGTATACGCATACGGACCAGCAGTTGTGTTTGAAAGGTAACCCTTGTGACGTAGGCCTTGGGTATCGGTCACGGGATGGTTCCCGTGACGGTACAGACCGTGGAGATTTGGTGTCTTTTCTTCTTTAACCCCCGGATGGCAGGCTGTCGCCGACGCTTCCGGAAGGGGGTCCTTTCAATATGTCTAACCGCGCACCACCTTATTTTGACCAGTTTATAGTTATGGCTATGTTAAACGAGACGAAGAAATTTTCAGATATAAGTCCGTTCTACGTGCAAAGGGAAGTTGACAGGATCTACGGCAAGGTTAAAAACGCGACGAGGCTGCGAGACGGTACGCTACTAGTTGAGGTCCATAATAAAGACCAATCGGACAAGCTACTTCATGCTACTCTGTTGGCCTCGTACAGCATCAAAGTTTACCCCCATAAGTCCAGGAGCTCCTGTAGAGGAGTTGTGACCACCTCTAGCTTAGACGACCTCTCCAATGAAGATATTGCCACCCATCTTTCAGAACAGCGAGTTTGTCAGGCGTACCGTTTACATGGTAGTGACGGCAAGGAGTACCCATTGCGTACAATCTTTCTGACGTTTAAGGGTACTAGTGTTCCGGAGTTCATATACTGTGGTTACGAACGTGCTGCCGTCCGCCCATATGTGCCGAACCCTATGCGGTGCTTCAAGTGACAGCGCTGCGGGTATAACCAAGCCGCCTGTGCCCGACTTGCAACCTGCGATCGTTGTGGTCTAGCGGCACACTTTGACACCGTCTGTACGCGTGCACCCTGCTGTGTAAACTGTGAAGGCAGTCATCCGTCTAGTTCTCGACAGTGTCCCATGTACTTGGCAGAGAAAAGCATACAAGAAATACGAGTGAAGGAACATCTTACTTTTTTTTTTTTTTTTTTTTTTTTTTTTAGGGCCGCGCCGTGGCCGAGTGGTTAGACCACTCGACTCTCACCTAGACGGCCGGGGTTCGATCCCAAGCGACTGCATGTGAGATTTGTGGTGGACAAAACGGCGCTGGGGCGGGTTTTCTCCGGGTACTCCGGTTTCCCCGCCATCGCATTCCACCGGTGCTCCATCATCATTCATGTATCATCAGTGTCACCGCCTGCGGTGCCATTAGTAGTTAAAGCGGGCGTTAAACACTACCAAAAAAAAAAAAAAAAACCATCTTACTTTTCCTGAGGCGAGACGGCGCTTTGAGCAGCTAAAGCCTACCAACACCACAGGATACTCCTCAGCCGTTCGCCGTAAGCTTGTCCTATCCGTCGGTTTACAGACTGTGCCTATCGCAGATGCGTCGACGCAAACTGACTTGTGCGAAGCCGCTCCTTTACGTGCTCAATTATCTGCATCTCAGTGTACAACGTCTGATGCACAGCAGCAATCTGAGCCGTCGGCTAATCCATGAGCTCCTAGTTCGTCCTTCGCCGGAGATCGTTCCCGTCAACGTAGTAGACCGATGAGCCGAACTTCGGCAACGTGCCGCTCACGTTCTGCGAACAGAAAGACTTCTTCGGTCTCCCGACCACCAGTGGAGTCTGAGGAAGACACGGATTTTAGATTAGCCGGAGCTAAATCTGCTAAGGTGAGAAAGAAATTGCACCACTTTAATTTCTATCTCACCATGGATATAATCCGGTGGAATGTCAATGGGATCAGGGCGCGTCTACCAGACCTTCAACATATAATCAACAAGCGCTTACTCTCAATCCTGTGTCTCCAGGTAACCCACTTACATCCCCACCATACCCTTCCATTTCGTCATTTTCAATCCTTTTAACACAACTTTGTTAGTGGCCTGCGTGCTTGCAACGGTGTTGTTACTCTCGTGGCTCCTACCATCCTTGCCGCCAGTATTACACTCAACACCCCGCTACAAGCGGTAGCTGTGCGCGTAACATTGCCTTCCATCTCCTTTTATGTTTGCAATGTCTATTTGCCGCCGCACGATGTGATCACAGACACTGAGCTTCGGGCATTCTTAGCACAAATTACCCCGCCGCTGATCTTTGTGGGCGATGTCAATGCTCTCAATGTTCTTTGGGGTTCTTCTGCTGACGATTCTCGAGGTACAATAATAGCAGACGTTTGCAATAGGTCTGGTTTATTACTCTTAAACTCCGGTGCACCCACATTCTTATCTTCCGCATATGGCACCCTATCCGCCCTAGATGTAACTTTCTGCAGCCCTGCTTTACTACCCTTCCTGGATTGGTCGGTATTTTCCGATCATCACGGCAGTGATCATTACCCCATTGACATTCGTTTTTCGGGACAATATCCCTTACCCACTCAACATCCCCGCTGGATTATCTCCAAAGCTGATTGGGAAAAGTTTTCCTCTCTGCTCAATCTCAATTCCGATGGCTGTACCTCCATAGAATACATGGTGGAGTATTTTACTTGCTCGGTTTTGCTGGCCGCAGAATCCAGTATTCCTCGGAGCTCTTCTACCCCTCGGCGTATTCCAGTGCCGTGGTGGACCGAAGACTGCAACTTGGCATTAAAGGCACGGAAAAAGGCTCTTCGTCTTTTCCACCTACACCCGACGGTGGAGAACTTTGTTGCTTTCAAACACGCCTGCGCTAAGGCGCACTGCATCGTTCGTAATGCCAAGCGGAAGTCGTGGGAATCATATGTCTCCTCCCTTTCTCGCAGGAGCTCCTCACAGAGAGTGTGGGCTTGGGTGCTCCGCATGACCGGCAAATGTCTCAGGACGTACATCCCTGGCCTTGCCGTTCACGGCTCCACCTTCACCAGCGAACCGGATGTTGCCGACGCCCTAGCCACCTCCTTCGCTGCGACAAGTGCAACGGGCAGTTACGACAGCGCATTTCTTCCCATTAAGGACGCTGCTGAGAGAATTCGTCTTTATTTTACTAGTGACTGTTGTGAGCCGTACAATGCACCCTTCACCCTTGCGGAACTAACTCATGCTTTACTCGCTGCGAGGGACTCTTCTCCTGGTCCCGATGATATTCACCAACAAACGTTACTTCACCTCCCACCTGCAGCCGTTACATTCCTGCTAGACCTCTATAACCGAGTTTGGCGCGAACAGGTTTTCCCGCCTGTGTGGTGAGAGGGTTTTGTCATTCCTATCCGTCGTCCTGGCAAAGACCGGGCCCTCCCATCCTCTTACCGGCCGATTTGCCTCACGAGCGTCGTTTGCAAGACCTTGGAACGCATGATCAGTATTCGGGTTACTTGGTGGTTGGAGGCGAACGACGTGCTGTGTTCCGAGTAGTGCGGATTTCGTCGCGGTCGTTCAAGCGTTGCTAACCTGGCGCGTATGGAAGCTTATGTGCAGAATGCTTTCCTTCTGAAGCAGCAAGTCGTGAGTTTCTTTTTTGGCTTTGAGAAGGCTTACGACACTACTTGGCGATACGGTATTCTGCGTAATATGCACAGTTCCGGGTTACGTGGGCATCTGGCCCAATTGCTGTGCAACTTTCCCCTGCTGCGCCGCTTTCGTGTCCTTAATGGCAATACTCTCTCGCGGAAAAGATTCAGGAGAACGGTGTACCCCAGGGTTCAGTACTTAGTGTTATGCTTTTTGCCGTGGCCATCAACGGCGTTACTAGCATGATTCGTAGCGGGATATCATCGTCACTCTATGTGGACGACTTTGCACTGTACTATCGCTCCTACAGCACTGAACATCTCAAACAACTCCAGCTCACCGTAAACTCCATCGCTGGTTGTGCGCTTCGCAATGGTTTTGTTTTTCGCCTACGAAAACGAAGTGCATACACTTCCACCGTCTTCGTGGGGTCTTCTAAACTTCGCCTTTTAGACACCGTTCATCATATCAGTATAAGCCTTGCTACAGGAGCCTTCCGCACTAATCCTGTGGAATGCTTGTATGCCGATGCTGGTGAACCCCCACTGGCAGTGCGTCGCTTATTTTTACTTTGTTCTTATGCTGCTAAGTTGTCTGCGGACCCCTGCCATCCTTGTTTTAACCCTGTGTTACGCCCGGAGTATTCACACCGCTATCTGAGGAACGCCACTGCTTCACGCCCCTGTGGTATTCGGTTTCGTGAATTGCTCTCCGATTGGGGTCTCAGATTGCCTCTTGTGGAGCGTGTTTTTGTATACCCGGAACCTGCTTGGCAATTGAGGCGTCCCAAATTCGACCTGAGCCTCTCCAACCTTGTGTAGCTCTCGACCGCTCCGGAGATATTTCGGCGACTGTTTTACGAACTTCTGTGCAATTACGGAGCATATGCACCGGTATTCACTGATGGTTCCCAGCTGGCAAGAGCTACAGGTTGTGCCTTTTACTTCAATGGGGTAATACATACTGATCGCCTTGCGGACGCCAGGTCGGTATTCACCGCCGAACTGTACGCTCTCTTTTACTTTCTAGATTTTATCTCGCTTTTAGCACCTGGTAGTTTTCTTGTTTGCAGCGATTCCCTGAGTGCCGTACAGGCTTCGCAGCAGTATAACGGCTCATCACTCGTTATGCGCATTCAATCTCGCATTTCTGAATTGATTGCTTGCGGCTACCAGTCCGGCTTCACATGGGTTCCAGGTCATGTCGGTATTGCAGGTAATGAGGTAGCGGATAGGTCTGCCAATGCTGCCTGCTCCTTGCAGGATTACTCGAAAGCGACTGTGCTCTCAGGTGATGTTTTACGTGACTTTCGTAGGTCTCTTCTTTTAGCCTGGCGGCAATCTTGGCAAAATTTAGCGGTTACCCAATTTCGCACAATTAAAGCTATAGTACACCTATGGCTCACATCTTAACAGCCGAACCGGCGCCGCGAGGTCATCCTGCGTATCGTTCACACTCGGCTAACATATGGCTACCTTCTCCGCGCTGAGCCAGCTCCTATCTGTCAGACCTGCGATGTTTGTCTGTCTGTGGCACATGTGTTGACTGACTGTCCGAGATTCCAATGCGACCGCCAATCCATCGGCCTGGGAACCTCTTTAAATGCCATTTCATGCGACTACGCCAAATCCGTCCATAAAGTGCTTCGGTTTGTTGTCTCTATTGGTCTCAGCATAGACATCTGACCTGTTTTATGCGTGTGTGTAGCTTTTAGTGATCGTTTTTTTTTTTTGTGCGCGCGCGCCCGCGCGTGTGTGTGTGTGTGTGTGTGTGTGTGTAGTTTTTAGCCTCTTAACTCTTTAGTCCCTGCTTTTTGATAGATGGACGTGTTTTTCATGCATATGTGTGTAACAGATTTTAGCGCTTTTTAACTTTTCACCCGTATATTTGTCTTTTACCCTTTTTGCCCCTTTTCATAACTTTGGGACCAAATGACCTGGTTGTCAACGGGCCCTTAAAAATCACTCACTCACTCTTGACTCGCCTGGGTAATGGCTATTGTCTTCACACACAGCTACCTGTTTAAGAAGGAACCTGCTCCCATCTGTCCACCCTCTGCAGCAACGTTGTCGGTCCGGCATGTGTTCCAAGAGTGTGCACCTGTAGCACCATAGCGAGCAACTCTGCAACTGCCGGACAGTCCTACAGCGATCTTGGCTGACGACTCCCAAGCGGTTGATGCGGTTTTTAAATTTTTATCCCAAATGCCATTTACCTTCCGGGTTCAGTTTGTTTTTATCCTGCTGGAAGGCAATGGAGTGATAGCTAGGGCTTTTTGACTTTGAATTTTATCTCTGTGTGACTTGTGCAGTGCGGCATTTTCTTTTAGCTTTCTTCATCCTTTTTCGCTTCATTGCGGTATTGGTTTTTTCGATTCATCCCCCTCCGGTTTGCTGTACTAGAGGATGCTTTTATGTTTTATTTCTTAACTTGAACTATTTTACTTCTTTTTGTAGTTGATTTTATCCTTTACCTCAGCCCCATTAGCCTTATCCGGGTTTTTTTATATCCACGCAGTTGTGTACACTTAGGCGTCACATTCGGAATGTAGTCTGTTTTACTCCCCCCCCCCAGGGGCCTACTACGGTAGGTACGGGTTAGGCGCACCCGGGGTCCCGAGCCTCCTTGACTCCCTCTGTGGGCAACCTCAGAGTGGTGAGGGAGTCAGAAGATCAAAATGCCCACCCACGTGTAGGCCGTGCGTGGAGACCCGTGTCGGTGAAAAGGAATATCCTGGTTGGTTGAGGGTTGCGTACCTGAGCCTGGGCTTCTGTCTTTCAGTAACTGGGGAGGGTGCGCAGCCTAATACACCGCTTTGGTTTCTGATTTGCCTAAACGGGAGGCTAGGGACTAACCCACCCCTAGTCAATCGGCCAGGACTAGGTATTACACCGAACTCCAGGGTGAGTGGGACGGCGAGCCCGCTATATCCCCTGTGTAGCCCTGTCACCCTAGTGAAGTGACCCCTCGTTGGGCTCCGTGGTGGGTGGGGAGCACTGGGGGATGAATTTATGCCATTTTTTCTATGACACCAAAACTAAACCCCTTAATAAAGACGTTGGAAAGGAAGTAGTCGAGTCATGTGGTCCTCGCTACTTGGTTATTCATAGGACAGAGGAAGGTAAGAAGTTCCTTACGGTGAGCCCTTTTACTATCCAAACGGGTCTCGATGCCATTGCTGGTCCGGTTAAATCCTGCGTTCGACCTCGCAATGGTACACTTCTTGTCGAAGCCAACTCTGCCTCGCAAGCTGCAAGGATACTTAAAGCCACCATGTTAGCCAGCTATCCAGTGAAGGTCGAGGTGCACAAGTCGCTGAACTCCTCCCGCGGTGTAGTAACAACCCGCGCGTTGGACGGTTTGTCCATTGAGGAGATCCAAGAAAATCTTGCGACTCAGGGTGTCTCAGCTGTTTATCGGGTACAACGTAAGATCAACGGTGAATTCCTGCCTACTCGTACCCTGTTTCTTACTTTTGATCGGGTTGATCTGCCTCAAAAGATTAGGGCAGGGTATGAAGCCATCGAAGTTAGGCCTTATATGCCCAATCCGCTGAGGTGCTTTTAAATGCCAACGTTTTGGTCACACTAGTGAGTTGTGTACCGGCAAGTCCACCTGCGTCCACTGCGGTGACATCTCCCACGATGGGGCTTGTGCTTCAGCTCCATCGTGTGTGAACTGTAACGGGGAACACCCATCTAGTTCCCGAGACTGCCCCCGTTTTGCAGAGGAACGAGCGATCCAGGAGATACGGGTGAAAGAGGTGTCCTTCTTGGAAGCCCGGAAGCTCCTGCGACTCCGCCAACCCTCTGCCCCGAGGTCCGGTACCTATAGCTCAGTTGCAGCTAAACCGGTACCGCGTCGGGAAATCGCAACACAGACCGGCGATATGAACGGGGCTACAATTGCGGAAAAGGTTATTTTAGCCCAAGCGCTGCCAAAGCCTTCGGCACCTACACCCAAGTTGGTATCAACATCTGCCAAATCCGCCAGCTTACAGAATAGTCCTGCACACTTGTCACCCAAAGCCTCGACCTCGGGAATTAAAGCTGGTAAATTCACGACGTCTTCTGCCCCGGAAAAACAGTTTAAGACCAAGTATGTACGACAAGACTTCTTGAAAGAGAATGTGCAATCTATTACCAAGTCATCTAAGGGTAAGAAAAGTACACGCAACTCCACACGTGCATCCTCCTCTGAAGGGTCATCTGGGGAGGAGGGCGTGAATCGGCGACGGCCGTCTTCGCCGATCAGCACATCCAATCGGTTCGTACTACTCGGACCGAAATTTGCTCTTGAAAAAGGGACCTCCCTTGTGGAGGAGATGGACCAGGAAGATTCTGCCGCCACTGCCAGAGGGACAGTGCGGAAACGGCAGGATCGTGCTCCTGAAAATAGTACTAGCCCAACGCCTAAGAAGAACAAATTGAACCGACCAGCTAATCCCAATCTGCAGAAGCGTCTTTCGATTTGAAACTTATCCCATAATATTCTCAATGGCTATCCTCGATTGGAACATACGCGGAATCCGACCACATCGACCAGAGCTTGACTTGTTGCTGCGCCAACATGAACCCTTGGCTGTATGCTTACAAGAGACGAAACTCCGTCCACAGGACACCGTTACCGTCAGGCAGTACTCCTCCGTACGATGTGATTTATCCCCGGAGGACGGTGTCCCGGCACATGGGGGCACTATGATGCTTATTCGAGATGATATTTTTGCCAACTCCGTACCCATACAATCTGCAATCCAGTCCGTTGCTGTCAGCATTAAGCTACCCTCCGCTTCATTCACCATTTGCAGTATCTATTTGCCTCCATCTGCGGACCTCTCGCACAGCAACTTAGGCGACGTGAATGCCCATCACCCTCTTTGGGGCTCTCCTCGGGCTTGTGCGAGAGGTACGCTACTTAAAGACTTCTTGGATAGTCAGAATCTTGCTCTCTTGAACACCGGAGAGCCCACCTTTCTATATGACGCATTTCATAGTTTTTCACACATTGACATTGCAATTTGTTCCCCTCAGCTGGCAGTCACCTTATGCTGGAATATCATCTCGGATTTGCATTCTAGTGACCACTTTCCTTGTCGTATTAGTGTCTTGACACCCGTTGTATGTTCCACCCGTTTACCTAGTTGGCGCCCAGACCACGCCAGCTGGGAACTGTACTCCCACTTGGCTGAATTTAGCTACGAAGAGCACGACTCTGTGAACCACTTGGTCGAACATCTCACAGGGACCATTCTTTCTGCTGCTGAGCAATCCATTCCGCGTTCGACTGGCTACAGCCGTCGATTTCCGGTACCTTGGTGGACCGATGACTGCCGGGATGCTATTCGCGCTCGCAGACGAGCTCTACGGGTTTTCCAGCGTTTTCCTACACTGGATAACCTGATACACTATAAACGGATGCGTGCACATTCTAGGCGGGTTATTAAGGATAGCAAAAAGATGTCATGGAATAAATTCGTGGGTTCCATTAATCGACATACACCTTCCTCTGTCGTATGGGATAAGTTAAGACGTGTGGCTGGGAAACCGAACCATATGCCCATCGACGGTCTCAAAACACCTACCGGAGCTGTTGTTGATACATTTGACGTGGCGAATACTTTAGGCAGTGCTTTCGCTCAGGTGTCTAGCTCAGGCAATTATTCCCCTGAGTTTCTTACAGTAAAGAATCAGGTGGAATCTCAAGAATTCTCGTTTCTTTCTGGCAACCTTGAGGATTATAATCGCCTTTTCACCCTGGCAGAGCTAGACAATGCACTCTCCTCTTCACGACACTCAGCACCAGGTCCAGATGGTATCCACGTCCAAATGTTGCAACATCTCTCTCCTGATGGCAAAGATTTCCTACTCGAGGTCTATAATCGTGTCTGGGTTGATGGCATTTTTCCAGACAAGTGGCAGGAGGCCACCATCATACCCATTCTTAAACCTGGAAAGGACCGCCATCTTCCTTCCAGTTACCGTCCTATTTCCCTCACCAGTTGCGTGTGCAAGGTGATGGAACGCATGATCAATGGACGGTTGGTGTGGTGGCTGGAATCCCACAATCTTCTGACGAACATCCAGTGTGGCTTTCGACGACGACGTTCAAATGCTGACCAAATTGTCTCTCTGTCAACTCAGATTATGGACGGGTTTCTTAAGAACAGCCCGACAGTTGGGATATTTTTTGACCTCTAGAAGGCCTACGACACGTGTTGGCGGGCGGGAATATTGCGTTCTATGCACAACTGGAACATACGTGGACGCCTACCGTTGGTCATTCAGGAGTTTATGCGGGACCGCGTTTTTCGAGTGAGGATGGGCTCGGTTTTTGTAACCATTTTATTCAAGAGAACGGAGTGCCGCAGGGCTCGGTACTCAGCATGACTCTATTTGCTATTGCGATAAATTCCATATCACTATGTGTGCCTCAAGGTGTCTCTTCCTGTTTATTCGTGGACTACTTTGCCATCTTCTGTACTTCTCAGCGTACACCGTTTTTGGAACGCCGTCTCCAGCGGTGTTTGGACACTCTCTATGCTTGGAGCTCGAAACACGGTTTTCGTTTCTCCGCTGAGAAGACAGTCTGCGTTAACTTCTGGCGCCGTAAGTGGCAAATGCCGCCCTCTCTTCGACTCGGGCCAGACTTACTTCCTTTCGCAGAAGAGGCGAGATTCCTTGGTTTGATCTTCGATCGGAAACTATGTTGTGCACCACAAATAGCACAGCTTAGAGCACGATGTGACCGTTCTCTAAATCTTTTACGGATACTAAGTGGCAAATCTTGGGGTGCGGATCGGATGGCATTGCTCCGTCTTTATCGTGCTGCAATTCGTTCGAAGTTGGACTATGGCAGCATTGTGTATTCTTCAGCTCGACCTTCAGTGCTCAGAAGGTTAGACACAGTCCATAACCAGGGCGTCCGTGTGGCCGTTGGAGCTTTTCCAACGAGCCCAGTTGTTAGCCTCTACGCCGAATCGGGAGAACCTCCTCCGCGTTGTCGGCGTGATGTCCTGCTTGCTAATTATGGCTGTGGGCTGAAGTGTATGCCTGGGCATCCAACTTATCACGCGTTTTTCTCCCCTGAGCTGCACGAGCGATACTGCCTCCGCTCTCTGAGCCCCAAGCCAGCAGGTTTTCGTTTCCGTGAGCTTCTACGCCAGTAGCATGTTGACATTCCTCGGCTGTTATCCAAGGGAGAGAGTATACACCCCCCTTGGTTACGCGCTACCTCCCATGTCGATCTCGGGATGACGCTCTACGGGAAATCTGTTACGCCTCTTGATAGTATTCGTCGTTGCTTTTTAGAATTTTTATCCAAATACAGTGGCCGTATTTGTATTTACACCGATGGTAGTAAGAGCCCCGACGGTGTTGGATGTGCCTTTGTCACTGGCACCGCAACTTCTACTTACGGTTTGCCTAGTTGCACATCTATATATTCTGCCGAGCTATATGCTATTTATCAAGCCCTTCTGTATATTCGACGTCGAAAATTAGATGACTGCCTTATTCTTAGTGATTCCCTTAGTGCCCTTCAGAGCATTCGTGAGCTGTACAATTACCATCCTTTGGTGCAGCGCATCCAGGACGTTCTCCACATTTTGCACGCTTCTGGTTTTAATGTGGAGTGCGCATGGATTCCTGGACACGTTGGCTTGCCAGGGAATGACACGGCGGATTTGGCAGCGAAATCGGCAGTCACAGCGCCCAGTGTTACGATTACCCATTCAACAGCAGAAGATTTTAGAGTGGCTGTACGGAGAGCCGTTTTTTCGACTTGGCATGCGGAGTGGTCGGCTCTCCGTGGTAATAAGCTGCGAGAGGTGAAGGACCTCCCTGTCAACTGGGTAACCTCCTCTCGTTTATTCCGCCGGGAGGAGGTAGTACTAGCTCGGCTAAGAATTGGCCACTGTATTTTTACTCACAGTTACCTTTTTAAACGTGAACCTGTTCTTGTCTGTGCGCTCTGTGGGGAGGCACAGAGAGTTCGTCATGTGTTGCTGGAGTGTGGTCACCTGGCACACATTCGGTCATCTATGGGCATGCCGGCCTCTCTTGCTGAGGTCCTGGCAGATGACCCAAGAGCAGTGGACAGGGTTTTTAAATTTTTAGCAAAACTTTCTTTTACCTTGACGTTTTAGTGTGATAGCAGTTTTTTTTAAACTGTTTTAATTTTAATGTGTTGATTTTAGATGGAGTTTTATATCCAGCTCTGTTTAGAGGGCTGGACCGTTCTGTTACTTCCGTTGCAACTGTGTTAGCTCTTTTACTTGTGTTTTTTTTCTTCTTCTTCTTTTTTTTTTTTTTTGGTATTTTTCACTGCCTATTGCCAAGTTTTAATCGTAAGGGCGCTTATGACCTCGGCAGTTGAGCGCCCGTAAACACCATTATCATCATCATCATCATCAGTCTGTTTTATGGTGGTAGTGCTGTTTTAGTTTAATCTCGTGGCTGCTTATTTTAGCCTTTTTTTATGAACCATACATAGTTTTGTTACTGGTTTTATTGTGTTAATGGAGCTTCTAGGAATATGCTTCACTCTCTATTTTATTTCTAATTTTATCTATTATTTTTACTGTGATCTCTTTTATCATAATTTTAACTCTGGACTTTTGACGTTTTAGCTATTTTAAGGGCGCTGATAGCCGCAGAGTTGAGTGCCCAAAAATCCCAATCATCATCATCGTCACCTCATTGACGCAGGTGTCAGCGTATTGTTTGTTTGAATTGCTGGTCACGTAAGTGTGAGCGGAAACAAACAAGCGGACACAGCTGCCAAGTTGCAATTTTATTGCCTAATGTTTTTTAGCTCCGCTGTTCCTCCAGGTGATGTTCGTCTTCACTTGCGCCGGGCCATTCCTTTACGCTGGTTCGCGGATTGATCCGGGGTGCGTGGCAACAAACGCAGAGAGGTCAAGTCCCTTCCTGTTCCCTGGAATATTTTACCGCGTGCCAGTCGCCGCGATGAAATGATTTTAGCGGGACTGCGTATTGGGCATTGCCTTTTTAGCCATCAATTTTTTACGTGGCGAACCCGCTCCTCATTGTACTTTCAAGCTTACCAAGATGGCGCTTAGAACGAGCTAACTGGAAACTCTGTTCCAACTTGGCCGTTTTTCACTACAACGAGCATGACTCGGTGGATTGTTTAGTCCAGCACCTCACCGAGACAATTATTTGCGCTTCTGAGGTTTCTATTCTGCGGTCAACTGGACGGTCCTGTCGATTTCGTGTCCCTTGGTCGACAGATGGATGCCGGGATGGCATTCGTGCTCGCAGACGTGTTTTGAGGGTTTCCCAGCGTCGCTCTACTCTCGATAATCTTATAGACTATAAAAAAACCTCGTGCTCAATCCAGGAAAATGATGAAGGATAGCAAGAACACATCATGGAAGCTCTTTGTAGCATCTTTTACTCGACCTACCCCATCCTCTGATGTATGGGATAAGTTAAGGCGTGTGGCCGGAAAAGCGTGACATATGTGGATAGCCTGTCTGAAGACCCTTACCGGCACTGTGGTTGTTGTGTTTGATGTGAATAATACTTTTGGCGGTGCTTTCGCTCAAGTGTCTAGCTCAGAGAACTAATCACCCGAGGCTCCTCCAGTTAAGGGTCAGGTGGAATCGCAAGGGTTACCCTTCCGTTCTGGAAACCTTGAAGACTACAATTGTCTTTTTTTACATGGCGGAGAGAGACGCGCACTTTCATCTTCGCGAAACCCTGCACCAGGCCCAGATGATATGCATGTCCAAATGTTACAACATTTCTCTACTTGCGGAAAGGCTTTCCTGCTCGAGGTCTTTAACCGTATCTGGGTGAATGCCTCTTTCCCAGCTCATTGGCGGGAGGCCACCATCTTACCTATTTTGAAACCTGGAAAGGACCGTCACCGTCCTTGAAGTTACCGTCCTATTTCCCATCACCAGTTGCGTCTACAAGGTGATGGAACGCATGATCAATGGACGGTTGGTGTGGTGGCTGGAATCCCAGAATTGTCGGACCAACATCCAGTGTGGTTTTCGAAGGCGTTATTCAGCGGTTGACCGCCTTGTGTCACTATCGACGCATACCATGAACGGCTTTCTTCAGAATTGTCAGACAGTTGGGATATGTTTTGAACTCGAGAGGCTTATGATACGGGTTGGCGGGCAGGGATTTTACGTTCCCTCCACAACTGGAATATACGTGGACGCCTACCGTTGTTTATTCAGGACTTTTTGAGGAACCACGTGTTCCGAGTAAGGGTCGGCTCGGTTTTTTCAAACAGTTTTATTCAAGAGAACGGACTGCCGCGGGGCTCGATACCAAGCGTGAACTGTTTGCTATAGCTACTATTCCATATCGCAATATGTTCCCCCATGCCTCTCGTCCTGTTTGTTCGCGGACGACTTTGGCATCTTCTGCACTTCTCAGCGTACGCCGTTTTTGGAACGCCGCCTTCAGCAGTGTTTGGACAATCCCTATGATTGGAGCGCGAAAAAGGGCTTTCGTTTTTCACCTGAGAAGACCATCTGCGTTAATTTCTGGCGCCAAAGGTGGTGAACGTCACCTCTTCATCTCGGGCCGGATATACTTCCCTTCACAGATGAAGTGAGATTCCTGGAACTGATATTTGATCGGAAACTATGCTGGTCACCTCATGTAGCACAGCTTAAAGCGTGGTGTGACCGTTCTCTGAACATTTTACGGATACTAAGTGGCAAATCTTGGGTAGCAGATAGGACAGTACTGCTGCGTCTTTATCGCACACTGATCCGATCAAAGTTAGACTCGGATGTATTGTTTATGCCTCAGCGCGCCTATATATGCTGAGAATGTTAGATACTGTCCACAATCGGGGCATCCGTTTGGCTGTTGGAGCTTTTCCAACTAGCCCAGTTGTGAACCTTTATGCCGAATCTGCCAAAACGCCTCTGCGCTGTCTGCGGGATGTTCTTCTACCTAACTATAGCTGTTGCTTGAAGTGCATACCTGCCTATCCATCGTTTACTTCCTTTTTTGATTCTGCATTGGACAACGTTTATAGAAACCGAACACGTAGTCCAACGCCTGCAGGATTTCGCTTCCGGAACTGCTTCGAACGCACGGTCTTGCAATACCTCACATATTTCCAAAGCGAGACACGGCTCACCCACCTTGGTTACGTGCTTCCTCCCACGTAGATCTCGGGATGACGGCGTACGCAAAATCTTCTATGCCTACGTTTAGAATCCGTTCTTGTTTTTTTAGAATCTTTATGAAAATACAGTGGCCATATATACATACAAACATACATAGATACATACATACGTATACTGATTGCAGTAAGTGCGCCGATGGTGTTGGATCTGCCTTTGTCACTGAAACCGAACCAATTACTTTCGTTTGCCCAGTAGCACATCTATTGATTCTGCAGAGCTGTATACTATCTATCGTACCCTTCTTTATATTCGCCGTCGAAGCTTGGGTGGCCGCCTTATTCTGAGTGACTCCATTAGTGCACTTCAGAGCCTTCGTGAGCTGTATAATTAACCATCCTCTTGTGCAGCGCATTCAGGACATCCTCCATATTCTGCATGCTTCGGGTGTAAATGTGGTGTGCGCCTGGATTCCTGGACAGGTTGGCCTGCCGGAGAATGAACTGGCGGCAAAAATGGCAACCACTACCAGTGTTACCAATACCTTTGTAACACCCGAAGATTTTAAACTTGTACAAAGAGCGTTTATTTTGAGCTGGGATGGAGAGGGCGTTGCTCTTCGTGGCAACAAACTTAGGGAGGTGAAGGACCTCCCTACACACTGGGTGACTTCCTCACGTCTATCTCGTCGTGAGAAAGTTATTTTAGCTAGATTACGAGTTAGCCACTGTAATTTTAGTCATAGCCACTTATTTAAAAAGGAACCTCCGCTTCTGTACACCCCCCGCCAGGGGCCTACTACGGTGTGTACAAGTTTGGCGCACCCGGGGGTTCCCGAGCCACTCATCGCCATCTCAGCATCCCCATCGCCACCAACTGAGCCACGTTTTGTGTTTGTGTGCATATTTGTTTGTCTGTGTTGTGGGAGCGAATTTACTCGCCTCATCTTCTTCCCCTTCTAGGCTTTTTTTTTACATATTTAGTTTTAAGGCTTCAAATTTATTAACTCCTGCCTCACCAATAGGGATGTTTATTCTATCTTCGTGGTTCCTGTCCCAGGGTTCCAGCGCGGCTTCCAACATGTGTGCTCTTCGGAGTTCTCAGGCGTGAAGGTTGAGTGGACCCTTCCTACTGCCCCTATGTGTAAGCCTTAGGTGCGGAGCCCGTCCATACCGTTATGTACACCCATGTTGCTTCCTTGGGAGCCCGGTCCGTTTTAATTTCCCGACGAACGCTGCTCGTTGAGTTATAATTAAGGACCAATCGTGCTACCGCTAATGGAAACCCGGTGTAATCAACCACAAATCCCATGAATCCATGTCTGATTTATTACGCAGCATGGCCTAAAGTGGAGAGCCACAGGTGGTTATACCTGTGGTAGGGGCTTAAAGCCGGGTTGTACATGGTGAAGGGCTTACCCGTATGGGCCAGCAGTGGTGGCTGGAGGGTAACTCCTTCTGAGGTATTCCTTGAGATCGGTGTGGTAGGGGTCCACCAGGTTGCGCAGACCGGAGAGTATTTTGGTGGCTTTTCTCTCTACCCACGGATGGCAGGCCCACGCCGACGGTTCCGGAAGAGGGTCCTTCCATTATGTTATCTCCGCGAAAAAACCACTTCTTTTGACCGCTTTATAGTTGTGACCTTGGCCTGCGAAAACAAAACCATGCGAGATATTAGTCCCTTCTATATGCAACGAGAAATTGACAGGATTTGCGGTAATGTGATAAATGCTACCAGGACGAGAGACGGAGTGGAAACCAAGACGAAAGACCAGTCAAAGAAGCTCATTAAAGCCAGTTTCTTAGGTTCGTACCATATAACAGTGACTCCCCACAAGTCTTTGAACACTTGTAGAGGAGACCGTCTTTCCGATGCAGACATTGTTTCCATTCTCTCCGACCAGGGTGTATGTCAGGCGTACCGTCTTCTAGGTAAACGTGATGGTCAGTCGGTTGCGTTGCGAACGGTATTCCTAACGTTCAAAGGCACCACCTTACCTGAGGCACTTTACTGGGGATATGAACGCGCTGCTGTGTGACCGTATGTACCGAATCCCATGCGTTGTTTTCGGTGTCAGAAATTCGGTCTTGCTCAAAGTCGGTGCACTTTCGACGCTACATGTCGACGTTGCGGCCAAGTTGCCCACGGAGAAAGAACTTGTGCTCGAGACCCTTGTTGCGTCCATTGTAAAGGGACCCATCCATCTAGCTACCGGCAATGTGCATGTTTTCTCGAGGAAAATGCCATCCAGGAGCTGCGAGTTAAGGAACGCCTGACTTTTCCGGAAGCCAGACGCCGCTTCCAACAGCTGCAGCCTTCGACCATCTCAGGCTACGCATCAGCGCTCCGCCGCACTCCTGTTTCCTCAGTGGCACTCAAACCGTGTATGTAGCCGACGCGTGTACTCAAACAGAACAGACGCCTACTACAACAGCCTCGCAGTCTACAACATCCTCAGCACCCACTGCCTCAAGTTCTATATCTCCAGAACCTGCTCGTAAGCCGCTAGATAGACCGACACCATCTGTCGCTGCTGCTCATAAGCGCAGTCATAAGAAACTCAAGGTCACTGTTAAACCTTCTAAGTCCCGTACTCGTTCTACGAGCCGCAGGGGATCTTCCGCATCCCGAACATCCGCGGATAGCGCCGACGAAGATGGTTATACTCTTGTGGGTCCCAAATGCGCAAAGACCAAGAAACGCCCACCTTAACGGCATCTACTTCGTTTCCGCCAATCGTTTGCTTCCCAGCTGCAAACTCATAGTTTGATTCATCCATAATGTTTCCCGCCTCTAACTGTGCTCCATGGCTCTTCTGACGTGGAATATCCCTATACCCATAGGGCTGAATTGCAGCTGTTACTACGGTCCTATAATCCTCTAGTTCTATATTTGCAGGAGACAAATCTTCGCCCCCGCGATGCCTTTGCCCTGCACCAATACGGTCCTGTGCGGTTTGATGTTACACCGCAGGAGGGCTCTGCTGCTCATGGGGGTGTTATGATCGTAAGGCGCAATGACATCTGCGGTCAGCCGATCTCACTTACCACTACCTTGCAAGCTGTTGCTATCCGACTTACTCTTCCTGGTTTCTCCTTCACTGTATGTAATGTCTACGTTCCGCCTTCATCTTCCCTCTGCGCCGCTGACATGCACCGTCTTTTGTCTCAGTTACCGGCACCTTTTCTTCTGTTGGGTGATTTTAATACCCACCATCCCCTATGGGGTTCTCCTAGGGCCTGCGTGCGGGGGACTATTCTTGCTGACCTTTTCGTTCAATCTAGTGTTTCTGTTCTGAACACCGGTGAACCTACTTTCATTTCCGATTCTTCTGCCACGCTCTCCCACCTGGACCTTTCTGTTTGCTCTGCACAGCTTGCTCACCGTTTTCAGTGGAACGTAGTATCAGACACTCATTCCAGTGATCATTGCCCTTGTGTCATTAATCTGTTATCACAACACATTTCCTCCTCGCGTACGAATTCTTGGTAGCTGTCTAAGTCGAATTGGGCTCTTTTCTCCGCTCTGGCTGTTTTCAGCGACCGCCTGTTCGACTCCGTTGACCACATGGTCGAACATTTCGACTCTGTCGTGACCTCCGCTGCCGAGCAGTCCATCCCGCGGTAGTCTTCTTACCCTAGATGCTTACCGGTCCCTTGGTGGACTACCGAGTGCCGCGATGCTATTCCTGCTCGCAGGAGGGCTCGTCGGGTATTTCGCCAGCACCCTTCCTTGGAGCATTTGATCAATTTTAAACAAACACGCACCCGGGCACGGCGCATTATTCAAGATAGCAAACGGGCTTCCTGGGCTTCGTTTGTTGAAACATTCAGTCGCACAACACCTTCATATGTTGTGTGGGAGAAGCTCCGCCGTGTTGCCGGTAAGCAGACTGGTACTTTCATACCGGGGCTTCTCGTGAGAACTCACACCGTCTTTGACCCGGTTGCTATTGCAAATGCCCTTGGTAGCACGTTTGCAACTGCGTCTAGCTCCGCCAAATATCACCTAGCGTTTCGTGCCATCAAGGCGGACGTGGAGTCTCAGAGTCTCTCTTTCCGGTCCTTGGATTCCGAATGCTATAACTCGTATTTTAGCATGCGGGAGCTGGATGCCTGTTTAGCATCCTCTCGACACTCCATTCCAGGACTCGCTGGTATCCATATTGCCATGCTACAGAACCTCTCTTCTGACAGTAAGCAATATCCCCTGAACCTGTACAACCTCGTTTGGCGCGAGGGTGTGTTTCCTACAGCTTGGCGCGAAGCCACCGTTGTTCCCCATCTCAAAACCGGGGAAGGACCGTAGTCTTCCTCATAGTTACCGTCCTATCTCCCTCACCAGTGCTGTTTGTAAGGTGATGGGACTCATGATCAATGGACGGTTACGATGGTGGCTTGAGTAGTGAAACTTCTCTGCAACATACAGTGCGGCTTTCGCCGATACCGCTCCACGACTTACCACCTTGTCTCCCCCTCGACTCACATCCTGAATGGTTTTCTTGGAAATGTCCAACTGTAGCCATATTTTTCGATCTGGAGAAATCTTATGACACTTGCTGGAAGGCTAGCTTACTGCGTACCTTGTATAGTTGGGGCTGCCGCCTTCCAGTGTTCCTCCTGGAGTTCATGAAGAACCGGGTGTTTCGTGTGCGTGTGGGGTCTGTTTTCCCTCGTGCTTTTAGTCAGGAGAACGGAGTGCCTCAAGGGTCGGTACTCAGCGTCACTCTCTTTGCTCTTGCCATCAATCCAGTTGTCGAATGTGTTCCTGCTGGTATCTCCCCCTCCTCCTCCTCCTTATTTGTGGACGATTTTGCAATCTATTGCAGTTCTCGGCGCACGTGCCTTTTGGAGCGTCGCATACATGCATGTCTTGACGGTCTAATTCTTGGAGTGTCACAAATAGCTTCCGTTTTTCTTCCGAAAAGACAGTTAGTGTCAACTTCTGGCGTCGGAAACCATACGAACCGCCTTCTCTACATCTCGGGATCGAACCGCTGCCCTTCGCCGAAACTGTAAAGTTTCTTGGTTTGGTGTTCGACAGGAAGCTTAGCTGGTCGTTCCATGTCTCTTCTCTGAAGGCTAGATGTGATCGTGCACTTAATATTTTACGTGTTTTATGTGGCACATTCTGGAGAGCAGATCGCTCCGTGCTATTACAGCTTTACCGTTCGTTTGTTCGGTCTAAACTGAAATACGGGTGCACTGTATACTCTTCGGTTTGTCCTTCGGTTTTACGTTGTTTAAACCCCGTTCACCATCGTGGGATTCGTCTGGCGCTGGCTGCGTTTCCGACTAGCCCAGTTATTAGTTTGTCTACGGAGGCTGCTGAACCTCCGCTGTCTTATGGGTGTGATCTGCTTCTTTGCAGCTGTGCTATCCGCCTCTTTGCCTTGCCAGATCACCCGTCTGTCAAGTTATTCTCTGACGAGTCTCTTGACCGTCAGTATGCTGTCAGCGCGGTTGCTTTGCTTCCCGTAGGAGTTCGTTTTCGTCTGCTTCTTCGGCTCTTGGATGTTCGCCTACTACCTTTGTTTCCACGGGAGGAATGTTCATTCCCCCCTTGGTTAAGTTCCGACACCCAGTTCCACCTTGGGTTGGCATACATGCCGAAAGCAACGACTTCACCTTCAGTCTTCCGCTCCGCATTTTTAGAGCAGAAGGCCAGGTGTCCCAACCATTGTTTTATTTATACGGATGGTTCTAAGGAAGACCGTGGTGTGGGATGTGCTTTCGTTTTTAATTCGCGGAGTTATACATTTCATCTTTTGGGGCAATGTTCGATTTTTACCGCCGGACTTTTTAGTATCTATCAGGCTCTTCTTTTTATCCGGGGACTGGATTTAAAACAGTTTGTTATTTGTAGCCATTCCCTCAGTGCACTACAGGGCCTGCGTGAGCTGTATCCATGCCATCCGTTGATACAGCGTATACAGGATCGCCTGCATACGCTCGCTGACGCTAGCGTCAGCGTGTCGTTTGTTTGGGTTCCTGGTCACGTAGGTGTGAGCGGAAACGAACAAGCGGACACAGCTGCCAAGTCTGCAGCTTTATTGCCTAATGTTTTTAGCACCACCGTTTCTCCAGGTGATGTTCGTGTTCACCTGCGCCGGGCCGTTCTTTCGCGCTGGTTCGCGGAATGGTCCGGGGTGCGTGACAACAAACTGAGGGCGGTCAACTCCCTTCCTGTCCCCTGGCCTACTTCCTCGCGTGCATGTCGCCACCATGAGGTGGTTTTAGCGCGACTGCGTATCGGGCATTGCCGTTTTAGCCATTAAGCATCTTTTACGTGGGGAACCCGCACCTCAATGTGCTTCGTGTAACGAGCCATTGACGGTGCGTCATCTTTTATTGGAGTGCCACCTTTATACTATGCTGCGTGCATCCCTGTATTTTCCTACTGACATCCCTAGCCTTCTGGGCGACACCCCTGTATATTGTGACGGACATTTTAATTTTCTCCGCCTGCGTATTCAGGATCGTCCGCAGTCGCTCGCTGACGCTGGCGTCAACGTGTCGTTTGTTTGGGTTCCTGGTCACGTAGGTGTGAGCGGAAACGAACAAGTGGACGCAGCTGTTAAGTCTGCAATTTTATTGCCTATTTTTTTAGCACCACTGTTCCTCCAGGTGATGTTCGTGTTTACCTGCGCCGGGCCATTCTTCCGCGCTGGTTCGCGGAATGGTCCAGGGCGTGTGACAACAAACTGAGAGCGGTCAAGTCGCTTCCTGTCCCTTGGCCTACTTCCTCGGGTGCATGTCGCAGCGATGTGGTGATTTCAGCGCGACTGCGTATCGAGCATTGCCGTTTTAGCCACCTGCATATTTTACGTAGGGAACCCGCACTTCAATGTGCTTCGTGTAAGGAGCCTTTGACGGTGCGTAATGTTTCATTGGAGTGCCATCTTTTTACTGCGTGCGTCATTATATCTGCCTACTGACATCCTCACCCTTCTGGGCAACAATCATGTTTCTTGCGAGGGTTTTTTTAATTTTCTCCGCCGCTGCGGGATGTACAGTAGGGTTTAATTTTATCTCGGGGTTTTACATTTAACCAACTTGTGTTTATAGTCCCTCGGTTTTAGTCTGGCTTTGGTAGCCTTTTTATGCTTTCCCTGGTTTTAACGCTTGTGTGGTGCTTCAGTTTTAGTGGTTTTTGTGTCATAACTTTTAGCTCATTTATTTACCCTAGGGCGCTAATAACCAATGCAGTTGTGCGCCCTAAAGCCCTGCTGCTGCTACTACTACTACTACTACTACTACTACTACTACTACTACTACTACTACTGCTGCTGCTGCTGCTGCTGCTGCTACTCTTCTACTACTAATACTACTACTACTACTACTACTACTGCTGCTGCTGCTGCTACTATTACTACTATTGCCTCTACTTCTACTGCTACTTGTACCACCACTACCTTTTTTTTTTTTTTTTTTTTTACCTTTCTTCGCTGCTGCGGGATGTACAGTTGGGTTTAATTTTATCTCGGGTTTTGATTCTTTAACCGACTTGCCTTTCCTTCAGTGGCGGTGTCTTTGGTTCAGTTTAATCCCTTGGTTTTAGCCTGGCCTTGGTAGCTCTTTTATGCTTTCTCCCTGGTTTCAACCCATGTGCGGTAATCCAGTTTTAGTGGTTTTTCTGCGTTTTAGTTCTTAGTTCTTTTACTTACCCTAGGGCGCTAATAACCAAAGCAGTTTTGCGCCCTAAAACCCTATTACTACTACTACTACTACTATTACTACTACTACTACTACTACTACTACTACTACTACTACTACTACTACTCCTACCACTACTACTAATACTACTACCACCACCACCACTACCACTACCACTACTACTACTACTACTGCTACTACTATTACTACTACTCCTGCTGCTGCTACTGCTTCTGCTGCTACTACTGCTGCTACTATTACTACTACTACTACTACTACTGCTGCTATTACTACTACTCCTGCAGCTGGTGATACTGCTTCTGCTGCTACTGCTACTGCTACTACAAAGACGGCAGGTTTCTTGCATACTATGCGTCAATGCTACTCTAAAGTTAATTAGGTTCTTGCATGTGGTGTACATAGTAACACATGCACCAACAAAATAACCCCTGATTTATGGTATCTTTTCTATTTTTCGGCTGAAACTTAAGCTGTACTGCTCATGCCTAGGATGACTGGCAGAGCATTTATCATAAAGTTTACTTGTTTCAGAAATTTGGTCAAAGTGTGGAGCACACAGATAGACGAATGACAGCTGAAAGGTGTGGACATCTCTGTGCAGTAGCCATTGCAAACAAGCTGGAAGAAGCATGGATGGCACTGTTTCCAATCATACCACTGTTCTACATTTTGGTGTATTATCCAAACATTAGGTCCATGTGAGTATTCTTAATGAAATCAAACATGAGCATTATTATTTAACTTAGGAAATCAGGTTTGTAATAGGAACTAAATTAAATGAATTTCATCTTAAATTCAAATACATGATGAATCATCCTTTCCCCCTAGGGGCCTACAAGGTGGGTACGGGTTTGGCGAATTCGGGGTCTCGAGCCCACCTTGGCTCCCTCAGTGGGCAACCTCTGAGTGGTTAGAGAGTCAGTAAGTCAAAATTCGCACCCACGTGTTGACCGTGCGTGGAGACCCGTGTCGGTGGAAAGGGATATCCTGGTTGGTTGAGGGTTGCGTATCTGAGCCAGGGTTTCTATTTTTCAGCAACTGGGGAGGGTGCGCAACCTAATACACCACTTTGGTTTCTGCTCTGCCTATGCGGGAGGCTAGGGACTAACCCGACCCTTGTCAATCGGCCAGGTCTAGGTATTATATCGAACTCCAGGGTGAGTGGGACGGCAAACCCGCTAAATGCCCCGTGTAGCCCTGTCATCCCAGTGGGGTGACCCAGTGGTACGTGGGGATTACTGGGGGATGAATTCCTAAGTTTTTCTTATGGCAAAAAACAGATCCAAAAATTCAGTTTTTGTAAAGGAAGTAGTCGAGTTTAGTGGTCTTCAATACTTAGTTGTCAAGAGAACAGAGGAAGGACGGGCATTTCCATCAGTTAGTCCGTTTGCGATTCAAAAATGTCTGGATGACACAGCTGCTCCGGTTAATTCTTGTAGTGGCACATTCGTGGTCGAGGTCAATTCCACCTCCCAGGCAACGCTATTTCTAAGGGAAGATATGTTGGGAAACTACCCTGTTATTATCGAGATGCACAAGACCCTTAACTCCTCACGCGGCGCTATTACCACCTGCTCATTGGACGGTAGGTCCAACGAGGAGATCCAGGAGAACCTATCAGACCAGGGCGTTACGGCTGTCTATAAGGTTCAACGAAGAGTTAATGGCAAATTCGTGCCTAGGTGTACCCTGCTCATTACCTTTAATGGGGTAGACTTACCCCAAAGGATTAACGCAGGGTATGAGGCTGTATAGGCCAGGCCTTATGTACCGAGCCCACTCAGGAGCTACAAGTGTCAGCGGTTCGGGCATATTAGTGAGTATTGTAATGGTCGGTCAACATGCGTTTACTGTGGAGTCGTCACGTACGATGGAGCTTGCACGTCCAATCCATCGTGCGTGAACTGCAATGGCGAGTATCCTTCTAGTTCACGGAAATGCCCTCGTTATGAAGAGGAGCGAGCCATCCAGGAGATACGAGTGAAAGAGAAGGTGTCCTTCTGGGAAGCCCGTAAGCCCCTGCGCTTTCGCCAACCCTCTGCCCCGCGTTCCGGTACTTATAGTTCTGTCGCTCACAAACCGGTACCAAAGCGGGAAATCGCCACCCAGACCTGCGATATTAACGGGCCACAATTTCCGAAAAGATTCTCGTAGGCAGAACACAACCGAAGCCAGCCACAACTACCAAAGTCCAGCATGTATCAGCACAACAGTTGCCCAAACCGTCGACCTCAGGCAATAAGTCCGGGAAAACCGTAGGACCTGAGAAACACTTCTAAACCAGCTATGTTAGAACCGATATTCTTAATTAACGTGTAACGTCTGCTCACACATCCTCCAAGGGTAGTAAAAGGCACGCCAACCTCCACACAGATCCTTTTCTGAGGAATCTTCTGAAAGGAGTTCCGATCGGCGACGACCATCTTCGCCGACCAATACTTCTAAGCGGTTCGATGACCTTGAATCGAAATTTTCCTCCGTGGAGGAGATGTAACAGGAGGATTCTGCTCTCGTTGTAAGAGGAATAGTGCTTAAGCGGCAGGATCGTGCTCCTGAGCAGAGTGTTAGTCCGACGGCCAAAAAGAACAAATTAAACCGACCAGCGCGGCCCAATATGCAAAACGCCTGTCTATATAGAGCTTATCCCATAATATACATAATGTCTATCCTCCAGTGGAACATACGTGGAATAAGACCACATCGACCTGAGCTTGAATTTTTGCTCAACCACACTCAGCCTTTGGCCGTATGTTTACAAGAGACCAAGTTTCGTCCTCAAGACAATGGCAGTGCTCCTCTGTACGGTGTGATTTATGACCGGCGGAGGGCATTCCTGCACATGGCGGCACAATGGTCCTTATCAGAGAAGATATATTCGCAGAATCTGTACCCATATAATCCGAAATATAATCCGTCAGTCTGAGGATTAAGGTACCTTCGATTAGCTTCACCATTTGCAAGATGTATATCTTCCCCCATCTGCTGACCTCTCGCACACATCGTTTCTCAGCTACCATCATCCTTTCTGTTGGTAGGGGCCGTGAATGCACACCACCCACTTTGGGAGGTGTGCATTGAGAGGTCAGCTAATTGCAGACTTTTTCGACACTAAGAATCTCGCTTTTCTGAAAACCTGAGAGCCACCCTTCCTCTCTGACACCTTTCATTGTTTTTCACACCTTGATAAACCGATTTGTTCCCCACAGTTAGCGATCTCATCATCTTGGAATATCATCTCTGATTTTCACTCTAGTGACCTCTTTCCATGTCTTATTAGTCTCTTGACACACGCTGTTTGTGCCACTCTTTTACCTAGATAGCGCTTAGATCACGCCAACTGGGAACTCTATTCCCGCTTAGCTGAGTTTAACGCCGATGAGCATGACTCTGTGAATTATATGGTCGACCATCGCCCCCCCAGGGGCCTACTACGGTAGGTACGGGTTAGGCGCACCCGGGGTCCCGAGCCACCTTGACTCCCTCTGTGGGCAACCTCAGAGTGGTGAGGGAGCCAGAAGGTCAAAATGCCCACCCACGTGTAGGCCGTGCGTGGAGACCCGTGTCGGTGAAGAGGAATATCCTGGTTGGTTGAGGGATGCGTACCTGAGCCTGGGCTTCTGTCTTTCAGTAACTGGGGAGGGTGCGCAGCCTAATACACCGCTTTGGTTTCTTATTTGCCTAAACGGGAGGCTAGGGACTAACCCACCCCTAGTCAATCGGCCAGGACTAGGTATTACACCGAACTCCAGGGTGAGTGGGACGGCGAGCCCGCTATATCCCCTGTGTAGCCCTGTCACCCCAGTGGGGTGACCCCTCTTTGGGCTCCGTGGTGGGTGGGGAGCACTGGGGGATGAATTTATACCATTTTTTATGGCACCAAAACCAAAACCCCTTATTTTAAATGCAAACGTTGGAAAGGAAGTAGTCGAGTCATGTGGTCCTCGCTACTTGGTTATTCATAGGACAGAGGAAGGTAAGAAGTTCCTTACAGTGAGCCCTTTTACTATCCAAAAGGGTCTCGATGCCATTGCTGGTCCTGTTAAATCCTGCGTTCGAGCTCGCAATGGTACACTTCTTGTCGAAGCCAACTCCGCCTCGCAAGCTGCAAGAATACTTAAAGCCACCATGTTAGCCAGCTATCCAGTGAAGGTCGAGGTGCACAAGTCGCTGAACTCCTCCCGCGGTGTAATAACAACCCGCGCGTTGGACGGTTTGTCCATTGAGGAGATCCAAGAAAATCTTGCGACTCAGGGTGTCTCAGCTGTTTATCGGGTACAACGTAAGATCAACGGTGAATTCCTGCCTACTCGTACCCTGTTTCTTACTTTTGATCGGGTTGATCTGCCTCAAAAGATTAGGGCAGGGTATGAAGCCATCGAAGTTAGGCCTTATATACCCAATCCGCTGAGGTGCTTTAAATGCCAACGTTTTGGTCACACTAGTGAGCTGTGTACCGGCAAGTCCACCTGCGTCCACTGCGGTGACATCTCCCACGATGGGGCTTGTGCTTCAGCTCCATCGTGTGTGAACTGTAACGGGGAACACCCATCTAGTTCCCGAGACTGCCCCCGTTTTGCAGAGGAACGAGCGATCCAGGAGATACGGGTGAAAGAGAAGGTGTCCTTCTTGGAAGCCCGGAAGCTCCTGCGACTCCGCCAACCCTCTGCCCCGAGGTCCGGTACCTATAGCTCAGTTGCAGCTAAACCGGTACCGCGTCGGGAAATCGCAACACAGACCGGCGATATGAACGGGGCTACAATTGCGGAAAAGGTTATTTTAGCCAAAGCGCTGCCAAAGCCTTCGGCACCTACACCCAAGTTGGTATCAACATCTGCCAAATCCGCTAGCTTACAGAATAGTCCTGCACAGTTGTCACCGAAAGCCTCGACCTCTGGAACTAAAGTTGGTAAATTCACGACGTCTTCTGCCCCGGAAAAACAGTTTAAGACCAAGTATGTACGACAAGACTTCTTGAAAGAGAATGTGCAATCTATTACCAAGTCATCTAAAGGTAAGAAAAGTTCACGCAACTCCACACGTGTATCCTCCTCTGAAGGGTCATCTGGGGAGGAGGGCGTGAATCGGCGACGGCCGTCTTCGCCGATCAGCACATCCAATCGGTTCGAACTACTTGGACCTAAAACTGCTCTTGAAAAAGGGACCTCCCTTGTGGAGGAGATGGACCAGGAGGATTCTGCCGCCACTGCCAGAGGGACAGTGCGGAAACGGCAGGATCGTGCTCCTGAAAATAGTACTAGCCCAACGCCTAAGAAGAACAAATTGAACCGACCAGCTAATCCCAATCTGCAGAAGCGTCTTTCGATTTGAAACTTATCCCATAATATACTCAATGGCTATCCTCCATTGGAACCCCCCAGGGGCCTACTGCGGTAGGTACGGGTTAGGCGCACCCGGGGTCCCGAGCCACCTTGACTCCCTCTGTGGGCAACCTCAGAGTGGTGAGGGAGTCAGAAGGTCAAAATGCCCACCCACGTGTAGGCCGTGCGTGGAGACCCGTGTCGGTGAAAAGGAATATCCTGGTTGGTTGAGGGTTGCGTACCTGAGCCTGGGCTTCTGTCTTTCAGTAACTGGGGAGGGTGCGCAGCCTAATACACCGCTTTGGTTTCTGATTTGCCTAAACGGGAGGCTAGGGACTAACCCACCCCTAGTCAATCGGCCAGGACTAGGTATTACACCGAACTCCAGGGTGAGTGGGACGGCGAGCCCGCTATATCCCCTGTGTAGCCCTGTCACCCCAGTGGGGTGACCCCTCGTTGGGCTCCGTGGTGGGTGGGGAGCACTGGGGGATGAATTTATACCATTTTTTTATGGCACCAAAACCAAAACCCCTTATTTTAAATGCAAACGTTGGAAAGGAAGTAGTCGAGTCATGTGGTCCTCGCTACTTGGTTATTCATAGGACAGAGGAAGGTAAGAAGTTCCTTACGGTGAGCCCTTTTACTATCCAAAAGGGTCTCGATGCCATTGCTGGTCCGGTCAAATCTTGCGTTCGAGCTCGTAACGGTACACTTCTTGTCGAAGCCAACTCCGCCTCGCAAGCTGCAAGGATACTTAAAGCCACCACGTTAGCCAGCTATCCAGTGAAGGTCGAGGTGCACAAGTCGCTGAACTCCTCCCGCGGTGTAGTAACAACACGCGCGTTGGACGGTTTGTCCATTGAGGAGATCCAAGAAAATCTTGCGACTCAGGGTGTCTCAGCTGTTTATCGGGTACAACGTAAGATCAACGGTGAATTCCTGCCTACTCGTACCCTGTTTCTTACTTTTGATCGGGTTGATCTGCCTCAAAAGATTAGAGCAGGGTATGAAGCCATCGAAGTTAGGCCTTATATACCCAATCCGCTGAGGTGCTTTAAATGCCAACGTTTTGGTCACACTAGTGAGTTGTGTACCGGCAAGTCCACCTGCGTCCACTGCGGTGACACCTCCCACGATGGGGCTTGTGCTTCAGCTCCATCGTGTGTGAACTGTAACGGTGAACACCCATCTAGTTCCCGAGACTGCCCCCGTTTTGCAGAGGAACGAGCGATCCAGGAGATACGGGTGAAAGAGAAGGTGTCCTTCTTGGAAGCCCGGAAGCTCCTGCGACTCCGCCAACCCTCTGCCCCGAGGTCCGGTACCTATAGCTCAGTTGCAGCTAAACCGGTACCGCGTCGGGAAATCGCAACACAGACCGGCGATATGAACGGGGCTACAATTGCGGAAAAGGTTATTTTAGCCCAAGCGCTGCCAAAGCCTTCGGCACCTACACCCAAGTTGGTATCAACATCTGCCAAATCCGCCAGCTTACAGAATAGTCCTGCACAGTTGTCACCGAAAGCCTCGACCTCCGGAACTAAAGCTATTAAATTCACGACGTCTTCTGCCCCAGAAAGACAGTTTAAGACCAAGTATGTACGACAAGACTTTTTGAAAGAAAATGTGCAATCTATTACCAAGTCATCTAAAGGTAAGAAAAGTTCACGCAACTCCACACGTGTATCCTCCTCTGAAGGGTCATCTGGGGAGGAGGGCGTGAATCGGCGACGGCCGTCTTCGCCGATCAGCACATCCAATCGGTTCGAACTACTTGGACCGAAAACTGCTCTTGAAAAAGGGACCTCCCTTGTGGAGGAGATGGACCAGGAGGATTCTGCCGCCACTGCCAGAGGGACAGTGCGGAAACGGCAGGATCGTGCTCCTGAAAATAGTACCAGCCCAACGCCTAAGAAGAACAAATTGAACCGACCAGCTAATCCCAATCTGCAGAAGCGTCTTTCGATTTGAAACTTATCCCATAATATACTCAATGGCTATCCTCCATTGGAACATACGCGGAATTCGACCACATCGACCAGAGCTTGACTTGTTGCTGCGCCAGCATGAACCCTTGGCTGTATGTTTACAAGAGACGAAGCTCCGTCCACAGGACACCGTTACCATCAGGCAGTACTCCTCCGTACGATGTGATTTATCCCCGGAGGACGGTGTCCCGGCACATGGGGGCACTATGATGCTTATTCGAGATGATATTTTTGCCAACTCCGTACCCATACAATCTGCAATCCAGTCCGTTGCAGTCAGCATTAAGCTACCCTCCGCTTCATTCACCATTTGCAGTATCTATTTGCCTCCATCTGCGGACCTCTCGCACAGCGACTTAGAACACCTCATTTCGCAGTTGCCACCACCCTTTTTATTGGTAGGCGACGTGAATGCCCATCACCCTCTTTGGGGCTCTCCTCGGGCTTGTGCGAGAGGTACGCTACTTAAAGATTTCTTGGATAATCAGAATCTTGCTCTCTTGAACACCGGAGAGCCCACCTTTCTATCTGACGCATTTCATAGTTTTTCACACATTGACATTGCAATTTGTTCCCCTCAGCTGGCAGTCACCTTATGCTGGAATATCATCTCGGATTTGCATTCTAGTGACCACTTTCCTTGTCGTATTAGTGTCTTGACACCCGTTGTATGTTCCACCCGTTTACCTAGTTGGCGCCTAGACCACGCCAGCTGGGAACTGTACTCCCACTTGGCTGAATTTAGCTACGAAGAGCACGACTCTGTGAACCACTTGGTCGAACATCTTACAGGCACCATTCTTTCTGCTGCTGAGCAATCCATTCCGCGTTCGACTGGCTACAGCCGTCGATTTCCGGTACCTTGGTGGACCGATGACTGTCGGGATGCTATTCGCGCTCGCAGACGAGCTCTACGGGTTTTCCAGCGTTTTCCTACACTGGATAACCTGATACACTATAAACGGATGCGTGCACATTCTAGGCGGGTTATTAAGGATAGCAAAAAGATGTCATGGAATAAATTCGTGGGTTCCTTTAATCGACATACACCTTCCTCTGTCGTATGGGATAAGTTAAGACGTGTGGCTGGGAAACCGAACCATATGCCCATCGCCGGTCTCAAAACACCTACCGGAGCTGTTGTTGATACATTTGACGTGGCGAATACTTTAGGCAGTGCTTTCGCTCAGGTGTCTAGCTCAGGCAACTATTCCCCTGAGTTTCTTACAGTTAAGAACCAGGTGGAATCTCAAGAATTCTCGTTTCTTTCTGGCAACCTTGAGGATTATAATCGCCTTTTCACCCTGGCAGAGCTAGACAATGCACTCTCCTCTTCACGACACTCAGCACCAGGTCCAGATGGTATCCACGTCCAAATGTTGCAACATCTCTCTCCTGATGGCAAAGATTTCCTACTCGAGGTCTATAATCGTGTCTGGGTTGATGGCATTTTTCCAGACAAGTGGCGGGAGGCCACCATCATACCCATTCTTAAACCTGGAAAGGACCGCCATCTTCCTTCCAGTTACCGTCCTATTTCCCTCACCAGTTGCGTTTGCAAGGTGATGGAACGCATGATAAATGGACGGTTGGTGTGGTGGCTGGAATCCCACAATCTTCTGACGAACATCCAGTGTGGCTTTCGACGACGACGTTCAACTGCTGACCACCTTGTCTCTCTGTCAACTCAGATTATGGACGGGTTTCTTAAGAACAGCCCCACAGTTGGGATATTTTTTGACCTCGAGAAGGCCTACGACACGTGTTGGCGGGCGGGAATATTGCGTTCTCTGCACAACTGGAACATACGTGGACGCCTACCGTCGGTCATTCAGGAGTTTATGCGGGACCGCGTTTTTCGAGTGAGGGTGGGTTCGGTTTTTTCTAACCATTTTATTCAAGAGAACGGAGTGCCGCAGGGCTCGGTACTCAGCGTGACTCTATTTGCTATTGCGATAAATTCCATATCACTATGTGTGCCTCAAGGTGTCTCTTCCTGTTTATTCGTGGACGACTTTGCCATCTTCTGTACTTCTCAGCGTACACCGTTTTTGGAACGCCGTCTCCAGCGGTGTTTGGACAATCTCTATGCATGGAGCTCGAAACACGGTTTTCGTTTCTCCGCTGAGAAGACAGTCTGCGTTAACTTCTGGCGCCGTAAGTGGCATATGCCGCCGTCTCTTCGACTCGGGCCAGATTTACTTCCTTTCGCAGACGAGGCGAGATTCCTTGGTTTGATCTTCGATCGGAAACTTTGTTGGGCACCACAAATAGCACAGCTTAGAGCACGATGTGACCGTTCTCTAAATCTTTTACGGATACTAAGTGGCAAGTCTTGGGGTGCGGATCGGACGACATTGCTCCGTCTTTATCGTGCTGTGATTCGTTCGAAGTTGGACTATGGCAGCATTGTGTATTCTTCAGCTCGACCTTCAGTGCTCAGAAGGTTAGACACAGTCCATAACCAGGGCATCCGTGTGGCCGTTGGAGCTTTTCCAACGAGCCCAGTTGTTAGCCTCTACGCCGAATCGGGAGAACCTCCTCTGCGTTGTCGGCGTGATGTCCTGCTTGCTAACTATGGCTGTGGGCTGAAGTGTATGCCTGGGCATCCAACTTATCACGCGTTTTTCTCCCCTGAGCTGCACGAGCGATACTGCCTCCGCTCTCTGAGCCCCAGGCCAGCAGGTTTTCGTTTCCGTGAGCTTCTACGCCAGCACCATGTTGACATTCCTCGGCTGTTATCCAAGGGAGAGAGTATACACCCCCCTTGGTTACGCGCTACCTCCCATGTCGATCTCGGGATGACGCTCTACGGGAAATCTGTTACGCCTCTTGATAGTATTCGTCGTTGCTTTTTAGAATTTTTATCCAAATACAGTGGCCGTATTTGTATTTACACCGATGGTAGTAAGAGCCCCGACGGTGTTGGATGTGCCTTTGTAACTGGCACCGCAACTTCTACTTACGGTTTGCCTAGTTGCACATCTATATATTCTGCCGAGCTATATGCTATTTATCAAGCCCTTCTGTATATTCGACGTCGAAAATTAGGTGACTGCCTTATTCTTAGTGATTCCCTTAGTGCCCTTCAGAGCATTCGTGAGCTGTACAATTACCATCCTTTGGTGCAGCGCATCCAGGACGTTCTCCACATTTTGCACGCTTCTGGCTTTAATGTGGAGTGCGCATGGATTCCTGGACACGTTGGCTTGCCAGGGAATGACACGGCGGATTTGGCAGCGAAATCGGCAGTCACAGCGCCCAGTGTTACGATTACCCATTCAACAGCAGAAGATTTTAGAGTGGCTGTACGGAGAGCCGTTTTTTCGACTTGGCATGCGGAGTGGTCGGCTCTCCGTGGTAATAAGCTGCGAGAGGTGAAGGACCTCCCTGTCAACTGGGTAACCTCCTCTCGTTTATTCCGCCGGGAGGAGGTAGTACTAGCTCGGCTAAGAATTGGCCACTGTATTTTTACTCACAGTTACCTTTTTAAACGTGAACCTGCTCCTGTCTGTGCGCTCTGTGGGGAGGCACAGACAGTTCGTCATGTGTTGCTGGAGTGTGGTCACCTGGCACACATTCGGTCATCTATGGGCATGCCGGCCTCTCTTGCCGAGGTCCTGGCAGATGACCCAAGAGCAGTGGAGAGGGTTTTTAAATTTTTAGCAAAACTTTCTTTTACCTTGAGGTTTTAGTGTGATAGCGGTTTTTTTTAAACTCTTTTGGTTTTAATGTGTTGATTTTAGATGGAGTTTTATATCCAGCTCTGGTTAGAGGGCTGGACGTTTCTGTTACTTCCGTTTCAACTGTGTTAGCTCTTTTATTTGTGTTTACTTTTTTGTTTGGTATTTTCTTACTGGCTATTGCCAAGTTTTAATCGTAAGGGCGCTTATGACCTCGGCAGTTGAGCGCCCTTAAACACCATCATCATCATCATCCATTGGAACATACGCGGAATTCGACCACATCGACCAGAGCTTGACTTGTTGCTGCGCCAGCATGAACCCTTGGCTGTATGTTTACAAGAGACGAAGCTCCGTCCACAGGACACCGTTACCATCAGGCAGTACTGCTCCGTACGATGTGATTTATCCCCGGAGGACGGTGTCCCGGCACATGGGGGCACTATGATGCTTATTCGAGATGATATTTTTGCCAACTCCGTACCCATACAATCTGCAATCCAGTCCGTTGCTGTCAGCATTAAGCTACCCTCCGCTTCATTCACCATTTGCAGTATCTATTTGCCTCCATCTGCGGACCTCTCGCACAGCGACTTAGAACACCTCATTTCGCAGTTGCCACCACCCTTTTTATTGGTAGGCGACGTGAATGCCCATCACCCTCTTTGGGGCTCTCCTCGGGCTTGTGCGAGAGGTACGCTACTTAAAGACTTCTTGGATAGTCAGAATCTTGCTCTCTTGAACACCGGAGAGCCCACCTTTCTATCTGACGCATTTCATAGTTTTTCACACATTGACATTGCAATTTGTTCCCCTCAGCTGGCAGTCACCTTATGCTGGAATATCATCTCGGATTTGCATTCTAGTGACCACTTTCCTTGTCGTATTAGTGTCTTGACACCCGTTGTATGTTCCACCCGTTTACCTAGTTGGCGCCTAGACCACGCCAGCTGGGAACTGTACTCCCACTTGGCTGAATTTAGCTACGAAGAGCACGACTCTGTGAACCACTTGGTCGAACATCTTACAGGGACCATTCTTTCTGCTGCTGAGCAATCCATTCCGCGTTCGACTGGCTACAGCCGTCGATTTCCGGTACCTTGGTGGACCGCTGACTGTCGGGATGCTATTCGCGCTCGCAGACGAGCTCTACGGGTTTTCCAGCGTTTTCCTACACTGGATAACCTGATACACTATAAACGGATGCGTGCACATTCTAGGCGGGTTATTAAGGATAGCAAAAAGATGTCATGGAATAAATTCGTGGGTTCCTTTAATCGACATACACCTTCCTCTGTCGTATGGGATAAGTTAAGACGTGTGGCTGGGAAACCGAACCATATGCCCATCGCCGGTCTCAAAACACCTACCGGAGCTGTTGTTGATACATTTGACGTGGCGAATACTTTAGGCAGTGCTTTCGCTGAGGTGTCTAGCTCAGGCAACTATTCCCCTGAGTTTCTTACAGTTAAGAACCAGGTGGAATCTCAAGAATTCTCGTTTCTTTCTGGCAACCTTGAGGATTATAATCGCCTTTTCACCCTGGCAGAGCTAGACAATGCACTCTCCTCTTCACGACACTCAGCACCAGGTCCAGATGGTATCCACGTCCAAATGTTGCAACATCTCTCTCCTGATGGCAAAGATTTCCTACTCGAGGTCTATAATCGTGTCTGGGTTGATGGCATTTTTCCAGACAAGTGGCGGGAGGCCACCATCATACCCATTCTTAAACCTGGAAAGGACCGCCATCTTCCTTCCAGTTACCGTCCTATTTCCCTCACCAGTTGCGTTTGCAAGGTGATGGAACGCATGATCAATGGACGGTTGGTGTGGTGGCTGGAATCCCACAATCTTCTGACGAACATCCAGTGTGGCTTTCGACGACGACGTTCAACTGCTGACCACCTTGTCTCTCTGACAACTCAGATTTTGGACGGGTTTCTTAAGAACAGACCCACAGTTGGGATATTTTTTGACCTCGAGAAGGCCTACGACACGTGTTGGCGGGCGGGAATATTGCGTTCTCTGCACAACTGGAACATACGTGGACGCCTACCGTTGGTCATTCAGGAGTTTATGCGGGACCGCGTTTTTCGAGTGAGGGTGGGTTCGGTTTTTTCTAACCATTTTATTCAAGAGAACGGAGTGCCGCAGGGCTCGGTACTCAGCGTGACTCTATTTGCTATTGCGATAAATTCCATATCACTATGTGTGCCTCAAGGTGTCTCTTCCTGTTTATTCGTGGACGACTTTGCCATCTTCTGTACTTCTCAGCGTACACCGTTTTTGGAACGCCGTCTCCAGCGGTGTTTGGACAATCTCTATGCATGGAGCTCGAAACACGGTTTTCGTTTCTCCGCTGAGAAGACAGTCTGCGTTAACTTCTGGCGCCGTAAGTGGCATATGCCGCCGTCTCTTCGACTCGGGCCAGATTTACTTCCTTTCGCAGACGAGGCGAGATTCCTTGGTTTGATCTTCGATCGGAAACTTTGTTGGGCACCACAAATAGCACAGCTTAGAGCACGATGTGACCGTTCTCTAAATCTTTTACGGATACTAAGTGGCAAGTCTTGGGGTGCGGATCGGACGACATTGCTCCGTCTTTATCGTGCTGTGATTCGTTCGAAGTTGGACTATGGCAGCATTGTGTATTCTTCAGCTCGACCTTCAGTGCTCAGAAGGTTAGACACAGTCCATAACCAGGGCATCCGTGTGGCCGTTGGAGCTTTTCCAACGAGCCCAGTTGTTAGCCTCTACGCCGAATCGGGAGAACCTCCTCTGCGTTGTCGGCGTGATGTCCTGCTTACTAATTATGGCTGTGGGCTGAAGTGTATGCCTGGGCATCCAACTTATCACGCGTTTTTCTCCCCTGAGCTGCACGAGCGATACTGCCTCCGCTCTCTGAGCCCCAGGCCAGCAGGTTTTCGTTTCCGTGAGCTTCTACGCCAGCACCATGTTGACATTCCTCGGCTGTTATCCAAGGGAGAGAGTATACACCCCCCTTGGTTACGCGCTACCTCCCATGTCGATCTCGGGATGACGCTCTACGGGAAATCTGTTACGCCTCTTGATAGTATTCGTCGTTGCTTTTTAGAATTTTTATCCAAATACAGTGGCCGTATTTGTATTTACACCGATGGTAGTAAGAGCCCCGACGGTGTTGGATGTGCCTTTGTAACTGGCACCGCAACTTCTACTTACGGTTTGCCTAGTTGCACATCTATATATTCTGCCGAGCTATATGCTATTTATCAAGCCCTTCTGTATATTCGACGTCGAAAATTAGGTGACTGCCTTATTCTTAGTGATTCCCTTAGTGCCCTTCAGAGCATTCGTGAGCTGTACAATTACCATCCTTTGGTGCAGCGCATCCAGGACGTTCTCCACATTTTGCACGCTTCTGGTTTTAATGTGGAGTGCGCATGGATTCCTGGACACGTTGGCTTGCCAGGGAATGACACGGCGGATTTGGCAGCGAAATCGGCAGTCACAGCGCCCAGTGTTACGATTACCCATTCAACAGCAGAAGATTTTAGAGTGGCTGTACGGAGAGCCGTTTTTTCGACTTGGCATGCGGAGTGGTCGGCTCTCCGTGGTAATAAGCTGCGAGAGGTGAAGGACCTCCCTGTCAACTGGGTAACCTCCTCTCGTTTATTCCGCCGGGAGGAGGTAGTACTAGCTCGGCTAAGAATTGGCCACTGTATTTTTACTCACAGTTACCTTTTTAAACGTGAACCTGCTCCTGTCTGTGCGCTCTGTGGGGAGGCACAGACAGTTCGTCATGTGTTGCTGGAGTGTGGTCACCTGGCACACATTCGGTCATCTATGGGCATGCCGGCCTCTCTTGCTGAGGTCCTGGCAGATGACCCAAGAGCAGTGGACAGGGTTTTTAAATTTTTAGCAAAACTTTCTTTTACCTTGACGTTTTAGTGTGACAGCGGTTTTTTAAACTCTTTTGGTTTTAATGTGTTGATTTTAGATGGAGTTTTATATCCAGCTCTGGTTAGAGGGCTGGACGTTTCTGTTACTTCCGTTTCAACTGTGTTAGCTCTTTTATTTGCGTTTACTTTTTTGTTTGGTATTTTCTTACTGGCTATTGCCAAGTTTTAATCATAAGGGCGCTTATGACCTCGGCAGTTGAGCGCCCTTAAACACCATCATCATCATCATCATCATCGACCATCGCGCAGGGAATGTTTTTCCGCTGCTGAGCAATCCATTCCGCCTTCGACTGGCGAAACCCTTCGATTTCCGGTACCTTGGTGGACTGATGACTGCCGGAAAGCTGTTCGTGCTCGCAGACGTGCTCTCAGGGTCTTCCAACGTCACCCTACACTAGATAATCTAATACACTATAAAAAAACTGCGAGCAAAATCTAGGAAAATTATTAAGGATAGCAAAAAGACATCCTGGAGTAAATTTGTAGAATCTTTTTACCGACATACAGCTTCGTCTTTCGTATGGGATAAGTTACGGCGTGTGGCCGGTAAATTGACCTTAATTCCCATCGCCGGTTCTTAAAACGGCAGGTGGCGCTGTCGATTCTTTTGACGTGGCTACCACTCTTGGCAGTGCCTTCGCTCAAGTGTCTAGCTCAGATAACTATTCCTCTGAGTTTCTGCCTCTCAAGGCTCAGGTGGAATATCAAGTAATTCACTTTCGTTCTGGTAACTCTGAAGGTTACAATCGCCTTTTCACCGTGGCGAAGCTAGACCATGCACTTTCAACTTCGCGAAACTCTGCACCCGGTCCAGATGGCATCCACGTCGAAATGTTCAAACATCTCTCTCCTGACGGTAAGGCTTTCCTACTCCAGGTCTATAATTGTGTCTGGGTTGACGCCAGAGAAGTGGCGGGAGGCCACCATCATTCCAGTTTTGAAACCTGGAAAGGACCGTCACCTTCCTTCCAGCTACTGTCCTATTTCCCTCACCAGTTACGTCTGCAAGGGATAAATGGGCGGTTGGTATGGTGGCTTGAAATTCACAAATTGCTCACCAACACCCAGTGCAGTTTTCGCTGACGTCATTCAGCAGCTGACCATCTTGTATCGCTGTCGACGCAGATCGTGGACGGATTCCTTAAGAATTGTCCAACAGGTGGCATATTCTTTAGCTTGAGAAGGCTTCTGACACATGATGGCGAGCAGGGATCTTACGTACCCTCCTCAGCTGGAATCTACGTGGACGTTTACCGTTGTTTATTGAGGAATGTGTGAGTGACCGCGTTTTCCGAGTCAGGGTTGGCTCGGTTTTTTCGAACCTATTTACTTAAGAAAACGTTGTGCCACAGTGGTTAGTTTTCAGCGTGACGCTGTTTGCTATAGCAATTAACTCTATATCCCAATGTGTTCCCCCAGGTGTCTCGTCCTGCTCATTCGTCGACGACTTTGCTATCTTTTGTACTTCTCAGCGTGCGCCGTTTTTGGAACGCCGTCTCCAGCGGCGTTTAGATAATCTTAATGATTGGAGCTTAAAAACGGCTTTCACTTTTTAACTGAGAAGACCGTCTGCGTTAATTTCTGATGTCGTAGGTGGCGAATGGCACCTACTCTTCGCCTCGGGCCAGCTTTACTTCTCTTCGTCGATCAGGCGAGATTCCTGGTGTTGACATTCGATCGCAAACTATGCTGGTCACTGCATGTAGCACAGCTTAAAGCGCGAAGTGACCGTTCTCTGAATAGTTTACGGATACTAAGTAGCAAATCCTGAGGAGCGGATCGGACAGTGCTACTCCGTCTTTATCGTGTGCTGGTTCGCTCCAAGTTAGACTATGGTTGCATTGTGCATTCTTCAGCACGACCATCTGTGCTTAGAAGATCAGACACAGTACATAATCTGGGCATCCGTGTGGCTGTTGGGGCTTTTCCAACAAGCGCAGTTATTAGCCTCTACGCCGAATCAGCAGAACCACTTCTGCGATGTCGGCGTGATGTCCTGCTTGGGAATTATGGCTGTGGGTACTATGCATGCGTTCGCATCCTACTTTTACGTCTTTTACATCCAATGAGCTCGACGAACATTATCGTAACCTATCACTTAGTGCAAGGCCTGCAAGTTTTCGTTCGTGAGCTTTTTCAGAAGCTCAATATCGAAATGCCTAGGGGAGAGGGTGCTCCCACCCTGGTTACGTACTACATCCCACGTCGATCTTTGAATGACGTACTACGGAAAATCTACGGTGCCCGCGCCTTGTATCCGTACTTGTTTGTTAGAATTTTTATCTCATTACAGTGATCGAATTTTTATCTACACCAACGGAAGTAAGTGCGCCGATGGTGCAGAATGTGCCTCTGATATTGGAACGACACCTCTACTTTCGGTTTACCCGATAGCACATACTGCCGAGCTATATGCCATATATTGAGACTTTCTTCATGTACGCCATCGAAACTTATGTGATTCTTATTATGAGTGATTCCCTCAGGGCCCTTCAGAGCCCTCCGGGAGCTGTACAGCCACTACCTAAGAGTGCAGCGGATCCAGGACACGCTGCATATTTTGCACGCTTCTGGAGTTAAAGTGGTGGGCGCCTGGATTCCTGGGCACGTTGGGTTTCAGGGAACAAATTGGCGGATTTGGCAGCAAAAATGTCGAGTAGAGAACCCAGTGTTTCCGTTAATTCTGTAACGGCAGACGATCTTAAACTTTTTGTGCGCCGAACAATGGTTTCACGCTGATATATGGAGTGGTCAGCTCTAGGCGCAAACAAGCTTAGGGAGGTGAAGGACCTCCCTGTCCATTGGGTGACCTCCTCTCGTGTGTCCTACTGAGAGGAGGTGGTATTGGCTCGACTACGACTAGGTCACTGTAATTTTATCCACAGCTACCTTTTTTAAACACGAACCTGCTCCTGTCTGTGCGCTCTGTGGGGAGGCACAGTCAGTCCGTCATGTGTTGCTGGAGGGTGGTCACATAGCTCACATGCGATCATCTGTAAAAATGCCGGTCTTTCTTGCCGAGGTCTTGGCTGATGATCCAAGAGCATTGGACCGCGTTTTTAAATTTTTAGCACGAGTTTCTTTTACCTTGCAGTTTTAGTCTGTGTTAGCTGTATATTGTAATAATGAAGCGATCTCAAACTTTTAATCAGCTCATTTTTAATCTCTTTAAGTTTTTATTGTTACTAGTGTATTTTACCGACACGTTTGTGTTATGTTTTAGCTATTTTAATACCCTAGTTTTATCACGAGCTCCGCTTTCAGAGCTGGATCGTTGTTTTACTTTGGTATTAGTTTTTTCTACTGGTTTTTATGTCTTTTTAGCCGTTTTAATGTCATGGTTTCATCTCCAGCTCTGTGTTAGAGCGTGTCAGTTATTTTACCTTGGTTTCTATTTTATACTGGGTTTATCGCTTATTTTAGCTGTTTTAACTGCGCTTCTTTTTAACGTGTATTCAAAACTGTTTTTAACATCACTGTTTTATGTTCTGGGCGCTGATAACCGAGCAGTTGACCGCCCTTCATCATCTACGCCGAATCGGCAGAACCCCTTCTCCTATGTCGGCGTGATGTCATACTGGGTAATTATGGTTGTGGACTTCGGAGCATGCCTTCGCATCCAACGTTTAACCCTTTTTTCCATACTGTGCTGTACGAACGATACGGTCATATGACACTCAGTCCCAGGCTCAGAGGTTTCCGTTTCCGCAAGCTGCTTCGAAAGCACGACATCTCACTTCCTCCCCCCCGTAGGGGCCTACTGCGGTGGGTACGGGTAAGGCAAACCCGGGGTCCCGAGCCAACCCTGACTCTCTCTGAGGGCAATCCCAGAGTGGTGAGGGAGTCAGTAGGTTTAAATGCCCACCCACGTGTAGGCCGTGCGTGGAGACCCGTGTCGGAGAAAAGGAATATCCTGGTTGGTTGAGGGTTGCGTATCTGAGCCTGGACTTCTGTTTTTTCAGTAACTGGGGAGGGTGCGCAGCCTAATACACCGCTTTGGTTTGTGCTTCGCCTAAACGGGAGGCCAAGGACTAACCCACCCCTAGTCAATCGCCCAGAACTAGGTTCTTCACCGAACTCCAGTGTGAGTGGGATGGCGTGCTTGCTATATCCCCTGTGTAGCCCAGTCACCCCAGTGGGGTGACTTCGTGGTAGGTGGGAAGCACTGGGGGACGAATTAAAGACCATCTTTTGTGGCACAGAAAAATAAAACCCAAATCTAGCGTTGTTTTCGGAAAGGAAGTAGTCGAGCCCAGCGGTGCTCGATACTTAGTGATTAAACGAACAGAGGAAGGTAGGACGTTTTCTTCGGTTAGTGCATTTGCCATTCAGAAGGGCTTATATAAGTTAGCTGGTCCTGTAAAGTCCTGTGTTCGCACTCGAAATAGCACGCTCCTGGTAGAAGTACAGTCAGCTTACCGGGCAGCTAAACTATTGAAAGCCAATCTGATGGGCAGCTACCCGATTAAATTCGAGATGCATAAAACCTTGAACTCCTCGCGCGGCGTTGTCACCACCCGCCCCTTGGACAGTATGTCCAATGAAGAGATTCAGGAGAGTCTTGCAGGACAGGATGTTATTGCTACGTATAGGGTTCAGAGGAGAGTAAATGGTGAATTTGTGCCCACTCGTACCCTGTTTCTTACCTTTGATCGGGTAAATCTACGCCAAGGGATTAAGGCAGGATACGAATCCATCGAGGTGAGGCCATAAATCCCGAACCCTCTCAGGTGCTACAAGTGTCACCGCTTTGGGCACACCAGCGAGTTCTGTAGTGGTCATTCAGCTTGTGTGAACTGCGGCGATGTCACACTTGATGGTGGTTGCACGTCGACCACACGTTCCCTCAACTGCAATGGGGAACATCCGTCCAGTTCCTGGGATTGCCCCCGTTTTGCAGAGGAGAAAGCCATCCAGGAGATACGGGTGAAAGAGAGTGTGTCCTCGGAAGCCAGTAGGGTCCTGCGTCTTCGCCAACCCTCCGTCCCGCGGTCCGATTCTTATAGCTCAGTTGCACCTAAACCGGTACCAAAGCGGGAAATCGCAACTCAGACCTGCGATATCAACGGGGCCACAATATCTGAAAGGATTATCGTTGCCAGAACACCACAGAATCCATCTGTGTCTGCATCGGCACCAACATCTGCCAAATCCGCCAGTGTAAAGCCTAGTACAGCTAATATGGCACCCAAACCGTCGACCTCTGGGACTAAGACCGGTAATACCGCCGTACTTTCTGCACCCGAGTAACGTTTCAGGACCAGTTATATTAGAACCGACTTTCTGAAGTCCACCATCTTCGCCGATCAGTACGTCCAATCGGTTCGAGGTACTCCGGCCGAAATGTTCCATCGGAAAAGGGTCGTCCCCCGCGGAAAAGATGGACCAGGAGGGTTCTGCCCCCGCTGCCCGACGGACAGTATGTAAGCGGCAGGATCGCGCTGCTGAAAAGAGTGTTAGTCCGACGGCGAAGAACAAATTAAGCGGACCAGAACAGCCCAATGTGCAGAAACGCCTTTCTATCTAGAACTTATCCCATTCTATTCACCATGGCTATCCTACAGTGAAACGTACGAGGCATTCGACCAAATCGACATGAACTTGAACTGCTGCTCAACGAGAATCAGCCTTTCGTCGTTTACTTAGAGCAAACGAAGCTCCGTCCGCAATATACCATTACCTTCAGGTACTACTCTTCTGTGCGTTGAGATTTATTACCGGAAGAGGGTGTTCCTGCACTTGGGGGCACTATGACATCCTTACAGTCTAACATCCAGTCAGTCCCTCTAACGATTACGCTCTCCTCCACTAGATTTACTATTTGTAGTGTATATCTGCCTCCATCTTAAGACCTCTGACACACCGATTTGCAGGACCTCATTTCACAGCTACCAACACCCTTTCTTTGGGTAGGGGATGTGAATGCCCACCACCCACTTTTGGGCTCCTCTCAGGCTTGTGCGCCAGGCAAGTTAATTCCAGATTTTTTGGACCAAAATAACCTAACCCTCCTGAACACCGGACATGCTACTTATCTACCTGCCGCCTTTCACAGCTTTTCCCACCTCGATATAGCATTCTGCTCTCCACAGCTAGCAGTTAACTTCCGCTCTCCACAGCTAGTACCCCCCAGGGGCCTACTACGGTAGGTGCGGGTTTGGCGCACCCGGGGGTTCCCGAGTCACTCGCCGCCATCTCATCACCATCATCATCGCCACCAACTGAGCCACGTTTTGTGTTTGTGTGCATATTTGGTTGTTTTGTGAGAGCGAATTTACTCGCCTCATCTTCCCCTTCTAGGCTTATTCTTTACATGTTAGTATTAAGGCTTTAGATTTATTAACTCCTGCCTCACCAACAGGGATCTTTATTCTATCTCCGTGGTTCCTGTCCCACGGTTCCAGCGTGGCTTCCAACATGTGTGCTCTTCGGAGGTCTCATGCGTGAAGGTTGAGTGGATCCTTCCTACTGCCCCTATGTGTCAGCCTTAGGTGCGGAGCCCTTCCAAACCGTTATGTACACCCACGTAGCTTCCTTGTGGGCCCGGTCCGTTTTAATTTCCCGACGAGCGCTGCTCGTTGGGTTAGAATTACGGACCGGTCGTGTTACCGCTAACGGAAAACCCGGTGTAATCAACCACAAATCCCCTGAATCCATGTCTGATTTCTTACGCAGCATGGCCTAAAGCGGGGAGCCACAGGTGGTTATACCTGTGGTAGGGGCTTAAAGCCGGGTTGTACATGGTAAAGGGCTTACCCGTATGGGCCAGCAGTGGTGGCTGGAGGGTAACTCCTTCTGAGGTATTCCTTGAGATCGGTCTGGTAGGGGTCTACCAGGCAGCACAGACCGGGGAGCAGATCGCACTGTACTATTACAGCTATATCGTTCGCTTGTTCGCTCTAAGCTTGATTACGGGTGCCATGTGTACTCTTCGGCATGTCGTTCAGTTTTACGTCGTTTAAACCCCGTTCACCATCGAGGGATTCGCCTGGCCCTGGGTGCGTTTCCCACGAGCCCAGTTATTAGTTTGTCTGCTGAGACTGCTGAACCTCCGCTGTGTTATAGGCGTGAGGTCCTTCTTTGCAGCTATGCCCTCCGCCTCCATGCAATGCCGGATCACCCGTCTTTCAAGCTATTCTTTGACGAGTCTCTTGACCGTCAATATGCTGTTAGTGCGCTGGCGTTGCTTCCTGCCGGGGTTCGCTTTCGTGAATTGCTTCGCCTGTTGGATGTTCAGTTACCGGCTCTGCTGTCACTTTTGGAATGTTCATTTCCTCCTTGGTTACGCTGGGACACCCCGGTCCACCTACGGTTGGCATCCATGACGAAATCAGTTACTCCACCCTCGGCCTTCCGCACCGATTTTTTAGAGTTGCAGGCCGAGTTTTCCAACCATTGTTTTATTTTCACGGATGGTTCAAAGGATGACCGTGGTGTAGGATGTGCTTTTGTTTTTATTTCGCGGAGTTACGCGTTTCACCTATTGGGGCAGTGTTCAATTTTTACCGCCGAACTTTTCAGTATTTATCAAGCTCTTGTTTTTATCCGGGGACAGGATTTTAGGCAGTTTGTTATGTGTAGCGATTCCCTCAGTGCACTACGGGCCTGCGTGAGCTGTATCCATACCATCCTTTGATACAGCGTATTCAGCATCGCCTGCCTGCATTCGCTCGCTGATGCTGGCGTCAGCGTGTTGTTTGTTTGGGTTCCTGGTCACGTAGGTGTGAGCGGGAATGAGCAAGCGGACGCAGCTGCCAAGTCTGTGATTTTAAATCCCACTGTTTTTAGCTCCACTGTTCCTCCCAATGATGGTCGTGTCCTGGTTCGCGGAATGGTCCGGGTTGCGTGGGAACAAATTCAGAGAGGTCAAGTCCCTTCCTGTCCCCTGGACTACTTCTTCGCGTGCATCTCGCCGCGATGAAGTGATTTTAGCACGACTGCGTATTGGACACTGCCGTTTTAGCCATGAGTGCCTTTTACGTGGGGAAGCCGCACCGCAATGTGCTTCGTGTAACGAGCCTTTGACGGTGCGTCATTTTTTATTGGAGTGCCAACTTTATGCTGTGCTGCGTGCGTCCCTATTTCTGCCTACTGACATCCCCAACCTTCTCGGCGACAATCCTGTATCTTGTGCCGGACTTTTTAATTTTCTCCGCCGCTGGGGGATGTACAGTAGGGTTTAAATTTTTATCTTGGTTTTATCCTTTCCCGACTTGTTTTTTTAGTACCTTGATTTTAATCCGGCTTAGGTAGCCTTTTTATTCTCAAGTTTTAACCCTTGTGTGGTAATTCTGTTTTAGTGGTTTTTATGCCTTTTAGCTTTTGGCTCTTTTAACTACTCTAGGGCGCTAATAACCAATGCAGTTATGCGCCCTAAAGCCATACTACTACTACTACTACCACCACCACCACCAGCACCGCCGCCGCCGCCGCTGCCGCCACCGCCACCACCACCACCACCACCACCACCACCACCACCACCTTCCTGTGTTGTATGGGATAAGTTGAGGCGTGTGGCTGGAAAATGGACCCACATGCCCATCGCCGGTCACCAAACACCTGCCGCAGCTGTTGTTAATGCATTGGACATGGCGAACACTTTAGCTAGTGTTTTCGTTCAGGTGTCTAGATCGGAAAATTATTCCCCCGAGTTTCTTACAGTTAACGCTCAGGTGGAATCTCAGGGATTCTGTTTTGGGTCTGGAAACCTTGAAGATTATAATCGCCATTTCGCAATGGCGGAGCTAGAGGCTCCACTGTCATCTTCGTGACACTCTGCACCGGGACCAGATACCATCCACGTCCATACTTTGCAACATTTCTCTCCCGATGGCAAGGCTTTCCTACTCCATGTCTATAATCGTATCTGGGTTGACGCCTCTTTTCCAGCCAAGTGGCGGGAGGCCACCGTCATACCTGTTCTTAAACCTGGCAAGGACAGACAACTTCCTTCCAGCTATCGTCCCATTTCCCGCACCAGTTGCGTGTGCATGGTGACGGAACGCATGATCAATGGACGGTTGGTGTGGTGGCTTGTATCCCACATTTTATTGACACCCAGTGCGGTTTTCGCAGCCGTCGTTCAGCGCTTGACCACCTTGTTTCGCTCTCGACGCAGCCTATGTACGCATTTCTCAAGAACAGTCAAACAATTTGGATATTCTTTTACCTCGAGAAAGCTTATAACACGTGTTGGCGAGGAGGCATCTTACGTTCTCTCCATTGGAATATACGTGGGCGCTTAGCGTCGTTCATTGAGGTGTTCATGAGGAACCGGATTTTCTGAGTGAGGGTTGGCTGGTTTTTTTTTTTTTTTTTTTTTTTTTTTTTTTTGCATTCTTTAATTCAAGAGAACGAGGTTCCACAGGGGTCTGTGCTAAGCGTGACTGCTAGAGCGATCATTTCTATATCGCACTGTGTTCCACCAGGTGTCTCGTCCTGCTTATTTGTAGACGATTTTGCCATCTCTTGTACTTCTCAGTGTACGTCGTTTTTGGAACGCCATCTCTAGGAGTGTTTGGACAATCTTTTCCGACTAGTCCTGTTGTTAGCCTTCACGCTGAGTCTGCAGAACCCCCTCTGCGACATCGCTGAGATGTCCTGTTAGGTAATTATGGCTGCGGACTTCGGTGCATGCCTTCGCATCCAACATTTACCCCTTTTTTCAACACCGGGTTGGACGTTCGTTATAGAAACCTGTCATTCAGTCCCAGGCTTACAGGATTTGGTTTTCGCGAACTACTTCAGACACACGATCTTGTGTTATCTCGCATGTTTTCCAAGGGGGAGAGGGTGCACCCTCTTTGGTTGCGTGATACATCCCCATGTTGATCTCGGGATGACAGCCTATGGGAAATCTAATACCCCTGCTTCTAGTATCCTCATTTATTTTTTAGAATTTTTAACAAAATACAGTGGCCGTATATGTTTGTGTGTGTATATATATACACACACGTTTCCGGCACCAATTCTTATACTTTCGGTTTGCTTAGTTGCGTATCTATTTATACTGCAGAGCTGTATGCTATTTACCAAGCCATTCTGTACATTCGCCGTCGAGGATTGGGTGACTGCCTTGTTCTGAGTGATTCCCTTAATGCTCTTGAGAGCCTTTGTGAGCAGTACAATTACCATCCTTTAGTGCAACGCATCCAGGACGCCCTCTACCGTTTGCACTCTTCTGGTGTTCAGGTGGAGTGTGCATGGATTCCTGGACACGTTGGCTTGCCGGGGAATGAACTGGCGGATTTAGCAGCGAAATCGGCAGTCACAGAACCCAGGGTTACTGTTCGTAGTGCAACAACGGAAGATTTTAGGGTGGTCGTGCAGAGAGCGGTATTTTCGGGATGGCATACTGAGTAGTCAGCTTCCGTGGTAAAAAGCTTAGGAAGGTGAAAGATCTCCCTATCACCTGGGCAAGCTCCTGATGTCCTTCTCGTCGGGAGGAAGTGCAATTGGCTCGGTTGCGAATCTGCCACTGTTTTTTTTACCCATAGTCACCTTTTTAATAGAGATCCTGACCCTCTCTGTCCTCTCTGTGGAGCAGCACTGACGGTAGCCAATGTGCTGGTAGAGTGTGCTGCTCTAGTCGCTGTTCGCACGACTCTCCAGCTGCCGGCCTCCATAGCGGAGGTTCTTGGCAATGACCCCAGTGCGATTGCGAAGGTTTTTGAATTTTTATCGACACTTAGTTTTACTGTCAGGATCTAGTTCCTTTTATTCCTCATTGTATTAAGCGTTTAGTTTTGCCTCTTTTATTCTCTTTAACTCTCCATTTCTTACATGATTTTATGGTTTTTAGCAATGTTTAGTTCTTAGAGTTCCTTTTGTCTAATTTTAGATCGCATTTTATCCTGTACTGATTTTAACACAATTTTAGTCCTGTCTTCATGCCCCATTTAGTTTACTAAGGGCCCTGATAACCTAGCAGTTGAGCGCCCTTAAGCCCCAATCATAATAATCTCACTTCCTCGCATGTGTTCCAACGGAAAGAGGGTGTACCCCCCTTGGCTATCTGCTACATCTCACGTAGATCTCGGGATGACGGTGTACGAGAAATATGCGATGCCTTTCTCTGGTATCCGTATTTGTTTTATAGAATTTTTATCCCACTACAGTGACCGCATCCGACGGCAGTAAGTGAGCCGATTGGATGTGCTTTTGTTATGAGACCGAAACATATACTTTTAACTTGCATAGTAGCACATCCATTTATACTGCCGAATGCATGCCATCTATCTAGCCATTCTGTACATTCGCCGTCGAAATCTTGGAGACTGCCTCATAATGAGTGACTCTCTTAGTATCCTTCAGAGCCTTCGTGAGTTGTTCAACCACCATCCTTACTGCAGCGCATCCAGCACCTCCTTCACGTTTTACACACTTCCGGTGTTAATGTGGAGTATGCATGGATACCTGGTCACGTCGGCTTGCAGGGTAATGAACTGGCGGATTTGGAAGCTAAGACGGCGGCAACTCAACCCAGTACTACGCTTCCTTTGCTAACCGCTACGGACTTCAGGCTTGTTGTCCGGAGATTGGCGCACTCCGGCCGGCATGAAGAGTGGGTCTCTCCGCGGGAACAAACTTAGGGAAGTGAAGGATCTTCCAATTACCTGGGTAATCTCCTCTCGAGGTGAATTGGCTCGCTTGCGGATCGGTCACTGTTATTTTACACATAGTTATGATTTCAAGAGGGATTCTGTTCATATGTGTCCGCTCTGTGGGGCAGCATTGTTGGTATGGCTTGTGCTATACAAAAAGGCCTGGACAAAATTGCTGGTCATTCCTGTATTAAAACACGAATTGGTACACTCCTGGTAGAAGCATTTACGAGCTCTCTGGCAGGAGAAATACTGAAGATCAAATGTTAGGCAGCTACCCCGGTAAGGTCGAACAACACAAGTCCTTGAACTCCACGCGCGGAATTATCACTACCCGCGCATTGGACGGATTGTCCAATGAGGAGCTTCAACAGGATCTGGCAGATCAGGGCGTCCAATCTGTGTATAGGGTTCAAAGGAAGGTTAATCGTGAACTTGTGTCTAACCGTACCCTGTTCCTTACCTTTGATCGGGTGGATCTCCCTCAAAGGATTAAGGCAGGTTATGATACCATCGAGGTTAGGCCCGATATTCCGAACCATCTTTGACCTTACAAGTGTCAGCGGTTTGAGCATACTATGGAATTTTGTGCTGGTCATTCTACCTACAACCACTCCATCTTGTGTGAATTGCAGCGGGGAACACCCATCTAATTCCCGTAATTGCCCCCGTTTTATGTAGGAGAGAGCAATCCAGGAGATACGGGTGTGTGAGAAGATCTCCTTCTCAGAAGCCTGTCAGCTCCTGCGTCTCCGCCAACCCTCCATCCCGCGCTCCGGCATCTACAGCTCTGTTACCGCTAAAGCGTTATCACGTCGGGAAATCACAACCCAGATCAGCGATATAAACGGGGCCACTACCAAAGACCTCAACATCAGCGTCTACATCGACGTTACCATCTGCTAAATCAGCTGCTGGAAAGAGTAAGCCGGCCACCCTGTCACCCAAACCGTCGACCTCGGGCAATAACACCAGTACCAACGTAGGATATTCTGCACCTTCTGAAATTTCCGGACTACGAACCGACTTCCTAAAAATAGTGTAAACTCCTCTCCCAAAACATCCAGGGGAAGGAAGAGCCCACGACATTCTCCACTAAGATCCTCTTATGAGGAATGTTCTGGGGGGGAGCATAGATCGGCGACCGCCATCTCCGCCAATCAGCTCCTCGAACCGAAATTTTTATTGGTAAGAGGTCCTCCCCCGTGGAGGTGATGGAACAGGAGGATTTTGCCCTCATGGCCAGACGGCCAGTGCGTAACCATCAGGATTGTGCTCCTGAAAAAGGTATTAGTCCGACTGCCAAGAAAAATAAACTAAACCAGCCAGTACAGCCGAATATGCAGAAACACCTTTTTATTCAAATCTTATCCCATACCCCCCCAGGGGCCTACTACGGTAGGTACGGGTTAGGCGCACCCGGGGTCCCGAGCCACCTTGACTCCCTCTGTGGGCAACCTCAGAGTGGTGAGGGAGCCAGAAGGTCAAAATGCCCACCCACGTGTAGGCCGTGCGTGGAGACCCGTGTCGGTGAAGAGGAATATCCTGGTTGGTTGAGGGTTGCGTACCTGAGCCTGGGCTTCTGTCTTTCAGTAACTGGGGAGGGTGCGCAGCCTAATACACCGCTTTGGTTTCTGATTTGCCTAAACGGGAGGCTAGGGACTAACCCACCCCTAGTCAATCGGCCAGGACTAGGTATTACACCGAACTCCAGGGTGAGTGGGACGGCGAGCCCGCTATATCCCCTGTGTAGCCCTGTCACCCCAGTGGGGTGACCCCTCGTTGGGCTCCGTGGTGGGTGGGGAGCACTGGGGGATGAATTTATACAATTTTTTTTATGGCACCAAAACTTAAACCCCTGATTTCAAATAAAGACGTTGGAAAGGAAGTAGTCGAGTCATGTGGTCCTCGCTACTTGGTTATTCATAGGACAGAGGAAGGTAAGAAGTTCCTTACGGTGAGCCCTTTTACTATCCAAAAGGGTCTCGATGCCATTGCTGGTCCTGTTAAATCCTGCGTTCGAGCTCGCAATGGTACACTTCTTGTCGAAGCCAACTCCGCCTCGCAAGCTGCAAGGATACTCAAAGCCACCATGTTAGCCAGCTATCCAGTGAAGGTCGAGGTGCACAAGTCGCTGAACTCCTCCCGCGGTGTAGTAACAACCCGCGCGTTGGACGGTTTGTCTATTGAGGAGATCCAAGAAAATCTAGCGACTCAGGGTGTCTCAGCTGTTTATCGGGTACAACGTAAGATCAACGGTGAATTCCTACCTACTCGTATCCTGTTTCTTACTTTTGATCGGGTTGATCTGCCTCAAAAGATTAGAGCAGGGTATGAAGCCATCGAAGTTAGGCCTTATATACCCAATCCGCTGAGGTGCTTTAAATGCCAACGTTTTGGTTACACTAGTGAGTTGTGTACCGGCAAGTCCACCTGCGTCCACTGCGGTGACACCTCCCACGATGGGGCTTGTGCTTCAGCTCCATCGTGTGTGAACTGTAACGGGGAACACCCATCTAGTTCCCGAGACTGCCCCCGTTTTGCAGAGGAACGAGCGATCCAGGAGATACGGGTGAAAGAGAAGGTGTCCTTCTTGGAAGCCCGGAAGCTCCTGCGACTCCGCCAACCCTCTGACCCGAGGTCCGGTACCTATAGCTCAGTTGCAGCTAAACCGGTACCGCGTCGGGAAATCGCAACACAGACCGGCGATATGAACGGGGCTACAATTGCGGAAAAGGTTATTTTAGCCCAAGCGCTGCCAAAGCCTTCGGCACCTACACCCAAGTTGGTATCAACATCTGCCAAATCCGCCAGCTTACAGAATAGTCCTTCACACTTGTCACCTAAAGCCTCGACCTCCGGAACTAAAGCTATTAAATTCACGACGTCTTCTGCCCCAGAAAAACAGTTTAAGACCAAGTATGTACGACAAGACTTTTTGAAAGAAAATGTGCAATCTATTACCAAGTCATCTAAAGGTAAGAAAAGTTCAAGCAACTCCACACGTGTATCCTCCTCTGAAGGGTCATCTGGGGAGGAGGGCGTGAATCGGCGACGGCCGTCTTCGCCGATCAGCACATCCAATCGGTTCGAACTACTTGGGCCGAAAACTGCTCTTGAAAAAGGGACCTCCCTTGTGGAGGAGATGGACCAGGAGGATTCTGCCGCCACTGCCAGAGGGACAGTGCGGAAACGGCAGGATCGTGCTCCTGAAAATAGTACTAGCCCAACGCCTAAGAAGAACAAATTGAACCGACCAGCTAATCCCAATCTGCAGAAGCGTCTTTCGATTTGAAACTTATCCCATAATATACTCAATGGCTATCCTCCATTGGAACATACGCGGAATTCGACCACATCGACCAGAGCTTGACTTGTTGCTGCGCCAGCATGAACCCTTGGCTGTATGTTTACAAGAGACGAAGCTCCGTCCACAGGACACCATTACCATCAGGCAGTACTCCTCCGTACGATGTGATTTATCCCCGGAGGACGGTGTCCCGGCACATGGGGGCACTATGATGCTTATTCGAGATGATATTTTTGCCAACTCCGTACCCATACAATCTGCAATCCAGTCCGTTGCTGTCAGCATTAAGCTACCCTCCGCTTCATTCACCATTAGCAGTATCTATTTGCCCCCATCTGCGGACCTCTCGCACAGCGACTTAGAACACCTCATTTCGCAGTTGCCACCACCCTTTTTATTGGTAGGCGACGTGAATGCCCAACACCCTCTTTGGGGCTCTCCTCGGGCTTGTGCGAGAGGTACGCTACTTAAAGACTTCTTGGATAGTCAGAATCTTGCTCTCTTGAACACCGGAGAGCCCACCTTTCTATCTGACGCATTTCATAGTTTTTCACACATTGACATTGCAATTTGTTCCCCTCAGCTGGCAGTCACCTTATGCTGGAATATCATCTCGGATTTGCATTCTAGTGACCACTTTCCTTGTCGTATTAGTGTCCTGACACCCGTTGTATGTTCCACCCGTTTACCTAGTTGGCGCCTAGACCACGCCAGCTGGGAACTGTACTCCCACTTGGCTGAATTTAGCTACGAAGAGCACGACTCTGTGAACCACTTGGTCGAACATCTCACAGGGACCATTCTTTCTGCTGCTGAGCAATCCATTCCGCGTTCGACTGGCTACAGCCGTCGATTTCCGGTACCTTGGTGGACCGCTGACTGTCGGGATGCTATTCGCGCTCGCAGACGAGCTCTACGGGTTTTCCAGCGTTTTCCTACACTGGATAACCTGATACACTATAAACGGATGCGTGCACATTCTAGGCGGGTTATTAAGGATAGCAAAAAGATGTCATGGAATAAATTCGTGGGTTCCTTTAATCGACATACATCTTCCTCTGTCGTATGGGATAAGTTAAGACGTGTGGCTGGGAAACCGAACCATATGCCCATCGCCGGTCTCAAAACACCTACCGGAGCTGTTGTTGATACATTTGACGTGGCGAATACTTTAGGCAGTGCTTTTGCTCAGGTGTCTAGCTCAGGCAATTATTCCCCTGAGTTTCTTACAATTAAGAGTCAGGTGGAATCTCAAGAATTCTCGTTTCTTTCTGGCAACCTTGAGGATTATAATCGCCTTTTCACCCTGGCAGAGCTAGACAATGCACTCTCCTCTTCACGACACTCAGCACCAGGTCCAGATGGTATCCACGTCCAAATGTTGCAACATCTCTCTCCTGATGGCAAAGATTTCCTACTCGAGGTCTATAATCGTGTCTGGGTTGATGGCATTTTTCCAGACAAGTGGCGGGAGGCCACCATCATACCCATTCTTAAACCTGGAAAGGACCGCCATCTGCCTTCCAGTTACCGTCCTATTTCCCTCACCAGTTGCGTGTGCAAGGTGATGGAACGCATGATCAATGGACGGTTGGTGTGGTGGCTGGAATCCCACAATCTTCTGACGAACATCCAGTGTGGCTTTCGACGACGACGTTCAACTGCTGACCACCTTGTCTCTCTGTCAACTCAGATTATGGACGGATTTCTTAAGAACAGCCCCACAGTTGGGATATTTTTTGACCTCGAGAAGGCCTACGACACGTGTTGGCGGGCGGGAATATTGCGTTCTCTGCACAACTGGAACATACGTGGACGCCTACCGTTGGTCATTCAGGAGTTTATGCGGGACCGCGTTTTTCGGGTGAGGGTGGGCTCGGTTTTTTCTAACCATTTTATTCAAGAGAACGGAGTGCCGCAGGGCTCGGTACTCAGCGTGACTCTATTTGCTATTGCGATAAATTCCATATCACTATGTGTGCCTCAAGGTGTCTCTTCCTGTTTATTCGTGGACGACTTTGCCATCTTCTGTACTTCTCAGCGTACACCGTTTTTGGAACGCCGCCTCCAGCGGTGTTTGGACAATCTCTATGCTTGGAGCTCGAAACACGGTTTTCGTTTCTCCGCTGAGAAGACAGTCTGCGTTAACTTCTGGCGCCGACTCGGGCCAGATTTACTTCCTTTCGCAGACGAGGCGAGATTCCTTGGTTTGATCTTCGATCGGAAACTTTGTTGGGCACCACAAATAGCACAGCTTAGAGCACGATGTGACCGTTCTCTAAATCTTTTACGGATACTAAGTGGCAAATCTTGGGGTGCGGATCGGACGGCACTGCTCCGTCTTTATCGTGCTGTGATTCGTTCGAAGTTGGACTATGGCAGCATTGTGTATTCTTCAGCTCGACCTTCAGTGCTCAGAAGGTTAGACACAGTCCATAACCAGGGCATCCGTGTGGCCGTTGGAGCTTTTCCAACGAGCCCAGTTGTTAGCCTCTACGCCGAATCGGGAGAACCTTCTCTGCGTTGTCGGCGTGATGTCCTGCTTGCTAATTATGGCTGTGGGCTGAAGTGTATGCCTGGGCATCCAACTTATCACGCGTTTTTCTCCCCTGAGCTGCACGAGCGATACTGCCTCCGCTCTCTGAGCCCCAGGCCAGCAGGTTTTCGTTTCCGTGAGCTTCTACGCCAGCACCAAGTTGACATTCCTCGGCTGTTATCCAAGGGAGAGAGTATACACCCCCCTTGGTTACGCGCTACCTCCCATGTCGATCTCGGGATGACGCTCTACGGGAAATCTGTTACGCCTCTTGATAGTATTCGTCGTTGTTTTTTAGAATTTTTATCCAAATACAGTGGCCGAATTTGTATTTACACCGATGGTAGTAAGAGCCCCGACGGTGTTGGATGTGCCTTTGTCACTGGCACCGCAACTTCTACTTACGGTTTGCCTAGTTGCACATCTATATATTCTGCCGAGCTATATGCTATTTATCAAGCCCTTCTGTATATTCGACGTCGAAAATTAGGTGACTGCCTTATTCTTAGTGATTCCCTTAGTGCCCTTCAGAGCATTCGTGAGCTGTATAATTACCATCCTTTGGTGCAGCGCATCCAGGACGTCCTCCACATTTTGCACGCTTCTGGTTTTAATGTGGAGTGCGCATGGATTCCTGGACACGTTCGCTTGCCAGGGAATGACACGGCGGATTTGGCAGCGAAATCGGCAGTCACAGCGCCCAGTGTTACGATTACCCATTCAACAGCAGAAGATTTTAGAGTGGCTGTACGGAGAGCCGTTTTTTCGACTTGGCATGCGGAGTGGTCGGCTCTCCGTGGTAATAAGCTGCGAGAGGTGAAGGACCTCCCTGTCAACTGGGTAACCTCCTCTCGTTTATTCCGCCGGGAGGAGGTAGTACTAGCTCGGCTAAGAATTGGCCACTGTATTTTTACTCACAGTTACCTTTTTAAACGTGAACCTGCTCCTGTCTGTGCGCTCTGTGGGGAGGCACAGACAGTTCGTCATGTGTTGCTGGAGTGTGGTCACCTGGCACACATTCGGTCATGTATTGTTATGCCGGCCTCTCTTGCTGAGGTCCTGGCAGATGACTCAAGAGCAGTGGACAGGGTTTTTAAATTTTTAGCAAAACTTTCTTTTACCTTGACGTTTTAGTGTGATAGCGGTTTTTTAAACTCTTTTGGTTTTAATGTGTTGATTTTAGATGGAGTTTTATATCCAGCTCTGGTTAGAGGGCTGGACGTTTCTGTTACTTCCGTTTCAACTGTGTTAGCTCTTTTATTTGTGTTTACTTTTTTGTTTGGTATTTTCTTACTGGCTATTGCCAAGTTTTAATCATAAGGGCGCATATGACCTCGGCAGTTGAGCGCCCTTAAACACCATCATCATCATCATCATCTTATCCCATACCATAAACTATGATTATCCTTCAGTGGAGCATACGCATTAGATCACGTCGACCTCAGCTAGACTTCTTGCTCCATCAGCATCAGCCTTTGGTCGTATGCTTGCAAGAGATCAAGCTCCTTCCCCAAGACTACCTTACTATCCGGTCCAATATGATGTATATCCGGCGACTGGAGTTCCTGCACATGGGGGCACCATGATTATCAGAGATGAAATCTTCGCTGAATCCGTGCCGTTACACCCTGATATACAGCCCATCGCTATACGGATTATGCTACCCTCCGTCAGCTTCACTATTTGCAGTGTCTAGGAGCCTCCCACTGATGACTTCTCGCGCACTGATCTAGAAGACCTCGTCTCCCAGCTACCAACTACTGTTTTGTTGGTAGGGGATGTGAATGCCCACCACCCACTTTGGATTTCTCCTCGGGCTTGTGCGAGAGGTCAACTGATTGTTGATTTCTTCGATAATATTAATCTATCTTTTCTGAACACAGAAGAGCCTAAATTTCTATCCGATACCTTCAATAGCTTTTCTTACCTGGGTATAGTCTCACCAAAATAGTTTTTCTCTCCACAGCTGGCAGTTTGCTTACAATGAAATATCATCTCTGACCTACAGAGATGATAACACTTTCCTATTCTAATTTGTCTCTTAGCACAGTACTATGTTCCACAAGCGTACCTAGATGGCGTTTAGAACGAGCCAACGGGAACCTTTATTTCATGGCCATTGTTCACTACAACGAGCACGACTCGGTGGATTGTTTAGTCCAGCACCTCACTGAAACAATTATTTGCGCTTCCGAGCTTTCTATTTACCGGTCGACTGGAAGTCCCCGTCGATTCCCTGTCCCTTGGTGGACAGATGAATATCGGAGTGCCATTCATGCTCGCAGACGTGCTCTCAGGGTTTTCCAGCGTCACCCTGCTCACGATAATCTTGTGCATTATAAAAAGCTGCGTGCCCAATCTAATAAAATTATTAAGGGTAGCAGGAAAAACCATGGAGCAACTTTGTAGCATCTTTTACCCGACATACCCCTTTCTCTGTTGCATGGGATAAGTTAAGACGTGTGGCCGCAAAATTGACCCACATGCCGATAGACGGTCTGAAGACACTTGCCGGCACTATGGTTGATACGTTGGACGTGGCTAATACTCTCGGTAGTGCTTTCGCTCAAGTGTCTAGCTCAGAGAACTAATCACCTGAGACTCTTCCAGTTAAGGCTAAGGTGGAATCGTAAGGGTTTCCCTTCCACTCTGGAAACCTAAAAGACTGCAATCGCCTTTTCACCATGGCGGAGCTAGACCATGCACTTTCATCTTCGCGAAACTCAGATGTTACAGCATCTCTCTTTTGTCGGTAAGGCTTCGAGGTTTATAACCGTATATGTGTGAATGCTTCTTTCCCAGCTCAGTGGCGGGAGGCCACCATCATACCTATTTTGTAAGCTGGAAAAGACCGTCATCTTCCTTCCAGTTACCATCCCTCACGAGTTGCGTCTTGATGGAACGCATGAATAATGGCCGTTTGGTTTGGTGGTTGGAATTCCGCAATTTAGTAACACCCAGTGCGGTTTTCGACAACGTCGATCAGCAGCTGACCATCTTGTATCGCTTTCGACGCAGATAATGGACGGGTTTCTTAGGAACTGCCAATCAATAGCGATATTTTCTGATCTCGAGAAGGCCTTCGATACCTGTTGGCGAGGAGGGATATTATGTTCCCTCCACAACTGGAATATGTGAGGACAACTATCGCTCTTAGTCCAATGCTTATGAGAGACCGTGTTTTCAGAGTATGGACCGGCTCAGAGTTATCAAATTCTTTTATGCAGGAGAATGGAGTGCTGCAGGGCTCGGTTATAAGCGTAGCAATATATCGATTAACTGTATATCAGAATGTGTTCCCCCAGGGGTCTCGTCCTGTTTGTTCGTGGATGACTTCGTCATCTACTGTACTTCTCAGCGCACACGATTTTTGGAACGCCGTCTCATACGGTGTCTGAACAATCTGTGATTGGAGTACGAAAATCGGCTTTCCTTTTTCACCTGAGAAGACAGTCTGCGTTAACTTCTGGCGCCGTAGTTTGCGATATCCGCCGTCTCTTCTACTCGGGTAGAATTTACCTCCTTTTTCAGATGAGGCGAGGTTCCTTGGGTTGATCTTCGATAGAAAAATTTTCTAGTCATCACATATAGCACAGCTGAAAGTGCGCTGTGGCCGTTCCCTCAATATTTTACGGATACTAAGTAGAAAATCATAGGGAGCGGGTGGGACACTCTTTATCGTGCGCTGATCCGATCCAAATTAGACAACGGATGCATCGTTTATTCTTTAGCACGTCCATCTCTGCTCAGAACACTAGACGCTGTCCATAATCAGGGCATCCATATGGCTGTTTGGGCTTTTCCGACCAGCCCAGTTGTTAGCCTCTGCGCCGAATCTGCGGAGGCTCCTCGGCGATGCCGGCGGGATGTTCTGTTAGATAATTACGGCTGTAGGCTTCAGAGCATACTTTCGCATCCTACGTTTTCTCCTTTTTTCTGTAGCGCATTGGACGAACGCTTCCACCGCCGCCTACATAGTCCAAGGCCTGGTTTTCGTTGCCGCGAGACTCCGGAAACACCTTGGTTGCGTCTTACATCTCACGTCGATCTCGGGATGACCACGTATGGGAAATCTGCTACGCCTGCGGCTAGTGTCCGTGTTTTTTAGAATTTTTATCAAAACACAGTGGCCGCATTTGTATATGCACCGATGGAAGTAAGTGCTTTTATTACTGGGAGCGAACGCTATATGTCCGGTTTGCCTAGTGGTACATCCGTTTACTCTGCAGAGCTGTGTGCATTACTCCGAGCTCTTCTCCATGTTCGCCGTTGGAATCTGGGTGACTGCCTTATACTAAATGATTCTCTAAGTGCCTTTCAGAGCAGAGCTACCATCCTTTCGAACAGTGTAATCAGGATGCGCTCCACATATTGCACGCGTCGGGCGTGAATGTGGACTTCGCTTGCTCCGTGATCACCTTGGCTTGCCGGAAAACGAACTAGCGGATTTGGCGTCAAAGATTGCGGCCGCAGAATCCAGTATTGCCATACAATATGTAACATTTGCAGATTTTCGAATTGTGCGGAGTGCGGTACTTTCGTGCTGGCATACCGAATGGTCCGCTCTCCATGGCAATAAGAGGCGAAGCCCCTGTCTGTATACTGGGTAACCTCTTCTCGTTTATCCCGCCGGAAGGAGGTGATACTGGCTCAACTAAGTATCGGCCACTGTATTTTTACACACAGCTATCTGTTGAGGAGGGACCCTGCCCCTATCTGTCCGCTGTGCAGAACAAAATTGACGGTCCGCCATTTATTGGTGCAGTGTTATGTTTTATCACATGTACAAACCACACTGCACCTTTCCGAGAGCATTAACGGGCTCCTGGCGGATGATGCTGGTGCCGTAAATAGGATTTTTACCTTTTTATGTCACTTGCCTTCCAATATAAGGATCTAGCCATTTTTTTTTTTTATTGTTGCACGATCCTACTGTGGTAGCTGTGTTTTTTAATTTTAACATATTTACCTTTTAGGAATAGGATTTAATTTTAATGCGTATGTTTTAGTCCCGCTTTAAAAACAAACTAGTTTCCGATCCCCCGTATGGTTTCCGCCGTTGGCTGTTTTAATTCTGTTCGATATTATCTTGAATTTTAACCACCTATTCCATGGAATTTTTTCGATTTTATCTTTTGGTTTTAACACATGTTTTAAACAGGGCGCTGATGACCCCGTAGTTGAGCGCCCTTCAACCTCACTTATTATTATTATTATTATTATTATTATTATTATTATTATTATTATTATTATTATTATTATTATCATCATTACTATCATCATTATTATCATCATTATCATCATCATTATGCTGAAGACCTTGCTGATGCTGGTGGTTAGTCTGGTTTTCAAATTTGTGTAACCTGTGATCTTTTATTGAAAATCTAGTTTTATCTGTTTTTCTACTCTTTTTCGTTCTTTTTTCGTTATAGTTTTATCGCTTACCCTAGTTTTTTTAGCAGTGTATACTAGTTTTATCCTGGTTTCTATATGCCCTTTTAGCTCTGATGTTATTGCAGATTCAGTTTTGTATGGAGTTTTATGTGTACATTGTTATGATGTTTTATAAGAGCGCTAAAAGTTGAGCGCCGTTAAATCTCACCATCATCATCTCGATTATTAGCCTGCTAATGTGGGATAAACGCTTGGATTAGAGAGGTCAATCGCAGGAATCGAACTCGCCGCATCCCTTACGCCAGTCCCAGATGAAATATCTAAGCTACCTGGCTCGGTTGATTTTGTTCTTAGCAAATACAACTGATCAAGAAAATCAGAGTCATGGGTTTCAATCAATCTAATGAAAAGCACACCTCAACTAGATCTGTGAAAAATTTTGGAAATGAGAAAAATATTAGTGCATCATTTAATCAACCAGCTTGGGTGAAATTCATAAGCTTATAAACAAAGTTCTTGTTACTCGTTTTTCAAAATATTCAATGCCCTTCTGGAGAAATGTTTGTGTTCTTAAAAGAAAAAGGAAAAAAAAAAAACATAGGAATTGTGTTAAAAGGCTAACTACCCTCTGCTTAAATTATTTGATAACAAGGATTGTGGGTTTGGAGATGTAATATCAGAATCTTGGTTACTTGCTTATAAAATGTTCATATCCTAATGGTCATGCTTTAAGACCTGCCCCCCCAGGGGCCTACTACGGTAGGTACGGGTTAGGCGCACCCGGGGTCCCGAGCCACCTTGACTCCCTCTGTGGGCAACCTCAGAGTGGTGAGGGAGCCAGAAGGTCAAAATGCCCACCCACGTGTAGGCCGTGCGTGGAGACCCGTGTCGGTGAAGAGGAACATCCTGGTTGGTTGAGGGTTGCGTACCTGAGCCTGGGCTTCTGTCTTTCAGTAACTGGGGAGGGTGCGCAGCCTAATACACCGCTTTGGTTTCTGATTTGCCTAAACGGGAGGCTAGGGACTAACCCACCCCTAGTCAATCGGCCAGGACTAGGTATTACACCGAACTCCAGGGTGAGTGGGACGGCGAGCCCGCTATATCCCCTGTGTAGCCCTGTCACCCCAGTGGGGTGACCCCTCGTTGGGCTCCGTGGTGGGTGGGGAGCACTGGGGGATGAATTTATACAATTTTTTTTATGGCACCAAAACTTAAACCCCCGATTTCAAATAAAGACGTTGGAAAGGAAGTAGTCGAGTCATGTGGTCCTCGCTACTTGGTTATTCATAGGACAGAGGAAGGTAAGAAGTTCCTTACGGTGAGCCCTTTTACTATCCAAAAGGGTCTCGATGCCATTGCTGGTCCTGTTAAATCCTGCGTTCGAGCTCGCAATGGTACACTTCTTGTCGAAGCCAACTCCGCCTCGCAAGCTGCAAGAATACTTAAAGCCACCATGTTAGCCAGCTATCCAGTGAAGGTCGAGGTGCACAAGTCGCTGAACTCCTCCCGCGGTGTAATAACAACCCGCGCGTTGGACGGTTTGTCCATTGAGGAGATCCAAGAAAATCTTGCGACTCAGGGTGTCTCAGCTGTTTATCGGGTACAACGTAAGATCAACGGTGAATTCCTGCCTACTCGTACCCTGTTTCTTACTTTTGATCGGGTTGATCTGCCTCAAAAGATTAGGGCAGGGTATGAAGCCATCGAAGTTAGGCCTTATATACCCAATCCGCTGAGGTGCTTTAAATGCCAACGTTTTGGTTACACTAGTGAGTTGTGTACCGGCAAGTCCACCTGCGTCCACTGCGGTGACATCTCCCACGATGGGGCTTGTGCTTCAGCTCCATCGTGTGTGAACTGTAACGGGGAACACCCATCTAGTTCCCGAGACTGCCCCCGTTTTGCAGAGGAACGAGCGATGCAGGAGATACGGGTTAAAGAGAAGGTGTCCTTCTTGGAAGCCCGGAAGCTCCTGCGACTCCGCCAACCCTCTGCCCCGAGGTCCGGTACCTATAGCTCAGTTGCAGCTAAACCGGTACCGCGTCGGGAAATCGCAACACAGACCGGCGATATGAACGGGGCTACAATTGCGGAAAAGGTTATTTTAGCCCAAGCGCTGCCAAAGCCTTCGGCACCTACACCCAAGTTGGTATCAACATCTGCCAAATCCGCTAGCTTACAGAATAGTCCTGCACAGTTGTCACCGAAAGCCTCGACCTCTGGAACTAAAGTTGGTAAATTCACGACGTCTTCTGCCCCGGAAAAACAGTTTAAGACCAAGTATGTACGACAAGACTTCTTGAAAGAGAATGTGCAATCTATTACCAAGTCATCTCAGGGTAAGAAAAGTACCCGCAACTCCACACGTGTATCCTCCTCTGAAGGGTCATCTGGGGAGGAGGGCGTGAATCGGCGACGGCCGTCTTCGCCGATCAGCACATCCAATCGGTTCGAACTACTTGGACCTAAAACTGCTCTTGAAAAAGGGACCTCCCTTGTGGAGGAGATGGACCAGGAGGATTCTGCCGCCACTGCCAGAGGGACAGTGCGGAAACGGCAGGATCGTGCTCCTGAAAATAGTACTAGCCCAACGCCTAAGAAGAACAAATTGAACCGACCAGCTAATCCCAATCTGCAGAAGCGTCTTTCGATTTGAAACTTATCCCATAATATACTCAATGGCTATCCTCCATTGGAACATACGCGGAATTCGACCACATCGGCCAGAGCATGACTTGTTGCTGCGCCAGCATGAACCCTTGGCTGTATGTTTACAAGAGACGAAGCTCCGTCCACAGGACACCGTTACCATCAGGCAGTACTCCTCCGTACGATGTGATTTATCCCCGGAGGACGGTGTCCCGGCACATGGGGGCACTATGATGCTTATTCGAGATGATATTTTTGCCAACTCCGTACCCATACAATCTGCAATCCAATCCATTGCTGTCAGCATTAAGCTACCCTCCGCTTCATTCACCATTTGCAGTATCTATTTGCCTCCATCTGCGGACCTCTCGCACAGCGACTTAGAACACCTCATTTCGCAGTTGCCACCACCCTTTTTATTGGTAGGCGACGTGAATGCCCATCACCCTCTTTGGGGCTCTCCTCGGGCTTGTGCGAGAGGTACGCTACTTAAAGACTTCTTGGATAGTCAGAATCTTGCTCTCTTGAACACCGGAGAGCCCACCTTTCTATATGACGCATTTCATAGTTTTTCACACATTGACATTGCAATTTGTTCCCCTCAGCTGGCAGTCACCTTATGCTGGAATATCATCTCGGATTTGCATTCTAGTGACCACTTTCCTTGTCGTATTAGTGTCTTGACACCCGTTGTATGTTCCACCCGTTTACCTAGTTGGCGCCTAGACCACGCCAGCTGGGAACTGTACTCCCACTTGGCTGAATTTAGCTACAAAGAGCACGACTCTGTGAACCACTTGGTCGAACATCTTACAGGGACCATTCTTTCTGCTGCTGAGCAATCCATTCCGCGTTCGACTGGCTACAGCCGTCGATTTCCGGTACCTTGGTGGACCGCTGACTGTCGGGATGCTATTCGCGCTCGCAGACGAGCTCTACGGGTTTTCCAGCGTTTTCCTACACTGGATAACCTGATACACTATAAACGGATGCGTGCATATTCTAGGCGGGTTATTAAGGATAGCAAAAAGATGTCATGGAATAAATTCGTGGGTTCCTTTAATTGACATACACCTTCCTCTGTCGTATGGGATAAGTTAAGACGTGTGGCTGGGAAACCGAACCATATGCCCATCGCCGGTCTCAAAACACCTACCGGAGCTGTTGTTGATACATTTGACGTGGCGAATACTTTAGGCAGTGCTTTCGCTGAGGTGTCTAGCTCAGGCAACTATTCCCCTGAGTTTCTTACAGTTAAGAACCAGGTGGAATCTCAAGAATTCTCGTTTCTTTCTGGCAACCTTGAGGATTATAATCGCCTTTTCACCCTGGCAGAGCTAGACAATGCACTCTCCTCTTCACGACACTCAGCACCAGGTCCAGATGGTATCCACGTCCAAATGTTGCAACATCTCTCTCCTGATGGCAAAGATTTCCTACTCGAGGTCTATAATCGTGTCTGGGTTGATGGCATTTTTCCAGACAAGTGGCGGGAGGCCACCATCATACCCATTCTTAAACCTGGAAAGGACCGCCATCTTCCTTCCAGTTACCGTCCTATTTCCCTCACCAGTTGCGTTTGCAAGGTGATGGAACGCATGATCAATGGACGGTTGGTGTGGTGGCTGGAATCCCACAATCTTCTGACGAACATCCAGTGTGGCTTTCGACGACGACGTTCAACTGCTGACCACCTTGTCTCTCTGTCAACTCAGATTATGGACGGGTTTCTTAAGAACAGCCCCACAGTTGGGATATTTTTTTACCTCGAGAAGGCCTACGACACGTGTTGGCGGGCGGGAATATTGCGTTCTCTGCACAACTGGAACATACGTGGACGCCTACCGTTGGTCATTCAGGAGTTTATGCGGGACCGTTTTTCGAGTGAGGGTGGGTTCGGTTTTTTCTAACCATTTTATTCAAGAGAACGGAGTGCCGCAGGGCTCGGTACTCAGCGTGACTCTATTTGCTATTGCGATAAATTCCATATCACTATGTGTGCCTCAAGGTGTCTCTTCCTGTTTATTCGTGGACGACTTTGCCATCTTCTGTACTTCTCAGCGTACACCGTTTTTGGAACGCCGTCTCCAGCGGTGTTTGGACAATCTCTATGCATGGAGCTCGAAACACGGTTTTCGTTTCTCCGCTGAGAAGACAGTCTGCGTTAACTTCTGGCGCCGTAAGTGGCATATGCCGCCGTCTCTTCGACTCGGGCCAGATTTACTTTCTTTCGCAGACGAGGCGAGATTCCTTGGTTTGATCTTCGATCGGAAACTTTGTTGGGCACCACAAATAGCACAGCTTAGAGCACGATGTGACCGTTCTCTAAATCTTTTACGGATACTAAGTGGCAAGTCTTGGGGTGCGGATCGGACGACATTGCTCCGTCTTTATCGTGCTGTGATTCGTTTGAAGTTGGACTATGGCAGCATTGTGTATTCTTCAGCTCGACCTTCAGTGCTCAGAAGGTTAGACACAGTCCATAACCAGGGCATCCGTGTGGCCGTTGGAGCTTTTCCAACGAGCCCAGTTGTTAGCCTCTACGCCGAATCGGGAGAACCTCCTCTGCGTTGTCGGCGTGATGTCCTGCTTGCTAATTATGGCTGTGGGCTGAAGTGTATGCCTGGGCATCCAACTTATCACGCGTTTTTCTCCCCTGAGCTGCACGAGCGATACTGCCTCCGCTCTCTGAGCCCCAGGCCAGCAGGTTTTCGTTTCCGTGAGCTTCTACGCCAGCACCATGTTGACATTCCTCGGCTGTTATCCAAGGGAGAGAGTATACACCCCCCTTGGTTACGCGCTACCTCCCATGTCGATCTCGGGATGACGCTCTACGGGAAATCTGTTACGCCTCTTGATAGTACCCCCCAGGGGCCTACTACGGTAGGTGCGGGTTGGGCGCACCCGGGGTCCCGAGCCACCTTGACTCCCTCTGTGGGCAGCCTCAGAGTGGTGAGGGAGTCAGTAGGTGAAAGTGCCCACCCACGTGTAGGCCGTGCGTGGAGACCCGTGTCGGTGAAGAGGAACATCCTGGTTGGTTGAGGGTTGCGTACCTGAGCCTGGGCTTCTGTCTTTCAGTAACTGGGGAGGGTGCGCAGCCTAATACACCGCTTTGGTTTCTGATTTGCCTAAACGGGAGGCTAGGGACTAACCCACCCCTAGTCAATCGGCAAGGACTAGGTATTACACCGAACTCCAGGGTGAGTGGGACGGCGAGCCCGCTATATCCCCTGTGTAGCCCTGTCACCCCAGTGGGGTGACCCCTCGTTGGGCTCCGTGGTGGGTGGGGAGCACTGGGGGATGAATTTATACCATTTTTTTCTATGGCACCAAAACAAAAACCCCTTAATAAAGAAGTTGGAAAGGAAGTAGTCGAGTCATGTGGTCCTCGCTACTTGGTCATTCATAGGACAGAGGAAGGTAAGAAGTTCCTTACGGTGAGCCCTTTTACTATCCAAAAGGGTCTCGATGCCATTGCTGGTCCTGTTAAATCCTGCGTTCGAGCTCGCAATGGTACACTTCTTGTCGAAGCCAACTCCGCCTCGCAAGCTGCAAGAATACTTAAAGCCACCATGTTAGCCAGCTATCCAGTGAAGGTCGAGGTGCACAAGTCGCTGAACTCCTCCCGCGGTGTAATAACAACCCGCGCGTTGGACGGTTTGTCCATTGAGGAGATCAAAGAAAATCTTGCGACTCAGGGTGTCTCAGCTGTTTATCGGGTACAACGTAAGATCAACGGTGAATTCCTGCCTACTCGTACCCTGTTTCTTACTTTTGATCGGGTTGATCTGCCTCAAAAGATTAGAGCAGGGTATGAAGCCATCGAAGTTAGGCCTTATATACCCAATCCGCTGAGGTGCTTTAAATGCCAACGTTTTGGTCACACTAGTGAGTTGTGTACCGGCAAGTCCACCTGCGTCCACTGCGGTGACACCTCCCACGATGGGGCTTGTGCTTCAGCTCCATCGTGTGTGAACTGTAACGGGGAACACCCATCTAGTTCCCGAGACTGCCCCCGTTTTGCAGAGGAACGAGCGATCCAGGAGATACGGGTGAAAGAGAAGGTGTCCTTCTTGGAAGCCCGGAAGCTCCTGCGACTCCGCCAACCCTCTGCCCCGAGGTCCGGTACCTATAGCTCAGTTGCAGCTAAACCGGTACCGCGTCGGGAAATCGCAACCCAGACCGGCGATATGAACGGGGCTACAATTGCGGAAAAGGTAATTTTAGCCCATGCGCTGCCAAAGCCTTCGGCACCTGCACCCAAGTTGGTATCAACATCTGCCAAATCCGCCAGCTTACAGAATAGTCCTGCACATTTGTCACCGAAAGCCTCGACCTCCGGAACTAAAGCTATTAAATTCACGACGTCTTCTGCCCCAGAAAAACAGTTTAAGACCAAGTATGTACGACAAGACTTTTTGAAAGAGAATGTGCAATCTATTACCAAGTCATCTAAAGGTAAGAAAAGTTCACGCAACTCCACACGTGTATCCTCCTCTGAAGGGTCATCTGGGGAGGAGGGCGTGAATCGGCGACGGCCGTCTTCGCCGATCAGCACATCCAATCGGTTCGAACTACTTGGACCGAAAACTGCTCTTGAAAAAGGGACCTCCCATGTGGAGGAGATGGACCAGGAGGATTCTGCCGCCACTGCCAGAGGGACAGTGCGGAAACGGCAGGATCGTGCTCCTGAAAATAGTACTAGCCCAACGCCTAAGAAGAACAAATTGAACCGACCAGCCAATCCCAATCTGCAGAAGCGTCTTTCGATTTGAAACTTATCCCATAATATACTCAATGGCTATCCTCCATTGGAACATACGCGGAATTCGACCACATCGACCAGAGCTTGACTTGTTGCTGCGCCAGCATGAACCCTTGGCTGTATGTTTACAAGAGACGAAGCTCCGTCCACAGGACACCGTTACCATCAGGCAGTACTCCTCCGTACGATGTGATTTATCCCCGGAGGACGGTGTCCCGGCACATGGGGGCACTATGATGCTTATTCGAGATGATATTTCTGCCAACTCCGTACCCATACAATCTGCAATCCAGTCCGTTGCTGTCAGCATTAAGCTACCCTCCGCTTCATTCACCATTTGCAGTATCTATTTGCCTCCATCTGCGGACCTCTCGCACAGCGACTTAGAACAACTCATTTCGCAGTTGCCACCACCCTTTTTATTGGTAGGCGACGTGAATGCCCATCACCCTCTTTGGGGCTCTCCTCGGGCTTGTGCGAGAGGTACGCTACTTAAAGACTTCTTGGATAGTCAGAATCTTGCTCTCTTGAACACCGGAGAGCCCACCTTTCTATGTGACGCATTTCATAGTTTTTCACACATTGACATTGCAATTTGTTCCCCTCAGCTGGCAGTCACCTTATGCTGGAATATCATCTCGGATTTGCATTCTAGTGACCACTTTCCCTGTCGTATTAGTGTCTTGACACCCGTTGTATGTTCCACCCGTTTACCTAGTTGGCGCCTAGACCACGCCAGCTGGGAACTGTACTCCCACTTGGCTGAATTTAGCTACGAAGAGCACGACTCTGTGAACCACTTGGTCGAACATCTTACAGAGACCATTCTTTCTGCTTCTGAGCAATCCACTCCGCGTTCGACTGGCTACAGCCGTCGATTTCCGGTACCTTGGTGGACCGCTGACTGTCGGGATGCTATTCGCGCTCGCAGACGAGCTCTACGGGTTTTCCAGCGTTATCCCACACTGGATAACCTGATATACTATAAACGGATGCGTGCACATTCTAGGCGGGTTATTAAGGATAGCAAAAAGATGTCATGGAATAAATTCGTGGGTTCCTTTAATCGACATACACCTTCCTCTGTCGTATGGGATAAGTTAAGACGTGTGGCTGGGAAACCGAACCATATGCCCATCGCCGGTCTCAAAACACCTACCGGAGCTGTTGTTGATACATTTGACGTGGCGAATACTTTAGGCAGTGCTTTCGCTCAGGTGTCTAGCTCAGGCAACTATTCCCCTGAGTTTCTCACAGTTAAGAACCAGGTGGAATCTCAAGAATTCTCGTTTCTTTCTGGCAACCTTGAGGATTATAATCGCCTTTTCACCCTGGCAGAGCTAGACAATGCACTCTCCTCTTCACGACACTCAGCACCAGGTCCAGATGGTATCCACGTCCAAATGTTGCAACATCTCTCTCCTGATGGCAAAGATTTCCTACTCGAGGTCTATAATCGTGTCTGGGTTGATGGCATTTTTCCAGACAAGTGGCGGGAGGCCACCATCATACCCATTCTTAAACCTGGAAAGGACCGCCATCTTCCTTCCAGTTACCGTCCTATTTCCCTCACCAGTTGCGTTTGCAAGGTGATGGAACGCATGATCAATGGACGGTTGGTGTGGTGGCTGGAATTCCACAATCTTCTGACGAACATCCAGTGTGGCTCTCGACGACGACGTTCAACTGCTGACCACCTTGTCTCTCTGTCAACTCAGATTATGGACGGGTTTCTTATGAACAGCCCCACAGTTGGGATATTTTTTGACCTCGAGAAGGCCTACGACACGTGTTGGCGGGCGGGAATATTGCGTTCTCTGCACAACTGGAACATACGTGGACGCCTACCGTTGGTCATTCAGGAGTTTATGCGGGACCGCGTTTTTCGAGTGAGGGTGGGTTCAGTTTTATCTAACCATTTTATTCAAGAGAACGGAGTGCCGCAGGGCTCGGTACTCAGCGTGACTCTATTTGCTATTGCGATAAATTCCATATCACTATGTGTGCCTCAAGGTGTCTCTTCCTGTTTATTCGTGGACGACTTTGCCATCTTCTGTACTTCTCAGCGTACACCGTTTTTGGAACGCCGTCTCCAGCGGTGTTTGGACAATCTCTATGCATGGAGCTCGAAACACGGTTTTCGTTTCTCCGCTGAGAAGACAGTCTGCGTTAACTTCTGGCGCCGTAAGTGGCAAATGCCGCCGTCTCTTCGACTCGGGCCAGATTTACTTCCTTTCGCAGACGAGGCGAGATTCCTTGGTTTGATCTTCGATCGGAAACTTTGTTGGGCACCACAAATAGCACAGCTTAGAGCACGATGTGACCGTTCTCTAAATCTTTTACGGATACTAAGTGGCAAGTCTTGGGGTGCGGATCGGACGGCATTGCTCCGTCTTTATCGTGCTGTGATTCGTTCGAAGTTGGACTATGGCAGCATTGTGTATTCTTCAGCTCGACCTTCAGTGCTCAGAATGTTAGACACAGTCCATAACCAGGGCATCCGTGTGGCCGTTGGAGCTTTTCCAACGAGCCCAGTTGTTAGCCTCTACGCCGAATCGGGAGAACCTCCTCTGCGTTGTCGGCGTGATGTCCTGCTTGCTAATTATGGCTGTGGGCTGAAGTGTATGCCAGGGCATCCAACTTATCACGCTTTTTTCTCCCCTGAGCTGCACGAGCGATACTGCCTCCGCTCTCTGAGCCCCAGGCCAGCAGGTTTTCGTTTCCGTGAGCTTCTACGCCAGCACCATGTTGACATTCCTCGGCTGTTACCCAAGGGAGAGAGTATACACCCCCCTTGGTTACGCGCTACCTCCCATGTCGATCTCGGGATGACGCTCTACGGGAAATCTGTTACGCCTCTTGATAGTATTCGTCGATGCTTTTTAGAATTTTTATCCAAATACAGTGGCCATATTTGTATTTACACCGATGGTAGTAAGAGCCCCGACGGTGTTGGATGTGCCTTTGTAACTGGCACCACAACTTCTACTTACGGTTTGCCTAGTTGCACATCTATATATTCTGCCGAGCTATATGCTATTTATCAAGCCCTTCTGTATATTCGACGTCGAAAATTAGGTGACTGCCTTATACTTAGTGATTCCCTTAGTGCCCTTCAGAGCATTCGTGAGCTGTACAATTACCATCCTTTGGTGCAGCGCATCCAGGACGTTCTCCGCATTTTGCACGCTTCTGGTTTTAATGTGGAGTGCGCATGGATTCCTGGACACGTTGGCTTGCCAGGGAATGACACGGCGGATTTGGCAGCGAAATCGGCAGTCACAGCGCCCAGTGTTACGATTACCCATTCAACAGCAGAAGATTTTAGAGTGGCTGTACGGAGAGCCGTTTTTTCGACTTGGCATGCGGAGTGGTCGGCTCTCCGTGGTAATAAGCTGCGAGAGGTGAAGGACCTCCCTGTCAACTGGGTAACCTCCTCTCGTTTATTCCGCCGGGAGGAGGTAGTACTAGCTCGGCTAAGAATTGGCCACTGTATTTTTACTCACAGTTACCTTTTTAAACGTGAACCTGCTCCTGTCTGTGCGCTCTGTGGGGAGGCACAGACAGTTCGTCATGTGTTGCTGGAGTGTGGTCACCTGGCACACATTCGGTCATGTATGGGCATGCCGGCCTCTCTTGCTGAGGTCCTGGCAGATGACCCAAGAGCAGTGGACAGGGTTTTTAAATTTTTAGCAAAACTTTCTTTTACCTTGACGTTTTAGTGTGATAGCAGTTCTTTTTAAACACTTTTAATTTTAATGTGTTGATTTTAGATGGAGTTTTATATCCAGCTCTGTTAGAGGGCTGGACCGTTCTGTTACTTACTTTTCAACTGTGTTAGCCCTTTTTACTTGTGTTTTTTTCCTTTTTTGGTATTTTCTTACTGCCTATTGCCAAGTTTTAATCGTAAGGGCGCTTATGACCTCGGCAGTTGAGCGCCCTTAAACACCATTATCATCATCTTGATAGTATTCGTCGTTGCTTTTTAGAATTTTTATCCAAATACAGTGGCCGTATTTGTATTTACACCGATGGTAGTAAGAGCCCCGACGGTGTTGGATGTGCCTTTGTAACTGGCACCGCAACTTCTACTTACGGTTTGCCTAGTTGCACATCTATATATTCTGCCGAGCTATATGCTATTTATCAAGCCCTTCTGTATATTCGACGTCGAAAATTAGGTGACTGCCTTATTCTTAGTGATTCCCTTAGTGCCCTTCAGAGCATTCGTGAGCTGTACAATTACCATCCTTTGGTGCAGCGCATCCAGGACGTTCTCCACATTTTGCACGCTTCTGGTTTTAATGTGGAGTGCGCATGGATTCCTGGACACGTTGGCTTGCCAGGGAATGACACGGCGGATTTGGCAGCGAAATCGGCAGTCACAGCGCCCAGTGTTACGATTACCCATTCAACAGCAGAAGATTTTAGAGTGGCTGTACGGAGAGCCGTTTTTTCGACTTGGCATGCGGAGTGGTCGGCTCTCCGTGGTAATAAGCTGCGAGAGGTGAAGGACCTCCCTGTCAACTGGGTAACCTCCTCTCGTTTATTCCGCCGGGAGGAGGTAGTACTAGCTCGGCTAAGAATTGGCCACTGTATTTTTACTCACAGTTACCTTTTTAAACGTGAACCTGCTCCTGTCTGTGCGCTCTGTGGGGAGGCACAGACAGTTCGTCATGTGTTGCTGGAGTGTGGTCACCTGGCACACATTCGGTCATCTATGGGCATGCCGGCCTCTCTTGCTGAGGTCCTGGCAGATGACCCAAGAGCAGTGGACAGGGTTTTTAAATTTTTAGCAAAACTTTCTTTTACCTTGACGTTTTAGTGTGACAGCGGTTTTTTAAACTCTTTTGGTTTTAATGTGTTGATTTTAGATGGAGTTTTATATCCAGCTCTGGTTAGAGGGCTGGACGTTTCTGTTACTTCCGTTTCAACTGTGTTAGCTCTTTTATTTGTGTTTACTTTTTTGTTTGGTATTTTCTTACTGGCTATTGCCAAGTTTTAATCATAAGGGCGCTTATGACCTCGGCAGTTGAGCGCCCTTAAACACCATCATCATCATCAACAGCATCTCTTATACATAAATGATGTTAGAGGTAACTTTGTTGAAGTGTTATCTATGTATTGTAAATGTGTTTCATCGTTCACTTCCAGTGAGAAAAATGATACAACTTTAAAGCTCCACTAACATTTAAAGTTATCTGTCAATTAATTTTTAAGGTTTTAAAGTGTTTGAGTAATTCTCATAGCTTGTAACTTGTATGACCAGATTCTTCTTAACAACTAGTTGAAACTAATACATTCTTGTTTAGAAGAATTTATATTTATAATGAAATGGATAGCAATGGGCAGAGGAGCATAATTATAGCGTTTGTTCAATGAAGAAAGCTGATGTAAATTATGTACTGTGTCCTCGTGTTTCACCGGGTGGAATTTCCTACTGTGTGTGTATTTGCTGGTGTTACCCACCTCACAGATACAGTACAGAATGTAAATATTGGAATCTAATGTAAAATATTTACCAATGTTTTTACAAACTAGCCTTAGGTTCTATTAATCACTGTTTTTATTAATTAAAATGTTTCAGATTCATGCGTTATTTTGGGCCACGATTTTTCCTGAGATTAAGGGATTCAAAAGTACGTATGGAAGTCAGGACTGCATAGAATAGCGGAAGAATTTTCAGTTCTTTCAAGAGGAAGAGCAGTACCTTGTAAATAACAAGAGATAAGTAGTAATACCGTGGGTGTTCCAGTTTTCAAGTTTATATGTAAATGCTATGCAGCTTTAAAAAAGATACCAGATATTTTAATGGTATAGAATTTAAAATAAGGTGTTTCTTAAGGATATATTTACTGTATATTGGTAATACCACTAGATTTGTACACTGCCAACATGAAATGTATATTTTTATAAAGATCTACATCTTGTCTGTCTCTTGTTATTTTTATAAGACAGTATTGATAATAAAATGTATTTCACTGAAATTCTAATACCTTTCTTAATTGTTTGGGTAAATGAATTCCTTTTTTTTTTTTTTCTTCTGAATATCCATACAGAGTTGCTGAAGAGATCCTCTGCAAAAATGTGTCCTTACTATTTACTTCATATAGTTAATACTCCATCACAATACCCCCCAGGGGCCTACTACGGTAGGTACGGGTTTGGCGCACCCGGGGGTTCCCGAGCCACTCGCCGCCATCTCATCATCATTGCCACCAACTGAGCCACGTTTTGTGTTTGTGTGCTTATTTGTTTGTTTTGTGAGAGCGAATTTACTCGCCTCATCTTCTGCCCCTTCTAGGCTTATTCTTTACATGTTAGTATTAAGGCTTTAGATTTATTAACTCCTGCCTCACCAACAGAGATCTTTATTCTATCTCCGTGGTTCCTGTCCCACGGTTCCTGCGCGGCTTCCAACATGTGTGCTCTTCGGAGGTCTCAGGCGTGAAGGTTGAGTGGACCCTTCCTACTGCCCCTATGTGTAAGCCTTAGGTGCCGAGCCCGCCCATACCGTTATGTACACCCACGTAGCTTCCTTGGGAGCCCGGTCCGTTTTAATTTCCCGACGAGCGCTGCTCGTTGGGTTAGAATTACGGACCGGTCCTGTTACCGCTAACGAAAAACCAGGTGTAATCAACCACAAGTCCCCTGAATCCATATCTGCTTTATTACGCAGCATGGCCTAAAGTGGGGAGCCACAGGTGGTTATACCTGTGGTAGGGGCTTAAAGCCAGGCTGTACATGGTAAAGGGCTTACCCGTATGGACCAGCAGTGGTGGCTGGAGGATAACTCCTTCTGAGGTATTCCTTGAGATCGGTCTGGTAGGGGTCTACCAGGTGGCAAAGACCGGAAAGTATTTTGGTGTCTTTTCTCTCTACCCCCGGATGGCAGGCTGACGCCGACGGTTCCGGAAGGGGGTCTTTCCATAATGCTATCTCCGCGCAAAACCTCTTCTTTTGACCGCTTTATAGTTGTGACCTTGGCATGTGAAAAAAAAACTATGCGAGATATCAGTCCGTTTTACATACAACACGAGATTGACAGGATATGCGGTAAAGTGACAATGCCACCCGAACGCGAGACGGGACGCTTTTGATTGAAACGAATACGGAAGACCAGTCCAAGAAACTCCTGAAGGCCAGCTTGTTGGGTTCCTACCCCATAAAGGTGGCCCCCCCCACAAGACTTTGAACACCTGTAGATGATTCATAACTACCTCTTGTTTAGACGGTCTTTCCGAAGCAGATATAGTCACTAATTTATCTGACCAGGGTGTATGCCAAGCGTACCGTCTGCTCGGCAAACGAGATGGTGAATCAGTGGCACTGCGTACGGTATTTCTGACTTTTAAAGGCACCACAATACCCGAGACCCTATATTGTGGATATGAACGCGTCTCTGTGCGATCATATGTGCCAAACCCAATGCGCTGTTTTCGGTGCCAACGGTTCGGTCACACGCAAACTCGGTGCACCTTCGACGCTACCTGTGAACGTTGCGGACAAGCTGCCCACGGAGAAACTGCTTGTGCTCGAGACCCTTGTTGCGTCCATTGTACAGGGAAGCATCCATCTAGCTCCCGGCAATGTCCACGTTTTCTCGAGGAAAAGGCCATCCAGGAGCTGCGAGTTAAGGAACGCCTGACTTTTCCGGAAGCCAGGCGTCGCTTCCAAAATCTGCTGCCTGCGACCATCTCAGGCTATGCCTCAGCGCTCCGCCGCACTCCTGTTTCCTCAGTTGCACTACAAACCGTGCCTGTAGCCGACGCGTGTACTCAAACAGAACATACGCCGACCACAGCAACCTCACACCACCCACTGCCACAAGTTCTATTTCTCCCGAACCTGCACGTAAGCCGCTAGTGAGACCGACACCATCTGTCGCTGCTCCTCATGAGCGCAGTCGCAAGAAACTCAAGGCCACTGATAAACCTTCCAAGTCCCGTTCTCGTTCTACGAGCCGTAGGGGATCTTCCGCATCCCGGAAATCAGCGGATAGCGCCGACGAAGGTGGCGATACTCTTGGGGGTCCAAAGAGTGCAAAGCACAAGAAACGCCCACCTTAACTCCACCTACTTCGTTTCCACCCTTCGTTTGCATCCCAGCTGCAAACTCAAATTATGATTATTCGGTAAGCTCTCACGCCTCTAACTGTGCCCCATGGCTCTCCTGACGTGGAATATCCGCGGTGTCCGTACCCATAGGGCCGAATTGCAGCTGTTGCTACGGTCCTATAACCCTCTGATTCTGTGTTTGCAGGAGACAAAGCTTCGCCCCCATGATGCATTTCCCCTGCACCAATACCTTCCCATGCGGTTTGACGTTAAACTGGAGGAGGGCTCTCCTGCTCATGGGGGTGTTATGATCCTCACGCGCAATGACATCTGCGGTCAGCCAGTCTCGCTTACTACTACCTTGCAAGCTGTTGCTACCCGACTTAACCTTCCTGGTTTCTGCTTTACCGTATGTAATGTCTACGTTCCGCCTTCATCAATCCTCTGCGCCGCTGACATGCTCCATCTCTTGTCACAGCTCCCAGCACCTTTTCTTCTGCTGGGTGATTTTAATGCCCACCATCCCCTATGGGGTTCTCCTAGGGCCTGCGCGCGGGGGACCGTTCTTGCTCACCTTTTCGATCAAAATAGTCTCTCTGTTCTGAACACCGGTGAACCTTCTTTCATTTCCGATTCTTCTGCCACGCTTTCCCACCTGGACCTTTCTGTTTGTTCAGCACAGCTTGTTCACTGCTTCCAATGGAACGTAGTATCTGACACTCATTCCAGCGATCATTTTCCTTGTGTCCTCACCATGCTTTCACACCACATTTCCTCATCGCGTGCTAGCACTTGGCAGCTGTCTAAGTCTTAACTGGGCGCTCTTTTCCTCTCTGGCAACCGTCAGTTCCACACGGTTGGCCATATGCTTGAGCACTTTAACTGTGTTATATACTCTCTGCCGCAGAGCAAACCATGCCCCGGACATCTTCCCGACCTAAACGCTTACCGGTCCCTTGGTGGACCGCTGAGTGCCGCGATGCCTTTCGTGCTCGTAGGAAGGCTCTTGGGGTATTTCGCCATCAGCCTACGCTGGAGCACTTGATCATTTTTAAACAAACACGCGCACGGGCACGCCGAATTATCCAAGATAGCAAAAGGTCTTCATGGAATTCGTTTGTATCTACCTTCAACCGCACAACACCTTCATCCGTTGTGTGGGAGAAGCTCCGTCGTGTTGCCGGTAAGCAGACTGGTACCTCCATACCGGGGCTACTCGTGGGCACCGACACCGTAGTTGATTCGGTTGCTGTGTCAGACGTCCTAGGCAGCACATTCGCAAATGTGTCCAGTTCCGCCAATTATCACCCGGCGTTCCGTGCCATTAAGACGGAGGTGGAGTCTCAGAGTCTCTCTTTCCGGTCCTCTGACACTGAGTTCTATAACACATCCCTTAGTATGCGAGAGCTGGATGCCTGACTAGCATCTTCTCGGCATTCCGCTCCAGGACCCGATGGTATTCACATTGCCATGCTGCAGCACCTCTCTTCTGATGGTAAACAGTATCTCCTGAGCCTATATAACCGTGTTTGGCAAGAGGGTGTGTTTCCTGCGGCTTGGCGTGAAGCCACGGTTGTTCCCATTTTAAAACCGGGAAAGGATCGTAGACTTCCTTCCAGTTACCGTCCTAACTCCCTCACCAGTGATGCTTGTAAGGTGATGGAGCGCATGATCAATGGGCGGTTACGATGGTGCCTCGAGTCTGAGAAACTCCTCTGCAATATCCAGTGCGGCTTTCTCCGATACCGCTCTTCGACTGACCACCTAGTCTCCCTCTCGACTCATATCCTGAATGGATTTCTGCGCAAGTGCCAAACTGTGGCCATATTTTTCGATCTCGAGAAAGCATATGACACCTGCTGGAGGGCTGGCTTATTGCGTACGTTGCATAAGTGGGGCTGCCGTGGCCGCCTTCCAGTGTTCCTCCGCGAGTTTATGGAGAAGCGGGTCTTTCGTGTACGTTTTGGTTCTGTTTGCTCCCGCGTATTTAGTCAGGAGAATGGAGTACCTCAAGGTTCGGTTCTCAGTTGCACCCTCTTCACCATCGCCATCAATCCTATCGCTGATTGTCTTCCTGCTGGAATTTCCTCATCCTTATTTGTTGACGACTTTGCAATTTTTTGCAGCTCTCGGCGCACATGCCTTTTGGACCGCCGCCTTCAGGCCTGTCTCGACCGTCTGTATAGTTGGAGCGTTGCGAATGGTTTCCGTTTTTCTGCCGAGAAAATCGTTTGTGTCAACTTCTGGCGTCGGAAACGTTACGCGGCGCCTTCCTTACACATTGGGTCGGTACCGCTGCCCTTCGCCGAAACTGTGAAGTTTCTTTCCCTAGTGTTTGACAGGCAGCTTAGCTGGTCGTCTCATATTTCTTCGTTGAGGGCTCGATGTGATCGAGCACTTCATATTTTACGTGTTTTATGTGGCACATCCTGGGGAGCAGATCGCACTGTACTATTACAGCTATATCGTTCGCTTGTTCGCTCTAAGCTTGATTACGGGTGCCATGTGTACTCTTCGGCATGTCGTTCCGTTTTACGTCGTTTAAACCCCGTTCACCATCGAGGGATTCGCCTGGCACTGGGTGCGTTTCCCACGAGCCCAGTTATTAGTTTGTCTGCTGAGACTGCTGAACCTCCGCTGTGCTATAGGCGTGAGGTCCTTCTTTGCAGCTATGCCCTCCGCCTCCATGCAATGCCGGATCACCCGTCTTTCAATCTATTCTTTGACGAGTCTCTTGACCGTCAATATGCTGTTAGTGCGCTGGCGTTGCTTCCTGCCGGGGTTCGCTTTCGTGAATTGCTTCGCCTGTTGGATGTTCAGCTACCGGCTCTGCTGTCACTTTTGGAATGTTCATTTCCTCCTTGGTTACGCTGCGACACCCCGGTCCACCTACGGTTGGCATCCATGACGAAATCAGTTACTCCACCCTCGGCCTTCCGCACCGCTTTTTTAGAGTTGCAGGCCGAGTTTTCCAACCATTGTTTTATTTTCACGGATGGTTCAAAGGATGACCATGGTGTGGGATGTGCTTTTGTTTTTAATTCGCGGAGTTACGCGTTTCATCTATTGGGGCAGTGTTCAATTTTTACCGCCGAACTTTTCAGTATTTATCAAGCTCTTGTTTTTATCCGGGGACAGGATTTTAGGCAGTTTGTTATGTGTAGCGATTCCCTCAGTGCACTACAGGGCCTGCGTGAGCTGTATCCATACCATCCTTTGATACAGCGTATTCAGGATCGCCTGCCTGCATTCACTCGCTGATGCTGGCGTCAGCGTGTCGTTTGTTTGGGTTCCTTGTCATGTAGGTGTGAGCGGCAATGAGCAAACAGACGCAGCTGCCAAGTCTGCGATTTTAAATTCCACTGTTTTTAGCTCCACTGTTCCTCCCAATGATGGTCGTGTCCTCCTGCGCCGGGCCATTCTTTCGCGCTGGTTCGCGGAATCGTCCGGGGTGCGTGGGAACAAACTCAGAGAGGTCAAGTCCCTTCCTGTCCCCTGGACTACTTCTTCGCGTGCATCTCGCCGCGATGAAGTGAGTTTAGCGCGACTGCGTATTGGACACTGCCGTTTTAGCCATGAGTATCTTTTACGTGGGGAAGCCGCACCGCAATGTGCTTCGTGTAACGAGCCTTTGACGGTGCGTCATATTTTATTGGAGTGCCACCTTTATACTGTTCTGCGTGCATCCCTGTGTCTTCCTACTGACATCCCCAGACTTCTGGGCGACAACCCTGTATATTGTGAGGGACTTTTTAATTTTCTCCGCCGCTGCGGGATGTACAGTAGGGTTTAATTTTATCTCTGGGTTTTAGATTTTACCGACTAATGTTTTTAGTGTCTCGTTTTTAATCTGGCTTTGGTAGGCTTTTTATGCTTTCCCTGGTTTTAACCCTTGTGTGGTACTCCTGTTTTTAGTGGGTTTTATGCCTTTTAATATTTAGCTCTTTTAATTACCCTAGGGCGCTAATAACCTATGGAGTTGTGCGCCCTAAAGCCATAATACTACTACTACTACTCCATCACAATGTGGCTAGAGAATAAATGTGAGCCGCTCCCTGTTGAGAAGTTGCCATTGGCTATCTGCCTGTGACGTAGCTGAGAGAGAAGTCGAGCGCGCGGAACATTTACACAGTGCAATGAATGCACTAATTCCTCAGTAATTGTCAACTATTAAAACAAATTTTGTCAGTTTTTTAAAAGGGCATATTATTTCACGTACATTGTGGACATACCGCATATTAAAGTGGAATAAGGAATACGGGAGCGTAAACTGTAGATGCTAGAAGAGATTTAAGGCATGCATTTCTTTAAGAGGGATAAAGGTAAATTCAACTACTCAAAGAATACCTTAAATAATCATGCTGCTACATATTTTACCGTAAACAATTAAAACTTACGAGCCACTAGTGTTGGTTTATCGTGTTTTGGAAGATAGAAATCAGAGTAACTTTGTATATAGGTACCTACTTTGCTCGCGTTCTTAGGGAACAAAAAATTAAATTCTATAAATGTAATACTCAGTCTGGAAAGGGTAGCTGGTGGGTGGAATGGTGGTTATTGTAGGGAAAAAACCTGATGTTTCATTCACGTGATTTTCTTTACCTGTTCTGCAAAAATGCTATTCCTACCAAAAAGTATTTCTTTATCTGCATAATGAAAATCCAGATAAACATTAGCAAAGTCGTCTTATTATTTGCTTCCTATTAAGCAAAAGGGAAACAAAGGTATAGACTAGGCGAAATCGATACTCAAATCTTTCAAAAGCTGGTGGACATGTGACCAGTGAAACTTCGGTTCGCTTTACACTTCCAGAAAAAACAAAAGAGAGATGAAACGAGCGCGTTTGAGAAGATCTGTAGTTTAAAATTGAAACCAATAACAAGCAATACCTTGAAAACGATTAACTCTACAACAAAGATGTATATGACGCATATGGTGTATTTTAACGAAATTTACGAAAGTAGTAAGATATTGTCAATTTCTTACGGCTTAACATTTATGTACAATTCAGCAACATTCATCCAGGAACGAACAGGTCTTCACAAGCTATTCCCAGAAAACTGATTTATATATATATAAATTATTTGTGATCTGGTCTTTTAATAAAAATCGTTAGAGCCAATTATGAGAAAAAAACAAACTTTCTAAAAATGTTTCTATGTATAGGGTAGTTTGGGGTGGGGAGATTTGCTTTAAATCTTCGTGTCGCATCCTTGGATGATATCACACTTAAATACAAAGTATGGTATTTATCAGTCTTTTAATTTTTGAGCTGTGCTGTTCACAGACACACACACGAAACGTTTTTTTTTTTTTTTTTTTTTTTTTTTTTTTATAAAATCCTTTTCTTGAATTCGCGGGACCTCAAAACATATATTTCCTGTGAAATATTGACATATGGAGTACAATATCGTCTCTATACACCATGTACATAGTAAGTGTAAAGAAAGTATTCGGAATGAGAGTCAGTTTTCCAATTTAATTTATCTGGCCCGTTTGTACAATGTACATTATGAATAGACCAGGTATTGTATTTCATCAAAAAAGTCGGTACTGAAATATGTCTTGAGGTCCACTGAGTCCGAAAATATAATTTTAGAAAAACGTCCGTGTGTGTCTGCAGGCAGCATGGCTCATAAACGAAAAATCGGTTAAATGCCAAACTTTGGATTTTAGTTCATTATCTGCTAAGGATGCGCCATGAAGATTTTAAACCCCCTGGGGCCTACTACGGTAGGTACGGGTTTGGCGCTACCGTGGTCCCGAGCCAACCTTGACTCCCTCAGTAGGCAACCTGTGAGTGGTGAGGGAGTTAGTAGGTCACGATGCCCACCCACGTGTAGGCTTTGCGTGGAGACCCGTGTTGGTGGAAAGGTATGTCCTGGTTGTTTGAGGGTTGCGTACCTGAGCCTGGGCTTCTGTTTTTTCTTTAACTGGGGAGGGTGCACAATCTAATACACCACTTTGATGTCTGCTTCGCTTATCGGGAGGCTAGGGACTAATCCACCCCTAGTCCTACGGCCAGGACTAAGTATTTTACCGAACTCCAGGGTGAGTGGGACGGCGAGCCTGCTATATTCCCTGTGTAGCCCTGTCTACCCAGGGGAGTGGCCCCTTTTTGGGTTCCTTGGTGGGTGGTGAGTACTGGTGGATGAATCTATACTATACTTTTTGGCACTAAAACAAAAAAGCCTTACTTTAACCACGTTGGAAAGGAAGTAGTCGAGTCATGTGGTCCACGCTACTTGGTTATACATAGGGCAGAGGAAGTTAAGAAGTTCTTTACGGTAAGCCCTTTTACTGGTTTTAAAATTTAAAATTTTCGGGCTGTTTTGCCGTGGTCTGTAGGTTAAGATATGTTCAGTTAAAATATTTCTACCTAACGTTTCGTCCCTGTCTATGGGGGACATCTTCAGATGCACTGCACTCACGTCGCTAACTCGGAAAGAATTACATCAGTGCGGGTTACAGCCAGTATATATACTCGGGCACTGGTAGGCGGGGTCAAGTAGACAGGTTCTGGTTTGTTTATTTGGCCTGCAGGTTGCGGAGCTGGGAAAGTATAGGGAACCAGGTGGAGTTTAATTTAAGTCCTTCGTCTTTGTTGAAGTTGTTGGTGTTCTTATAAATCTCAATGGCCTCTCTGTATAAACGGGGAAAATAATTTTTAGTCGTAGCTATAACCTCTACCTTATATTGCATACGGTGGTCATCCAAAGATAACACATGTTGTGCCACGGCTGATTTTTCTGTTTGTCCGAGGCGGCAGTTTCTTTTATGTTCTGTAATGCGTGTGTTAATGCTACGCTTTGTAGTACCGATGTAAACTTGGCCACATGTGCACGGGATTTTGTAAACACCAGATTTTGAAAGTGGATCGAGTCGGTCTTTAGCTGATTTGAGGTACTGTTTTATTTTAGTTGTCGGCATGTATATAGGTTTCACGTGTTGTTTCTCTAAAATCTTGCCGATACGATCAGTTATGTTTTTTATATATGGCAAGAATACTTTATTGTTATATGTCGGTGCCTCCCTAGGTCTGGTGTTGATCTTTCTGGGACGTATTGCTCGATCGATATCCTTTTTAGTGTACCCATTATACAGTAGCGTCTTTTGTAGATATTTTAATTCTTGTGGTAAATGTTCCGGATCACAGATTCCTTTAGCTCGTTCCACTAGTGTTTTGATTACGCTTCTTTTCTGTTTGGGATGATGGTTGGATTGTTTACTAAGATATCGGTCCGTATGGGTTGGTTTTCTGTACACTGCACACGTGAATCTTCCGTCGTTTTTCCTAGTTAACAATACATCGAGAAAAGCAATCTGACCGTCGGACTCTAATTCTTTTGTAAATTGGATGTTTGCGTGTTGGCTGTTCAGGTGATCTAGGAATTTTTGGAGTTCAGCTTCTCCATGAGGCCATATAGCGAAGACGTCGTCAATGTAACGAAGCCAAACGGATGGTTTTTTTTATCATCTCTTACTTTTTAATCACGCTGCAGGGATGAAGCAGTTATACCAACATTTTTAAAAGTAAAAAGAACATTTTATACCGCACAGGATCATAGGATTTATAATCGCACTGAACGATCTCTGTTACGCAACCGCATACATCAAACAAGAAAAGAACTTGAGATTAACGATCGCGATTTGTTGAAGATTCATTTAAATATCAGCTACCACCTGACAAATAACGATTGGGACAAAATAGATCATCTTACGTCGCAGTCAATGATGAACATCCATGAATCTTCATCTAACAGGCAAAAAAAAAATTTTGAAAATCTACTACAGAAGTCAGCTAACAAAATTGACAACACATCGCACAGTAATTAATCTGTCAAATCGGGTTCTATCAGTTGAGGAACAACATGTTCTAGCTAAAGGGGGGAATTTCGCGGTCACTCCAAAAAGCATACCTGTAGAAGATATAATTGCCAACATTGAAGCCGGAATCCACTCGGTACCACGGGAAATAGCAGAAGAAATTCGCACTGAATCAACCAGGATCCTAAGAAAAGCGAAGCCTCCCGGAGCCAATATAAACAAAAAAGAACTGTCGGCCTTGAAAGACCTGAATGCGGACGACAGTATCCTAGTTTTACCAGCAGACAAAGGCAACGCTACTGTTGTTATGAACACCACAGATTACAATGGGAAGATTTCGGAACTATTGGACCCTACGATTTACAACAAGAGATCATGTGATCCTACCTCTACCATTTTAAATAAAACAAATAAGATGATCAGGAATTTGCCATCCATACCACAGGAAACTAAGAAAAGCTTATTGCATTCCGAAGCCATGGCACCAAGGTTATATGGATTGCCGAAAATTCACAAAGAGAATGTTCCATTACGTCCCATAGTCAGCGCCATTGGATCACCCACATACACTATCTCTCGTTATCTTACTCCGTTATTACAAGAACACATCGGTAATTCAGAAACTCACATAAAGAATTCCTACCATTTCACGCAGAAAATACACAATCTAAAATGTGACCCCGCAGATATTCTCGTCAGCTTCGACATCACGTCGCTGTTTATCATGGTACCCGTCAAGGACGTTTTAGAACATATCGAAGAGTTGTTCCCGCAAGACATATACGACCTTTTTAAGCTGTGTCTCACCACGACGTATTTTAGATGGAACAACGTTTACTACGAACAAAAAGACGGAGTTGCCATGGGCAATCCTCTTGGACCTGTGGTAGCTAATTTGTATATGGAACGATTTGAAAAACATGCACTGGCAACTGCGACTAAAAAACCGTCCGTTTGGCTTCGTTACATTGACGACGTCTTCGCTATATGGCCTCACGGAGAAGCTGAACTCCAAAAATTCCTGGATCACCTGAACAGCCAACACGCAAACATCCAATTTACAAAAGAATTAGAGTCCGACGGTCAGATTGCTTTTCTCGATGTATTGTTAACTAGGAAAAACGACGGAAGATTCACGTGTGCAGTGTACAGAAAACCAACCCATACGGACCGATATCTTAGTAAACAATCCAACCATCATCCCAAACAGAAAAGAAGCGTAATCAAAACACTAGTGGAACGAGCTAAAGGAATCTGTGATCCGGAACATTTACCACAAGAATTAAAATATCTACAAAAGACGCTACTGTATAATGGGTACACTAAAAAGGATATCGATCGAGCAATACGTCCCAGAAAGATCAACACCAGACCTAGGGAGGCACCGACATATAACAATAAAGTATTCTTGCCATATATAAAAAACATAACTGATCGTATCGGCAAGATTTTAGAGAAACAACACGTGAAACCTATATACATGCCGACAACTAAAATAAAACAGTACCTCAAATCAGCTAAAGACCGACTCGATCCACTTTCAAAATCTGGTGTTTACAAAATCCCGTGCACATGTGGCCAAGTTTACATCGGTACTACAAAGCGTAGCATTAACACACGCATTACAGAACATAAAAGAAACTGCCGCCTCGGACAAACAGAAAAATCAGCCGTGGCACAACATGTGTTATCTTTGGATGACCACCGTATGCAATATAAGGTAGAGGTTATAGCTACGACTAAAAATTATTTTCCCCGTTTATACAGAGACGCCATTGAGATTTATAAGAACACCAACAACTTCAACAAAGACGAAGGACTTAAATTAAACTCCACCTGGTTCCCTATACTTTCCCAGCTCCGCAACCTCCAGGCCAAATAAACAAACCAGAACCTGTCAACTTGACCCCGCTAACCAGTGCCCGAGTATATATACTGGCTGTAACCCGCACTGATGTAATTCTTTCCGAGTTAGCGACGTGAGTGCAGTGCCTCTGAAGATGTCCCCCACAGACAGGGACGAAACGTTAGGTAGAAATATTTTAACTAAACATATCTTAAACTACAGACCACGGCAAAACAGCCCGAAAATTTTAAATTTTAAAAAAATGGACACCGGCCGTGAAAGCTTACACATATAAGCCCTTTTACTATTTAAAGTGGTCTCGATAACATTGCTAGTCCGGTGAAATCTTGCGTTAGAGCTCGCAATTTTACACTCCTTGTCAAAGCTAATTGCGCATCGCAAGCTGAAAGGATACTCAAAGCCAGTTAACCAGCTACCCAGTGAAGGTCGAGGTGCACAAATCGCTGAACTCCTCACGAGGTGTGGTAACAACCCAGGCATTGGACGGTTTGTTCATTGAGGAGATCAAAGAAACTCTTGCGGCTCAGAGTGTCACTTAAGGTACAGCGTAATATCAATGGTGAATTCATGCCTACCCGTACCCTGTTTCTTACTTTTTCTCGGGTTGACCTCCCTCAAAAGTTTAAGCTATCGAAGTTAGGCCTTATACGAGGTACATCCAGAGGATAAGTTCCGTTTCAATTTATCTCCGCTGCAGTGCAGCGATCGCAGTTCCGCACATTCTTCAAGGAGAAGAAACGTGCGCTATTTTGAGATTGCTGTCAGCCACATACGCTTTGTTGTGCTTGTTTACAATGTCGGTGTTGATTGAAAATCCCGCCGCTTGTGAAATCAGATCTATGATTCGTTTTCTGAATGCTAGGAAAGTGAAACCAATTGAAATTTATCGGCAAATTTGCGAAGTTTACGGACAAAATGCAATGAGTGATTTAATGGCGAGAATATGGGTCCGACAGTTCAATGAAGGACGTAGTGAAGTGCACGATGAAGAACGAAGTGGGCGTCCATCTTTGGTTACAGAAGAATTGGTTCGCGCGACTATGACAAGATCCAGGAAAACCGCAAGTTTACAATTAGTGCTCTTGCTATGGAATTTCCCCAAAGCTCAACGATCACTAATTCATGATTGTTACCGAAAAACTGAAATTTCGTAAACTTTGCTCACGTTGGGTACCAAAGATTCTGAGTGAGCAACACAAAACAAAACGGATGGGTAGTACACTTCAGTTTTTAACCCGTTATGATGAAGACGGCAAAGAATTTCTGACACAGATAGTCACATGAGATGAGACTTGGGTTTCTTACGACACCCCTGAAAGTAAGCGGCAATCAATGGAATGGAGGCACACTTCATCCCCAGCAAAAGTTAAGCCGAAACAAAAATCTTGACAGCTCGAAAAGTGATGTGCACAGTGTTCTGGGGCTGGAAAGGCATCTTACTCATTGATTTCTTACCGCGTGGTCAAACAATCAAAGCAGATGTTTATTGCGAGACACTTAGGAAATTGCGCCGCGCAATACAGAATAAACGCCGAGGATTGTTGTTTTTCTTCACAACAACGCACGACCACACACTGCAAATGTGACGAAAAACCTCCTACAGGGATTTGGCTGGGACGTGTTTGACCATCCTCCGTACAGCCCTGAACTCGCTCCTAGCGACTTTCATCTGTTCTTACATCTCAAGTCTTTCCCTGGCGGTCAACACTTCAACAGTGACGAAGAGCTGAAAGAAAATGTTTCCAACTTTTTGAAGACACAGGCGGCAAAGTTCTATGAAGAAGGTATACAAAAACTTGTGCCACGCTATGACAAATGCCGGCAAATTTCGAGTGTTATGTGGAAAAGTAGTTTAAGAGTTGTAGAATTTTGTGCAATAAATAATTATTCTGTATCTGTACACAATTTAATTTTATTACCAAACGGAACTTACTTTTTGGACGTACCACATATACCAAACCCGCTCAGGTGGTATAAATGCAAACGTTTTGGTCACACTAGTGAGTTGTGCACCGGCAAGTCGTCCTGCGTCTACTGTGGTGATAACTTGGACGATTGTCCTTGTAGTAGTAATAGTGGCGGTGGCGGTGGTGGTAGGATTATGGCTTTAGGGCGCACAACTGCGTTGGTTATTATCGCCCTAGGGTAAACAAAGGAGCTAAAAGTTAAAAGGCATAAAAACCACTAAAACAGAAGTACTACACAAGGGTTAAAACCTGAGAGAGAATAAAAAGGTTATCAAAGCCAGACTAAAACAGAGGAACTAAGAACACAAGTCGGTAAAATGTAAAACAGCAAGATAAAATTACACCCTACTGTACATCCCGCTGCGAAGGAGAACATTAAAAAGTCCCTCGCGGGTTGTCGCCCAGAAGGGTGGGGATGTCAGTAGTCAGACACTGGGACGCACGCAGCACAGTAAAAAGGTGGCACTCCAATAAAACATGACGCACCATCAAAGGCTCGCTCCACGAAGCACATTGAGGTGTGGGTTCCCTACGTAAAAGATGCTGGTGACAAAAACGGCAATGCCCGATACGCAGTCGCGCTAAAACCACCTCATCGCGGCGACATGTACGCGAGGAGGTAGGCCAGGGGACGGGAATGGACTTGACCGCTCTCAGTTTGTTGTCACGTACCCCGGACCATTCCGCTAACCAGCGCGAAAGAGTGACCTGGCGCAGTGAACACGAACATCACCTGGAGGAACAGTGGTAAAAAAATTAGTCAATGAAATTGCAGACTTGGAAGCTATGTCCGCTTGTTCGTTTCCGCGCACACCTACGTGACCAGGAACCCAAACAAACGACACGCCGAACCAGCGTCAGCGAGCGACTGCAGGCGATCCTGAATACGCTGTGTCATGGCATGGATACAGCTCACGCAGGCCCTGTAGTACACTGAGGGAGTCGCTACAAATAACAAACCTCTTTAAATCCTGTCCGCGGATAAAAACAAGAGCCTGATAGATACTATGAAACAGTGGAGGTTCAGCAGCCTCCGCAGACAGGCTAATGACCGGGCTAGTCAGAAACGCACCCAGTGCCAGACGAATCCCTCGGTGGTGAACTGGGTTTAAACGTCGTAAAACCGAAGGATATGCCGAAGATTACACAATGCACCCGCAATCAAGTTTAGAGCGAACAATCTGTAATAGCACGGTGCGATTTGCTCCCCAGGATGTGCCACATAAAACACGTAAAATATTAAGTGCACGATCACATCTAGTCTCCAGAGAAGAGATATGGGACGACCAGCTAAGCTTTCTGTCGAACACCAGGCCGAGAAACTTCACCGTTTCGGTGAAGGGTAGCGGTTCCGGCCCAAGGTGTAGAGAAGGCGGATCGTAACGTTTCCGTCGCCAGAAGTTTACACAAACTGTCTTCTCAGAAGAAAAATGGAAACCATTTTCAACACTGCAACCGTGTAGACGATCAAGACATGACTGCAGGCAACGTTCCAAAAGGCAAGTGCGCCGAGAGCTGCAATTGATTGCAAAATCGTACATGTACAAGGAGGAGAAAATACCTGCAGGAACACACTTGACAATGTGATTGATGGCGACAGCAAAGAGAGTGACGCCGAGTACCGGCCCTTGAGATACTCCGTTCTCCGGATTAAAAACACGAGAGCAAACAGAAGTCACACGCCCACTAAACACCCTGTTCATCATGAACTCCCGGAGGAACACTGGAAGGCGGCCATGGCAGACCCACTTGTGCAAGGTGCGCAATAAACCAGTCCTCCAGCAAGTGTCATAAGCTCTCTTCAGATCAAAAAAGATGGTCATAGTTTGGCACTTGCGTAGAAATCCATTCAGGGTGTGAGTCTAGAGGGAGACGAGATGGTTAGTCGTGGAGCGGTATTGGCGAAAGCCGCACTGGATATTGCAGAGCAGTTTCTCAGACTCGAGCCACCATCGTAACCGTTCATTGATCAAGCGCTCCATCACCTTGCAAACAGCACTGGACCGTAACTGGAAGGAAGTCTACGATCCTTTCCCGGTTTTAACATGGGAACAACGGTGGCTTCACGGTAAGCCACAGGAAATACACCCTCTTGCCAAACACGGTTATATAGCCGCAGGAGATAGAATTTTCCATCAGAAGAGAGATGCTGCAGCATTGCGATGTGGATAGTATCAGGGCCTGGGGCAGAGTGCCAAGAAGATGTTAATGAGGCAACCAGCTCTCGCATGCTAAAAAAGGTGTTGTGGCACTCGGTGTCAGAGGACCGGAAAGAGAGACACTGAGACTCCACCTCCGTCTTAATGGCACGGAACGCCAGGTGATAAGTGGCGGAACTGGACATATTTGCGAAAATGCTATCAAGGATGTCTGTAACAGCAATCGGATCAACTACGGTGTCGGTGCCCACGAGTAGCCCCGGTATTGAAGTACCAGTTTGCTTACCGGCAACACGTCGGAGCTTGTACCACACAACGGATGAAGATATGCGATTAAAGGTAGATACAAACGAATTCCATGAAGCCCATTTGCTATCCTGAATAATTTGGCGTGCCCGTGCGCTTGTTTGTTTAAAATTGCTCCAATGCTCGAGCGTAGGGTGATGGCGAAATACCCTAAGAGCCCTCCTACGAGCACGAATGGTATGGCGGCACTCGGTAGTCCACCAAGGGACCTCCCCCCAGGGGCCTACTACGGTAGGTACGGGTTAGGCGCACCCGGGGTCCCGAGCCACCTTGACTCCCTCTGTGGGCAACCTCAGAGTGGTGAGGGAGTCAGTAGGTCAAAATGCCCACCCACGTGTAGGCCGTGCGTGGAGACCCGTGTCGGTGAAAAGGAATATCCTGGTTGGTTGAGGGTTGCGTACCTGAGCCTGGGCTTCTGTCTTTCAGTAACTGGGGAGGGTGCGCAGCCTAATACACCGCTTTGGTTTCTTATTTGCCTAAACGGGAGGCTAGGGACTAACCCACCCCTAGTCAATCGGCCAGGACTAGGTATTACACCGAACTCCAGGGTGAGTGGGACGGCGAGCCCGCTATATCCCCTGTGTAGCCCTGTCACCCCAGTGGGGTGACCCCTCGTTGGGCTCCGTGGTGGGTGGGGAGCACTGGGGGATGAATTTATACCATTTTTTCTATGGCACCAAAACAAAAACCCCTTAATAAAGAAGTTGGAAAGGAAGTAGTCGAGTCATGTGGTCCTCGCTACTTGGTCATTCATAGGACAGAGGAAGGTAAGAAGTTCCTTACGGTGAGCCCTTTTACTATCCAAAAGGGTCTCGATGCCATTGCTGGTCCGGTCAAATCTTGCGTTCGAGCTCGTAACGGTACACTTCTTGTCGAAGCCAACTCCGCCTCGCAAGCTGCAAGGATACTTAAAGCCACCACGTTAGCCAGCTATCCAGTGAAGGTCGAGGTGCACAAGTCGCTCAACTCCTCTCGCGGTGTAATAACAACCAGCGCGTTGGACGGTTTGTCCATTGAGGAGATCAAAGAAAATCTTGCGACTCAGGGTGTCTCAGCTGTTTATCGGGTACAACGTAAGATCAACGGTGAATTCCTGCCTACTCGTACCCTGTTTCTTACTTTTGATCGGGTTGATCTGCCTCAAAAGATTAGAGCAGGGTATGAAGCCATCGAAGTTAGGCCTTCTATACCCAATCCGCTGAGGTGCTTTAAATGCCAACGTTTTGGTCACACAAGTGAGTTGTGTACCGGCAAGTCCACCTGCGTCCACTGCGGTGACATCTCCCACGATGGGGCCTGTGCTTCAGCTCCATCGTGTGTGAACTGTAACGGGGAACACCCATCTAGTTCCCGAGACTGCCCCCGTTTTGCAGAGGAACGAGCGATCCAGGAGATACGGGTGAAAGAGAAGGTGTCCTTCTTGGAAGCCCGGAAGCTCCTGCGACTCCGCCAACCCTCTGCCCCGAGGTCCGGTACCTATAGCTCAGTTGCAGCTAAACCGGTACCGCGTCGGGAAATCGCAACACAGACCGGCGATATGAACGGGGCTACAATTGCGGAAAAGGTTATTTTAGCCCAAGCGCTGCCAAAGCCTTCGGCACCTACACCGAAGTTGGTATCAACATCTGCCAAATCCGCCAGCTTACAGAATAGTCCTGCACACTTGTCACCTAAAGCCTCGACCTCCGGAACTAAAGCTATTAAATTCACGACGTCTTCTGCCCCAGAAAAACAGTTTAAGACCAAGTATGTACGACAAGACTTTTTGAAAGAGAATGTGCAATCTATTACCAAGTCATCTAAAGGTAAGAAAAGTTCACGCAACTCCACACGTGTATCCTCCTCTGAAGGGTCATCTGGGGAGGAGGGCGTGAATCGGCGACGGCCGTCTTCGCCGATCAGCACATCAAATCGGTTCGAACTACTTGGACCGAAAACTGCTCTTGAAAAAGGGACCTCCCTTGTGGAGGAGATGGACCAGGAGGATTCTGCCGCCACTGCCAGAGGGACAGTGCGGAAACGGCAGGATCGTGCTCCTGAAAATAGTACTAGCCCAACGCCTAAGAAGAACAAATTGAACCGACCAGCTAATCCCAATCTGCAGAAGCGTCTTTCGATTTGAAACTTATCCCATAATATACTCAATGGCTATCCTCCATTGGAACATACGCGGAATTCGACCACATCGACCAGAGCTTGACTTGTTGCTGCGCCAGCATGAACCCTTGGCTGTATGTTTACAAGAGACGAAGCTCCGTCCACAGGACACCGTTACGATCAGGCAGTACTCCTCCGTACGATGTGATTTATCCCCGGAGGACGGTGTCCCGGCACATGGGGGCACTATGATGCTTATTCGAGATGATATTTTTGCCAACTCCGTACCCATACAATCTGCAATCCAGTCCGTTGCTGCCAGCATTAAGCTACCCTCCGCTTCATTCACCATTTGCAGTATCTATTTGCCTCCATCTGCGGACCTCTCGCACAGCGACTTAGAAACTCATTTCACAGTTGCCACCACCCTTTTTATTGGTAGGCGACGTGAATGCCCATCACCCTCTTTGGGGCTCCTCTCGGGCTTGTGCGAGAGGTACGCTACTTAAAGACTTCTTGGATAGTCAGAATCTTGCTCTCTTGAACACCGGAGAGCCCACCTTTCTATCTGACGCATTTCATAGTTTTTCACACATTGACATTGCAATTTGTTCCCCTCAGCTGGCAGTCACCTTATGCTGGAATATCATCTCGGATTTGCATTCTAGTGACCACTTTCCTTGTCGTATTAGTGTCTTGACACCCGTTGTATGTTCCACCCGTTTACCTAGTTGGCGCCTAGACCACGCCAGCTGGGAACTGTACTCCCACTTGGCTAAATTTAGCTACGAAGAGCACGACTCTGTGAACCACTTGGTCGAACATCTTACAGGGACCATTGTTTCTGCTGCTGAGCAATCCATTCCGCGTTCGACTGGCTACAGCCGTCGATTTCCGGTACCTTGGTGGACCGCTGACTGTCGGGATGCTATTCGCGCTCGCAGACGAGCTCTACGGGTTTTCCAGCGTTTTCCTACACTGGATAACCTGATACACTATAAACGGATGCGTGCACATTCTAGGCGGGTTATTAAGGATAGCAAAAAGATGTCATGGAATAAATTCGTGGGTTCCTTTAATCGACATACACCTTCCTCTGTCGTATGGGATAAGTTAAGACGTGTGGCTGGGAAACCGAACCATATGCCCATCGCCGGTCTCAAAACACCTACCGGAGCTGTTGTTGATACATTTGACGTGGCGAATACTTTAGGCAGTGCTTTCGCTGAGGTGTCTAGCTCAGGCAACTATTCCCCTGAGTTTCTTACAGTTAAGAACCAGGTGGAATCTCAAGAATTCTCGTTTCTTTCTGGCAACCTTGAGGATTATAATCGCCTTTTCACCCTGGCAGAGCTAGACAATGCACTCTCCTCTTCACGACACTCAGCACCAGGTCCAGATGGTATCCACGTCCAAATGTTGCAACATCTCTCTCCTGATGGCAAAGATTTCCTACTCGAGGTCTATAATCGTGTCTGGGTTGATGGCATTTTTCCAGACAAGTGGCGGGAGGCCACCATCATACCCATTCTTAAACCTGGAAAGGACCGCCATCTTCCTTCCAGTTACCGTCCTATTTCCCTCACCAGTTGCGTGTGCAAGGTGATGGAACGCATGATCAATGGACGGTTGGTGTGGTGGCTGGAATCCCACAATCTTCTGACGAACATCCAGTGTGGCTTTCGACGACGACGTTCAACTGCTGACCACCTTGTCGCTCTGTCAACTCAGATTATGGACGGGTTTCTTAAGAACAGCCCCACAGTTGGGATATTTTTTGACCTCGAGAAGGCCTACGACACGTGTTGGCGGGCGGGAATATTGCGTTCTCTGCACAACTGGAACATACGTGGACGCCTACCGTTGGTAATTCAGGAGTTTATGCGGGACCGCGTTTTTCGAGTGAGGGTGGGTTCGGTTTTTTCTAACCATTTTATTCAAGAGAACGGAGTGCCGCAGGGCTCGGTACTCAGCGTGACTCTATTTGCTATTGCGATAAATTCCATATCACTATGTGTGCCTCAAGGTGTCTCTTCCTGTTTATTCGTGGACGACTTTGCCATCTTCTGTACTTCTCAGCGTACACCGTTTTTGGAACGCCGTCTCCAGCGGTGTTTGGACAATCTCTATGCATGGAGCTCGAAACACGGTTTTCGTTTCTCCGCTGAGAAGACAGTCTGCGTTAACTTCTGGCGCCGTAAGTGGCATATGCCGCCGTCTCTTCGACTCGGGCCAGATTTACTTCCTTTCGCAGACGAGGCGAGATTCCTTGGTTTGATCTTCGATCGGAAACTTTGTTGGGCACCACAAATAGCACAGCTTAGAGCACGATGTGACCGTTCTCTAAATCTTTTACGGATACTAAGTGGCAAGTCTTGGGGTGCGGATCGGACGACATTGCTCAGTCTTTATCGTGCTGTGATTCGTTCGAAGTTGGACTATGGCAGCATCGTGTATTCTTCAGCTCGACCTTCAGTGCTCAGAAGGTTAGACACAGTCCATAACCAGGGCATCCGTGTGGCCGTTGGAGCTTTTCCAACGAGCCCAGTTGTTAGCCTCTACGCCGAATCGGGAGAACCTCCTCTGCGTTGTCGGCGTGATGTCCTGCTTGCTAATTATGGCTGTGGGCTGAAGTGTATGCCTGGGCATCCAACTTATCACGCGTTTTTCTCCCCTGAGCTGCACGAGCGATACTGCCTCCGCTCTCTGAGCCCCAGGCCAGCAGGTTTTCGTTTCCGTGAGCTTCTACGCCAGCACCATGTTGACATTCCTCGGCTGTTATCCAAGGGAGAGAGTATACACCCCCCTTGGTTACGCGCTACCTCCCATGTCGATCTCGGGATGACGCTCTACGGGAAATCTGTTACGCCTCTTGATAGTATTCGTCGTTGCTTTTTAGAATTTTTATCCAAATACAGTGGCCGTATTTGTATTTACACCGATGGTAGTAAGAGCCCCGACGGTGTTGGATGTGCCTTTGTAACTGGCACCGCAACTTCTACTTACGGTTTGCCTAGTTGCACATCTATATATTCTGCCGAGCTATATGCTATTTATCAAGCCCTTCTGTATATTCGACGTCGAAAATTAGGTGACTGCCTTATTCTTAGTGATTCCCTTAGTGCCCTTCAGAGCATTCGTGAGCTGTACAATTACCATCCTTTGGTGCAGCGCATCCAGGACGTTCTCCACATTTTGCACGCTTCTGGTTTTAATGTGGAGTGCGCATGGATTCCTGGACACGTTGGCTTGCCAGGGAATGACACGGCGGATTTGGCAGCGAAATCGGCAGTCACAGCGCCCAGTGTTACGATTACCCATTCAACAGCAGAAGATTTTAGAGTGGCTGTACGGAGAGCCGTTTTTTCGACTTGGCATGCGGAGTGGTCGGCTCTCCGTGGTAATAAGCTGCGAGAGGTGAAGGACCTCCCTGTCAACTGGGTAACCTCCTCTCGTTTATTCCGCCGGGAGGAGGTAGTACTAGCTCGGCTAAGAATTGGCCACTGTATTTTTACTCACAGTTACCTTTTTAAACGTGAACCTGCTCCTGTCTGTGCGCTCTGTGGGGAGGCACAGACAGTTCGTCATGTGTTGCTGGAGTGTGGTCACCTGGCACACATTCGGTCATCTATGGGCATGCCGGCCTCTCTTGCTGAGGTGCTGGCAGATGACCCAAGAGCAGTGGACAGGGTTTTTAAATTTTTAGCAAAACTTTCTTTTACCTTGACGTTTTAGTGTGATAGCGGTTTTTTAAACTCTTTTGGTTTTAATGTGTTGATTTTAGATGGAGTTTTATATCCAGCTCTGGTTAGAGGGCTGGACGTTTCTGTTACTTCCGTTTCAACTGTGTTAGCTCTTTTATTTGTGTTTACTTTTTTGTTTGGTATTTTCTTACTGGCTATTGCCAAGTTTTAATCATAAGGGCGCTTATGACCCCGGCAGTTGAGCGCCCTTAAACACCATCATCATCATCATCCATTGAGGAGATCAAAGAAAATCTTGCGACTCAGGGTGTCTCAGCTGTTTATCGGGTACAACGTAAGATCAACGGTGAATTCCTGCCTACTCGTACCGTGTTTCTTACTTTTGATCGGGTTGATCTGCCTCAAAAGATTAGAGCAGGGTATGAAGCCATCGAAGTTAGGCCTTATATACCCAATCCGCTGAGGTGCTTTAAATGCCAACGTTTTGGTCACACTAGTGAGTTGTGTACCGGCAAGTCCACCTGCGTCCACTGCGGTGACACCTCCCACGATGGGGCTTGTGCTTCAGCTCCATCGTGTGTGAACTGTAACGGGGAACACCCATCTAGTTCCCGAGACTGCCCCCGTTTTGCAGAGGAACGAGCGATCCAGGAGATACGGGTGAAAGAGAAGGTGTCCTTCTTGGAAGCCCGGAAGCTCCTGCGACTCCGCCAACCCTCTGCCCCGAGGTCCGGTACCTATAGCTCAGTTGCAGCTAAACCGGTACCGCGTCGGGAAATCGCAACACAGACCGGCGATATGAACGGGGCTACAATTGCGGAAAAGGTTATTTTAGCCCAAGCGCTGCCAAAGACTTCGGCACCTACACCCAAGTTGGTATCAACATCTGCCAAATCCGCCAGCTTACAGAATAGTCCTGCACACTTGTCACCGAAAGCCTCGACCTCCGGAACTAAAGCTATTAAATTCACGACGTCTTCTGCCCCAGAAAAACAGTTTAAGACCAAGTATGTACGACAAGACTTTTTGAAAGAGAATGTGCAATCTATTACCAAGTCATCTAAAGGTAAGAAAAGTTCACGCAACTCCACACGTGTATCCTCCTCTGAAGGGTCATCTGGGGAGGAGGGCGTGAATCGGCGACGGCCGTCTTCGCCGATCAGCACATCAAATCGGTTCGAACTACTTGGACCGAAAACTGCTCTTGAAAAAGGGACCTCCCTTGTGGAGGAGATGGACCAGGAGGATTCTGCCGCCACTGCCAGAGGGACAGTGCGGAAACGGCAGGATCGTGCTCCTGAAAATAGTACTAGCCCAACGCCTAAGAAGAACAAATTGAACCGACCAGCCAATCCCAATCTGCAGAAGCGTCTTTCGATTTGAAACTTATCCCATAATATACTCAATGGCTATCCTCCATTGGAACATACGCGGAATTCGACCACATCGACCAGAGCTTGACTTGTTGCTGCGCCAGCATGAACCCTTGGCTGTATGTTTACAAGAGACGAAGCTCCGTCCACAGGACACCGTTACCATCAGGCAGTACTCCTCCGTACGATGTGATTTATCCCCGGAGAACGGTGTCCCGGCACATGGGGGCACTATGATGCTTATTCGAGATGATATTTTTGCCAACTCCGTACCCATACAATCTGCAATCCAGTCCGTTGCTGTCAGCATTAAGCTAGCCTCCGCTTCATTCACCATTTGCAGTATCTATTTGCCTCCTTCTGCGGACCTCTCGCACAGCGACTTAGAACACCTCATTTCGCAGTTGCCACCACCCTTTTTATTGGTAGGCGACGTGAATGCCCATCACCCTCTTTGGGGCTCTCCTCGGGCTTGTGCGAGAGGTACGCTACTTAAAGACTTCTTGGATAGTCAGAATCTTGCTCTCTTGAACACCGGAGAGCCCACCTTTCTATCTGACGCATTCAATAGTTTTTCACACATTGACATTGCAATTTGTTCCCCTCAGCTGGCAGCCACCTTATGCTGGAATATCATCTCGGATTTGCATTCTAGTGACCACTTTCCTTGTCGTATTAGTGTCTTGACACCCGTTGTATGTTCCACCCGTTTACCTAGTTGGCGCCTAGACCACGCCAGCTGGGAACTGTACTCCCACTTGGCTGAATTTAGCTACGAAGAGCACGACTCTGTGAACCACTTGGTCGAACATCTTACAGAGACCATTCTTTCTGCTGCTGAGCAATCCATTCCGCGTTCGACTGGCTACAGCCGTCGATTTCCGGTACCTTGGTGGACCGCTGACTGTCGGGATGCTGTTCGCGCTCGCAGACGAGCTCTACGGGTTTTCCAGCGTTATCCCACACTGGATAACCTGATACACTATAAACGGATGCGTGCACATTCTAGGCGGGTTATTAAGGATAGCAAAAAGATGTCATGGAATAAATTCGTGAATTCCTTTAATCGACATACACCTTCCTCTGTCGTATGGGATAAGTTAAGACGTGTGGCTGGGAAACCGAACCATATGCCCATCGCCGGTCTCAAAACACCTACCGGAGCTGTTGTTGATACATTTGACGTGGCGAATACTTTAGGCAGTGCTTTCGCTCAGGTGTCTAGCTCAAGCAACTATTCCCCTGAGTTTCTTACAGTTAAGAAACAGGTGGAATCTCAAGAATTCTCGTTTCTTTCTGGCAACCTTGAGGATTATAATCGCCTTTTCACCCTGGCAGAGCTAGACAATGCACTCTCCTCTTCACGACACTCAGCACCAGGTCCAGATGGTATCCACGTCCAAATGTTGCAACATCTCTCTCCTGATGGCAAAGATTTCCTACTCGAGGTCTATAATCGTGTCTGGGTTGATGGCATTTTTCCAGACAAGTGGCGGGAGGCCACCATCATACCCATTCTTAAACCTGGAAAGGACCGCCATCTTCCTTCCAGTTACCGTCCTATTTCCCTCACCAGTTGCGTGTGCAAGGTGATGGAACGCATGATCAATGGACGGTTGGTGTGGTGGCTGGAATCCCACAATCTTCTGACGAACATCCAGTGTGGCTTTCGACGACGACGTTCAACTGCTGACCACCTTGTCTCTCTGTCAACTCAGATTATGGACGGGTTTCTTAAGAACAGCCCCACAGTTGGGATATTTTTTGACCTCGAGAAGGCCTACGACACGTGTTGGCGGGCGGGAATATTGCGTTCTCTGCACAACTGGAACATACGTGGACGCCTACCGTTGGTCATTCAGGAGTTTATGCGGGACCGCGTTTTTCGAGTGAGGGTGGGTTCGGTTTTATCTAACCATTTTATTCAAGAGAACGGAGTGCCGCAGGGCTCGGTACTCAGCGTGACTCTATTTGCTACTGCGATAAATTCCATATCACTATGTGTGCCTCAAGGTGTCTCTTCCTGTTTATTTGTGGACGACTTTGCCATCTTCTGTACTTCTCAGCGTACACCGTTTTTGGAACGCCGTCTCCAGCGGTGTTTGGACAATCTCTATGCATGGAGCTCGAAACACGGTTTTCGTTTCTCCGCTGAGAAGACAGTCTGCGTTAACTTCTGGCGCCGTAAGTGGCAAATGCCGCCGTCTCTTCGACTCGGGCCAGATTTACTTCCTTTCGCAGACGAGGCGAGATTCCTTGGTTTGTTCTTCGATCGGAAACTTTGTTGGGCACCACAAATAGCACAGCTTAGAGCACGATGTGACCGTTCTCTAAATCTTTTACGGATACTAAGTGGCAAGTCTTGGGGTGCGGATCGGACGGCATTGCTCCGTCTTTATCGTGCTGTGATTCGTTCGAAGTTGGACTATGGCAGCATTGTGTATTCTTCAGCTCGACCTTCAGTGCTCAGAAGGTTAGACACAGTCCATAACCAGGGCATCCGTGTGGCCGTTGGAGCTTTTCCAACGAGCCCAGTTGTTAGCCTCTACGCCGAATCGGGAGAACCTCCTCTGCGTTGTCGGCGTGTTGTCCTGCTTGCTAATTATGGCTGTGGGCTGAAGTGTATGCCAGGGCATCCAACTTATCACGCTTTTTTCTCCCCTGAGCTGCACGAGCGATACTGCCTCCGCTCTCTGAGCCCCAGGCCAGCAGGTTTTCGTTTCCGTGAGCTTCTACGCCAGCACCATGTTGACATTCCTCGGCTGTTACCCAAGGGAGAGAGTATACACCCCCCTTGGTTACGCGCTACCTCCCATGTCGATCTCGGGATGACGCTCTACGGGAAATCTGTTACGCCTCTTGATAGTATTCGTCGATGCTTTTTAGAATTTTTATCCAAATACAGTGGCCGTATTTGTATTTACACCGATGGTAGTAAGAGCCCCGACGGTGTTGGATGTGCCTTTGTAACTGGCACCACAACTTCTACTTACGGTTTGCCTAGTTGCACATCTATATATTCTGCCGAGCTATATGCTATTTATCAAGCCCTTCTGTATATTCGACGTCGAAAATTAGGTGACTGCCTTATGCTTAGTGATTCCCTTAGTGCCCTTCAGAGCATTCGTGAGCTGTACAATTACCATCCTTTGGTGCAGCGCATCCAGGACGTTCTCCGCATTTTGCACGCTTCTGGTTTTAATGTGGAGTGCGCATGGATTCCTGGACACGTTGGCTTGCCAAGGAATGACACGGCGGATTTGGCAGCGAAATCGGCAGTCACAGCGCCCAGTGTTACGATTACCCATTCAACAGCAGAAGATTTTAGAGTGGCTGTACGGAGAGCCGTTTTTTCGACTTGGCATGCGGAGTGGTCAGCTCTCCGTGGTAATAAGCTGCGAGAGGTGAAGGACCTCCCTGTCAACTGGGTAACCTCCTCTCGTTTATTCCGCCGGGAGGAGGTAGTACTAGCTCGGCTAAGAATTGGCCACTGTATTTTTACTCACAGTTACCTTTTTAAACGTGAACCTGCTCCTGTCTGTGCGCTCTGTGGGGAGGCACAGACAGTTCGTCATGTGTTGCTGGAGTGTGGTCACCTAGCACACATTCGGTCATGTATGGGCATGCCGTCCTCTCTTGCTGAGGTCCTGGCAGATGACCCAAGAGCAGTGGACAGGGTTTTTAAATTTTTAGCAAAACTTTCTTTTACCTTGACGTTTTAGTGTGATAGAAGTTTTTTTTTAAACTCTTTTATTTTAATGTGTTGATTTTAGATGGAGTTTTATATCCAGCTCTAGTTATAGGGCAGGACAGATCTGTTACTTCCGTTTCAACTGTGTTAGCTCTTTTACTTGTGTTTACTTTTTTGTTTGGTATTTTCTTACCTCCTATTGCCAAGTTTTAATCGTAAGGGCGCTTATGACCTCGGCAGTTGAGCGCCCTTAAACACCATTATCATCATCACCAAGGGACCGGTAATCGTCTAGGGTAGGCAGACGACCGCGGTATTGACTGCTCGGCAGCGGAGATCACGACAGAGTTGAAATGCTCGACCATCTGGTCAACGGAGTCGAACTGGCAGGCGCTGAAAACAGCCAGAGCGGAAAAGAGAGCCCAATTCGACTTAGACGGCTGCCAAGAACTCGCACGCGAGGAGGAAATGTGGTGTGATATAAGAGTAATGACTCAAGGGCAATGATCACTATAATGAGTGTCGGATACTACGTTCCACTGAAAGCGGTGAGCAAGCTGTGCAGAGCAAACGGAAAGATCCAGGTGGGATAGCGTGGCAGAAGAATCGAAGATGAAAGTAGGTTCACCTGTGTTCAGAACAGAGGGACTATATTGAACGAAAAGGTCAGCAAGAACAGCCCCCGCGCGCAGGCATTACCTACAGTAAAGCATAAAACCAGGAAGTAAGTCGGATAGCAAATGCTTACATATTAGTGGGCGAGACTGGCTGACCGCAGATATCATTGCGCGTGAGGATCATAACACCCCTCTGAACAGGAGAGCCCTCCTCCGGTGTAACATCAAACCGCATGGGAAGGTATTGGGGTCTTGAAATGCCTGGCATGTTTCCAAAGGGGGAGAGTGGGCACCCAACTTGGTTATGAGCTTCCTCCCACGTAGATCTCGGAATGACGGCTTACACGAAATCTGCCCCCAGGGGCCTACTACGGTAGGTACGGGTTAGGCGCACCTGGGGTCCCGAGCCACCTTGACTCCCTCTGTGGGCAACCTCAGAGTGGTGAGGGAGCCAGAAGGTCAAAATGCCCACCCACGTGTAGGCCGTGCGTGGAGACCCGTGTCGGTGAAGAGGAATATCCTGGTTGGTTGAGGGTTGCGTACCTGAGCCTGGGCTTCTGTCTTTCAGTAACTGGGGAGGGTGCGCAGCCTAATACACCTCTTTGGTTTCTGATTTGCCTAAACGGGAGGCTAGGGACTAACCCACCCCTAGTCAATCGGCCAGGACTAGGTATTACACCGAACTCCAGGGTGAGTGGGGCGGCGAGCCCGCTATATCCCCTGTGTAGCCCTGTCACCCCAGTGGGGTGACCCCTCGTTGGGCTCCGTGGTGGGTGGGGAGCACTGGGGGATGAATTTATACAATTTTTTTTTATGGCACCAAAACTTAAACCCCTGATTTCAAATAAAGACGTTGGAAAGGAAGTAGTCGAGTCATGTGGTCCTCGCTACTTGGTTATTCATAGGACAGAGGAAGGTAAGAAGTTCCTTACGGTGAGCCCTTTTACTATCCAAAAGGGTCTCGATGCCATTGCTGGTCCTGTTAAATCCTGCGTTCGAGCTCGCAATGGTACACTTCTTGTCGAAGCCAACTCCGCCTCGCAAGCTGCAAGGATACTCAAAGCCACCATGTTAGCCAGCTATCCAGTGAAGGTCGAGGTGCACAAGTCGCTGAACTCCTCCCGCGGTGTAGTAACAACCCGCGCGTTGGACGGTTTGTCCATTGAGGAGAACCAAGAAAATCTTGCGACTCAGGGTGTCTCAGCTGTTTATCGGGTACAACGTAAGATCAACGGTGAATTCCTGCCTACTCGTACCCTGTTTCTTACTTTTGATCGGGTTGATCTGCCTCAAAAGATTAGAGCAGGGTATGAAGCCATCGAAGTTAGGCCTTATATACCCAATCCGCTGAGGTGCTTTAAATGCCAACGTTTTGGTCACACTAGTGAGTTGTGTACCGGCAAGTCCACCTGCGTCCACTGCAGTGACACCTCCCACGATGGGGCTTGTGCTTCAGCTCCATCGTGTGTGAACTGTAACGGGGAACACCCTTCTAGTTCCCGAGACTGCCCCCGTTTTGCAGAGGAACGAGCGATCCAGGAGATACGGGTGAAAGAGAAGGTGTCCTTCTTGGAAGCCCGGAAGCTCCTGCGACTCCGCCAACCCTCTGCCCCGAGGTCCGGTACCTATAGCTCAGTTGCAGCTAAACCGGTACCGCGTCGGGAAATCGCAACACAGACCGGCGATATGAACGGGGCTACAATTGCGGAAAAGGTTATTTTAGCCCAAGCGTTGCCAAAGCCTTCGGCACCTACACCCAAGTTGGTATCAACATCTGCCAAATCCGCAAGCTTACAGAATAGTCCTGCACACTTGTCACCGAAAGCCTCGACCTCCGGAACTAAAGCTATTAAATTTACGACGTCTTCTGCCCCGGAAAAACAGTTTAAGACCAAGTATGTACGACAAGACTTTTTGAAAGAGAATGTGCAATCTATTACCAAGTCATCTAAAGGTAAGAAAAGTACACGCAACTCCACACGTGTATCCTCCTCTGAAGGGTCATCTGGGGAGGAGGGCGTGAATCGGCGACGGCCGTCTTCGCCGATCAGCACATCCAATCGGTTCGAACTACTTGGACCGAAAACTGCTCTTGAAAAAGGGACCTCCCTTGTGGAGGAGATGGACCAGGAGGATTCTGCCGCCACTGCCAGAGGGACAGTGCGGAAACGGCAGGATCGTGCTCCTGAAAATAGTACTAGCCCAACGCCTAAGAAGAACAAATTGAACCGACCTGCTAATCCCAATCTGCAGAAGCGTCTTTCGATTTGAAACTTATCCCATAATATACTCAATGGCTATTCTCCATTGGAACATACGCGGAATTCGACCACATCGAACAGAGCTTGACTTGTTGCTGCGCCAGCATGAACCCTTGGCTGTATGTTTATAACAGACGAAGCTCCGTCCACAGGACACCGTTACCATCAGGCAGTACTCCTCCGTACGATGTGATTTATCCCCGGAGGACGGTGTCCCGGCACATGGGGGCACTATGATGCTTATTCGAGATGATATTTTTGCCAACTCCGTACCCATACAATCTGCAATCCAGTCCGTTGCTGTCAGCATTAAGCTACCCTCCGCCTCATTCACCATTTGCAGTATCTATTTGCCTCCATCTGCGGACCTCTCGCACAGCGACTTAGAACACCTCATTTCGCAGTTGCCACCACCCTTTTTATTGGTAGGCGACGTGAATGCCCATCACCCTCTTTGGGGCTCTCCTCTGGCTTGTGCGAGAGGCACGCTACTTAAAGATTTCTTGGATAGTCAGTATCTTGCTCTCTTGAACACCGGAGAGCCCACCTTTCTATCTGACGCATTTCATAGTTTTTCACACATTGACATTGCAATTTGTTCCCCTCAGCTGGCAGTCACCTTATGCTGGAATATCATCTCGGATTTGCATTCTAGTGACCACTTTCCTTGTCGTATTAGTGTCTTGACACCCGTTGTATGTTCCACCCGTTTACCTAGTTGGCGCCTAGACCACGCCAGCTGGGAACTGTACTCCCACTTGGCTGAATTTAGCTACGAAGAGCACGACTCTGTGAACCACTTGGTCGAACATCTTACAGGGACCATTCTTTCTGCTGCTGAGCAATCCATTCCGCGTTCGACTGGCTACAGCCGTCGATTTCCGGTACCTTGGTGGACCGATGACTGTCGGGATGCTATTCGCGCTCGCAGACGAGCTCTACGGGTTTTCCAGCGTTTTCCTACACTGGATAACCTGATACACTATAAACGGATGCGTGCACATTCTAGGCGGGTTATTAAGGATAGCAAAAAGATGTCATGGAATAAATTCGTGGGTTCCTTTAATCGACATACACCTTCCTCTGTCGTATGGGATAAGTTAAGACGTGTGGCTGGGAAACCGAACCATATGCCCATCGCCGGTCTCAAAACACCTACCGGAGCTGTTGTTGATACATTTGACGTGGCGAATACTTTAGGCAGTGCTTTTGCTCAGGTGTCTAGCTCAAGCAATTATTCCCCTGAGTTTCTTACAATTAAGAATCAGGTGGAATCTCAAGAATTCTCGTTTCTTTCTGGCAACCTTGAGGATTATAATCGCCTTTTCACCCTGGCAGAGCTAGACAATGCACTCTCCTCTTCACGACACTCAGCACCAGGTCCAGATGGTATCCACGTCCAAATGTTGCAACATCTCTCTCCTGATGGCAAAGATTTCCTACTCGAGGTCTATAATCGTGTCTGGGTTGATGGCATTTTTCCAGACAAGTGGCGGTAGGCCACCATCATACCCATTCTTAAACCTGGAAAGGACCGCCATCTTCCTTCCAGTTACCGTCCTATTTCCCTCACCAGTTGCGTGTGCAAGGTGATGGAACGAATGATCAATGGACGGTTGGTGTGGTGGCTGGAATCCCACAATCTTCTGACGAAGATCCAGTGTGGCTTTCGACGACGACGTTCAACTGCTGACCACCTTGTCTCTCTGTCAACTCAGATTATGGACGGGTTTCTTAGGAACAGCCCCACAGTTGGGATATTTTTTGACCTCGAGAAGGCCTACGACACGTGTTGGCGGGCGGGAATACTGCGTACTTTACACAACTGGAACATACGTGGACGCCTACCGTTGGTCATTCAGGAGTTTATGCGGGACCGCGTTTTTCGAGTGAGGGTGGGCTCGGTTTTTTCTAACCATTTTATTCAAGAGAACGGAGTGCCGCAGGGCTCGGTACTCAGCGTGACTCTATTTGCTATTGCGATAAATTCCATATCACTATGTGTGCCTTAAGGTGTCTCTTCCTGTTTATTCGTGGACGACTTTGCCATCTTCTGTACTTCTCAGCGTACACCGTTTTTGGAACGCCGTCTCCAGCGGTGTTTGGACAATCTCTATGCTTGGAGCTCGAAACACGGTTTTCGTTTCTCCGCTGAGAAGACAGTCTGCGTTAACTTCTGGCGCCGTAAGTGGCAAATGCCGCCGTCTCTTCGACTCGGGCCAGATTTAATTCCTTTCGCAGACGAGGCGAGATCCCTTGGTTTGATCTTCGATCGGAAACTTTGTTGGGCACCACAAATAGCACAGCTTAGAGCACGATGTGACCGTTCTCTAAATCTTTTACGGATACTAAGTGGCAAATCTTGGGGTGCGGATCGGACGGCATTGCTCCGTCTTTATCGTGCTGTGATTCGTTCGAAGTTGGACTATGACAGCATTGTGTATTCTTCAGCTCGACCTTCAGTGCTCAGAAGGTTAGACACAGTCCATAACCAGGGCATCCGTGTGGCCGTTGGAGCTTTTCCAACGAGCCCAGTTGTTAGCCTCTACGCCGAATCGGGAGAACCTCCTCTGCGTTGTCGGCGTGATGTCCTGCTTGCTAATTATGGCTGTGGGCTGAAGTGTATGCCTGGGCATCCAACTTATCACGCGTTTTTCTCCTCTGAGCTGCACGAGCGATACTGCCTCCGCTCTCTGAGCCCCAGGCCAGCAGGTTTTCGTTTCCGTGAGCTTCTACGCCAGCACCATGTTGACATTCCTCGGCTGTTATCCAAGGGAGAGAGTATACACCCCCCTTGGTTACGCGCTACCTCCCATGTCGATCTCGGGATGACGCTCTACGGGAAATCTGTTACGCCTCTTGATAGTATTCGTCGTTGCTTTTTAGAATTTTTATCCAAATACAGTGGCCGTATTTGTATTTACACCGATGGTAGTAAGAGCCCCGACGGTGTTGGATGTGCCTTTGTCACTGGCACCACAACTTCTACTAACGGTTTGCCTAGTTGCACATCTATATACTCTGCCGAGCTATATGCTATTTATCAAGCCCTTCTGTATATTCGACGTCGAAAATTAGGTGACTGCCTTATTCTTAGTGATTCCCTTAGTGCACTTCAGAGCATTCGTGAGCTGTACAATTACCATCCTTTGGTGCAGCGCATCCAGGACGTTCTCCACATTTTGCACGCTTCTGGTTTTAATGTGGAGTGCGCATGGATTCCTGGACACGTTGGCTTGCCGGGGAATGACACGGCGGATTTGGCAGCGAAATCGGCAGTCACAGCGCCCAGTGTTACGATTACCCATTCAACAGCAGAAAATTTTAGAGTGGCTGTACGGAGAGCCGTTTTATCGACTTGGCATGCGGAGTGGTCGGCTCTCCGTGGTAATAAGCTGCGAGAGGTGAAGGACCTCCCTGTCAACTGGGTAACCTCCTCTCGTTTATTCCGCCGGGAGGAGGTAGTACTAGCTCGGCTAAGAATTGGCCACTGTATTTTTACTCACAGTTACCTTTTTAAACGTGAACCTGCTCCTGTCTGTGCGCTCTGTGGGGAGGCACAGACAGTTCGTCATGTGTTGCTGGAGTGTGGTCACCTGGCACACATTCGGTCATCTATGGGCATGCCGGCCACTCTTGCTGAGGTCCTGGCAGATGACCCAAGAGCAGTGGACAGGGTTTTTAAATTTTTAGCAAAACTTTCTTTTACCTTGACGTTTTAGTGTGATAGAAGTTTTTTTTTAAACTCTTTTATTTTAATGTGTTGATTTTAGATGGAGTTTTATATCCAGCTCTAGTTATAGGGCTGGACAGATCTGTTACTTCCGTTTCAACTGTGTTAGCTCTTTTACTTGTGTTTACTTTTTTGTTTGGTATTTTCTTACCTCCTATTGCCAAGTTTTAATCATAAGGGCGCTTATGACCTCGGCAGTTGAGCGCCCTTAAACACCATTATCATCATCATCATCATCTACACGAAATCTTCTATGCCCATGCTTAGTATCCGTTCTTGTTTTTTAGAGTTGTTATCAAAATACAGTGGCCGCTGTCATAACGATGGCGCCCCCCAGCGGCCAACTAGGGTAGGTACGGGTTAGGCGCACCCGGGGCCCCGAGCCAGCTTCACTCCCCCTGTGGGCAACCTCAGAGTGGTGAGGGAGTCAGTAGGTCACAATGCGCACCCACGTGTAGGCCGTGCGTGGGGACCCTTGTCGCTGAAAAGTAAATTCCTAATTGGTTGAGGGTTGCGTACCTGAGCCTGGTCTTCTGTCTTTCAGTAACTGGGGAGGGTGCGCAGCCTAATACACCGCTTTGGTTTCTGATTTGCCCAAAAGGGAGGCTAGGGTCTAACCCACCCCTAGTCAATCGGCCAGGACTAGGTATTACACCGAGCTCCAGGGTAAGTGTGACGGCGAGCCCGCTATATCTCCTGTGTAGCCCTGTCACCCCATTGGGGTGACCCCTCTTTGGGCTCCGTGTTGGGTGGGGAGCAGTGGGGGATGAATTTAGACCATATTTCTATGGAAAAAGCAAAACCTAAATTTTATATGCGTGGAAAAATGGTAGTCGAGTCTCAAGGTCCTCGCTACTTAGTTATATCTAGGACAGAGGAAGGAAAGAATTTTGCGTCTGTGAGGCCTTTCGCTATCCAAAAGGGATTAGACCACATCGCTGGCCCGGTTAATTTTTGTGTTAGAGCTCGAAATGGTACCCTCATGGTTGAGGCAATTTAAGGCTCCCAGACAGCAAAAATGTTAGGTAGCTACCCAGTAAAGGTGGAAAAGCACAAGACCTTGAACTCCTCGCGTGGCGTTATCACCACTCGCGCATTGGACGGTATATCCAATGAGGAGATTCAAGAAGATGATGATGATAATGGTGTTTAAGGGCGCTCAACTACCGAGGTCATAAGCGCCCTTACGATTAAAACTTGGCAATAGGCAGTAAGAAAATACCAAAAAAGGAAAAAAACACAAGTAAAAGAGCTAACACAGTTGAAAAGGAAGTAACAGAACGGTCCAGCCCTCTAAACAGAGCTGGATATAAAACCCCATCTAAAATCAACACATTAAAATTAAAAGTGTTTAAAAAAAAACTGCTATCACACTAAAACGTCAAGGTAAAAGAAAGTTTTGCTAAAAATTTAAAAACCCTGTCCACTGCTCTTGAGTCATCTGCCAGGACCTCAGCAAGAGAGGCCGGCATGCCCATAGATGACCGAATGTGTGCCAGGTGACCACACTCCAGCAACACATGACGAACTGTCTGTGCCTCCCCACAGAGCGCACAGACAGGGGCAGGTTCACATTTAAAAAGGTAACTGTGAGTAAAAATACAGTGGCCAATTCTTAGCCGAGCTAGTACTACCTCCTCCCGGCGGAATAAACGAGAGGAGGTTACCCAGTTGACAGGGAGGTCCTTCACCTCTCGCAGCTTATTACCACGGAGAGCCGACCACTCCGCATGCCAAGTTGAAAAAACGGCTCTCCGTACAGTCACTCTAAAATCTTCTGCTGTTGAATGGGTAATCGTAACACTGGGCGCTGTGACTGCCGATTTCGCTGCCAAATCCGCCGTGTCATTCCCTGGCAAGCCAACGTGTCCAGGAATCCATGCGCACTCCACATTAAAACCAGAAGCGTGCAAAATGCGGAGAACGTCCTGGATGCGCTGCACCAAAGGATGGTAATTGTACAGCTCACGAATGCTCTGAAGGGCACTAAGGGAATCACTAAGAATAAGGCAGTCACCTAATTTTCGACGTCGAATATACAGAAGGGCTTGATAAATAGCATATAGCTCGGCAGAATATATAGATGTGCAACTAGGCAAACCGTAAGTAGAAATTGCGGTGCCAGTGACAAAGGCACATCCAACACCGTCGGGGCTCTTACTACCATCGGTGTAAATACAAATACGGCCACTGTATTTGGATAAAAATTCTAAAACACAACGACGAATACTATCAAGAGGCGTAACAGATTTCCCGTAGAGCGTCATCCCGAGAACGACATCGGAGGTAGCGCGTAACCAAGGGGGGTGTATACTCTCTCCCTTGGATAACAGCCGAGGAATGTCAACATGGTGCTGGCGTAGAAGCTCACGGAAACGAAAACCTGCTGGCCTGGGGCTCAGAGAGCGGAGGCAGTATCGCTCGTGCAGCTCAGGGGAGAAAAACGCGTGATAAGTTGGATGCCCAGGCATACACTTCAGCCCACAGCCATAATTAGCAAGCAGGACATCACGCCGACAACGCAGAGGAGGTTCTCCCGATTCGGCGTAGAGGCTAACTACTGGGCTCGTTGGAAAAGCTCCAACGGCCACACGGATGCCCTGGTTATGGACTGTGTCTAACCTTCTGAGCACTGAAGGTCGAGCTGAAGAATACACAATGCTGCCATAGTCCAACTTCGAACGAATCACAGCACGATAAAGACGGAGCAATGCCGTCCGATCCGCACCCCAAGACTTGCCACTTAGTATCCGTAAAAGATTTAGAGAACGGTCACATCGTGCTCTAAGCTGTTTTATTTGTGGTGCCCAACAAAGTTTCCGATCGAAGATCAAACCAAGGAATCTCGCCTCGTCTGCGAAAGGAAGTAAATCTGGCCCGAGTCGAAGAGACGGCGGCATTTGCCACTTACGGCGCCAGAAGTTAACGCAGACTGTCTTCTCAGCGGAGAAACGAAAACCGTGTTTCGAGCTCCAAGCATAGAGATTGTCCAAACACCGCTGGAGGCGGCGTTCCAAAAACGGTGTACGCTGAGAAGTACAGAAGATGGCAAAGTCGTCCACGAATAAACAGGAAGAGACACCTTGAGGCACACATAGTGATATGGAATTTATCGCAATAGCAAATAGAGTCACGCTGAGTACCGAGCCCTGCGGCACTGCGTTCTCTTGAATAAAATGGTTAGAAAAATCCGAGCCCACCCTCACTCGAAAAACGCGGTCCCGCATAAACTCCTGAATGACCAACGGTAGGCGTCCACGTATGTTCCAGTTGTGCAGAGAACGCAATATTCCCGCCCGACAACACGTGTCGTAGGCCTTCTCGAGGTCAAAAAATATCCCAACTGTGGGGCTGTTCTTAAGAAATCCGTCCATAATCTGAGTTGACAGAGATAAGGTGGTCAGCAGTTGAACGTCGTCGTCGAAAGCCACACTGGATGTTCGTCAGAAGATTGTGGGATTCCAGCCACCACACCAACCGTCCATTGATCATGCGTTCCATCACCTTGCACACGCAACTGGTGAGGGAAATAGGACGGTAACTGGAAGGAAGATGGCGGTCCTTTCCAGGTTTAAGAATGGGTATGATGGTGGCCTCCCGCCACTTGTCTGGAAAAATGTCATCAACCCAGACACGATTATAGACCTCGAGTAGGAAATCTTTGCCATCAGGAGAAATATGTTGCAACATTTGGACGTGGATACCATCTGGACCTGGTGCTGAGTGTCGTGAAGAGGAGAGTGCATTGTCTAGCTCTGCCAGGGTGAAAAGGCGATTATAATCCTCAAGGTTGCCAGAAAGAAACGAGAATTCTTGAGATTCCACCTGATTCTTAACTGTAAGAAACTCAGGGGAATAATATCCTTAGCTAGACACCTGAGCGAAAGCACTGCCTAAAGTATTCGCCACGTCAAATGTATCAACAACAGCTCCGGTAGGTGTTTTGAGACCGGCGATGGGCATATGGTTCGGTTTCCCAGCCACACGTCTTAACTTATCCCATACGACAGAGGAAGGTGTATGTCGATTAAAGGAACCCACGAATTTATTCCATGACATCTTTTTGCTATCCTTAATAACCCGCCTAGAATGTGCACGCATCCGTTTATAGTGTATCAGGTTATCCAGTGTAGGAAAACGCTGGAAAACCCGTAGAGCTCGTCTGCGAGCACGAATAGCATCCCGACAGTCATCGGTCCACCAAGGTACCGGAAATCGACGGCTGTAGCCAGTCGAACGCGGAATGGATTGCTCAGCAGCAGAAAGAATGGTCCCTGTGAGATGTTCGACCAAGTGGTTCACAGAGTCGTGCTCTTCGTAGCTAAATTCAGCCAAGTGGGAGTACAGTTCCCAGCTGGCGTGGTCTAGGCGCCAACTAGGTAAACGGGTGGAACATACTACGGGTGTCAAAACACTAATACGACAAGGAAAGTGGTCACTAGAATGCAAATCCGAGATGATATTCCAGCATAAGGTGACTGCTAGCTGAGGGGAACAAATTGACATGAGAATGTGTGAAAAACTATGAAATGCGCCAGAAAGAAAGGTGGGCTCTCCGGTGTTCAAGAGAGCAAGATTCTGACTATCCAAGAAGTCTTTGAGTAGCGTACCTCTCGCATAAGCCCGATAAGAGCCCCAAAGAGGGTGATGGGCATTCACGTCGCTTACCAATAAAAAGGGTGGTGGCAACTGCGAAATGAGGTGTTCTAAATCGCTGTGCGAAAGGTCCGCAGATGGAGGCAAACAGATACTGCAAATGGTGAATGAAGCGGAGGGTAGCTTAATGCTGACAGCAACGGACTGGATTGCAGATTGTATGGGTACGGAGTTGGCAAAAACGTCATCTCGAATAAGCATCATAGTGCCCCCATGTGCCGGGACACTGTATTCCGGGGATAAATCACATCGTACGGAGGAGTACTGCCTGATGGTAACGGTGTCCTGTGGACGGAGCTTCGTCTCTTGTAAGCATACAGCCAAGGGTTCATGTTGGTGCAGCAACAAGTCAAGCTCTGGTCGATGTGGTCGAATTCCGCGTATGTTCCAATGGAGGATAGCCATTGAGTATATTATGGGATAAGTTTCAAATCGAAAGACGCTTCTGCAGATTGGGATTAGCTGGTCGGTTCAATTTGTTCTTCTTAGGCGTTGGGCTAGTACTATTTTCAGGAGCACGATCCTGCCGTTTCCGCACTGTCCCTCTGGCAGTGGCGGCAGAATCCTCCTGGTCCATCTCCTCCACAAGGGAGGTCCCTTTTTCAAGAGCAAATTTCGGTTCGAGCGGTTCGAACCGATTGGATGTGCTGATCGGCGAAGACGGCCGTCGCCGATTCACGCCCTCCTCCCTAGATGACCCTTCAGAGGAGGATGCACGTGTGGAGTTGCGTGTACTTTTCTTACCCTTAGATGTCTTGGTAATAGATTGCACATTCTCTTTCAAGAAGTCTTGTCGTACATACTTGGTCTTAAACTGTTTTTCCGGGGCAGAAGACGTCGTGAATTTCCCAGCTTTAGTTCCCGAGGTCGAGGCTTTCGGTGACAAGTGTGCTGGACTATTCTGTAAGCTGGCGGATTTGGCAGATGTTGATACCAACTTGGGTGTAGGTGCCGAAGGCTTTGGCAGCGCTTGGGCTAAAATAACCCTTTCCGCAATTGTAGCCCCGTTCATATCGCCGGTCTGTGTTGCGATTTCCCGACGCGGTACCGGTTTAGCTGCAACTGAGCTATAGGTACCGGACCTCGGGGCAGAGGGTTGGCGGAGTCGCAGGAGCTTCCGGGCTTCCAAGAAGGACACCTTCTCTTTCACCCGTATCTCCTGGATCGCTCGTTCCTCTGCAAAACGGGGGCAGTCTCGGGAACTAGATGGGTGTTCCCCGTTACAGTTCACACACGATGGAGCTGAAGCACAAGCCCCATCGTGGGAGATGTCACCGCAGTGGACGCAGGTGGACTTGCCGGTACACAACTCACTAGTGTGACCAAAACGTTGGCATTTAAAGCACCTCAGCGGATTGGGTATATAAGGCCTAACTTCGATGGCTTCATACCCTGCTCTAATCTTTTGAGGCAGATCAACCCGATCACAATTAAGAAACAGGGTACGAGTAGGCAGGAATTCACCGTTGATCTTACGTTGTACCCGATAAACAGCTGAGACACCCTGAGTCGCAAGATTTTCTTGGATCTCCTCAATGGTCAAACCGTCCAACGCGCGGGTTGTTACTACACCGCGGGAGGAGTTCAGCGACTTGTGCACCTCGACCTTCACTGGATAGCTGGCTAACATGGTGGCTTTAAGTATCCTTGCAGCTTGCGAGGCGGAGTTGGCTTCGAGAAGAAGTGTACCATTGCGAGCTCGAACGCAGGATTTAACAGACCCTTTTGGATAGTAAAAGGGCTCACCGTAAGGAACTTCTTACCTTCCTCTGTCCTATGAATAACCAAGTAGCGAGGACCACATGACTCGACTTCTTTCTTTCCAACGTCTTTATTAAGGGGTTTTAATTTTGGTGCCATAGAAAAAATGGTATAAATTCATCCCCCAGTGCTCCCCACCCACCACGGAGCCCAACGAGGGGTCACCTCACTGGGGTGACAGGGCTACACAGGGGATATAGCGGGCTCGCCGTCCCACTCACCCTAGAGTTCGGTGTAATACCTAGTCCTGGCTGATTGACTAGGGGTGGGTTAGTCCCTAGCCTCCCGTTTAGGCAATTCAGAAACCAAAGCGGTGTATTAGGCTGCGCACCCTCCCCAGTTACTGAAAGACAGAAGCCCAGGCTCAGGTACGCAACCCTCAACCAACCAGGAAATTCCTTTTCACCGACACGGGTCTCCACGCACGGCCTACACGTGGGTGGGCATTTTGACCTACTGACTCCCTCACCACTATGAGGTTGCCCACAGAGGGAGTCAAGGTGGCTCGGGACCCCGGGTGCGCCTAACCCGTACCTACCGTAGTAGGCCCCTGGGGGGAGATTCAAGAAGATCTGGCAGACCAAGGCGTATCATCCGTTTATAGGCTTCAACGGAAAGTAAATGGGGAATTCGTGCCTACTTGTACCCTGTTTCTTACCTTTGACCGGGTAGATCTCTCTCAAAGAATTAAGGCAGGGTACGAAGCTATCGAGGTTAGGCCCTACATTCCGAACCCCTTACGCTGTTACAAGTGCCAGCGATATGGTCATACGAACTCCTGCTCCTGCGTATCCGACAACACTCTGTATCACGGTCCGGTTCTTGTGGCTCTGTTGTAGCTGTTGTATTCTGCACCACAGAAAGCTTTCCAGACCAGCTATGTTAGGACTGATTTCGTTAAAGAGCGTGTTTTGCTTGCACCCAAAACATCCAAGGGTGGTAAACCTTCACGTCACTCTCCCCGCAGATCTTATTCGCAGGAATCTTCTGGGAGGAGCTCCGATCGGTGACGTCCAACTTCGCTGATCAGTACCTGAGATAGGTTCGAGACCCTCGAACCGAGGTTCTCTATTGGTAAGGGCTGCTCCCCTGTGGAAGAAATGGAACAGGACGATCCTGCCTCCTCTGCCAAACGGACAGTCCGTAAACGGCAGTATCGTGCTTCTGAAAAAAGTGTTAGTCCGACGGCCAAAAAGAGCAAACTAAACCGACCAGCACCGCCCAATATGGAGAAACATCTGTCTATTTAGAACTTATCCCATAATTTAAAATATGGCTATCCTACAATGGAACATACGCGGCATTCGACCACATCGAGCAGAGCTTGAACTGTTACTGCACGCGTATCAACCTCTAGTCGTCTGCCTACAAGAGACAAAGCTCCGTCCACAAGACAGTGTTACCTTCAGGCACTATTCTTCTGTTCGGTTTGATTTCAATCCGACGGAAGGTTTTCCCGCACACGGGGGCACTATGATGCTCATCAGGGATGATATTTATGCTGATTCAGTCTCCTTACAGTCGGACCTCCAGTCAGTTGCTGTAAATATCACACTGCCATCTACCAGATTTACCGTTATTAGTATCTATCTGCCTATCTCTAAAGGCCTCTCGCGCACCGAGTTAGAAGTCCTCATTCCCCAACTACCAACGCCATTTGTGTTGGTGGGGGACGTGAATGCCCACCACTCACTTAAGGGCTTTCCTCGCGTTTGTGCGAGAGGTCAGCTAAATGCACACTTCTTGGACACTAAGGATCTTCCTCTCCTGAACAGCGGAGAGCCAACCTTTCTTTCTGACGCCTTTCACAGTTTCTCATACCTTGACATAGCGATTTGTTCCCCACAGTTAGCGGTTTCGTTATTCTGGAATATCATCTCTGATGTGCACTCTAGTGACCACTTTCCCTGTCTTATTAGTCTCTTGACATGCTGCATGTTCCACTCGCTTGCCTAGATTTCGCTTAGATCACGCCAACTGGGACCTGTATTCCGGCTTGGCTAACTTCAACTCCGATGAGCACGACTCTGTAAACTGTTTAGTCGACCATCTCACAGAGACATTTCTTTCCGCTGCTGAGCATTCCATTCCGTATTTGACTGGCAAAATCCGTCGCTTTCCAGTACCCTGGTTGACTGATGACTGCCAGAATGCTATTCGTCCTCGCAGACGTGCTCTCAGGTTCTTCCAATGTAGCCTTATACTGGATAATCTAATACAATATAAAAAGCTGCGTGCCAAATCTAGACACATTATTAGGGATAGCAGGAAGACATGCTGGAGTAATTTTGTAGCATATTCTAACCGACATACACCTTCCTCTGTCGTATGGGATAAGTTACGGCGTGTGGGCGGAAAATCGAGTCATATGCCTATCGCCGGTCTGAAAACACCTGCCGGCGATGTTGTTGATACGTTTGACGTGGCGAACACCTTAGGCAGAGCATTCGCTCAAGTGTCTAGTTCTGACAATTATTCCCCTGACTTTCATACAGTTAAGATTCAGGTGGAATCTCAAGGATTCTCCTTTCATTCTGGGAACCTTGAAGATTATAACCGATTTTCACCATGACAGAGCTAGACAATACCCTTTCGTCTTCACGACACTCTGCTCCAGGACCAGATGGTATCCACGTCCAAGTTCTGCAACATCTCTCTCCTGGTGGTATGGTTTTCCTACTCGAGGTCTATAACCGTGTTTGGGTTGAAGCCACTTTTCCAGACAAATGGCGGGAGGCCACCATCACACCCATTCTTAAACCTAGAAAGGACTGTCATCTTCCAGTTACCGTCGTATTTCCCTCACCAGTTGCGTATGTAAGGTGATGGAACGCATGCCCAATGGACGGTTGGTGTGGTGGTTGGAATTTCACAACCTCCTGACCAATATTCAGTGTGGTTTTAGACGGCGTCGTTCGGCAACTGACCACCTTGTCTCGCTGCCAACTCAGATCTTGGACGCGTTTCTGAAGAACAGCCCAACAGTTGGGATATTATTTGATCTCGAGAAGGCTTATGATACATGCTGGCGGACCGGGATTTTGCGGTCCCTCCAGAGCTGGAATATACGTGGACGCCTACCGTTGTTCATTCAGGAGTTTACGTGGGTCCGGGCTTTCCGAGTAAGGGTCGGCTCGGTTTTTTGTAATTAATTTATTCAAGAGAACGGAGTGCCGCAGACCTCGGTACTCAGCGTGACGTTGTTTGCTATAGCGATAATTTCCATCTCGCTCTTTGTTCCCCCAGGTGTCTCTTCTTTTTTATTTGTTGACGACTTTGCCATCTTCTGCACTTCTCAGCGTACGCCGTTTTTGGAACGCCGTCTCCAGTGGTGTTTGGACAATCTTTATGGTTGGAGCTCCAGAAACGGCTTTCGTTTCTCACCTGAGAAGACAGTCTGCGTTAACTTCTGGCGCCGAAGGAGGCGAATGTCACCTTCTCTTCATCTCGGACCAGATATACTTCCCTTCGCAGATGAGGCGACATTCCTAGGGTTGATATTCGATCGGAAACTATGCTGGTCATCTCATGTAGCACAGCTTAAAGCGAAGTGTGATCGTTCCCTGAATATTTTATGGATACTCAGCGGCAAATCTTGGGGAGCAGATCGGACAGTACTGCTGCGTCTTTATCGTGCACTGATCCGATCAAAGTTAGACTATGGATGTATTGTTAATGCCTCACCACGCCCATCTGTGCTGAGAAAGTTGGATACTGTCCACAATGGGGGCATTCGGGTGGCTGTTGCAGCTTTTGCAATTAGCCCAGTTGTGAGCCTGTTGCCGAATCTGCCGAGCCCCCTCTGCGTTGTCGGCGGGATGTTCTCTCTAACTATGAATGTAGCTTGAAGTGCATACCTGCGCATCCATCGTTTACTCCCTTTTTTGATTCCGGATTGGATGATCGTTATAGAGACCTCTTACACAGTCCAACACCTGCAGGATTTCGCTTCCGGGAGCTGCTTCGAACGCACAGTCTTGAAATGCCTGACATGTTCCCCAAAGGGGAGAGGGTGCATCCATCTTGTTACGTGCTTCCTCCCACGTAGATCTCGGGATGACAGCTCACGCGAAATCTGCTACGCCTCTGTCTAGTATCCGTTCTTATTTTTTAGAATTCTTATCAAAATACAGTGGCCATATTCGTCTATACACCGATGGTAGTAAGTGTACCGACGGCGTTGGATGTGCATTTGTATCTGGGACAGTAACCTCTACTTTCGGTTTAGCTAGAAGCATATCTATTTACTGTGCAGAGCAGTATGCCATATACCGCGCCCTTCTCTATGTTAGCTGTCGAAATTGGAGTGATTGCTTTGTACTCAGTGATTCCCTTAGTGCTCTTCAGAGCATCTGTGCCCTGTACACCTACCATTCTCTCGTTCAGCGCATCTAGGATACCCTCCACATTTTATCCGCTTCTGGCGTTAATGTGGTGTGTGCACGGGTTCCTGAACACGTTGGCTTACTGGGAAATGAACGTGCGGATTTAGCAGCGAAGAGCGCGGTCAGCGAACCCAGTTTAGCAATTACTTGCGTATCATCCGACGATTTTAAGGTTGTTGTCCGGAGAGCGGTGTTTTCGTCCTGGCATGCCGAATGGTCAGCTCTCCGCGGGAACAAGCTTAGGGAGGTGAAGGAGCTCCGCAACACTGGGCAACCTCCTCACGCAAATCTCGACGTGAAGAGGTTATGTTGGCTCGATTGCGAATTGGGCAATGTTATTTTACACATAGATATCTGTTTGTGAAGGAACCGCCGCCTATCTGTCCACTCTGTGGAAAGTCGTTGACCGTCCGTCACGTGTTGCTAGAGCGTGTTCCTTCCTCTAGCACACATTCGCACATCCCTGCAACTGCAGACAAGCCTTGGCGAGGTTTCGGCGGACGATGGCAGAGGGGTAAATAGGGTTTTTAACTTTTTAGCAAATACAACTTTCGCACTGCGCGTGTAGCCGTTGTTATACATTTTGGAGGCCAATTTACTGTTTTGCCTTTTTTAAAATGTGTCGCTATTATGTTGTATATTGAATGCTTCGTTTTAGCAGCCCTTTGTTACTGTTTTAGACCCATTTGGTTTTATTTACTCATCTTAGGTTGTTATTTTAGTCGGCTTTTAACACCCACTTTTACGCATCGTTTTAGCTATTGTTTTACCCCTAGTGGTTATAGCTTCCTTTTAACTCTTTTTTTGGCACGGGTGTTAGAAGGGCGCTAATGACCTTGCAGTTGGGCGCCCAAAACCCCATCTATCATCATCATACCGATGGCAGTAAGTGCGTCGATGGAGTTGGATTTGCTTTTGTTACTGGAACAGAACCATTTATTTGCCGAGTAGCACATCCGTTTATTCTGCAGAGTTGTATTTATCTAGCCGTTTTATATATTCGCCGTCGAAATTTGGGTGACTGCCTTATAGTGAGTGATTCCCTTAGTGCACTTCACAGCCTTCGTGAGCTCTACGTTTACTATCCTCTAGTACAGCGTATTCAGGACATCGTCCACATTTTGCACCCTTCGGGTGTAAATATGGAGTGCGCCTGGGTTCCGGGACACTTTGGCTTCCGGGGTATGAACTGGGGCATTTGGCGGCAAAGAAGGCATCATCTGCACCCAGTGTTACCACTAACTTTGTCACGGCCGACGATTTTAGACTTGTTGTCCGAAGAGCGCTAATATCGTGCTGGCATGGAGAGTGGTCCGCGCTCTTCGCGGCAACAAACTTAGGGGGGTGAAGGAGCTTCCTACACACTGAGTGACTTCCTCACGTGTTTCTCGCCGTGAGGAAGTTATAGCTAGATTACTATATGGCCACTATATTTTTAGTCATAGGCACTTATTTCAGAGCAAACTTCCAACTGTCTGCCCGCTCTGTTGCGAAGCTTTTTCCGTCCGACTGTGTTTGTGGAGTGTGCTCGTCTAGCACCACTACGAGCCACTCTACGACTGCCGGCCAGGTTTTCGGAGGTCTTGGCCGATCATCCCAGAGTGGTGGAGAACGTTTTTCACTTTTTATCCAAAGTGCCACAATCTTTAATTATTAGTTTTATTTTGATTTTATAGGATTTGTTGCAGATATTTCAGGATTTTTAAATCTTTATCACTTTTAGACAGTATAGTTTTACGTTCCTTCTTGTTTTAGCCTTGTTTTCTGAGGGCGCTAATGACCTCATTAGTTGAGCGCCCTTAAACACTAACCAACATCATCATCATCACACACTCATATACACTCTTACCCACACGAACACATACACACAATCACTCACACACACAACCCAAATACACACTCACACACCCACACACACACTCATATACAGAGAAACACAAAAACACTCAAAAACACACACTCACATACACACCTCCCAACCCATCAACACACACACTTTAACACACATACTCACAAATTCACAAAAAAAAAACACACACACTCACACAGTCACCTACAGTCACACTCACACACACCCCCAGGGGCCTACTACGGTAGGTACGGGTTAGGCGCACCTGGGGTCCCGAGCCACCTTGACTCCCTCTGTGGACAACCTCAGAGTGGTGAGGGAGTCAGTAGGTCAAAATGCCCACCCACGTGTAGGCCGTGCGTGAAGACCCGTGTCGGTGAAAAGGAATATTCTGGTTGGTTGAGGGTTGCGTACCTGAGCCTGGGCTTCTGTCTTTCAGTAACTGGGGAGGGTGCGCAGCCTAATACACCGCTTTGGTTTCTGATTTGCCTAAACGGGAGGCTAGGGACTAACCCACCCCTAGTCAATCGGCCAGGACTAGGTATTACACCGAACTCCAGGGTGAGTGGGACGGCGAGCCCGCTATATCCCCTGTGTAGTCCTGTCACCCCAGTGGGGTGACCCCTCGTTGGACACCGTGGTGGGTGGGGAGCACTGGGGGATGAATTTATACCATTTTTTATGGCACCAAAACTAAACCTCCTGATTTCAAATAAAGACGTTGGAAAGGAAGTAGTCGAGTCATGTGGTCCTCGCTACTTGGTTATTCATAGGACAGAGGAAGGTAAGAAGTTCCTTACGGTGAGCCCTTTTACTATCCAAAAGTGTCTCGATGCCATTGCTGGTCCGGTTAAATCCTGCGTTCGAGCTCGCAATGACACACTTCTTGTCGAAGCCAACTCCGCCTCGCAAGCTGCAAGGATACTTAAAGCTACCATGTTAGCCAGCTATCCAGTGAAGGTCGAGGTGCACAAGTCGCTGAACTCCTCCCGCGGTGTAGTAACAACCCGCGCGTTGGACGGTTTGTCCATTGAGGAGATCCAAGAAAATCTTGCGACTCAGGGTGTCTCAGCTGTTTATCGGGCACAACGTAAGATCAAAGGTGAATTCCTGCCTACTCGTACCCTGTTTCTTACTTTTGATCGGATTGACCTCCCTCAAAAGATTAGGGCAGGGTATGAAGCCATCGAAGTTAGGCCTTATATACCCAATCCGCTGAGGTGCTTTAAATGCCAACGTTTTGGTCACACTAGTGAGTTGTGTACCGGCAAGTCCACCTGCGTCCACTACGGTGACATCTCCCACGATGGGGCATGTGCTTCAGCTCCATCGTGTGTGAACTGTAATGGGGAACGCCCATCTAGTTCCCGAGACTGCCCCCGTTTTGCAGAGGAACGAGCGATCCAGGAGATACGGGTGAAAGAGAAGGTGTCCTTCTTGGAAGCCCGGAAGCTCCTGCGACTCCGCCAACCCTCTGCCCCGAGGTCCGGTACCTATAGCTCAGTTGCAGCTAAACCAGTACCGCGTCGGGAAATCGCAACACAGACCGGCAATATGAACGAGGCTACAATTGCGGAAAAGGTTATTTTAGCCCAAGCGCTGCCAAAGCCTTCGACACCTACACCCAAGTTGGTATCAACATCTGCCAAATCCGCCAGCTTACAGAATAGTCCTGCACACTTATCCCTGAAAGCCTCGACCTCGGGAACTAAAGCTGGTAAATTCATGACGTCTTCTGCCCCGGAAAAACAGTTTAAGACCAAGTATGTACGACAAGACTTCTTGAAAGAGAATGTGCAATCTTCTACCAAGCCATCTAAGGGTAAGAAAAGTACACGCAACTCCACACGTGTATCCTCCTCTGAAGGGTCATCTGGGGAGGAGGGCGTGAATCGGCGACGGCCGTCTTCGCCGATCAGCACATTCAATCGGTTCGAACTTCTCGGACCGAAATTTGCTCTTGAAAAGGGGACCTCCCTTGTGGAGGAGATGGACCAGGAGGATTCTGCCGCCACTGCCAGAGGGACAGTGCGGAAACGGCAGCATCGTGCTCCTGAAAATAGTACTAGCCCAACGCCTAAGAAGCACAAATTGAACCGACCAGCTAATCGCAATCTGCAGAAGCGTCTTTCGATTTGAAACTTATCCCATAATATACTCAATGGCTATCCTCCATTGGAACATACGCGGAATTCGACCACATCGACCAGAGCTTGACTTGTTGCTGCGCCAACATGAACTCTTGGCTGTATGCTTACAAGAGACGAAGCTCCGTCCACAGGACACCGTTACCATCAGGCAGTACTCCTCCGTACGATGTGATTTATCCCCGGAGGACGGTGTCCCGGCACATGGGGGCACTATGATGCTTATTCGAGATGATATTTTTGCCAACTCCGTACCCATACAATCTGCAATCCAGTCCGTTGCTGTCAGCATTAAGCTACCCTCCGCTTTATTCACTATTTGCAGTATCTATTTGCCTCCATCTGCGGACCTCTCGCACAGCGACTAGAACACCTCATTTCGCAGTTGCCACCACCCTTTTTATTGGTAGGCGACGTGAATGCCCATCACCCTCTTGGGGGCTCTCCTCGGGCTTGTGCAAGAGGCACGCTACTTAGAGACTTCTTGGATAGTCAGAATCTTGCTCTCTTGAACGCCGGAGAGCCCACCTTTCTTTCTGATGCCTTTCATAGTTTTTCACACATTGACATTGCAATTTGTTCCCCTCAGCTAGCAGTCACGTTATGCTGGAATATCATCTCGGATTTGCATTCTAGTGACCACTTTCCTTGTCGTATTAGTGTCTTGACACCCGTTGTATGTTCCACCCGTTTACCTAGTTGGCGCCTAGACCACGCCAGCTGGGAACTGTACTCCCACTTGGCTGAATTTAGCTACAAAGAGCACGACTCTGTGAACCACTTGGTCGAACATCTCACAGGGACCATTCTTTCTGCTGCTGAGCAATCCATTCCGCGTTCGACTGGCTACAGTCGTCTGTTTCCGGTACCTTGGTGGACCGATGACTGTCGGGATGCTATTCGCGCTAGCAGACGAGCTCTACGGGTTTTCCAGCGTTTTCCTACACTGGATAACCTGATACACTATAAACGGATGGGTGCACATTCTAGGCGGGTTATTAAGGATAAAAGATGTCATGGAATAAATTCGTGGGTTCCTTTAATCGACATACACCTTCCTCTGTCGTATGGGATAAGTTAAGACTTGTGCCTGGGAAACCGAACCATATGCCCATCGCCGGTCTCAAAACACCTACCGGAGCTGTTGTTGATACATTTGACGTGGTGAATACTTTAGGCAGTGCATTCGCTCAGGTGTCTAGCTCAGGCAGTTATTCCCCTGAGTTTCTTACAGTTAAGAATCAGGTGGAATCCCAAGAATTCTCGTTTCTTTCTGGCAACCTTGAGGATTATAATCGCCTTTTCACCCTGGCAGAGCTAGACAATGCACTCTCCTCTTCACGACAGGGCCAGATGGTATCTATGTCCAAATGTTGCAACATCTCTCTCCTGATGGCAAAGATTTCCTACTCGAGGTCTATAATCGTGTCTGGGTTGATGGCATTTTTCCAGACAAGTGGCGGGAGGCCACCATCATACCCATTCTTAAACCTGGAAAGGACCGCCATCTGCCTTCCAGTTACCGTCCTATTTCCCTCACCAGTTGCGTGTGCAAGGTGATGGAACGAATGATCAATGGACGGTTGGTGTGGTGGCTGGAATCCCAAAATCTTCTGACGAACATCCAGTGTGGCTTTCGACGACGACGTTCAACAACTGACCATCGTGTCTCTCTGTCAACTCATTATGGACGGGTTTCTTAAGAACAGCCCCACAGTTCGGATATTTTTTGACCTCGAAAAGGCCTACGACACGTGTTGGCGGGCGGGAGTATTGCGTTCTCTCCACAACTGGAACATACGTGGACGCCTACCGTTGGTCATTCAGGAGTTTATGCGGGACCGCGTTTTCCGAGTGAGGGTGGGCTCGGTTTTTTCTAACCATTTTATTCAAGAGAACGGAGTGCCGCAGGCCTCGGTACTCAGCGTGACTCTATTTGCTATTGCGATAAATTCCATATCACTATGTGTGCCTCAAGGTGTCTCTTCCTGTTTATTCGTGGAGGACTTTGCCATCTTCTGTACTTCTCAGCGTACACCGTTTTTGGAACGCCGTCTCCAGCGGTGTTTGGACAATCTCTATGCTTGGAGCTCGAAACACGGTTTTCGTTTCTCCGCTGAGAAGACAGTCTGCGTTAACTTGTGGCGCCGTAAGTGGCAAATGCCGCCGTCTCTTCGACTCGGGCCAGATTTACTTCCTTTCGCAGACGAGGCGAGATTCCTTGGTTTGATCTTCGATCGGAAACTTTGTTGGGCACCACAAATAGCACAGCTTAGAGCACGATGTGACCGTTCTCTAAATCTTTTACGGATACTAAGTGGCAAATCTTGGGGTGCGGATCGGACGGCATTGCTCCGTTTTTATCGTGCTGTGATTCGTTCGAAGTTGGACTATGGCAGCATTATGTATTCTTCAGCTCGACCTTCAGTGCTCAGAAGGTTAGACACAGTCCATAACCAGGGCATCCGTGTGGCCGTTGGAGCTTTTCCAACGAGCCCAGTTTTTAGTCTCTACGCCGAATCGGGAGAACCTCCTCTGCGTTCTCGGCGTGATGTCCTGCTTGCTAATTATGACTGTGGGCTGAAGTGTATGCCTGGCCATCCAACTTATCACGCGTTTTTCTCCTCTGAGCTGCACGAGCGATACTGCCTCCGCTCTCTGAGCCCCAGGCCAGCAGGTTTTCGTTTCCGTGAGCTTCTACGCCAGCACCATGTTGACATTCCTCGGCTGTTATCCACGGGAGAGAGTATATACCCCCCTTGGTTACGCGCTACCTCCCATGTCGATCTCGGGATGACGCTCTACGGGAAATCTGTTACGCCACTTGATAGTATTCGTCGTTGTTTTTTTAGAATTTTTATCCAAATATAATGGCCGTATTTGTATTTACACCGATGGTAGTAAGAGCCCCGACGGTGTTGGATGTGCCTTTGTCACTGGCACCGCAACTTCTACTTATGGTTTTCCTAGTTGCACATCTATATATTCTGCCGAGCTATATGCTATTTATCAAGCCCTTCTGTATATTCGACGTCGAAAATTAGGTGACTGCCTTATTCTTAGTGATTCCCTTAGTGCCCTTCAGAGCATTCTTGAGCTGTACAATTACCATCCTTTGGTGCAGCGCATCCAAGACGTTCTCCACATTTTGCACGCTTCTGGTTTTAATGTGGAGCGCGCATGGATTCCTGGACACGTTGGCTTGCCAGGGAATGACACGGCGGATTTGGCAGCGAAATCGGCAGTCACAGCGCCCAGTGTTACGATTACCCATTCAACAGCAGAAGATTTTAGAGTGGCTGTACGGAGAGCCGTTTTTTTTGATTTGGCATACGGAGTGGTTAGCTCTCCGTGGTAATAAGCTGCGAGAGGTGAAGGACCTCCCTGTCAACTGGGTAACCTCCTCTCGTTTATTCCGCCGGGAGGAGGTAGTACTAGCTCGGCTAAGAACTGGCCACTGTATTTTTACTCACAGTTACCTTTTTAAACGTGAACCTGCTCCTCTCTGTGCGCTCTGTGGGGAGGCACAGACAGTTCGTCATGTGTTGCTGGAGTGTGGTCACCTGGCACACATTCGGTCATGTATTGTTATGCCGGCCTCTCTTGCTGAGGTCCTGGCAGATGACCCAAGAGCAGTGGACAGGGTTTTTAAATATTTAGCAAACGTTTCTTTTACCTTGACGTTTTAGTGTGATAGCATTTTTTTAAACTCTTTTGGTTTTTAATATGTTGATTTTAGATGGAGTTTAATATCCAGCTCTGGTTAGAGGTCTGGACAGTTCTGTTACTTCCGTTTCAACTGTGTTAGCTCTTTTACTTGTGTTTACTTTTTTTTGCAATGGTATTTTCTTACTGCCTATTGCCAAGTTTTAATTATAAGGGCGCTTATGACCTCGGCAGTTGAGCGCCCTTAAACACCATTATCATCATCACACTCACACACTCACACAAACACGCACTCACACCAGAAAATTTCACGCACATTCACACAAACTCTCTCTCAAACACACACACACACACACATTTACACACTCGTTCACATATACACTCACACAGTTACTCACCCAAAAACTCACTCACACTCATTCAAACACATACTCATACCATCACTCACACATACTTACAAATACACACACTCGCCCACAAACTCACACTTGCACTCACACGCATACACATCCACCCACCCTCATACACACTTTTACAAACATACACAATCACAAACATATGCTCACATACACTTACATACACTCAAACACACCCACAAACACACGCACACGCTAGCACTCCATCATACATATTCGCTTTTACACACGCATACTCCTTCCTTCCAGTTACCATCCTATTTCCCTCACCAGTTGCGTGTGCAAGGTGATGGAACGCATGATCAATGGACGGTTGGTGTGGTGGCTGGAATCCCACAATCTTCTGACGAACATTCAGTGTGGCTTTCGACGACGACGTTCAACTGCTGACCACCTTGTCTCTCTGTCAACTCAGATTATGGACGGGTTTCTTAAGAACAGCCCCACAGTTGGGATATTTTTTGACCTCGAGAAGGCCTACGACACGTGTTGGCGGGCGGGAATATTGCGTTCTCTGCACAACTGGAACATACGTGGACGCCTACCGTTGGTCATTCAGGAGTTTATGCGGGACCGCGTTTTTCGAGTGAGGGTGGGTTCGGTTTTTTCTAACCATTTTATTCAAGAGAACGGAGTGCCGCAGGGCTCGGTACTCAGCGTGACTCTATTTGCTATTGCGATAAATTCCATATCACTATGTGTGCCTCATGGTGTCTCTTCCTGTTTATTCGTGGACGACTTTGCCATCTTCTGTACTTCTCAGCGTACACCGTTTTTGGAACGCCGTCTCCAGCGGTGTTTGGACAATCTCTATGCATGGAGCTCGAAACACGGTTTTCGTTTCTCCGCTGAGAAGACAGTCTGCGTTAACTTCTGGCGCCGTAAGTGGCAAATGCCGCCGTCTCTTCGACTCGGGCCAGATTTACTTCCTTTCGCAGACGAGGCGAGATTCCTTGGTTTGATCTTCGATCGGAAACTTTGTTGGGCACCACAAATAGCACAGCTTAGAGCACGATGTGACCGTTCTCTAAATCTTTTACGGATACTAAGTGGCAAGTCTTGGGGTGCGGATCGGACGGCATTGCTCCGTCTTTATCGTGCTGTGATTCGTTCGAAGTTGGACTATGGCAGCATTGTGTATTCTTCAGCTCGACCTTCAGTGCTCAGAAGGTTAGACACAGTCCATAACCAGGGCATCCGTGTGGCCGTTGGAGCTTTTCCAACGAGCCCAGTTGTTAGCCTCTACGCCGAATCGGGAGAACCTCCTCTGCGTTGTCGGCGTGATGTCCTGCTTGCTAATTATGGCTGTGGGCTGAAGTGTATGCCAGGGCATCCAACTTATCACGCTTTTTTCTCCCCTGAGCTGCACGAGCGATACTGCCTCCGCTCTCTGAGCCCCAGGCCAGCAGGTTTTCGTTTCCGTGAGCTTCTACGCCAGCACCATGTTGACATTCCTCGGCTGTTACCCAAGGGAGAGAGTATACACCCCCCTTGGTTACGCGCTACCTCCCATGTCGATCTCGGGATGACGCTCTACGGGAAATCTGTTACGCCTCTTGATAGTATTCGTCGATGCTTTTTAGAATTTTTATCCAAATACAGTGGCCGTATTTGTATTTACACCGATGGTAGTAAGAGCCCCGACGGTGTTGTATGTGCCTTTGTAACTGGCACCACAACTTCTACTTACGGTTTGCCTAGTTGCACATCTATATATTCTGCCGAGCTATATGCTATTTATCAAGCCCTTCTGTATATTCGACGTCGAAAATTAGGTGACTGCCTTATTCTTAGTGATTCCCTTAGTGCCCTTCAGAGCATTCGTGAGCTGTACAATTACCATCCTTTGGTGCAGCGCATCCAGGACGTTCTCCGCATTTTGCACGCTTCTGGTTTTAATGTGGAGTGCGCATGGATTCCTGGACACGTTGGCTTGCCAGGGAATGACACGGCGGATTCGGCAGCGAAATCGGCAGTCACAGCGCCCAGTGTTACGATTACCCATTCAACAGCAGAAGATTTTAGAGTGGCTGTACGGAGAGCCGTTTTTTCGACTTGGCATGCGGAGTGGTCGGCTCTCCGTGGTAATAAGCTGCGAGAGGTGAAGGACCTCCCTGTCAACTGGGTAACCTCCTCTCGTTTATTCCGCCGGGAGGAGGTAGTACTAGCTCGGCTAAGAATTGGCCACTGTATTTTTACGCACAGTTACCTTTTTAAACGTGAACCTGCTCCTGTCTGTGCGCTCTGTGGGGAGGCACAGACAGTTCGTCATGTGTTGCTGGAGTGTGGTCACCTGGCACACATTCGGTCATCTATGGGCATGCCGGCCTCTCTTGCTGAGGTCCTGGCAGATGACCCAAGAGCAGTGGACAGGGTTTTTAAATTTTTAGCAAAACTTTCTTTTACCTTGACGTTTTAGTGTGATAGCAGTTTTTTTTTAAACTCTTTTAATTTTAATGTGTTGATTTTAGATGGTGTTTTATATCCAACTCTGTTTAGAGGGCTGGGCCGTTCTGTTACTTCCGTTTCAACTGTGTTAGCTCTTTTACTTGTGTTTTTTCCTTTTTTGGTATTTTTCTTACTGCCTATTGCCAAGTTTTAATCGTAAGGGCGCTTATGACCTCGGCAGTTGAGCGCCCTTAAACACCATTATCATCATCACACGCATACTCACACACACTGAATCACACTCACACATACCTATACACACACTCACACACACACACCTATACACACACTCATAAACACATTGACAATGCGCACACATTCACTCACCTTATACACAGATACACACAATAATACTCACTCAACACACACTCAAAAATACACTCACACACACTCGCATACGTACACTCACACACACACGCTCATTCACACACTCACACAAAACTCATACACCCATTCTCTCATTCAATATCAGAGACACATTCGCACACACATGCAAGCACACACACTCACACAGACATTCACAAAAACATACCTCCACACACACAAACACTCTCACCCATCCACAGACTCTCACACACAGACATTCTCAGGAACACAGTCACACACATTCTCCACACACAAAGTCACAAAAACACACTCACCTACACTCACACTCGCACTTAAATGTTCACACACACTAACACATATTCACACCCACCCACCCACATATACACTCATGCACAAACACTTTCACAAACACATATACTCGGACAGTCACACACATTCACACAAGAACACACGCACAATCTCATTCATTCACACTCCCTCACACAAGCAAACTCACTCAACACACATTCATATATACACTCACACTCATTCAAACAAACTCAAACACACACGTGCACACACTCACATATACACATTCACAAGCATACGACTCTATCACACACACTCACACACACATACACACACACACTGTAGCACTCTAAAACGTTCACGCCTAACCTCATGTATGTACACTAAAATACACACACCTTTACACATACATTCATACACATTCATAGTCACACACAGTCACATCCACACTGACATACACTTCCTTACAAACTTACACATACATTCATACAAACACACATACACACCAACCCTCTTACACACTCATAATCGCTCACACACAAACACACTTTTACACACACACACTCACAACAAATTCACACACACTCACATACACACAATTACACAGGCATACTCACACACACAAACTCACAAACACTTTCACACTCACTCACACAAGAAATATTCCCACATTCACACACACTCAAATACTTACAAACACACTCACATACATACACTACCACCCTCCCATCAACACTCACACATAACCACTTTTTCACACTCACAAACTCTCAAAAACACACTCACACACAATCACCTACATTCATACTCATACATACACACACTCACACAGACCACCTACCCACCCATCCCCCAGGGGCCTTATTCCTGTGGAAGGGGCTTAAAACCGGGGCGTGCATGGTGAACGGTAAACGCATACGGACCAGCAGTGGTGGTTGGAGGGTAACCCTTGTGACGTAGGCCTTGGGTATCGGTCACGGGATGGTTCCCGTGACGGCACAGACCGTGGAGATTAGGTGTCTTTTCTTCTTTAACCCCCGGATGGCAGGCTGACGCCGACGGTTCCGGAAGGGGGTCCTTTCAATATGTCAAACCGCGCACCACATTTTGACCAGTTTATTGTTATGGCTATGTTAAACGAGACGAAGAAAATTTCAGACATAAGTCCATTCTACGTGCAAAGGGAAGTTGACAGGATCTGCGGCAAGGTTAAAAACGCGACAAGGCTGTGAAGGCAGTCATCCGTCTAGCTCTCGACAGTGTCCCATGTACTTGGCAGAGAAAAGCATACAAGAAATACGTGTGAAGGAACATCTTACTTTTCCTGAGGCGAGACGGCGCTTTGAGCGCTAAAGCCTGCCAACACCAAAGGATACTCCTCAGCCGTTCGCCGTAAGCTTGTCCAATCCGTCGGTTTACAGACTGTGCCTGTCGCGGATGCGTCGATGCAAACTGACTTGTGCGAAGCCGCTCCTTTACGTGCTCGATCATCTGCATCTCAGTGTACAACTTCTGATGCACAGCAGCAATCTCAGCCGTCGATTAACCCATGTGCTCCTAGTTCGTCCTTCGCCGGAGATCGTTCCCGTCAACATAGTAGACCGATGAGCCGAACTGCGGCAACGCCCCGTTCTCGTTCTGCGAACCGAAAGACTTCTTCTGACTCCCGACCACCAGTGGAGTCTGAGGAAGACACGGATTTTAGGTTAGTTGGAGCTAAATCTGCTAAGGTGAGAAAGAAAGAAATTACACCACCTTAATTTCTATCTCACCATGGATATAATCCAGTGGAATGTCAATGGGATCAGGGCCCGTCTACCAGACCTTCAACATATAATCAACAAGCGTTCACCCTCAATCCTCTGTCTCCAGGAAACCCACTTACATCCCCACCATACCCTTCCACTTCGTCATTTTCAATCCTTCAGACACGAGTTTGTTGGTGGCCAGCGTGCTTGCAACGGTGTTATTACTCTCGTGGCTCCTACCATCCTTGCCGCCAGTATTACACTCAACACCCCGCTACAAGCGGTAGCTGTGCGCGTAACATTGCCTTCCATCTTATTTTCTGTTTGCAATGTCTATTTGCCGCCGCACGATGTGATCACGGACACTGAGCTTCGGGCATTGATAGCACAAATTTCCCCGCTGCTGATCTTTTTGGGCGATGTCAATGCTTGCAATGTTCTTTGGGGTTCTTCTGCTGACCATGCTCGAGGTACAATAATAGCAGACGTTTGCGACAGGTCTGGTTTATTACCCTTAAACTCCACATTCTTATCTTCCGCATATGGCACCCTATCCGCCCTAGATGTAGCTTTCTGCAGCCCTGCTTTACTACCCTTCCTGGATTGGTCGGTATTTTCCGATCTTCACGGCATTGATCATTTCCCCATTGACATTCGTTTTTCGGAGAACTTAGTTGCTTTCAAACGCGCCCGGGCTAAAGCTATTGTTCGTAATGCCAAGCGTAATTCGTGGGAAGCATATGTTTCCTCGCTTTCTCGCGGAGCTCCTCACAGAGAGTGTGGACTTCGGTGCGCCGTATGACCGGCAAATGTCTCAGGACATACATCCCTGGCCTTACCGTTCACGGCTCCACCTTCACCAGCGAACGGGGTGTTGCCGACGCCCTAGCCACCTCCTTCGCTGCGACAAGTGCAACGGGCAATTACGACAATGCCTTTCTTCTCATTAAGGAAGCTGCTGACAGATTTCGCCTCGATTTTACTAGTGACTGTAGTGAGCCTTACAATGCACCCTTCACCCTTGCGGAACTAAGTCATGCTTTACACGCTGCGAGGGACTCTTCTCTTGGTCCCGATGATATTCACTGACAAATGTTACTTCACCTCCCACCTGCAGCCGGTACATTCCTTCTGGAGCTCTATAACCGAATTTGGCGCGAACAGGTTTTCGCGCATGTGTGGCGAGAGGGTATTGTCATTCCTATCCCTCGTCCTGGCAAAGACCGCACCTTCCCATCCTCTTACCGGCCTATTTGCCTCACGAGCGTCGTTTGCAAGACCTGGGAACGCATGATCAGTATTCGGTTTACTTGGTGGTTGGAGGCGAACGACATGCTCTGTTCTCAGCAGTGCGGATTTCGTCGCGGTCGTTCAAGCGTTGATAAACTGGCGCGTATGGAAGCTTATGTACGGAATGCTCTCCTTCTGAAGCAGCAAGTCGTGAGTGTCTTTTTTGACCACGAGAGGGCTTACGACACTACTTGGCGATACGGTATTCTGCGTAATTTGCACAGTTCCGGGTTACGCGGCCATCTGGCCCAGTTTCTGTGCAACTTTCTCCAGCTGCGCCACTTTCGTGTCCGTGTAGGCAATACTCTCTCGCGGGAGAAGATTCAGCCGACCCCCTGCTTTACTACCCTTCCTAGATTGGTCGGTATTTTCCGATCTTCACGGCAGTGATCATTTCCCCATTGACATTCGTTTTTCAGGACAATATCCCTTACCCACTCAACATCCCCGCTGGATTATCTCCAAAGCTGATTGGGAAAAGTTTTCCTCTCTGCTCAATCTCAATTCCGATGGATGTACCTCCATAGAAGACATGGTGGAGTATTTTACTTGCTCGGTTTTGCTCGCCGCAGAATCCAGTATTCCTCGAAGCTCTTCTACCCCTCGGCGTATTCCAGTGCCGTGGTGGACCGAAGACTGCAACTTGTCATTAAAGGCACGTAAAAAAGATCTTCGTCTTTTCCACCTTCACCCGACGGCGGAGAACTTTGTTGCTTTCAAACGCGCCCGGGCTAAGGCGCGCTATATCGTTCGTAATGCCAAGCGGAATTCGTGGAAAGCATATGTCTCCTCGCTTTCTCGCAGGAGCTCCTCACAGAGAGTGTGGACTTCGGTGCGCCGCATGACCGGCAAATGTCTCAGGACATACATCCCTGGCCTTACCGTTCACGGCTCCACCTTCACCAGCGAACGGGATGTTGCCGACGCTCTAGCCACCTCCTTCGCTGCTACAAGTGCAACGGGCAATTACGACAATGCATTTCTTCCCATTAAGGAAGCTGCTGAGAAATTTCGCCTTGATTTTACTAGTGACTGTAGTGAGCCGTACAATGCACCCTTCACCCTTGCGGAACTAACTCATGCTTTACATGCTGCAAGGGACTCTTCTCCTGGTCCCGATGATATTCACCGACAAATGTTGCTTCACCTCCCACCTGCAGCCGTTACATTCCTTCTGGACCTCTATAACCGCATTTGGCGCGAACAGGTATTCCCGCCTGTGTAGCGAGAGGGTATTGTCATTCCTATCCCTCGTCCTGGCAAAGACCGGACCCTCCCATTGTCTTGCGGGCCAATTTGCCTCACGAGCGTCGTTTGCATGACCTGGGAACGCATGATCAGTATTCGGTTTACTTGGTGGTTGGAGGCGAACGAAGTACTCTGTTCCGAGCAGTGCGGATTTCGTCGCGGTCGTTCAAGCGCTGATAACCTTGCGCGTATGGAAGCTTATGTACGGAATGCTTTCCTTCTGAAGCAGCAAGTCGTGAGTGTCTTCTTTGACCTCGAGAGGGCTTACGACACTACTTGGCGATATGGTATTCTGCGTAATTTGCACAGTTCAGGGTTACGCGGCCATCTGGCCCTATTTCTGTGCAACTTTCTCCAGCTGCGCCGCTTTCGTGTCCGTATTGGCAATATTCTCTCGCGGGAAAAGATTCAGGAGAACAGTGTACCCCAAGGTTCCGTTCTTAGTGTTATGCTTTTTGCCGTGGCCATCAACGGCATTACTACCGTGATTCGTAGTGGGATATCATCGTCACTGTATGTGGATGACTTTGCGCTGTACTATCTTTCCTACAGCACTGAACATCTCGAACGACAACTCCAGCTCTCCATAAACTCCATCGCTGGTTGGGCGCTTCGCAATGGCTTTCGTTTTTCCCCTACGAAAACTCAGTGCATACACTTCCACCGTCTTCGCGGAGTACACCCTCCTCCTGACCTCCAATTGAACGGTGTGCCACTGCCTTTCGTTCCGTCCTTGAAGTTCTTAGGTCTCCACCTGGACCGTGAACTTTCTTGGGCACCCCACATCCGATACCTTCGTGCCTCCTGTGACCGATCGCTGCGGATCCTCAAACTGGTTTCTGGTGCGTCGTGGGGCGGCGATCGTTCAGTGATGCTGCGTTTGTACCGTTCACTCGTTCGCTCAAAACTAGACTACGGTTGTTTTATTTACGGCGCAGCGACCGCCTCTAAACTTCGCCTTTTAGACACCGTCCATCATATCGGTTTACATCTTGCTACAGGAGCCTTTCGCACTAGTCGTGTCGAATGCTTGTATGCCGATGCTGGTGAACCCCCACTGGCAGTGCGTCGCTCATTTTTACTTTGTTCGTATGCTGCTAAGTTGTCTGCGAACCCCCGCCATCCTTGTTTTAACCCTGTGTTACGCCCGGATCATTCACACCGCTATCTGAGGAACGCCACTGCTTCACGCCCCTGTGGTATTCGGTTTCGTGAACTGCTCTCCGATAGGGGTCTCAGATTGCCTGCTGTGGAGCGTGTTTTTGTTTATCCGGAACCTGCTTGGCAACTGAGGCGTCCCAGTTTCGACCTGACCCTCTCCAAGCTTGTGAAACGTTCGACCGCTCCGGAGGTATTTCAGCGACTGTTTTACGATCTTTTAAGCAATTACCGGGCATATGCACCGGTATTCACTGACGGCTCCCAGCTGGCAGGAGCTACAGGTTGTGCCTTTTATTACAATGGAGTAGCACAGAATTATCGCCTTGCGGACGCCAGTTCGGTATTCACCGCCGAACTGTACGCTATCTTTTACTTTCTAGATTTTATCTCGCTTTTAGCACCTGGTAGTTTTCTTGTTTGCAGCGATTCCTTGAGTGCCCTACAGGCTCTGCAGCAGTATACTGGCTCCTCATCACTCGTTATGCGCATTCAATCTCGCCTTTCTGAATTGATTGCTTACAGCTACCAGTTCATCTTCACGTGGGTTCCAGGTCATGTCGGTATTGCAGGTAATGAGGTAGCGGATAGGTCTGCCAAGGCTGCCTGCTCCTGGCAGGATTATTAGGAAGCGGCTGTGCCCTCAGGGGATGTTTCACGTTACTTTCGCAGGTCTCTTCTTTTAGCTTGGCAGCAATCTTGGCAAAACTTAGCAGGTACACAGCTTCGTATACTCAAAGACACGGTACAGCCATGGCTCATTACTTTCCAGCCAAACCGGCGCCGCGAGATTATCCTTACGCGTCTGCGTATCGGTCACACGCGGCTAACACATGGCTACCTTCTACGCGCTGAGCCAGCTCCTATATGTCAGGCCTGCGATGTTCGTCTGTCTGTGGCACATGTGTTGCTTGATTGTCCGAAATTTCATCGTGAACGGAAATCCATCGGCCTTGGTACCTCCTTACCTGCCATTTTTGCGACGACGCCAATTCCGACGATAGTGCTACGCTTTGTTGCCTCTATTGGCCTCAGCAAAGACATCTGACCTGTTTCATGCGGGTGTGCAATTTTAGCCTTTTTAACTTTTTAGACTCTGAATTTTACCATATGGGACCACTTTTTGTGTGTGTGTTTTTAGTTTTTTAACCTTTTAGCCTTGGTTTTATCACCCGTGCCTTTTCTCGTGTGTGCCTTTGTAAGGGTTTTTAGCACATTTTAACTTTTCTTCTCTAGCTTTGTTTTTAATGTGTTTTTCCTTTTCTTAACTTCGGGCCCAAATGACCTAGTTGTCGACGGGCCCTTACGAAAACTCAGTGCATACACTTCCACCGTCTGCGCGGAGTACACCCTCCTCCTGACCTCCAATTGAACGGTGTGCCACTGCCTTTCGTTCCGTCCTTGAAGTTCTTAGGTCTCCACCTAGACCGTGAACTTTCTTGGGTACCCCACATCCGATACCTTCGTGCCTCCTGTAACCGATCGCTTCGGATCCTCAAACTGCTTTCTGGTGCGTCGTGGGGCGGCGATCGTTCCGCGGTGCTGCGTTTGTACCGTTCACTCGTTCGCTCAAAACTAGACTACGGTTGTTTTATTTACGGCGCAGCGACCGCCTCTAAACTTCGCCTTTTAGACACCGTACATCATACCGGTATACGTCTTTTTACAGGAGCCTTCCGCACTGGTCGTGTGGAATGCTTGTATGCCGATGCTGGTGAACCCTCACTGGTAGTGCGTCGCTCATTTTTACTTTGTTCGTATGCTAAGTTTTCTGCGGACCCCCGCCATCCTTGTTTTAACCCTGTGTTACACCCGGATTATTCACACCGCTATCTGAGGAACGCCACTGCTTCAGGCCCCTGTGGTATTCGGTTTCGTGAACTGCTCTCCGATAGGGATCTCAAATTGCCTCCTGTGGAGTGTGTTTTTGTGTACCCGGAACCTGAGGCGTCCCAGTTTCGACCTGACCCTCTCCAACCTTGTGAAACCTTCGACCGCTCCGGAGGTATTTCAGCGACTGTTTTACGAACTTTTAAGCAATTACCGGGCATAAGCACCGGTATTCACTGACGGCTCCCAGCTGGCAGGAGCTACAGGTTGTGCCTTTTATTTCAATAGGATAACACATATTTATCGCCTTGCGGACGCCAGTTCGGTATTCACCGCCGAACTACACGCTATCTTTTACTATCTAGATTTTATCTCGCTTTTAGCACCTGGTAGTTTTCTTGTTTGCAGCGATTCCTTAAGTGCCCTAAGGCTCTGCAGCAGTATACCGGCTCCTCATCACTCGTTATGCGTATTCAATCTCGCGTTTCTAAATTGATTGCTTGCGGCTACCAGTTCATCTTCACGTGGGTTCCAGGCCATGTCGGTATTGCAGGTAATGAGGTAGCGGATATGGCTGCCAAGGCTGCCTGCTCCTTGCAGGATTATTCGGAAGCGGCTGTTCCCTCAGGAGATGTTTCACCTTACTTTCGCCGGTCTCTTCTTTTAACTTGGCAGCAATCTTGGCAAAATTTATCAGGTACACTCAAAGACACGGTACACCCATGGCTCACATCTTTCCAGCCGAACCGGCGCCGCGAGGATATCCTTACGCGTCTGCGTATCGGTCACACGCGGCTAACACATGGCTACCTTCTACGCGCTGAGCCAGCTCCTATATGTCAGACTTCGATGTTTGTCTGTCTGTGGCACATGTGTTGCTTGATTGTCCGAAATTTCAGCGCGAACGGCAATCCATCGACCTGGGTACCTCTTTACCTGCCATTTTATGCGACGACGCTAATTCCGTCGATATGGTGCTAGGCTGTGTTGTCTCTATTGGCCTCAGCAAAGACATCTGACCTGTTTCATGCGTGTGTGCAATTTTAGCCTTTTTAACTTTTTAGCCTCTGATTTTTGCCATATGCAAGTACCACTTTGTGTGTGTGTGTGTGTGTGTGTGTGTGTGTGTGTGTGTGTTTTTAGCTTTTTAACCTTGTATCCCTGTTTGTATCACCCGGGCCTTTTCTCGTGTGTGCCTTTGTAGGGGTTTTTAGCACTTTTTAACTGTTGATCTGTAGATTTGTGTTTTCCGTTTTCTTAACCTCGGGCCCAAATGACCTAGTTGTCGACGGGCCCTTAAACACTATTCATTCACCCAGGGGCCTACTACGGTAGGTACGGTTTAGGCGTACCGGGGGTCCCGAGCCACATTTGACACCCTCTTTGGGCAAGCTCTAAGTGGTGAGGGAGTCTGTAGGTTAAAATGCCCACCCACGTGTAGGCTGTGCGTGGAGACCCGTGTCGGTGGAAATGAATTCCTGGTTGGTTGAGGGTTGCGTACCTGAGCTTGGGCTTCCGGCTTTCAGTAACTGTGATGCGCAGCCTAATACATCACTCTTTGGTTTCTGTTCCGCCTAAACGGGAGGCTAGGGACTAACCCAACCCTAGTCAATCGGCCAGGACTAGGTTTTAGGTTTTATACCGAACGCCAGGGTGAGTGGGACGGCGAGCCTGCTATATCCCCTGTGTAGCCCTGTCACCCCAATGGGGTGACCCCTTGTTGGGATTCGTGGTGGGTAGGGAGCACTGGGGGATGGAACTTAATACAATTTTTATGGCAAACCAAAAACCTAAAAATAGAGTGGAAAAGAAGTAGTCGAGTGTAGTGGTCCTCGCTGCTTAGTAATAACAAGGAAAGAGGAAGGCAAGAAATTTACATCGGTTAGCCCATTTATGATCCAAAAAGGCCTTGATGAGATCGCTGGTCCAGAGAAGTCCTGTACGTGCTCCCGTAATGGGACGTTCCTGGTTGAAGCCGTATCAGCTCCCCAGGCAGCGAAATTATTGCGCGCAAATAAATTAGGCAGTTACCCTGTGAAGGTCGCTATGCACAAGACCTTGAACTCCTCGCGCGGGGTTGTCACCACCCGCGCATTGGACGGTTTGTCCAATGAGATTCAAGAGGAGCTATCAGCGCAAGGTGTTACATCTATATCGGGTTCAGCGGAGAGCTAATGGCGAATTTGTGCCTACCCCTACCCCGTTCCTTACCTTTGATCGGGTAGATCTCCCTCAAGGTATTAAGGCAGGGTACGAAGCCATCGAGGTAAGGCCTTACATTCCAAACCCGTTGCGCTGCTACAAGTGTCAACGTTTTGGACACACAAGTGAATTTTGTAGTGGTCGGCCTAATGCGCCAAGTGTGGAGATTTCACACACGATTGAGGTTGCACATCAACCCCATGCTGTCTTAACTGCGGCGGTGAGCATCCATCCAGCTCCAGCAACTGTTCCCGTTTTGGAGAGGAGAGAGCGATCCAGGAGATCGGGTGCGGGAGAAGGTGACCTCCTTGGAAGCCTGGAAGCTCCTACGTATCCGCCAACATTCGTCCCGCGGCCTGGTACTTATAGCTTGGTTGTAGCTAAGCCAGTACCTAAGCGGGAAATCGCACCGCAGACCTGCGATATCAACGGAACCACAATTGCAGAAAAGACTCGTAGACAGACCACTACCCAGGCCCACAGCTTCCACGTCGGGGCACCATCTGCCTCTTCCACGTTTGCAAGGTCTAATTCTGAGAAGATGTCCTCTAAACCTTAGACCTCGGGCAGTAAGTCAGCCATAACTGTCGAATATTCTGCACCAGCGAAATCCTTTAAGACGAAATGATTCCGGACAGGCTTCCTAAAGGAGAATTTAAAGTCCCCGCCCAAAACATCTAAGGGAAGGAAAAGTCCCCCATCACCTCTGCGTGGATCCTCTTCTGAGGAGTCTTCTGGGGAGAGAACTGGTCGGCGACCAATAACCTTGCCGATCAGCACCTCTAATCTGTTCGAGGTGCTCGAACCGAAATTCTCTATTGGAAAGGGGACCTTCCTCGTAGAGGAGATGGACCAGGAGGATTCTGCCCTCACTGGAAGACGGCCAGTGCCTAAGAGGCAGGATCGTGCTCCTGAACAAAGTGTTAGTTCGACGGCCAAGAAGAATAAGCTCAAGCAACCAGCACAGCCAAATATGCAGAAACGTATTTCCATTTAATTCTTATCCCATACCATAGACCATGGCTAGCCTACAGTGGAACATACGCGGCATTAGGCCACGTCGACCAGAGCTGGACTTGTTGCTCCACCAGCATCAGCCTTTGGTCGTATTCTTGCATGAGACCAAGCTCTGTCCCCAAGACAACCTTACCTTCAGGCGGTACTCTTCTGTCCGGTGTGATATATCTCCGGCGGATAGAGTATCTGCACATGGGAGCACTATGATTCTTATCAGAGATGATATTTTCGCTACATCTGTACCAATCTAACATAGTCCATTGCTGTTAGGATTAAGCTATTGTCCATTAGCTTCACCATCTGCAGTGTATATGTACCTCCATCTGATGACCTCTCGCGCACTGTTCTAGAAGACCTAGTCTCCCAGCTACCAACACCTGTTTTGTTGGTAGGGGACCTGAATGCCCACCACCCGCTTTGTGACTCTCCTCGGGCTTGTGCTGGAAGTCAACTGCCGGTTACGATGTTGTAAACCTTGTATATTGTATGTTGCATTCCTACAGGGAGTTTAACATTTCATGCAAACTTCTTTAATACTCACTTATCGCTGAGGACAGCGATCTTTTGATCCTGGGAGATATGTTGTGGTCAAGAATGGCCAATCCAATCTTCATTAATATATTAGGTATTAGTTATCATAACATTGTTTCATAAAAATTTTAGATTTCCAGAAAAGTCTCACTTGAGCAATTTTCAGTAATAATTATATCTCAGGACGGATATACGGGTTTACCAAATCCGGTGGTAAAAACATTCTGAGATCATCGCGGATCATCCGGAGTTGAGAAAGTCACGTAGCCTCCCGGAAAGAGATGCACGTCATATTTTACATTTAACGGGTGTGGCTCACAAAGTCATATCAAAGTGCAAAGTTACACATGAATTGGATGAACCCCTCTAGGGGACACGAGCTGATAAAAAGGATGACATCCGGCTATCAGCGCTCTTCAAGCGACAGTCAGTACGGTATACACTGCCGTACGTTGTGCGTGTGATTGATTAGCTCTTGCAATTTTAAAGTCCTACGTATACGGTTGCACCCTACGTGCACCTTCTGCTACTAGGCTTTCCAGGGTAGGCCTGGAACCAATGTTGACTACAACATCACTCTGCATAAGGTAAGCACAATGTCAAACTATTTCTGTATTATTTGTGAGTTAAACTCCCGTCTTGGCTTGGTAAGGTATGGTACCGTTACATTAAACGCTGCTTATTAAGTATTGCTCTACTGTCTTTGCTACCCCTCTAGCATTCCTAACATCCCCATTAGGAAACGTAACATTATTCATCCATTAAGTTTTCGACGCAGCCAAGGGCGTCTTTCCTGTTATCATTGCCGACGAACACTGTCGATGTAGGCCGAATAAGATGTAGGATGGTAGCCGGTAAGGAAGGGGCCAACTTACTCCGCTTTGAATAACTAGTGGAAATGCGCACACAGTGACTTACAGTGTTGGTGAAGTACTGAACTTCAGCATCGATATCGGCTCTAGTGGCAAAAGAATAGGCTGTATGTAATGTTGAATCTAAATGAATGTGAAATAGATCCCATTTTACATAACTATTAATAAGTCGTGGAATTGTGAGTGGGAGGGAGTTGAAAAGTAATGATTCGGATCATTGTCCAAATGATCCGAATCAAGTTCTGCTAAGGCTGTTACAAATGCTGGAATGTGTAAATTTCTTTGAATCCCAATATCAAGAATGTCGGGAGCAGACAGTGGATTCCTGGGAAAATAAGTAAGTTCTGTAGGAGCTAAAATGGATAATCCGCTTGTATTCAATATACTCTAGAGACGTCGGCCATTGGGATTAGTAGAGCGACAACCCCACGAGGAGTGCTTACAGTTAAGGTCTCCAAGTAGAGGAATACTGCTATCGGCCGGAAAAAGTGTTGAAAGATAGTCACTGTTAAGCTTCCTGTTAGGAGAGTTTTAGGCGCTGATAATAGTGAGACCGATACCATCAGATTAGGTAGTTTGATTCCCACCATTTCAAGGTCAGGGACGCCTGGCAAAAATATGGCAACATGAATAAGATTACGCCGGATTAGAATAGCCACACCTTCAGATGCTTTTGTAGTTGCTCGATCTTGGCGATAAATATTGTAGCCAGGAACGGTAAAAGTTTCATTTGGAAGCAGATGGCTTTAACTGATACAAGCGATGTTACTGTTATGCATTGTGAGAAAGCTAATAAAAGAAGCGCGTATGCCATTAGCATTCCAGTTAAGGATAGTGAGTTTTTTAAGAGAGAAGATTCCGTGCTGCCATTGTGAAACACTGTAGAAAGAACAGAACGAATCAACTGTGTTATTTGTGGCAGAAATGGAGATAAAATGGTACGGAGAAACGAAAACAACTGTATCAGCATAGAGCTCCAAGAAGAGGTTGAGGTAGTATCATTGAGCGTTTCATTCTGTGGATGTGATGGAGGAAAAGATGAAGAAGAGGCTGAAGATCTCAGTGTGTGAGAGAAGAGACGCTGCGTGCGATACTTTGTTGTGATAACTGTTGACGGTCTTGTGCGAGAGGTGGTTGTGTTGCCGCTGCCGTGGTTGTTGTTACAGTAGCTGGATTTGGAGTTGTGGGTGTACGTCGCCGTTGAGATTGCTGTGAGATGCATTCTTTGAGTTCTATACAGTGAGAACAGCCTCAAAAATTTGCGGGATGATCTTGTCCACAGTTTACACCTTGAGCTGGTGTAGTGGATGGTTTATTGCACTTGGAGAAGTGGTGATCGCCGAGACATCGCACACAGCGGAGGGCCAGCTAGCAATAATTCTTAGCGTGTCCATAATGCTGACAACGATTGCACTGTGGCTAGTTCTGAATTATGGCGTCGATGTTAACTTTTACAACACTATACAGCAATCGTGTGAGAATAAGAATAGCATTCGTCATTTTTGGCAAGCTCAATAGCACATATAGGAATGAGTTGTTTGTTTCTTCCTAGAAGGCGTGTAACCTTTTTAACTGGATACTTAGATCTACGGTTTCTCCAGAATATATGTGTGCTCACCTGCGCCGGGCCATCTTTTCGCGCTGGTTCGCGGAATGGTCCGGGCTGAGCGCGACTGCGAATTGGGCATTGCCTTTTTATCCACCAGCATCTTTTACGAGGGGAACCCGCACCTCAATGTGCTCCATGTAATGAGATTTAGACGACGGTGCGACATCTGTTATCGGAGTGTCGCCTCTTTACTGTTCTGCGTAGATCTTTGTTGTTGGCCGCCAATCTTCCCACACTGCTAGGTAACAACCCTAGTACTTGTGAGCGACTTTTTACTTTTCTTCGCCGCAGCGGGATGTACAGTCGTGTTTAATTTTATCTGGGGGCTTTATATTTTTACCGACTCGTCTTCTAAGTTACTTTTCATGTTCCCTCAGTGGCGTTCTCCTCTGTGATATTACAGACCCTCGGTTTTAGTCTCACCTTGGTCGCTTTTGATGTTGTATCCATGGTTTTAATTTTTGTATGGTAGTCCAGTTTTAGTCTTTTTAATCCCTTTCAACTTTAATTTTTAACCCTAGGGCGGTAATAAGCTTAGTAGTTGTGCGCCCATAAACCATACTACTACCACGACCTACACCACCACCACCTCTCCCCAGGGGCCTACTCCGGTAGGTACGGGTTTGGCGCACCCGGGGGTTCCCGAGCCGCTCACCGCCACTTCACCGTACCCATCGCCATCCACTGTTGCCACGTCTTTTGTTCTGTGTTTGCTTCTTTCGTTTGTTTACTTTATTACCCTCTTCCCCTTCTAGGCTTCTCGCCCCACCCCAGGGGCCTACTACGGTAGATACGGGTTTGGCGCAACCTGGGGTTCCCGAGTCGCTCACCGCCATATCATCATCCCCATCGCCAATAACTGTGCCACGTTTTTGTTCGTGTCGGTGTGTGTGCGCACTTGTCTTTGTGTGCGCGTGTGTACTTGCCTCATCTTCCTCTTCTAGGCTTATTCCTTATATCTTTAGTTTTAAGGCTTTAGATTTATTAACTCCTGCCTCACCAATAGGGATCTTTATTTTATCTCCGTGGTTCCTGTCCCACGGTTCCAGCGCGGCTTCCAACTTGTGTGCTCTTCGGAGGTCTCAGGCGTAAAGGTTTAGTGGACCCTTCCTACTGCCCCTATGTGTAAGCCTTAGGTGCGGAGCCCGTCCATACCGTTATATACACCCACGTAGCTTCCTTGGGAGCCCGGTCCGTTTTAATCTCCCGACGAACGCTGTTCCTTGGGTTAGAATCACGGACTGGTCGTGTTACCGCTAACGGAAACCCGGTGTAATCAACCACAAGTCCCCTGAATCCATGTCTGCTTTATTACGCAGCATGGCCTAAAGTGGGGAGTCACAGGTGGTTATACCTGTGGTAGGGGCTTAAAGCCGGGTTCTGCATAGAGAAGGGCTTACCCGTATAGACCAGCAGTAGTAGCTGGAGGGTAACTCCTTCTGAGGTACTCTTTGAGATTAGTCTGATAGGTGTCTACCAGGCGGCACAGACAGGAAAGTTTTTGGGTATTTTTTCTCTACCCCCGGGTGGCAGGCTGACGCCGACGGTTCCGGAAGGGGGTCCTTTCAACATGTTTTCTCCGCGCGAACCTACATCCTTTGGCCGCTTTTTAGTTATGACCTTGGCCTGCGAAACGAAAACAATGAAAGATATCAGTCCTTTTTACATACAACGCGAGATTGACAGGATCTGCGATAAAGTGACCAATGGCACCAGAACGCGAGACGGTACGTTGCTAGTTGAAACAAAGCCGGAAGACCAGTCCAACAAACTCCTGAAGACCATCTTGTTGGGTTCTTACCCCATAAAGATGGCACCCCACAAGTCTTTGAACACCTGTAGAGGCGTGGTGACTACCTCTTGTTTGGACGGTCTTTCCGAGGCAGATATTGTCACCAATTTATCTGACCAGGGTGTGCGCTAAGCGTACCGTCTTCTTGGCAAACGTGATGGACAGTCAGTATCATTGCGAACAGTATTTCTAACTTTCAAGGGTGCCACAATACCTGAGACCTTGTATTGTGGATATGAACGCGCATCTGTGCGGCCGTATGTACCGAACCCAATGCGCTGTTTTCGGTGACAACGGTTCGGTCGTACACAAACTCGGGGCACGTTTGATGCACAATGTGAACGGTGCGGCCAGCCTGCACACGGTGATGTCTGTTCACATGACCCTTACTGCGTACACTGCCGCGGAAATCACACCTCTAGTTCACGGCAATTTACCCAATTTTTGGAGGGAAAGGCAATACAGGAGTTGCGAATCACAGAACGCCTAACTTTTCCTGAGGCCCGGCGGCGCTATCAGCAGCTTCAGCCTGCGACTACCTTAGGGTACGCCTCCGCAGTTCGTCGCACTCCTGGTCCATCTGTGGCCCTTCAAACGGCTCCAGTTGCTGACGCGTCCAAACAAACGGACCAGTCCCTGAGCTCTACTACCTTGCCTGAACGACCCAAACCGCGGCCTTCGAGATCTTCCGCTTCAGCTGAGCCTCCAAAGACAACAGTGCGGCAATCCTCACCTTGTCCACCGCCTGACGCCACCTCTCCTGAGCGGTCTCGTAAGAAGCACAGGGCGGCGAAAACACCTGCAAAGTCCCGTTCGAGATCTAAAGGTCGTAGAGCATCTTCCGGATCCCGATCATCTGAGGATTACGATGGGGAGACAGGCCGTCCTTTTCTAGACCAGAAATCTGTGAAACTTAACAGGCCACTTTAGCAGTGTTCGTTAACTGTCCATCAACCTTTTTAGATAGTTTGCTTTCTTCCACCTCGCCTATCCCAGGTTTCTAGCATCCTTTTATCATGGCGTTGCTGACGTGGATTACTCGCGGTGTTCGCTTCCATAGAGCTGAACTGCAGCTGTTGCTACGGTCGTGTGACCCCTTGATCATCTGTTTACAGGATACGAAGCTTCTCCCTCACGAACCATTCGTTGTACACCATTACGTCCCGGTTCCCTTCGATCTTACCCCGGAGGAGGACTCTCCTGCTCTTGGGGGTGTTATGATACTCACGCGCGATGATGTCTACTGTAACCACTCGCTTACCACTGCCTTGCAAGCTGTTGCTGTCCATCATTTTCTTCCTGGTTTCACCTTTTCAGTTTGTAACGTTTACGTTCCTCCTTCAGCTACCCTCAGTTAAGCCGACATGGTCAATCTCCTGTCTGAGCTCCCGGCACATTTGCTTTTAGAGGGTGATTTCAATGCCCATCATCCACTTTGGGGTTCCCCTAGGGCATGTGAGCGGGGGATGCTCCTTGTTGACCTTTTTGACCAATTTCTTCTTGCTGCTTTGAAGAACGGTAAACCAACTTCTCTTTCTGATTCTTCTGCCATGTTCTCCCATCTGAACCTTTCTGTTTGTTCAGCGCAGCTTGCTCCTCGGTTGCAATGGAACGTTGTATCTGACACACATTCCAGCGAACATTGCCCGTGTGTACTGACTTTGCTCTCACACCGCGTTTCTTCCCCGCGAGCAGCAACTTGGCAGCTAGCGAAAGCAAATTGGGCCCTTTCTTCACAGAAAACTGTTTTCAGCAACAATGAGTTCGCCAATGTCGACAATATGGTGGACCACTTTCAATCTGTTCTCTCTGCCGCTCAATGGTCTATTCCTCGGTCGTCCTTCCATTCCATCCGTTGGTGGAATGCCAAGTGTCGCGAGGCTGTTCGTGCGCGCAGGAGGGCTCGTAGGGTGTTTCACCATCACCCTACATTGGATAACTTGATCCGCTTCAAAGAAGCTCGCGATAGGGCCCGCCGAATTATTCAGGATAGCAGACGGGCTTCCTGGACTTCGTTTATTGGTACCTTCAATCGGTCTACGCCTTCATCTGTTGTGTGGGAGAAGCTACGACGTGTTGCGGGTAAGCAGGCTAACTCTTCTATACCGGGACTTCATGTGGGATCTGTTACCGTCGTGGATCCGGTAGCTTTTGCTGACACCCTTGGTAGTACGTTCGCGTCTGTCTCAAGCTCCGGAAACTATGACCGAGCTTTTCGAACTACTAAGGCCGAGGTGGAATCGCAGCCTCTCCCCTTTCACTCTTTTAATAATGAGTGCCATAACTCGATTTTTACTATAAGGAGCTCGTAACCTCCGTATCGTCCTCTAGACTTTCTGCTCCTGGGCCAGATGAGATTCCTATCGCCATGCTCCAGCATCTCTGCCCTGCCAGTACACTCTTTCTCTTGGGGCCCTTCAACAGCATTTGGTGCGATGGAGTGTTTCCTACAGTCTGGCGCGCGGCCGTCATCGTTCCCATTTTAAAACCTGGTAAGGATCCCCATCTCCCTACCAGCTATCGTCCGATCTCCCTCACCAGTTGCGTCTGCAAGGTGATGGAGCGTATAATTAACGGGCGACTACGATGGTGACTTGAATCCCGCGATCTGCTCTCCAGCGTCCAATGTGGCTTCCGTCGTTACCGTTCCACAGTCGACCACATGGTGTCCCTGTCCACGTCCATCATGGATGGATTTTTACGGAACAGTCCGACGGTTGCGGTATTTTTTGAATTTGAAAAGGCATACGATACCTGCTGGAGGTACGGTATACATCGTACCCTTCACAATTGGGAATTTCGTGGTCGTCTGCCCCTTTTTATCCGGGAGTTTATGATGGATAGGGTTTTTAGGGTTCGAGTTGGCTCGATTTTATCCGGTGTTTTTACTCAGGAGAACGGGGTACCGCAGGGCTCGGTGCTTAGTGTCACTTTGTTTGCTATTGCCATCAATTCTGTTGTAGAGTGCGTTCCATCTGGCGTTTCCTCTTCATTGTTTGTGGACGATTTCGCTATTTATATTAGTTCTCGTTGGACTTGCCTTATAGAACGCCGCCTACAACTTTGTTTTGACCGCCTGTACCTTTGGAGTATAGAAAACGGCTTCAAGTTCTCCGCTGAGAAAACTGTCTGCGTCAATTTCTGTAGACGGAAGGCGTATCCTTCGCCTTCTCTCCGTCTTGGTCCTGACGTTCTCCCTTTCGCCGAGGAGACGAAATTTTTAGGTTTGAATTTTGACAGGAAACTCAGCTGCTCTTCCCATATATCGTACTTAAAGGCAAAATGTGGCCGTTCTCTTAATATTTTACGCGTTTTAAGTGGCACATCCTGGGCAGCTGATCGGACTGCCCTTTTATACCTTTATCGGTTTCTGGTCCGCTCAAAAATTGACTATGGTTGCGTTGTATATTCTTCGGCCCGCCCGTCCATTTTAGCTCGTCTCAATGCTACACATAACCGTGGTATCCGTTTGAGTTTTGGTGCTTTCCCCACGAGTCTGGTTCTCTGCTTTGTGCAGAAGCTGCGGAACCTCCTCTGTCTTATGGATGCGATGCTCTCCTTTGTAGTTATGCCTGCAGTCTCCTTAGTTTACCCAGACATCCGTCTTTTACCTTGCTTTTTAACGACTCTTTAGACCGCCGATACTCAAGTAATTCCCCAGCCCTCCTTCCACCTGTTGTGCGCTTTCGGCTGCTCCTTCGGCGTTTTGACGTCACTTTGCCAGCCGTATATCCCAGAGGGGAGACTCAATTTCCTCCGTGGCTCTACCCCCAGCCCCGCATTCATCTAGGGTTGCTGTCCACACCGAAGTCGACCACGGCCGATTGTCTTATTCAATCCTGCAGCATTGTTTAAAGTGGGGAGTCACAGGTGGTTATACCTGTGGTAGGGGCTTAAATCCAGGTTGAACATGGTGAAGGGCTAACTCGTATGGACCAACAGTAGTGGCTGGAGGGTAACTCCTTCTGACGTACTCTTTGGGATCGGTCTGGTAGGGGTCTACCAGGCGGCACAGACCGGAAAGTTATTTGATGTCTTTTTTCTCTACCCCCGGATGGCAGGCTGACGCCGACGGTTCCGGAAGGGTGTCCTTTAAAATGCTGTCTACACGCAAAGCTTCTATATTTGACCGCTTTTTGATTATGACCTTGGCTTGCGAATCTAAGACTATGCGAGACATTAACAGTTTTACATTCAACGAGAGATAGACAGGATCTGTGACAAAGTGACCAATGCTACCAGGATCAGAGACGGTGCGCTGTTAGTGGAAACCAAGACGGAAGACCAGTCCAAGAAACTCCTGAAGGCCGTCCTATTAGGTTCTTACTCACAAGCGGTGGCCCCGCACAAATCTTTAAACAACTGTAGGGACGTTGTGACCACCTCTTGTTTAGACGGTGTTTCAGACGCAGAAATTGTTTCCAATCTCTCCGACCGGGGTGTCTGCCAGGCGTAACGTCTTCAAGGTAAACGTGATGGTCAGTCGGTTGCGTTACGGACAGTGTTCCTAACATTCAAGGGTACCACATAACCTGAGGCACTTTAATGTGGTTATGAACGCGCTGCTGTGCGGCCGTATGTGCCAAACCCTATGCGTTGCTTCCGATGTCAGAGGTTTGGTCACACCCAAATTAGGTGCACATTCGGCGCTACTTGCGAACGTTGTGGACAACCTGCTCACGGTGAAGCTTTTTGTGGTCGAGACCCTTCCTGCGTCCATTGTAAAGGGAACTATCCCTCTAGCTCCCGTCAGTGTCCGCGATTTCTCGAAGAAAAGCCCATACAGGAGTTGCCCGTGAAGGAACACCTGACTTTTCCGGAAGCCAGGCGTCGATTCCAACAGCTGCAACTTGCGACTCTCTCAGGCTGCGCCTCAGCGATCCGCCGCACTCCCGTTACCTCGGTGGCACTACAAACCGTGCCAGTCTCCGACGCGTGTACTGAACCCGACCAGTTGCCTACCGCACGGACTTTGCAGGCTTCAACATCCATACGGTCCACTCCCGCAGGCGCTACTTCTCCAGAATCTGTTCGTAAGCCCTTAGTTCGACCGACACCAGCTGCCACTGCCTCTCAGGAGCGCAGTCGCAAAAAACTGAAGGCCGCTGATAAACCCTCAAATTCCAGTTCTCGTTCTACGAGCCGTAGACAAAGCTTAGGTTCCCGAACATCCGCGGATACTGACGACGACACGCGCTATACTATTGTAGGCCCAAAAAGCGCAAAGAACAAAAAACGTCCACCTTAACTTTGTGTATTTTAATTTGCCGCCATTTGATTTTCTTCCAGCTGCAAACTCATATCCCTCTGAGTCGACGATAACCCTTACGTATCTACCCTTACTCCATGGCCCTCCTGACCTGGAATATCCGTGGTGTTCGTACGCCTAGGGCCGAATTGCAGCTGTCATTACGGTCCTATAACCCTCTTGTTCTGTGTTTGCAGGAGACGAAGCTTCGCCCCCTGGATGCTTTTGCTCTGCACCAATACCTTCCAGTCGTTTAGATCTTACACCACTAGAGAGTTCTCCTGCTCATGGGGGTGTTATGATACTAACGCGCGATAATATCTGCCGTCAGCCGGTCTCGGTTACCACTACTTTGCAAGCTGTTGCTGTTCAACTAACTCTTTCTGGTTTCTCTTTAACTCTTTGTAATATCTACGCTCCGCCCTCGTCTACCTTTTGCGCCGCCGATATAGTCCATCTTTTGTCTCAGCTCCCGAAATCTTTTCTTCTGCTGGGTGATTTCAATGCCCAACATCCCCTTTGGGGTTCTCCTAGGGCCTGCGCGCGGGAGACTGTCCTTGCTGATCTTTTCGATCAATACAGTCTCTGTTCTAAACACCGGTGAACCTTCCTTCATTTCCCATTCTTCTGCCACGCTATCCCACCTGGACGTTTCTGTTTGGTCAGCACAGCTTGCTCACCGCTTTCAGTGGAACGTAGTATCAGACACTCATTCTAGTGATCATTGCCCTTCTGTCATAACTCTTATATCACACCACCTTTCCTCCTCGCGTGCGAATTCTTGGCAGTCGAATTGGGCTCTCTTTTCCGCTCTTGTTGTTTTCAGCGACTGCCAGTTCAACTCCGTTGATCAGATGGCCGAGCATTTCAACTCTGTCGTGATCTCCGCTGCCGAGCACTCAATACCGCGGTCGTCTGCCTACCCTAAACGATTACCGGTCCCTTGGTGGACTGCCGAGTACCACGATGCCATTCGTGCTCGTAGGAGGGCTCTTATGGTATTTCACCATCACCCTACGCTGGAGCATTTGATCCATTTTAAACAACCACGCGCACGGGCACGCCGAATTATTCAGGATAGCAAAAGGGCTTCATGGAATTCGTTTGTATCTACCTTCAACCGCACAACACCTTCATCCGTTGTGTAGGAGAAGCTCCGCCGTGTTGCCGGTAAGCAGACTGGTACCTCCATACCGGGGCTACTCGTGAGCACCGACACCGTAGTTGAAAGGTTGCTGTTTCAGACGTCTTAGGCAGCACATTCGCAAATGTGTCCAGTTCCGCCAATTATCAACCGGCGTTCCGTGCCATTAAGACGGAGGTGGAGTCTCAGAGTCTCTCTTTCCGTTCCTCTGACACTGAGTGCTATAACAATTCTTTTAGCATGCGAGAGCTGGATGCCTGACTAGCATCTCGTCGGCATTTCGCTCCAGGACCCGATGGTATCCACATCCCCCCAGGGGCCTATTACGGTAGGTACGGGTTAGGCGCACCCGGGATCCCGAGTCACCTTGACTCCCTCTGTGGGCAACCTCAGAGTGGTGAGGGAGTCAGTAGGTCAAAATGCCCACCCACGTGTAGGCCGTGCGTGGAGACCCGAGTCGGTGAAAAGGAATATCCTGGTTGGTTGAGAGTTGCGTACCTGAGCCTGGGCTTCTGTCTTTCAGTAACTGGGGATGGTGCGCAGCCTAATACACCGCTTTGGTTTCTGATTTGCCTAAACGGGAGGCTAGGGACTAACCCACTCCTAGTCAATCGGCCAGGACTAGGTATTACACCGAACTCCAGGGTGAGTGGGACGGCGAGCCCGCTATATTCCCTGTGTAGCCCTGTCGCCCCAGTGGAGGACCCCTCGTTGGGCTCCGTGGTGGGTGGGGAGCAGTGGGGGATGAATTTATACACTTTTTATGGCACCAAAACTAAAACCCCTGATTTCAAATAAGGACGTTGGAAAGGAAGTAGTCGAGTCATGTGGTCCTCGCTACTTGGTTATTCATAGGACAGAGGAAGGTAAGAAGTTCCTTACGGTGAGCCCTTTTAGTATCCAAAAGCGTCTCGATGCCATTGCTGGTCCGGTTAAATCCTGCGTTCGAGCTCGCAATGGTACACTTCTTCTCGAAGCCAACTCCGCCTCGCAAGCTGCAAGAATACTTAAAGCCACCATGTTAGCCAGCTATCCAGTGAAGGTCGAGGTGCACAAGTCGCTGAACTCCTCCCTCGGTGTAGTAACAACCCGCGCGTTGGACGGTTTGTCCATTGAGGAGATCCAAGAAAATCTTGCGACTCAGGGTATCTCATCTGTTTATCGGGGACAACGTAAGATCAACGGTGAATTCCTGCCTACTCGTACCCTGTTTCTTACTTTTGATCGGGTTGACCTCCCTCAAAAGATTAGGGCTGGGTATGAAGCCATCGAAGTTAGGCCTTATATACCCAATCCGCTGAGGTGCTTTAAATGCCAACGTTCTGGTCACACTAGTGAGTTGTGTACCAGCAAGTGCACCTGCGTCCACTGCGGTGACATCTCCCACGATGGGGCTTGTGCTTCAGATCCATCGTGTGTGAACTGTAACGGGGAACACCCATCTAAGTCCCGAGACTGCCCCCGTTTTGCAGAGGAACGAGCGATGCAGGAGATACGGGTTAAAGAGAAGGTGTCCTTCTTGGAAGCCCCCCCCAGGGGCCTACTACGGTAGGTACGGGTTAGGCGCACCCGGGGTCCCGAGCCACCTTGACTCCCTCTGTGGGCAACCTCAGAGTGGTGAGGGAGCCAGAAGGTCAAAATGCCCACCCACGTGTAGGCCGTGCGTGGAGACCCGTGTCGGTGAAGAGGAATATCCTGGTTGGTTGAGGGTTGCGTACCTGAGCCTGGGCTTCTGTCTTTCAGTAACTGGGGAGGGTGCGCAGCCTAATACACCGCTTTGGTTTCTGATTTGCCTAAACGGGAGGCTAGGGACTAACCCACCCCTAGTCAATCGGCCAGGACTAGGTATTACACCGAACTCCAGGGTGAGTGGGACGGCGAGCCCGCTATATCCCCTGTGTAGCCCTGTCACCCCTGTGGGGTGACCCCTCGTTGGGCTCCGTGGTGGGTGGGGAGCACTGGGGGATGAATTTATACAATTTTTTTTTATGGCACCAAAACTTAAACCCCCGATTTCAAATAAAGACGTTGGAAAGGAAGTAGTCGAGTTATGTGGTCTTCGCTACTTGGTTATTCATAGGACAGAGGAAGGTAAGAAGTTCCTTACGGTGAGCCCTTTTACTATCCAAAAGGGTCTCGATGCCATTGCTGGTCCTGTTAAATCCTGCGTTCGAGCTCGCAATGGTACACTTCTTGTCGAAGCCAACTCCGCCTCGCAAGCTGCAAGAATACTTAAAGCCACCATGTTAGCCAGCTATCCAGTGAAGGTCGAGGTGCACAAGTCGCTGAACTCCTCCCGCGGTGTAATAACAACCCGCGCGTTGGATGGTTTATCCATTGAGGAGATCCAAGAAAATCTTGTGACTCAGGGTGTCTCAGCTGTTTATCGGGTACAACGTAAGATCAACGGTGAATTCCTGCCTACTCGTACCCTGTTTCTTACTTTTGATCGGGTTGATCTGCCTCAAAAGATTAGAGCAGGGTATGAAGCCATCGAAGTTAGGCCTTATATACCCAATCCGCTGAGGTGCTTTAAATGCCAACGTTTTGGTCACACTAGTGAGTTGTGTACCGGCAAGTCCACCTGCGTCCACTGCGGTGACATCTCCCACGATGGGGCTTGTGCTTCAGCTCCATCGTGTGTGAACTGTAACGGGGAACACCCATCTAGTTCCCGAGACTGCCCCCGTTTTGCAGAGGAACGAGCGATCCAGGAGATACGGGTGAAAGAGAAGGTGTCCTTCTTGGAAGCCCGGAAGCTCCTGCAACTCCGCCAACCCTCTGCCCCGAGGTCCGGTACCTATAGCTCAGTTGCAGCTAAACCGGTACCGCGTCGGGAAATCGCAACACAGACCGGCGATATGAACGGGGCTACAATTGCGGAAAAAGTTATTTTAGCCAAAGCGCTGCCAAAGCCTTCGGCACCTACACCCAAGTTGGTATCAACATCTGCTAAATCCGCTAGCTTACAGAATAGTCCTGCACAGTTGTCACCGAAAGCCTCGACCTCTGGAACTAAAGTTGGTAAATTCACGACGTCTTCTGCCCCGGAAAAACAGTTTAAGACCAAGTATGTACGACAAGACTTCTTGAAAGAGAATGTGCAATCTATTACCAAGTCATCTAAAGGTAAGAAAAGTTCACGCAACTCCACACGTGTATCCTCCTCTGAAGGGTCATCTGGGGAGGAGGGCGTGAATCGGCGACAGCCGTCTTCGCCGATCAGCACATCCAATCGGTTCGAACTACTTGGACCTAAAACTGCTCTTGAAAAAGGGACCTCCCTTGTGGAGGAGATGGACCAGGAGGATTCTGCCGCCACTGCCAGAGGGACAGTGCGGAAACGGCAGGATCGTGCTCCTGAAAATAGTACTAGCCCAACGCCTAAGAAGAACAAATTGAACCGACCAGCTAATCCCAATCTGCAGAAGCGTCTTTCGATTTGAAACTTATCCCATAATATACTCAATGGCTATCCTCCATTGGAACATACGCGGAATTCGACCACATCGGCCAGAGCTTGACTTGTTGCTGCGCCAGCATGAACCCTTGGCTGTATGTTTACAAGAGACGAAGCTCCGTCCACAGGACACCGTTACCATCAGGCAGTACTCCTCCGTACGATGTGATTTATCCCCGGAGGACGGTGTCCCGGCACATGGGGGCACTATGATGCTTATTCGAGATGATATTTTTGCCAACTCTGTACCCATACAATCTGCAATCCAGTCCGTTGCTGTCAGCATTAAGCTTTATTCACTATTTGCAGTATCTATTTGCCTCCACCTGCGGACCTCTCGCACAGCGACTTAGAACACCTCATTTCGCAGTTGCCACCACCCTTTTTATTGGTAGGCGACGTGAATGCCCATCACCCTCTTGGGGGCTCTCCTCGGGCTTGTGCAAGAGGCACGCTACTTAAAGACTTCTTGGATAGTCAGAATCTTGCTCTCTTGAACACCGGAGAGCCCACCTTTCTTTCTGATGCCTTTCATAGTTTTTCACACATTGACATTGCAATTTGTTCCCCTCAGCTAGTAGTCACGTTATGCTGGAATATCATTTCGGATTTGCATTCTAGTGACCACTTTCCTTGTCGTATTAGTGTCTTGACACCCGTTGTATGTTCCACCCGTTTACCTAGTTGGCGCCTAGACCACGCCAGCTGGGAACTGTACTACCACTTGGCTGAATTTAGCTACGAAGAGCACGACTCTGTGAACCACTTGGTCGATCATCTCACAGGGACCATTCATTCTGCTGCTGAGCAACCCATTCCGCGTTCGACTGGCTACAGCCGTCGATTTCCGGTACCTTGGTGGACCGATGACTGTCGGGATGCTATTCGCGCTCGCAGATGAGCTGTACGGGTTTTCCATCGTTTTCCTACACTGGATAACCTGATACACTATAAACGGATGGGTGCACATTCTAGGCGGGTTATTAAGGATAGCAAAAAGATGTCATGGAATAAATTCGTGGGCTCCTTTAATCGACATACACCTTCCTCTGTCGTATGGGATAAGTTAAGACTTGTGGCTGGGAAACCGAACCATATGGCCATCGCCGGTCTCAAAACACCTACCGGAGCTGTTGTTGATACATTTGACGTGGCGAATACTTTAGGCAGTGCATTCGCTCAGGTGTCTAGCTCAGGCAATTATTCCCCTGAGTTTCTTACAGTTAAGAATCAGGTGGAATCTCAAGATTTCTCATTTCTTTCTGGCAACCTTGAGGATTATAATCGCCTTTTCACCCTGGCAGAGCTAGACAATGCACTCTCCTCTTCACGACACTCAGCACCAGGGCCAGATGGTATCCACGTCCAAATGTTGCAACATCTCTCTCCTGATGGCAAAGCCTTCCTACTCGAGGCTTATAATCGTGTGTGGGTTGATGGCATTTTTCCAGACAAGTGGCGGGAGGCGACCATCATACCCATTCTTAAACCTGGAAAGGACCGCCATCTTCCTTCCAGTTACCGTCCTATTTCCCTCACCAGTTGCGTGTGCAAGGTGATGGAACGCATGATCAATGGACGGTTGGTGTGGTGGCTGGAATCCCACAATCTTCTGACGAACATCCAGTGTGGCTTTCGATGACGACGTTCAACAACTGACCACCTTGTCTCTCTGTCAACTCAGATTATGGACGGGTTTCTTAAGAACAGCCCCACAGTTGGGGAATTTTTTTACCTCGAGAAGGCCAACGACACGTGTTGGCGGGCGGGAATATTGCGTTCTCTCCACAACTGGAACATACGTGGACGCCTACCGTTGGTCATTCAGGAGTTTATGCGGGACCGCGTTTTTCGAGTGAGGGTGGGCTCGGTTTTTTCTAACCATTTTATTCAAGAGAACGGAGTGCCGCAGGGCTCGGTACTCAGCGTGACTCTATTTGCTATTGCGATAAATTCCATATCACTATGTGTGCCTCAAGGTGTCTCTTCCTGTTTATTCGTGGAGGACTTTGCCATCTGCTGTACTTCTCAGCGTACTCCGTTTTTGGAACGCCGTCTCCAACGGTGTTTGTACAATCTCTATGCTTGGAGCTCGAAACACGGTTTTCGTTTCTCCTCTGAGAAGACAGTCTGCGTTAACTTCTGGCGCCGTAAGTGGCAAATGCCGCCGTCTCTTCGACTCAGGCCAGATTTACTTCCTTTCGCAGATGAGGCGAGATTCCTTGGTTTGATCTTCGATCGGAAACTTTGTTGGGCACCACCAATAGCACAGCTTAGAGCACGATGTGACCGTTCTCTAAATCTTTTACGGATACTAAGTGGCAAATCTTGGAGTGCGGATCGGACGGCATTGCTCCGTCTTTATCGTGCTGTGATTCGTTCGAAGTTGGACTATGGCAGCATTGTGTATTCTTCAGCTCGACCTTCAGTGCTCAGAAGGTTAGACATAGTCCATAACCAGGGCATCCGTGTGGCCGTTGGAGCTTTTCCAACGAGCCCAGTTTTTAGCCTCTACGCCGAATCGGGAGAACCTCCTCTGCGTTGTCGGTGTGATGTCCTGCTTGCTAATTACGGCTGTGGGCTGAAGTGTATGCCTGGGCATCCATCTTATCACGCGTTTTTCTCCCCTGAGCTGCACGAGCGATACTGCCTCCGCTCTCTGAGCCCCAGGCCAGCAGGGTTTCGTTTCAGTGAGCTTCTACGCCAGCACCATGTTGACATTCCTCGGCTGTTATCCAAGGGAGAGAGTATATACCCCCCTTGGTTACGCGCTACCTCCCATGTCGATCTCGGGATGACGCTTTACTGGAAATCTGTTACTCCTCTTGATAGTATTCGTCGTTGTTTTTTAGAATTTTTATCCAAATACAGTGGCCGTATTTGTATTTACACCGATGGTAGTAAGAGCCCCGACGGTGTTGGATGTGCCTTTGTCACTGGCACCGCAACTTCTACTTACGGTTTGCCTAGTTGCACATCTATATATTCTGCCGAGCTATATGCTATTTATCAAGCCCTTCTGTATATTCGACGTCAAAAATTAGGTGACTGCCTTACTCTTAGTGATTCCCTTAGTGCCCTTCAGAGCATTCGTGAGCTGTACAATTACCATCCTTTGGTGCAGCGCATCCAGGACGTCCTCCACATTTTGCACGCTTCTGGTTTTAATGTGGAGTGCGCATGGATTCCTGGACACGTTGGCTTGCCAGGGAATGACACGGCGGATTTGGCAGCGAAATCGGTAGTCACAGCGCCCAGTGTTACGATTACCCATTCAACAGCAGAAGATTTTAGAGTGGCTGTACGGAGAGCCGTTTTTTCGACTTGGCATGCGGAGTGGTCGGCTCTCCGTGGTAATAAGCTGCGAGAGGTGAAGGACCTCCCTGTCAACTGGGTAACCTCCTCTCGTTTATTCCGCCGGGAGGAGGTAGTACTAGCTCGGCTAAGAATTGGCCACTGTATTTTTACTCACAGTTACCTTTTTAAACGTGAACCTGTTCTTGTCTGTGCGCTCTGTGGGGAGGCACAGACAGTTCGTCATGTGTTGCTGGAGTGTGGTCACCTGGCACACATTCGGTCATCTATGGGCATGCCGGCCTCTCTTGCTGAGGTCCTGGCAGATGACTCAAGAGCAGTGGACAGGGTTTTTAAATTTTTAGCAAAACTTTCTTTTACCTTGACGTTTTAGTGTGATGGTAGTTTTTTTTAAACACTTTTAATTTTAATGTGTTGATTTTAGATGAAGTTTTATATCCAGCTCTGTTTAGAGGGCTGGACCGTTCTGTTACTTCCTTTTCAACTGTGTTAGCTCTTTTACTTGTGTTTTTTCCTTTTTTTTTGGTATTTTTCTTACTGCCTATTGCCAAGTTTTAATCATAAGGGCGCTTATGACCTCGGCAGTTGAGCGCCCTTAAACACCATTATCATCATCATCATCATCTGGACCTGGTGCTGAGTGTCGTGAAGAGGAGAGTGCATTGTCTAGCTCTGCCAGGGTGAAAAGGTGATTATAATCCTCAAGGTTGCCAGAAAGAAACGAGAATTCTTGAGATTCCACCTGATTCTTAACTGTAAGAAACTCAGGGGAATAATTGCCTGAGCTAGACACCTGAGCGAAAGCACTGCCTAAAGTATTCGCCACGTCAAATGTATCAACAACAGCTCCGGTAGGTGTTTTGAGACCGGCGATGGGCATATGGTTCAGTTTCCCAGCCACACGTCTTAACTTATCCCATACGACAGAGGAAGGTGTATGTCGATTAAAGGAACCCACGAATTTATTCCATGACATCTTTTTGCTATCCTTAATAACCCGCCTAGAATGTGCACCCATCCGTTTATAGTATATCGGGTTATCCAGTGTAGGAAAAAGATGGAAAACCCGTAGAGCTCGTCTGCAAACGCGAATAGCATCCTGACAGTCATCGGTCCACCAAGGTGCCAGAAATCGACGGCTGTAGCCAGTCGAACGCGGACTGGATTGCTCAGCAGCAGAAAGAATGGTCCCTGTGAGATGTTCGACCAAGTGGTTCACAGAGTCGTGCTCTTCGTAGCTAAATTCAGCCAAGTGGTAGTACAGTTCCCAGCTGGCGTGGTCTAGGCGCCAACTAGGTAAACGGGTGGAACATACAACGGGTGTCAAGACACTAATACGACAAGGAAAGTGGTCACTAGAATGCAAATCCGAGATGATATTCCAGCATAAGGTGACTGCTAGCTGAGGGGAACAAATTGCAATGTCAATGTGTGAAAAACTATGAAATGCGTCAGAAAGAAAGGTGGGCTCTCCGGTGTTCAAGAGAGCAAGATTCTGACTATCCAAGAAGTCTTTAAGTAGCGTACCTCTCGCACAAGCCCGAGGAGAGCCCCAAAGAGGGTGATTGGCATTCACTTCGCCTACCAATAAAAAGGGTGGTGACAACTGCGAAATGAGGTGTTCTAAGTCGCTCTGCGAGAGGTCCGCAGATGGAGGCAAATAGATACTGCAAATGGTGAATAAAGCGGAGGGTAGCTTAATGATGACAGCAACGGACTGGATTGCAGATTGTAAGGGTACGGAGTTGGCAAAAATATCATCTCGAATAAGCATCATAGTGCCCCCATGTGCCGGGACACCGTCCTCCGGGGATAAATCACATCATACGGAGGAGTACTGCCTGATGGTAACGGTGTCCTTGGACGGAGCTTCGTCTCTTGTAAGCATACAGCCAAGGGTTCATGCTGGCGTAGCAACAAGTCAAGCTCTGGTCGATGTGGTCGAATTCCGCGTATGTTCCAATGGAGGATAGCCATTGGGTATATTATGGGATAAGTTTCAAATCGAAAGACGCTTCTGCAGATTGGGATTAGCTGGTCGGTTCAATTCTTTCTTCTTAGGCGTTGGGCTAGTACTATTTTCAGGAGCACGATCCTGCCGTTTCTGGCAGTGGCGGCAGAATCCTCCTGGTCCATCTCCTCCACAAGGGAGGTCCCTTTTTCAAGAGCAAATTTCGGTCCGTGAAGTTCGAACCGATTGGATGTGCTGATCGGCGAAGACGGCCGTCGCCGATTCACGTCCTCCTCCCCAGATGACCCTTCAGAGGAGGATACACGTGTGGAGTTGCGGGTACTTTTCTTACCCTGAGATGACTTGGTAATAGATTGCACATTCTCTTTCAAGAAGTCTTGTCGTACATACTTGGTCTTAAACTGTTTTTCCGGGGCAGAAGACGTCGTGAATTTACCAGCTTTAGTTCCCGAGGTCGAGGCTTTGGGTGACAAGTGTGCAGGACTATTCTGTAAGCTGGCGGATTTGGCAGATGTTGATACCAACTTGGGTGTAGGTGCCGAAGGCTTTGGCAGCGCTTTGGCTAAAATAACTTTTTCCGCAATTGTAGCCCCGTTCATATCGCCGGTCTGTGTTGCGATTTCCCGACGCGGTACCGGTTTAGCTGCAACTGAGCTATAGGTACCGGACCTCGGGGCAGAGGGTTGGCGGAGTCGCAGGAGCTTCCGGGCTTCCAAGAAGGACACCTTCTCTTTCACCCGTATCTCCTGGATCGCTCGTTCCTCTGCAAAACGGGGGCAGTCTCGGGAACTAGATGGGTGTTCCCCGTTACAATTCACACCGGATGGAGCTGAAGTACAAGCCCCATCGTGGGAGATGTCACCGCAGTGCACGCAGGTGGACTTGCCGGTACACAGCTCACTAGTGTGACCATAACGTTGGCATTTAAAGCACCTCAGCGGATTGGGTATATAAGGCCTAACTTCGATGGCTTCATACCCTGCCCTAATCTTTTGAGGGAGATCAACCCGATCAAAAGTAAGAAACAGGGTACGAGTAGGCAGGAATTCACCGTTGATCTTACGTTGTACCCGATAAACAGATGAGACACCCTGAGTCGCTAGATTTTCTTGGATCTCCTCAATAGACAAACCGTCTAACGCGCGGGTTGTTACTACACCGCGGGAGGAGTTCAGCGACTTGCGCACCTCGACTTTCACTGGATAGCTGGCTAACATGGTGGCTTTAAGTATCCTTGCAGCTTGCGAGGCGGAGTTGGCTTCGACAAGAAGTGTACCATTGCGAGCTCGAACGCAAGATTTGACCGGACCAGCAATGGCATCGAGACTCTTTTGGATAGTAAAAGGGCTCACCGTAAGGAACTTCTTACCTTCCTCTGTCCTATGAATAACCAAGTAGCGAGGACCACGTGACTCGACTACTTCCTTTCCAACATCTGCATTTAAATTAAGGGGTTTTGGTTTTGGTGCCATAAAAATGGTATAAATTCATCCCCCAGTGCTCCCCACCCACCACGGAGCCCAACGAGGGGTCACCCCACTGGGGTGACAGGGCTACACAGGGGATATAGCGGGCTCGCCGTCCCACTCACCCTGGAGTTCGGTGTAATACCTAGTCCTGGCCGATTGACTAGGGGTGGGTTAGTCCCTAGCCTCCCGTTAAGGTAAATCAGAAACCAAAGCGGTGTATTAGGCTGCGCACCCTCCCCAGTTACTGAAAGACAGAAGCCCAGGCTCAGGTACGCAACCCTCAACCAACCAGGATATTCGTTTTAACCGACACGGGTCTCCACGCACGGCCTACAGGTGGGTGGGCATTTTGACCTACTGACTCCCTCACCACTCTGAGGTTGCCCACAGAGGGAGTCAAGGTGTCTCGGGACCCCGGGTGCGCCTAACCCGTACCTACCGTAGTAGGCCCCTGGGGGGATTCCTGGATACGTTGGCTTGCCAGGGAATGACACGGCGGATTTGGCAGCGAAATCGGCAGTCACAGCGCCCAGTGTTACGATTACCCATTCAAGAGCAGAAGATTTTAGAGTGGCTGTACGGAGAGCCGTTTTTTCGACTTGGCATGCGGAGTGGTGGGCTCTCCGTGGTAATAAGCTGCGAGAGGTGAAGGACCTCCCTGTCAACTGGGTAACCTCCTCTCGTTTATTCCGCCGGGAGGAGGTAGTACTAGTTCGGCTAAGAACTGGCCACTGTATTTTTACTCACAGTTACCTTTTTAAACGTGAACCTGATCCTGTCTGTGCGCTCTGTGGGGAGGCACAGACAGTTCGTCATGTGTTGCTGGAGTGTGGTCACCTGGCACACATTCGGTCATGTATGGACATGCCGGCCTCTCTTGCTGAGGTCCTGGCAGATGACCGAAGAGCAGTGGACAGGGTTTCTAAATTTTTAGCAAAAGTTTCTTTTACCTTGACGTCTTAGTGTGATAGCAATTTTTTAAACTCTTTTGGTTTTAATGTGTTGGTTTTAGATGGAGTTTTATACCCCTCTCTGGTTAGAGGGCTGGACTGTTCTGTTTCAACTCTGTTAGCTCTTTTACTTGTGTTTACCTTTTTTTTTCTTTTTTTTTTTTTTTCTTGCAATGGTATTTTCTTACTGCCTATTGCCAAGTTTTAATCATAAGGGCGCTTATGACCTCGGCAGTTGAGCGCCCTTAAACACCATTATCATCATCATCAAATTCGAAAACTCTTGAGGGATGAAATGTTTGAGAAACGTTACAAACGGTGGAATTAGCTGCTTGGCAATCATTTACTAGGTTGTGCGTGGTTTTCTTGGAAACACAAGGGCGTGGACTATAAAACTTGGGTTTCAAATTTGTTGAAATGCTGCAAAGAATTGTAGAATATTTTTTAAAATCTATTTCCTCATTCATTTCTAGACATTTTTTTTTAAATCTGGGTGATAATAGTGATGAACAAGGGGAACGGTTTCATCAGGACATTTCCGTCACGGAGAAGAGATATCAGGATTGTAACGACCTAGTAGTAATGTGGGATTATTGTTGGTTTCTTATGACGAAAGCAGACAGGAGTACAAGAGGCAATCACATGCTACCAAGCTCTTTTAAGCAGTTACTGGTGTGTCCCTTAAATATATATATAAGCCTGACATGATAAAAGATTTCTGTGGCAATTTTCAAAATCGGCACAATTTTTCCTTTAGAATCGCCTACTTTTATCACGGAGGTATAAAACAATTTGTTATAGAGAATTAGAGAAAGGCATTTGAATTGAACACATCAGATTTTTTATTTTCTCTTCACGTACAATGTACATAGTGTATAGAGAAAGTATTGTATTACGCCCAAAAACTCGATACAGAGATTTCACCGGAAATAACGTTTTAGGACCCCATGAATCCCCTAAAAAAAAAAAAACATTTTTAGGAAAAGGTCCATGTGTGTAAGGGGGGGGGGGCAGCATAGCTCAAAAACGAAAAGTCCGTTAAGCACCAAACTTGGTATTTAAGTTCACAGTATCTTGCAAGGATGCGACACTAAGATTTTCAAGAAAATGCCCCTACCCCCAAGTACCCTTTACATGGAAAAATATTCGAAAATGTTAGTTTTCTCAAAAATAGCTCTAAAAATTTTGATTAACATATCGAATATTAAAGATATTTAGACGCTAAATAAAATGTATATCGTGAATTTCCTTTAAATAGCTTTTGAAGGCGTCTTTATTCTGGATGATTTTTTCTGAATTTTGCATAACTGGTAAACTGTAAGAGATAGACAAAACCTTACTACACAAAAAATATAGATCTCATTAAAACACACAGTTTAGGTTACATGCATTTTTTTCGTGCAGTTGACCGTTTTTGAGATATTTCTTACTATTTATTCTAGTTTTAAAATACTTATACTTTTTCATGCCGGAATTTGTCAATTCCTGGCAATGCAAAGAAACGTATCTCATCCACATGGCAACCAGCCTTAAAAATAGTAACTATCGTTTTAGCCTAGTGTATTCCCTATTTTCCCTCTGCTTACAAGGAAGCAAGTAATTAAGACAATTTCTGCTAACGTTTATCTCGATTATCATAAAATATATAGAAGCATATGTTTTTTAACCATAATTTTTTTACAGCAATATAGAGAAAGTCATGTGAATGGAACACGTCAGATTTTTAAGAAGGGTCAGAAATCTTACTTAAAGTTAGTGACTTTCTGGAGATGTTTAGTCTGGTGACAAGTGAGTGTGCTAAATTGGTCACCTTGCTGTTCTCTTCTATGTTCTGTGAGATTTAATCAAGGAAAACTGATAAAGGAAATAGATAATGTGATGTAAAAGGAAGTCTGCAGGCAGATTCCTATAAAGAAACAAACAAACCAGGGAAGTGATAACAGAAACATATGTAAGTTAATGAGTTTGCAGATGTTTATTGTGTTTGCTTGATTGTCTTAACTTGCTGTTATTTATAATATACAATGAGGTTATGTTTTGTTTTCTTCCTGCCTTATTTTCACTACTTTGTCACATTTTGAAGAATTCGGAAGGAATATGTGTCCATAAATGTACCAATAGTTACTGCTAGTTAAATTGGCATAATTGTTAGATTGCTGTAACAAGTTTTAGGCATAAGGTGCAGCTTACTTTCTTGTTCAATTATAGCCTTGCCGTCATTCTTCGGCCACAATATTACAAAAAAGGGCCATACGTATTATTTGTGGCGTTGCTTCCTGTCATTCTTGTAGGCATTTATTTATAACCCAAAAAGTTCTTACTGCTACTGGTGAATATATATATATTCTCTGCTGAATTATCTTGCAGATAATTCTGATAACTTCACAACAAACCTTGCTGTACATGATCACAAAACAAGGCATGCAGGTATTTTTCATAGACCAGTAAATAACTTACAATTGTTTAAAAAAGTATGTTACTAATCTGCAATAAAAATATAGGTTCTTATGTAGAACTTGAGCCGCTCTTAGCATGCAATAGTTGGCAATGGCATTAAGAGGTCAAAAAGAAAAGCAGGTGGGTGTAGAAATAATGACATCGGAGTAATATCTTGTGCAACGTATATTTTTTACTGCTTCAGGATTACACTGGATATAATAATTACCAGAATCCGTAGCTATTTTGCAAGTAAAGCAGTGGTTCCTAGTTTGGTGATGAAGTATTAATAAGTGGAAACAGTTTTGGTTCTGGTTTATGGTGCTTTCTTTCCCTGTATCCATGATCCACTTTACAGATGAAAACATTGCTATGCTATGCGTTGCGACTTTGGGACGAGTTTGTGGACAGCACAACTGCCCCGTGGTATTTATTAGTCATATATTGGCAGGTACATCAGAACTTTCAGTATATGACAGAAAACAGCTGTGAAATTCGCGCCAAAAACCGCGACAAGTATAGCATTTTACCCAACTTCTCTATGACTAAATGAACATTAAGTACTATGTAACCCATGTTGACGGTCCTAAGCTGCAAGGTGTAAGCGAACTGGGATGTCATTAAGAGAGGATGGAACAGGTGTTTGTTTACGTGTTCATTTGGCGACCAATGAAACACCCATCACAAATTATACTATTTTTTTCTCTCTACATTTTTGATAAAAATTTGTATTTATGTATTCTCTTGTCTACTGCACTTTTTTGGAAACCGTTGTTGGTAGCTGTTTGGAGTATCTGTTGGTATTCTTTTTGGTATTCATTCTTCTCCATGGGAATGTGTACTAGTCTATATGTTAAACTGTTTAGGACTGCATATTTGTGTGTTGTAGGGTTGTAGCTATCAAACTTTATGTGGTTATCTATATTGGTGGATTTTCTATATATTCCAAATGTCAGGCTATGATCTTTTGTTCTTATTATTCTAATGTCATGATGTTTGTGTTACAAAAATCGACTCAAATTCTTTTATTATTCATTTAATCACATCACTGTCACAAGCTTCTATGCATATTTGCAAGTTTTTAATTTATTACATGTTGGTTGTTTAATTTTTACCTGCTGTGTTTTAATCCATGTTTATTCAAAAAGGATGTAAATTGATTTATATTATTTTTTCAATAACTTTAAATAGGGTGGATACCAGAGTTTATTGGTCTATAGTTTACAACTAATTCTGTATCACCCTTGTTATGTATGGGTTTAACAATTACATTTTTTAGGCAATTTGGACCCATACCACTGCTAATTACTGAATTTATGTCTAATAGTAGGTCTATCAAAACAGAAATGCATTGTTTCAGTAAGGTTGAGGATATACCACTGGTTGCAGCAGACCGTTTGTTTTCATTGCATTTATAATTTTTATTAGCTCTTCTTTACTTATTTCCATAATATACATGGAGCCGCTGGTGTTGTTCAGGTTAATTGTGGGGTTAGTAATTGTGTCTTTGTTTATCAACAGATGAAAGATACAGTTTATGAATCTTAAGTTAAAAATATTGCCTATTTTTAACAGATTAGTGATTGTTGTATAGTTTTCAGTTAAGTATATCTTTTCAGGGCCTTTTTTGACATTTCTACTTTCAATGTTAATAATTTTCCAAGCTGTTTTGGAGATGCAAGAAAGTTTTCAATTTCTTTTTATATGTAACTAGATTTAGTTGTTTTAATCAACTTTCTATATTCTTTCTTAAAATTTAAATATATTTCTTTATCAGTAGTACTACTTGTAATTTTAAGGTGGTCATAATAACCTCTAACTTTAGCTTTTGCAAGCTCAGTATTTACATTTGCCCAGGGCAATTTTTTAGTATTATAATATCTTTTTGGTTGAAGAGGCAGGCTATATTAAAACAATAGTTAACTTTTCTATAAAAATTGTCACATTTTTTGTTAACATTTCTCTCATTGTATTTCATCCGTGTTTTTCGTTTTTTAACAAATTACATACCTAGTCCATAAATATTTTGTGTTTAAGATCCTTAGATACAATATAGATTTTGTGGAATGAAGGGATTTTAAAATTTATTTCAATTTCAAGAGCTTGATGATCTGATAAATGATGATGCATTGCATTTGTCTGGAAAATATAAAGAGGAAGGTTGATTATAATGTGATCTATTATTGGCTGAAGTTTCAGTTCCTCTTGTGGGTTGGTTAATTGGTATGTGTGAGTTGTAAATATTTGTGACTAGAAGTTGGTTATAATCATAATTATTAGCTAATCTCTCTATATTAAGGTGTACCATTAGTACAAACTTCTCTCCAACAAGATGGTCTGATACTGTTATTAAAACTTGAAAGAAATAAAAAATACTGCTGTTAGGGGATTTGTAACTTACAAGAATTGTCATTTTCTCCAGATTGCTGCATAGCTCTGTTCCCATATCACAGACCGTTTTGACAATTGCTTTTTTATCCAATTTATAGGTTTAACATTTATAATATCATTAGTATTGAGAATTACTGTACCTTTGTAGTTTTGCCTACAGAAATTAGTTACAATAATATACCCTTCTATATGGCAGTGACTGATTTCATTTTCATTTAAGCCATGCTCACATAAGTCTAATACTTTTATTTTATTTTTTTTTCTCATATGGTAAAGTCATCAATTTTGTTATTGAGTTACTGCATATTTTGATGAATAAGATTAATTCTATTTTTTCTTTTTAAACTGTGATTTTGGACATGTTTCCCTGCTCATCTGCACTATTAGTCGTATTTGTATTAAATCTTAAGACAATACATGGGGAAGCCTCTTGAGTAATGCTGCTAGATATAATACATTGAATTTTAATTCAAAATCTTCTCGGGCTTCTAGCCAGGTAAAAACTTGGCTTGACACCAACGTTTCGAAGAAGTGATATTCAGTTCACCCTGAAGACGAGGAAGATGCACTTCTTCGAAACGTTGGTGTCAAGCCAAGTTTTTACCTGGCTAGAAGCCCGAGAAGATTTTGAATTAACACGTCGCCAGGAAAGCTTTAGTTCTTATTTTACATTGAATTTTGTTTGCAAGCCAAAGTTTTGCCTTGTCTGTTCAAGTGCAACTCATGTGTGCAACTCTCTGTGGATACTATTCACATCCACTACAGTGACATTTCTATATGTATTACATACATTATATGCAAGTCATACCTGTTTGGGACGTTTACAACAATTACATTTGTATGATGCCACTTTATCAAAGTTCTCTTAAAAAATGTTCCAATATTTTCGAAACTATTTCTTTCTGCGTTGTTTGTTCCCCCCATTATTACCATATAATCCTTAGAGGTTATGTTAGCACACATGCTGGTAGTATCCTTAACTACATCTTTCAAAGTAGCATTTGCCTTCGCTAATCTTTCCACTTAGAAATCTTGAAGTTCTTCACCAAGAAGACCACTAATTTCTCTCCCATGGCTTCTTCAGCTAGTATCGTAAGGTTCCTGGACTTGGGCTTCTTTCTTGAGGTTCTCTGTTGCTGTGCTTTTTTTTTTTTTTTTTTTTTTTTTTTTTTTATTGGTGTTGAAACAGGAGAAACGATTTGATGTTTCCAGTGATGTATTGCTTGTTTTCATTGGTTGAGCTTCTTCAGTACATCGTGGTTTTTGGCATGTGTTGGCATCCATCGTCCTGTTAGTCTTTATTTCTTTGATTTCATGTTTAAATTACTGTTCTTATTCCTTAGGTAAAATATTTCATCTCTTGCTTCTTTTAAGTCTCTACTTAACAGTTCAAAAATAAGTTGAAGAGATGCTGGGACTTTGAGGCCACGAGACGACCCCCAGGACGAAGACTTCTCGGACCGTGCTTGTCAAGAGGTGCGTCGATACTTTCGACGTCCCACTGACGAGACGGACCGACTTCCTGTCATCCGACCCAGTGAGCTCCAGGGTGCACTCCGGCGTCTCAACCCCAAAAAGGAAGTGGGACCTTTCGGCCTGACCCCCGCCATGCTCTGCTGCCTTCCCAACAAGGCGATGCTCTTTCTAACCAAGGTTTTCAACATGTGTCTCACCTTGTGCCACTTTCCACACGAGTGGAAGGAGGCCCGGGTGATATGTATTTTGAAGCTGGGGAAAAACCCGCTACATCCATCCAATTACCGATCCATCAGTCTCCTATCAGTTCTCTCGAAGGTCTTCGAGAAGCTACTACTAGTCCGCATGTCCCCTCTTTTGGGCGACATACAGGCCATCTGAGACCACCAGTTTGGTTTTCGTCCTGGGCATTCTACACCCCAGCAACTACTGAGAGCAGTGTCGCTGGACGTGGAGAAGGCCTTTTCTACAAACTGGCATGCGGGTCTGCTCCTCAAACTCATCCTACTGGAGCTCCCGACACACATCATACACCTACTACACACATACCTCAAACACAGATATTTTGTAGTTTCAGTTGCGGGAACTCAAATCAACACTTAGGCCAATAAGAGGCAGAGTCCCCGAAGGCTCTGTACTATCCCCCACGGTCTTCAGCATCTACATGGCCAACCTACCAACAGTGCAGCAAGTCAACATAGCCCAGTATGCTGATGACATGCTGTTATTCTGTACAAACAAACACCCACGCAGGGCCTTCAACCCCATTCAGAGACACCTCCGCCTCATCCAAGAGTGATGCAAGCATTGGCAGTTGTGCTTTCCCACAAACTTCCCTACATCTACGTACCTCAGACGAAGGACACAATGGACGAACACCATTACCTACTTGGGGGTGAAGCTTGACAAGGGCCTCACTTTTGGGGAGCACATCAGGGAGCTGAGGTGTCGGAGCTGCAGCCTCACTGTACTCAACTGAAGTCCACGATGCTGGATGCCCTTAAATTGCACCTTTTGAGAGCCCTCATATTCCCCTTATTAATCTACACCTGTGAGATCTGGGGCTTCAGCGGGTACAGAATAGATGCCTTTGGGCCATCTATTCTGTGCCTCGACTATTTCCTACGAGACTCCCACATGAAGCCTCTGCTCTACCATACCTGGAGGAGGTGATTAGGCGTCGGGCCACAAAATTCAACGAAGATTTACCATTCCATCGAAGCACCCTCGTTAGGTTCTTTGGGGATTATGATCCCACAAACTGCCGCTTCAGGCGATACCGGCTTCCCCGCATGGCTTGTGGGCATCCCCGGTAACAAAGGAGCACCTCCAACAGCTGCTACGGCTAAGCTCCTTACAATCCTTCAAGAGTTGTGTGGATATCAAAATTAAAACCTCAAAATAAACATTTTTGAATAAACTTCACACCAGCGGTGCACAAGGGCCGTTGCACTATACTTGGTAACTGTCAAGGAGCAATACTGGCCTCCTCCTGTCACTCCACAACCCCAACACTCAACCGCCATCCTGCAAACCCCACAATCCCATCAGTACGTGGCTAAGTTCTCTCCGAGAACAGGAACACATCTAACACCCCTCGGCCTGCCCTCAGCCTGCCAACTGCTCTGGTCTGGTCTGAAGAGATGCTATACTTCTGTTTGTTGTTTTGATCCTGAATTTTCACCAGCCATTTCCGTCATGTTGCATGTGTCCACATATGTAGACATTTTTTCCTTATTTGTATTGATTCTATTCAATTTACCAATTCTACAATAAGTGTAGTTGTCTTCGTTTTTCCATTTATTATTTCTCTTGCAGATATCTTCACATACATTATTTGTGCCATAATTATGGAGCTTTAATTTATAATGATCTACAGGCACCGCCATCTGATCAGATTCTAAATAGAATTGACCATCATTTCAGCCAAGCATAGTCCCTTATTTCCCTTCTACCTACAAAGAAGCAAATAATAAGGCCATTTCATATTTCGTTTATCTTAATTAGCTTAAAGTAGATAGAAGAATAAGCTTTCATAAGAATAGTTTATTGCAAGAACGGCAGAGAAAGTCGTGTAACACACATTTTTATTTTCTCTATGCGCACTATGTACAGAGTGTACAGAGAAGGTATTGTATTGCACCCAAAAATTTGATACCGAGATTTCACCAGAAACATATGTTTTGAGGCCCCCTGAATCCAAAAAAAACACTTCTAGAAAAATATCTGTGTGTGTATTTGTGGGCAGCAGAGCTCAAAAATGAAAAGACCGGTTAAAAACCAAACTTGGTATTAAAGTTTGGTATCTTCCAAGGATGCGACACGAAGATTTTCAAGAAAATCCCCTCAACCCCAACTACCCTACATGGAAAAATTTCCGAAAATTTTATTTTTATCAAAAATGGCTCTGACGATTTTGATTAAAGTCTCTTATATTTAAGATATTTACATGCCAAATAAAATGTATATCTTGAATTTTCTGGGAATAGCCTCTGAAGACTACTTTATTCTGGATGAATTTTACGGAATTTAGCATAACTACTAAACCATAAGAGATAGACAAAAACTTACTGCACAAAAAATGTAGAGCACATTAAAACACACAATTGTTAAATATATTTTTTTGTGGAGTTGGTCGTTTTTAAGACATTTCTTGCTTTTAGTTTCAGCTTTGAAAAACATACTTTTCTCATACTGGAATTTGTCAACTCCTGTCCATACAAACAAAGTAGCTTCAGTCACATAGCAACCAGCTTTTGACTATCACTTAAACCAATGGTACTCCCTTATTTCACCTCTGCTTACAAGGAAACAAGTAATAAGACTATTTCTGTTAATTTTTTCTCGATTAGCATGAAGTAAATAGAAGCATAAGCTTTTTAACAATAATTTGTTGTAGAGATGTAGAGAAAGTCATGTGAATGGAACACATCAGATTTGTTTAGTAGGACTTACACCCCCTAGCAAATGCCTTGGGCCAGAAGCCTGTCAAGGAGCAAGCAAACTCTAGATCAGGCTGTTCAAACTCTACCCAGGTGAATCAGAGAATTTGTGCATACTAAAACAGATTTCTGAGCATGGCCGGAATGGCAGCATCATAGCCAATATATCAGTGGGCGAAGGTTATAGCACAAGTGCTTGCATTTGCTGCCATTTCTTTCAGTGCTGGGGTGTACTGCATACCAAGCATACCCCTATGAGTAAGTGCTCTTTGATGCCTAGTCAAACTGGAACAGCGAGATATGTAGTGCAGGAGAGAGAAATGAAACAGAGTGATGAAAAGGATAATAGGAAAATTCCCAGATCAAATTAACCAGCCCAGCATTCACCTATAAAGTGAGTAAAATATAAGGAAAATCTTGGTCAGTTTGATCAACCTTAGGGGTTTAAATCGCGGATCTCCCAAATGCAGTCCTGAGCCATTCTGCTCCAGTAGTAGTATATTTAATCACCACTTACAGATGAATTCAAGCTGTAGACAAAAAGAAAATGAGTCATGTCTTGAATGTAAACAAATCTTACATGACATGGCTCCTTGCTTTTACCATATAATTTGTTGTCTGGCATTATAAACATACTACCTTCCATGTGTCCGTGGATCTGTGGAAAAGCAATGGGTATTTCTGTGGTTAAGACCCTAAATATGCTTTTTGCATGTAGCAAACAACTTTTTACTTTCTCAACACATATTATGTACGTAGTGTAAGAGAAGGTTTTGTATTACACCCAAAAGTACAATACAAAGATTTCACTGGAAACACATGTTTTGGGTCTCCCTGAATCAAAAAAAAAAAGAGCATTTTTGGAAAAAGGTCCGTGGGTGTGCATGTGCATTTACAGCATAGCTCAAATATTTAAGTTTGGTATCTTCCAAGGATGTGACATGAAGATTTTCAAGAAAATCCCCCCAACCCAAATTATCCTTTACATGAAAAAAAATTTGAACATTTTTATTTTCTCAAAATTGGCACCAATGATTTTGATTAAAATCTCTTACATTTAAGATATTTACATGCCAAATAAAATGTTTATCTTGCATTTTCTGGGAATAGCCTCTAAAGAACTCTTTATTCTGGATGATTTTTTTTTTAATTTTGCATAACTGGTAAACTGTAAGAGTTAGACAGAAACTTACTGTACAAACAATGTAGATCACAATAAAACACGATTTATGTCATATAGTTTTTTTTTTGTGGAGTTGATCTTTTTTTTAGACATTCCTTGTTATTGGTTTCAGCTTTAAAAAACTTCTTTTCTCATACAGGAAGTTGTCAACTCCTATCTATCCATACAAACAGAGGAACTTCAGTCACATAGCAACCAGCTTTTGACTATCACTTTAACCTAAGGTACTCCCTTATTTTGCTTCTACTTACATGGAAGCAAGTCATAAGACTAATTCTGTTAACTTTTTCTCGATTAGCATGAAGTAAATAGGCGCCTAAGCTTTTTAACAATACTTTGTTGCAGAGATGTAGAGAAAGTCATGTGAATGGAACACATCAGATCTTTGTTTTGTTAATGTTTAATTAACACATAGAGGCTACTTATTTTCAATACACTGCATTTCATAAATGTTTTGCTTTTTTAAGAATTTATTCTTCCTAACTGCAATGTGCTGCACATGAAATGCGCATAAGGAAGCACAAATTCAGCAGGCCTGAACAGATTCTCTTTCAGTGAACAAATCATGTTTGACAGAATGTGTACACAAAGATATAGGCAAAAGGAAGTATCTGCTTGCACTTTTCAATGTAGCAGGCTTTTCTGCTCATGAAGCTGCAGCTTGTATTGGAGTCTCTACAATTTAGTGTACAGGTTGGCAAGATTGTCCAGGTAAGGGATTAAATGCCTGTTTGAGGAAGAAGTCAAATGTTCAATCCCGAAATTTAATGAGATTCACAATTTCCTGAATCAGCTCAAACAACTCTGCTGGATATAGGACTTAATTGTACGAATGGCAGAGAAAAAGCAACATCTGATACATGATCACAGGTTGTATGACCTTTTGTTTGCAAGAAAAATGTCAATGAATAACATGAAGTTCTCAAATGGGGTGATGTTTAACGATTTTAAGCTTATTGTCTGGAGAGCTGTGCTTTCGTCCCTCCATGACTAGTTGTCAGCTCTCTGCAGTAACAAACTTAGGTGAAGGAAGTTCTCTGTGCACTGGGCAACCTCCTCAAGCATAACTTGGTGTGGCGAAGTTGTATTGGCTTGAATGCACATTAGCCACTCTCAATTTACACATAGGTATCTACTGATGAAGGAACCTGCACCTATCTGTTTACTCTGTGAGGAGTCCTTGACGTCCGTCACATGTTGCTGGCGTGTGTTCCTCTAGCACACATTTGAACATCCCCGCAACTGCTGACCAGTCTCGCAGAGGTTTTGGTGGACAGTGATAGTAATAAATAGTTTTTAAATTTTTAGCAAATGTAACTTTCACACTGCGCATTTGATTGTTTTTTTACATCTTGGAGGCCGCATTACTGTTTTACCTAATGTTTTTTTACATCTTGGAGGCCGCATTACTGTTTTACCTAAAATATGTATTGCTTTTGTCTTTTATGCTGGGTGTTACGTTTTAGCAGCCTTTTATCCCTCCCCCCAGGGGCCTACTACGGTAGGTACGGGTTTGGCGCACCCGAGGATTTCCGAGCCACTCACCGCCATCTCATCATCCTCATCGCCACCAACTGAGCCACGTTTTGTGTTTGTGTGCATATTTGTGTCTTTTTGTGGGAGCGAATTCACTCGCATCATCTTCTTCCCCTTCTAGGCTTATTCTTTACATGTTTAGTATTTAGGCTTTAGATTTATTAACTCCTGCCTCACCAACAGGGATCTTTATTCTATCTCCGTGGTTCCTGCCCCACGGTTCCAGCGCGGCTTCCAACATGTGTGCTCTTCGGAGGTCTCAGGCGTAAAGGTTGAGTGGACCCTTCCTACTGCCCCTATGTGTAAGCCTTAGGTGCGGAGCCCGTCCATACCGTTATATACACCCACGTAGCTTCCTCGGGGGCCCGGTCCGTTTTAATTTCCCGACGAGCGCTGCTCGGATTAGAATTACGGACCGGTCGTGTTACCGCTAAGGAAACCCGGTGTAATCAACCACAAGTCCCCTGAATCCAGGTCTGCTTTATTACGCAACATGGCCTAAAGTGGGGAGCCACAGGTGGTTATACCTGTGGTAGGGGCTTAAAGCCGGGTTGTACATGGTTGAATGGTTTACTCGTATGGACCAGCAGTGGTAGCTGGAGGGTAATTCCTGAGGTATTCCTTGAAATCGGTCTGGTAGGGGTCTACCAGGCGGCACAGACCGGAAAGTATTTTGGTGTCTTTTCTCTCTACCCCCGGATGGCAGTCTGACGCCGACGGTTCCGGAAGGGGGTCTTTCCATTATGTTATCTCCGCGCAAAACCTGTTCTTTTGACCGCTTTATAGTTGTGACCTTGGCCTGCGAAAAGAAAACAATGCGAGATATTAGTCCCTTCTATATCCAACGAGAAATTGACCGGATTTGCGGTAAACTGATCAATGCTACCAGAACGAGAGACGGTACCCTTCTAGTGGAAACAAGACAAGAGGACCAGTCAAAGAAGCTCATTAAGGCCAGTTTGTTAGGTTCGTACCCCATAACAGTGGCTCCGCACAAGTATTTGAACACTTGTAGAGGCGTGGTGACCACCGCCTGTTTAGACGGCCTTTCAGATGCAGATATTGTTTCCAACCTCTCCGACCGGGGTGTATGTCAGGCGTACCGTCTTCTAGGTAAACGTGATGGGCAGTCGGTTGCGTTGCGAACGGTATTCCTAACGTTCAAAGGCACCACCTTACCTGAGGCACTTTACTGTGGTTATGAACGCGCTACTATGAGACCGTAAGTACCGAATCCCATGCGTTGTTTTCGGTGTCAGAAATTCGGTCATACCCAAAGTCGGTGCACCTTCGATGCTACATGTGAACGTTGCGGCCAACCTGCTCATGGAGAAAGTGCTTGTACTCGGGACCCTTGCTGCGTCCACTGTAAAGGGAACCATCCATCTAGCTCCCGGCAGTGTCCGCGTTTTCTAGAGGAAAAAGCCATCCAGGAGTTGCGGGTTAAGGAACGCCTAACTTTTCCTGAAGCCCGGCGTCGCTTCCAACAATTGCAGCCTGCGACCATCTCAGGCTACGCATCAGCGCTCCGCCGCACTCCTGCTTCCTCAGTTGCACTACAAACCGTGCCCGTAGCCGACGCGTGTACGCAAACAGAGCAGTCGCCGAGCAAAACAAACTTACAGTCAACATCCACAGTACCCACTGCCTCAAGGTCTAATTCTCCAGAACCTGCTCGTAAGCCACTTGTTCGACCGAGACCACCTGTCGCTGCGCCTCATGAGCGTAGTCGTAAGAAACTCAAGGCCACTGATAAATCTTCCAAGTCCCGTTCTCGTTCTACGAGCCGTAGGGGATCTTCCGCATCATGAACATCAGCGGATAGCGGCGATGAAAGTGGCCATATTCTTGAGGGTCCAAAGAGTGTAAAGAACAAACGCCCACCTTAATCTCATCTACTTGTTTCCACCATTCGTTTGCATCCCAGCTGCAAACTCTTATTATGATTATTCGGTAACCTTTCACGCATCTAAGTGTGCCCCATGGCTCTCCTGACGTGGAATATCCGCGGTGTCCGTACTCATAGAGCCGAATTGCAGCTGTTACTACGGTCCTATAACCCTCTGGTTTTGTGTTTGCAGGAGACAAGGCTTCGCCCCCCACGATGCATTTGCCCTGCACCAATACCTTCCCATACGGTTTGATGTTACACCGGAGGAGGGCTCTCCTGCTCATGGGGGTGTTATGATCCTCACGCGCAATGACATCTGCGGTCAGCCAGTCTCGCTTACTACTACCTTGCAAGCTATTGCTATCCAACTTACTCTTCCTGGTTTCTCCTTTACTGTGTGTAATGTCTGCGTTCCGCCCTCATCTATCCTCTGTGCCGCTGACATGCTCCATCTCTTGTCACAGCTCCCAGCACCTTTTCTTCTGCTGGGTGATTTTAATGCCCACCATCTCCTATGGGGTTCCCCTAGGGCCTGCGCGCGAGGGACTGCTCTTGCTGACCTTTTCGTTCAATATAGTCTCTCTGTTCTGAACACCGGTGAACCTTCTTTCATTTCCGATTCTTCTGCCATGCTATCCCACCTGGACCTTTCCTTTTGCTCTGCACAGCCTGCTCACCGCGTTCAGTGGAACGTAGTATCAGACACTCATTTAGTGATCATTGCCCTTGTGTCATTACTCTTATGTCACACCACCTTTCCTCCTCGCGTGCGAGTTCTTGGCAGCTGTCTAAGTCGAATTGGACTCTTTTTTCCGCTTTTGCTGTATTCAGCGACTGCCAGTTCGATTCCGTTGATCAGATGGTCGAGCATTTCAACTCTCATTATCTCTGCTGCCGAGCAATCAATACCGCGGTCGTCTGCCTACCTAGACGATTACCGGTCCCTTGGTGGACTGCCGAGTGCCGCGATGCCATTCGTGCTCGTAGGAGGGCTCTTAGGGTATTTCGCCATCACCCTACGCTGGAGCATTTGATCCATTTTAAACAACCACGCGCACAGGCACGCCGAATTATTCAGGATAGCAAAAGGGCTTCATGGAATTCGTTTGTGTCTACCTTTAATCGCACAACACCTTCTTCATCCGTTGTGTGGGAGAAGCTCCGCCTTGTTGCCGGTAAGCAGACTGGTACTTCGATACCGGGGCTACTCATGGGCACCGACACCGTAGTTGATCCGATTGCTGTTGCAGAAGTCGTTGGTAGCAAATTCGCAAATATGTCCAGTTCCGCCAATTATCACCCGGTGTTCCGTGCCATTAAGACGGAGGTGGAGTCTCGGAGTCTCTCTTTCCGGTCCTCTGACACCGAGTGCTATAACACACTTTTTAGCATGCGAGAGCTTGTTGCCTCATTAGCATCTTCTCGGCACTCCGCCCCAGGCCCTGATAGAATCCACATCGCAATGCTGCAGCACCTCTCTTCTGATGGTAAACTCGATCTCCTGAGCCTATATAACCGTGTTTGGCAAGAGGGTGTGTTTCCTGCGGCTTGGCGTGAAGCCACCATTGTTCCCATTTTAAAACCGGGAAAGGATCGTAGACTTCCATCCAGTTCCGTCCTATCTCCCTCAACAGTGCTGTTTGCAAGGTGATGGAGCGCATGATCAATGGACAGTTACGATGGTGGTTCGAGTCTGAGAAACTGCTTTGCAATATCCAGTGCGGCTTTCGCCGATACCGCTCAACGACTGACCATCTCGTCTACCTCTCGACTCACATCCTGAATGGATTTCTACGCAAGTGCCAAACTGTGGCCATCTTTTTTGATCTGGAGAAAGCTTAGGACACTTGCTGGACACTGCGCACCTTGCACAAGTGGGGTTGCCGTGGCCGCCTTCCAGTGTTCCTCCGGGAGTTCATGATGAACAGGGTGTTTCGTGTGCGTGTGGGTTCTATTTGCTCTCGTACGAACGGAGTACCTCAAGGGTCGGTACTCAGCGTCACTCTCTTTGCTGTCGCCATCAATCCTACTGTCGAGTGTGTTCCTCCTTGTACGTAGACGATTTTGCAATTTATTGCAGCTCTCGGCGTACTTGCCTGTTGGAGCGTCGCCTGCAGGCATGTCTTGATCGTCTACACGCTTGGAGTGTTGAAAATGGTTTCCGTTTTTCTTCTGAGAAGACAGTTTGTGTAAACTTCTGGCGACGGAAACGTTACGATCCGCCTTCTCTACACCTTGGGCCGGAACCGCTACCCTTCGCCGAAACGGTGAATTTTCTCGGCCTGGTGTTCGACAGAAAGCTTAGCTGGTCGTCCCATATCTCTTCTCTGAAGGCTAGATGTGATCCTGCACTTAATATTTTACGTGTTTTATGTGGCACATCCTGGGGAGCAGATCGCACCGTGCTATTACAGCTTTACCGTTCGCTTGTTCGCTCTAAACTTGATTACGGGTGCATTGTATACTCTTCGGCATGTCCTTCGGTTTTACGACGTTTGAACCCAGTTCACCACCGAAGGATTCCTCTGGCGCTGGGTGCGTTTCCGACTAGCCCGGTCATCAGCTTGCGTGCGGAGGCTGCTGAACCTCCGCTATCTCATAGGCGTGACTTACTTCTTCGCAGCTATGCTATCCGCCTCTTTGCCTTGCCAGATACCCATCTTTCAGGTTATTTTTTGACGGGTCTCTTGACCGTCAATATGCTGTCAGCGCGGTTGCCTTGCTTCCCGCAGGAGTTCGTTTTCGTCTGCTTCGGAACTTGGATGTTCGCTTACCGCCTGTGTTTCCACTGGAGGAATGTTCCTTCCCCCCTTGGTTACGTTGCGACACCCAGTTCCACCTTGGGTTGACATTCATGCCGAAATCAACGACTCCACCTTCTGTCTTCCGCTCCGCATTTTTAGAGTTGCAGGCCAGGTTTCCCAACCATTGTTTTATTTATACGGATGGTTTCAAGGCAGACCGTGGTGTGGGAGGTGTTTTTGTTTTTAATTCGCGGAGTTACACATTTCATCTTTTGGGGCAATGTTCGATTTTTACCGCCGAACTTTTTAGTATCTATTAGGCTCTTCTTTTTATCCGGAGACAGGATTTAAGGCAGTTTGTTATTTGTAGCGATTCCCTCAGTGCACTACAGGGCCTGCGTGAGCTGTATCCATGACATCCGTTGATACAGCGTGTACAGGATCGCCTGCAATCGCTCGCTGACGCTGGCGTCAGCGTGTCGTTTCTTTGGATTCCTGGTCACGTAGGTGTGAGCGGAAACGAACCAGCGGACACATCTGCCAAGTCTGCAGTTTTATTGCCTACAGTTTTTAGCACCACCGTTCCTCCGGGTGATGTTCGTGTTCACCTGCGCCGGGCTATTCTTTCGCGCTGATTCTCGGAATCGTCCGGGGTGCGTGACAACAAACTGAGAGCTTTCAAGCCTCTTCCTGTCCCCTGGCCTACTTCCTCGCGTGCATGTCGCCGCGATGAGGTGGTTTTAGCGCGACTGCGTATCGGGCATTGCCGTTTTAGCCACCAGCATCTTTTACGTAGGGAACCCGCACCTCAATGTGCTTCGTGTAAGGAGCCTTTGATGGTGCGTTATGTTTTATTGGAGTGCCACTTTTTTACTATGTTGCGTGCGTCCCTATGTCTGCCTACTGACATCCCCACCCTTCTGGGCGACAACCCTGTTTCTTGCGAGGGACTTTTTAATTTTCTCCGCCGCTGCGGGATGTACAGAAGGGTTTCATTTTATCTCGCGGTTTTACATTTTACCGACTTGTGTTTTTAGTCCCTTGGTTTTAGTCTGGCTTTGGTAGCCTTTTTATGCTCTCTCTGGTTTTCACCCTTGTGTAGTACTACTGGTTTAGTGGTTTTTATACCTTTTAACTTTTAGCTCCTTTGTTTACCCTAGGGCGCTAATAGCCAATGTAGTTGTGCGCCCTAAAGCCACAGTACTACTACTACGACTACTACTACTACTACTACTACTACTACTACTACTACTACTACTTCTACTTTTATCCCTATTTTAGCCCCATTTGGTTTTATTGGTCCTCTTTCTATTACTATTTCTAGATGGCTTTTTGCTCTGGATTTTATGAATTGTTTTAGATTTTGAACGCCCTAAAACCCCATCTATCATCATCATCATCATACAAGGATACAGTTTCTTTCAGACTTAAGAGAAAGGTTATTGTTTACCATCTAAAGGGGTTCTTATATGATGCAAAATACATTGCTTACAATTTTATCATGTTTATCTTTGTGGTGGCTAGATATCAAGTAATAGGCTGTGTGTGTGGTTTTTTTTTTTTTTTTTTTGGTAGTGTTTAACGCCCGCTTTAACTACTTATGGCACCACAGGCAGTGACACTGGTGATACATGAATGATGATGGAGCACCGGTGGAATGCGATGGCAGGGGAAACCGGGGTACCCGGAGAAAACCCACCCCGGTGCCATTTTGTCCACCACAAATCTCACATGCGGTCGCTTGGGATCGAACCCTGGCCATCACGGTGAGAGGCAAGTGGTCTAACCACTCGGCCACGGTGTGTATGCGTGTGTGTAGTTTTAAAAGAAGAAAATACTTGCTGTACATTTATTTCTTTACTTTTTTAAAATGAATGTTTAGCAGAATTATGTTTTTGTGAGTATAAATGTGGCTAAAAATTAGAATTCTAAAGTTATATTAATTATAAAGTTAATATGTTTCACACATCCAGTAACAATGTAAAATAACTATTGCAATATCTGAACCAAGGAACTTATGAGCACAAACAGTACCTTCTTAACATTTTGACCACAGCAACATTCCGTGTTCTGTTTTCAGGAGCTTATAAGCTCACAGGCACAGACCATTCTTAAGTTCCTCATGCTTGCTGAGATTACAGCTGTTACAAAGGTTACAAAACCCTCTGATAGCACAGGGAATCTGGGAATGACTCTTTTTTGGCTATGTCTGAATATGTTGTTGGCGCATCTGTAGACTGCATTTATTTCCATAAGTTAAATTAATTTTCGCTATGAACAGAGTTTTCGAGCTGTGTCTTGATTTAATGGGCTAGAATGTGGTGCTCTGGTTCCCAGCTATGGAATGCATCTGGGTTCAATTCCATCCATGAGGGTGCAAATTTCAAGTTCTGGGTAGAGGATGTGTCCTTTCAGCATCATGAGGAACTGCAGTGATCTGGGCCATGATAACCAACATTCTGGCTCAGGGATGCATGACGCTGACCACATAACCTCCCCATATCACTTGGATGATTGTTCACATCTGCTGCTTGTGAACGTGAGGCCTGTAGACAATTTGATATTCTCAGGCTTCTAAAAGCTTTAGCAGTACAGGATTATTATTTTACAAGGAATTTTCATGCTAGAAAACTATGAGGTATTATTAGGAAAGATAGCCAAGGACAAGGAATGAGGTAAATATAACTCTAGAATTTAAAGAGGTGCTCAAAAGTATAATCATATGCAACAGTGGCACCCAAACCTAAATTTCCAGAAGGATTTGAGGTGTAGAAATCTATGGAGGTAATAAACATTTTGTTTTCAACATCTAAGAAAGGAGGTACAAAAGATTGTAACTGAGAACCTTACACCAGCAGAGGAGAAAATAAGAATATGACAAATTAGAACCACTAAGAGATCTGTAATTATAGAGGCTAAACACAACATAACATGGCTAAAATAATATCAAGAACTTAACATGAAGTTCATGAAGAAACAGTAGCCATTAGTAATTATACAATGTTTTGTCGAGCGAAAAAGAAGATATTCAGGAGTTAATTTATTTAATTTTGAAAATAAAATGACTATAGAGGACTTTGATCAGAATGTTATGTTTAAATTTAGAACAGGACCAAGGAACAGAACTCATGTATTGGAGGTTTCACTTAAAAAACCCTATGAAGGTGGATAAGGAAGATTATATGTGGGTTTACTACTGTTAAGGATTATATATCAGTAACGTTATCTGTATGGAGACCTTGCTAATTCTTACAGATTGGGGCATTGCACAGAAGCAGAATTGGACAACGAATAGAAGAATTGTGGGAAAAAGAAATAACTCATACCCTCCATATCATGTTGGTGAAAGAAGAGACAGTGCAGTGGTAAAAAGTGGTGCCCATCCTAACAAATGGCATAGCATAGCATAATTTCAAGAACTGATTATGGAATGCAACAATTACAGGTGAAGGGATAGCTCCAAGTTGTGTTAGAAGGCACTGAATAATAATCAGTATTTGTGTTATATTTATACCAGTAATGGTGGTGGTGGCAGTGGTGGTGGTGGCAGTGGTGGTGGTGGTGATGGTGGCAGCACTACTTCACTTACTATTACTATTTTCACTAACACGCATCACATATAAAGCTGCAATTTTTTTTAACTGAATATTAATATTGCTTGAAGTTGAATCTAGAGATTCAAACTGGAATACATCACTGGTATTACTCTCTGTAACTTTTCACGTATTTGTTAAGAAACTATTCATGGTGACCAACAATAGAACATTCACTGTAGAAAAAACTGTGCTGAGTACTACAAGCTGCAATAGTTACTGCTGGTGCAAACTGCTGGGGTTGTCACCCTAAATGCCAACCGAGCTAACCAATCTGAGAATTATTTATTTTTTAGCCTATTTGATATTAGCAATACAGTCATTTTGCTGACTCATGGCCTGCACTCATATCATATACAGGATGCATCAAAAGTGTTCTGTTTCTATCTGTATTTCTAAAGAGAGCGGTAATAGTGCTTATAATAAAAAGAAAATGATACTTATATTGCAAGGATACTTCTTTAACAAATTCCAGGGATATTATTTAATGAGAGGCGGAAATTCCCCCAAGCCCCCCCTTTATTCAAACCCTGCTAAAAACAAACACAAAATGTGGAAATAGATACAAAAATACAGGAAATGGAATTAAGAAGATACAAAATAAACATTTAGAGCTTGCCGTACCTTAAGAAGTAATGGAAGTGAAGTTTTCATAAGGAAGAAGAAAATAAGTGTAGATTACAATGCAATATTAAGGGATAAGTCAATAGATGAGGAAAGTGGAACTGTACAAATAACGGGTGATCTATGTATATAATAGTAAAGACCTTAAGAGGATACTAGAACTAAAGCAAAACAATACCAAGAGCAAAGTTTGAGAAAGAGGCAGAGGAAAGTGAACAACAACAGGAATAGAACAGAAATTATAAGGAAAAGAAAATTGGAACTAACCCAGATAGTACTTACGATTTTGAAGATTTATTAAAATTAAACAGATTAGAACAAATGGAGAATCTTTCAGCTGCCTTGAGACATTTAATAAGGTATACACACCCCAAAGGAAATTCTGTAATTTTTCTACCAGATGCAGTTGATCACTTACAACTAAAAATAGTAAAATTCCAACCAATATAGAAATGGTCGCCTTCTGTGGTGTAGTGGTTACCATACTAGCCTCTAAAAAATAAGATAACAGGTTCAAACCTGGAGAAAGGTGATGGATTTCTTCAGATGAAAAAAACCTTAACATGGTTTCTTTAGAAGGGAAGTAAAGCAGGAGTCTCATGTAATGCTTATTTGCATGTAAAAGAACCCCCTATCTTGAAAGAAGAAGGTTCCTGGGCAAAAATTCTGCTATTTGATGTCCGTATGTGATTTTGTCCTACAGTGCCATCTGTGGGTGATGAGCTGATACTCTACCACCATGGTGCATATCGGCAAACTCAAGAATTAGAAATTAAAATATGATCACAAAAACATTGTAACAATGCCCTGTGCTCCACTTAGAAGATACAGGAAATAACTAATGTAGAAATGCTGCAAAACTTGATGAAAAAATATTTCAGAGAAGAGGCAAGATTTACAATTTAGATGGGATATGTAACAAATTTATGTTGAGCTATGATCACATAGTTTTTGATGATCAACAAGCCTTTCCAGATTGCTATTGCCATAGATAAATGAAATGAAAGAACCCAAAATCTTAAGCCACAGATGTTAAACAGGAGATAAAAGTTGTAAAATCAGAAACTGGAAGAATTAAAAGAAAAGTAAGAAAAGAGAGATTGTAACTAATCCATGTTGCAAGTGCTTAGTCCATCAGAAGTGTTTACAATTTACAGCAATAGTAAGAAAGATTGTAGTAAAAAGGAAATGGAAGTTAAGGAAAAGGAATGATTTTTAAAAGAACAGTAAATTTTGAAGATAAGAACTGGATGCAACACTATATTGAAAATAGACAAAATATTACAAAAAAAAAAAAAAAAAAAGAGTACTGGACACCGAAGAAAATTAATTATGTTATATCTTTTTTTAATAGTGTTTAATGTCCACTTTTACTACCATGGCACTGAAGGTGATGACACTGATGATATAATGAATGAACATGGAGCACTGATGGAAAGCGATGGTGGCGGAAACTGGAGAACCCGGAGTAAACCTGCCCCTGCACTGCTTTGTCCACCACAAATCTCACATGCAGTTGCTTGGGATCGAACCCAAGGCTGCCTTGATAAGAGCTGAGCAGTCTGACCACTCGGCCTATTTATACTATAAAAATTAAGAATAGCCCGAATAAATGCACAGAGAAATAGATTATTTTATCAGGAACTGAAGATTGATTGAGAAAATTGTTGATATAATATGTATCCTAGAAACATCTACAATTGGAGGAACTTCATTTATAAAACGAGATCTAGAGAAGTGTTAGATGCAGAACAACCTATGGCAGTAATTTTTATATGTAATGTGATGTGTAATAAAAGTTTCTCAATGCAGTGATGAGCATGTAAATGTTATTGAAATTACGTATGAGGAGAAATTATATTAATGGGAATAAGTATTTTCAGTATATGGAAGAAATAAAGGGGCAAACAAAGATGGTGTTAAGGTGCTATTCAGGACGAAAGATATTTTATCATTTTCTATTATTGCATAGGAATTGTTGAAATAGGATGAGAGAGTTTAATTACTAGAAAGGGATCTATAGCAAAGGGCAGAAGAAGTAAGGTTAACCAGATTGAGAAATAAATGAGAACAAGGGACATAACATTTTTGAAGCTGAGAATTTGGATAATGGAAAGGAACTAGATTGAGAAGATGACAAATATGAAAGGAGGTACAGAAATAGAAGAAGATATTATTTGACATTTATTGTATAATTGAGGTAAAGTAAAGAAAGAGAAGCAGATGAAGAAGGAAGAGCTGAAGGGGTAGTGAAGTGAAGGAACTTGGGGTCAAGTGAAGAGAGAGAGAAATAGAGGGGTGAAGAGAAGAGAAAGAAGGAAAGGAGTATGGTGTGAGTGAAAGGATTAGTGATGAGCGAATATTGTACTGAATTCCTAGGATTACAATTGATGCCCATTAACATGGAAAGATCATAGTAATAAATTGAATCGTTTAACTTATGCAATAAGAGTGTTAAGCAAAATTTGGAGTAAAGAGGTAATGAGAGTGTATACCTTGGATATGTAAACTCAATAATTTCATATGCAATACTCTTTTGGGGGAGTTGTAACCAATGAATCACAATATTCAAAATATAAAAGAAAATTTAAAGAATAATGAAGCGGGTATCACCTCATATTCCAAGTAAAACGTATTTATGATGAGTTTAATATACTCCCACTACCATGCATATACATTTTAGAAACAATCTCCTTTATTCATAGCAATATTTTAAAAGAAATACAGATTATCATGCCTATAATACTCGAGCAACTCAGGCAATACACCTACAGTGCCACCGGCTTAATAAAACTGTCATTATTGTATCCCATAAAGGAATAATTTTGTATAATAAGGTACCCAGGAAAAAATTTTTAAATTAAATTGCATAAAAACTCTGTTATTCAGCTCTTATTGTATTAGGACGACTGTATTTTATTGCACCTGTATATTTCTTGCACTATTTTGTTTCTAAGTGATGAGGAAGCCATATGTACAAATTGAATATCTGCCGTGAATAAAAATTGTATTGAATTAAGGCCAGGACGATAGCTGTCAAGGATGAAGCAGTGAAGTTAGGTATTAAATTTTCAACATTTTAACTTTGAACAAAGGAATTGAAAATATTAATTATAGTTATTGAGGAGTTTTAATAAGTGAATGAGCTTTTAATTGTTAAACATATTATAAATTATAACATTTTAAAATGTTTTTGGATTTTTTGAAAATTAATATGTTATGTTGAGGAAATTAAATACAGTTGATTTTGAATACTATATACATTTTGAATATTCAGTAGTTGAAAATAATAATATCTATTTGCAAGTGTTAAATGTAAGAATGACATTTTCAAATTGTGAATGAATGAGCAGTTGCTAAGTAATGCATGCCTATTAACTCTTTTATTTATTATTTTTTTTTTTGCAGTAATTGGTCAAAATGCCAATCAATTCAAGAGAGTTGCTGAATGTTGTTTCACAACTAACAGATGAAGCAAATCTGCGTGTAACTCTAAAGGAAGCCTTAAAAGGAGGATGCATAGCTGGTGCAGCTACAATGATTGGAGGACTGATATTGGGTCCAGCTGGATTAGCTATAGGTATTGTAATAAAACTCTCTTTATTACTCAGACAACTCTTTATTTCTTCCAACTGATTACAAATAAAAATTTGTTTTCTAAAAATCAACTTAATTTGGTGCTTTTGCAACAATTCTACCATCCATTTCTCTATCAACAGTCAACAGCTGTGGCTATGACTGCACGCTCCAAATTCCGTTTGAAACATTCTCTACTGCTGCACACTGTGCATTCCTAGTTGAAAATTAATGGACTGGGGCTCATACTGTCCTTTTTATACCTGTGGATTATGTGTTAAGAAACTTTCAGAAAACCATTACAGGTGTTAAAGAATCACATACACAGTGCAATAACCAGAGTTTTGATAAAAAGTACTCACCAACAGCACACTTGCACTTATGCAGATGTAACAATGCACAGCAACAATCAGCTAATACTTTTGAAACATGCCACTCACACACATGCTGTGATTATGGCCATAAGGTGTATTACTACTGCTCCATACTCAAGGCTGGTTGTCTTAAGCAGCACTATCAGGCTAAACGAACCAAGCGTACTACTAGCCTCTTCCCTCAGGGCAGTCTCTAGTATAGCCCTAGCCATGATTGTTGAAGTTTAGGACAGCATCCCTTGGTCCAGGTAGGGTGAATAGCCAAACCAGATCACAATGGAGAAATCCTCTGCTGTTGGTCTGCTGGTCATAATGGATTTTATCCTGTCACTTACTACCTGGATGTGTTGACACACCATTTCATGCATGTTGTGAAGTTGGTCTACAAGTTCTCCATGTAATCGACAGCTGGTTCAATCCCAGGAGTCCTCAAGGGGCCTGGTTTGGTGCATCTAGGGTCCCGAGCCAACTCTGACTCCCTGAGTGGTGGCCATCAGACCGTCCAAATGCTCACCCACATGTAGGCCATGCGTGGAGTCCAGTGTCAGTGGAAAGGAATAACCTGGTTGATTTGAGGGTTGCGTATATGAGCCTGGGCTTTTTATTTTCAGTAACTGGGGTACACAATCTAATACACCACTTTGGTTTCTGCTTCACCTAAATGGGAAGCTAGGGACTAACCTACTCCTAGTCATTCAGCCAGGACTAGGTATTATACCAAACTCCAGGATGAGTGGGATGGTGCCCCTGCTATTATCCCCTGTGTAGCCCTGTCACCACAATGGGGTGATCCCTTGTTGAGCTCCGTGGGGGGTGGGGAGCACTTGGGGACAAATTTTTTCTATGACTTAATGGCACCCAATAAACCAACATTTAATTAGTTGTTATTTTGGAAAAGAAGCAGTTGAGTCCTGTGGTCCTCGCTACAAAAGGGTCTCGATGCTATAAATGTCGTGCATTAGAGCCCATTAGAGCATGCTGCTGGTGAAGGCAACATCCGCATCCCAGGCTGCCAAACTACTGAAGGCCAAAATGTTAGCAAGCTACTCTATGAAGATCGAAGCACATAAGACACTTAACTCATCATGCGGTGTGATAACCACCCATGCTCTTGGCAGTCTGAGCACTGAGAAGATCCAGAGAATATGTTGGATGAAGGTGTCCCATCTTTCTATTGGGTTCAGCGTAAAGTAAAGAAGAATTCTTGCCTACCTGTACCCTGTTCCTTACTTTTGATCAGATAGATCTCCCTCACAAGATTAAGGCAGAGTAAGAAGCCATCAAGGTTAGGCCTTATATACGAAACCCGCTCCTGTGCTATAAGTGTCAACATTTTGGCCACATGCGTGAAATCCAGTTGCATCAACCTCAATGGTGTGTGTAGTTCATCTCCATTGTCTGTGAATTGCGACGGCGAGCATTCACCAAGTTCCCAAGAATGCCCAAGTTTTGCATAGGAGAAAGCAATCCAGGAGATCTGAGTGAAAGAGGTGCCCTTCTTGGAAGCTCCTGAAACTCTGTCCAGAAGTCCAGTACCTTTAGCTCTGTTGTAGCTAAACCGGTTCTGTGTCAGGAAACCGCAATGCAAACCTGCAATACATATGGGGGAACTATTGCGGAAAAGGTTCTTGTAGCCAGAACACTACCAAAGCCTTCCTCATCGGCACCAACATCTAAATCTGCCAAAAAACCGAGCAGTCCAGAACCCTCGTCACCTAACCCCCCCCGGGGTCTACTACAGTAGGTACGGGTTCGGCGCCAATCTTGACTCATGTGGGCAACCTTTGAGTGATGAGGGAGAGTATGTTAAAATGCCCACTCACGTGCAGGCCATCCATAGAGTCCCGTGTCTCTGGAAAGGAATATCCTGGTTAATTGAGGGTTGCATAGCTGAGCTGGGCTGCTGTCCTTCAGTAACTAGCGAGGGTGCCCAATCTCATACTTTGCTTTGGTTTCTGCTTCACCTAAACCTCCCAGGGGCCTACTACAGTAGGTACAGGTTTGGCGCACCTGGGGGGGTTCCTGAGCCGCTCACCGCCATCTCATCATCCCCATCGCCACTAACTGTGCCACGTTTTGTGTTCATGTCGGTGTGTGTACACACTTGTCATTGGGTGCGCATGTGTACTTGCCTCATCTTCTTCTAGGCTTATTCCTTATATATATAGTTTTAGGCTTTAGATTTACTAACTCCTGCCTCACCAACAGGGATCTTTATTCTATCTCTGTGGTTCCTGTCCCACGGTTTCCGTATGGCTTCCAGCTTGTGTGCTCTTTGGAGGTCTCAGGCATGAAGGTGAGTGGACCCTTCCTACTGCCCCTATGTATAAGCCTTAGGTGTGGAGCCCATCCATACCGTTATGTACACCCATGTAGTTTCCTTGGGAGCCCGGTCCGTTTTAATCTCCCGACGAACGCTGTTCATTGGGTTAGAATCACGGACCGGTCATGTTACCGCTAACGGAAACCCGGTGCAATCAACCACAAGTCCCCTGAATCCATGTCTGGGTCATTACACAACATGGCCTAAAGTGGGGAGCCACAGGTGGTTATATCTGTGGTAGGGGCTTAAAGCCAGGTTGTACATGGTGAAGGACCAGCAGTAGTAGCTGGAGGGTAACTCCTTCTGACATACTCTTTGAGATCGGTCTGGTAGGGGTCTACCAGGCGGCACAGACTGGAAAGTTTTTTGGTGTCTTTTTTCTCTACCCCTGGATGGCAGGCTGACGTCGACGGTTCCAGAAGGGGATCCTTTCAAAATGCTCTCCACGCAAACCTACAGCCTTTGACCGCATTTTATTTATGACCTTGGCCTGCAAAACGAAAACAATGAAAGATATCAGTCCATTTTACATACAACGCAAGATTGACAGGATCTGCGGTAAAGTGACTAATGCCACCAGAATGCGAGACAGTACGTTGCTAGTTGAAACAAAGACAGAAGACCAGTCCAGGAAACTCCTGAAGGCTAGCTTGTTGGGTTCTTACCCCATAAAGGTGGCACCCCACAAGTCTTTGAATACCTGTAGATGCATGGTGACTACCTCTTGTCTGGACGGTCTTGGCAAAATCTTCCTGTTCCATCTCTTCCACAGGTGAGGACCCCTAACTAATAGAGAACTTCGGTTAGAGGACTGCCAAATGCATATGTGTAAGCAGCTGGATCATGCTACTTAAAAAAGTGTTAATCTGCCGGTTAAAAAATAAATTAAACCGACCAGCACCCCCAATGTGCAGCAACGTCTTTCAATTTATGTAATTTTATAATACGATAATATAGACCATGGCTATCCTACAGTGGAACATATGTGCCATTCGACCACATTGAGCAGAGTTTGAGCTGTTACACAGTGCACATCAACCTCTATTATCTGCCTACAAGAGACAAAGCTTCATCCACAAGACAATGTTACATTCAGGCACTCTTCTGTAGTGTGATTTATCATTGGCAGAAGGTGTTCCAGCACACGGGGGCACTATGATGTTCACCAGAGATGAAATTTATCTGATTCCATTTCCTTACAGTCTTACCTCCAGTCAGTCGCTGTAAGGATTTTGCTGTCCTCTGCCATATTTACCATTTATAGCCTCAATCTGCCTCTCTCTAATGACCTCTTGAGTACTAAGTTAGAAGACCTTGTTCCCCAACTACCAACACCATTTCTGTTGATGGGAGACATGAATTGCCCACCACCCACTTTGGAGCTCACCCCCTGCTTGTGCGGGAGGTAATGTACTTGCCAGTTTCTTTGACACCGGTATCCTCTTCTCTTCAATATGGAGAGCCAACATTTCTTTCTGATGCCTTCAATACTTTTTCACACTTGGATATAGTGGTTTGTTTTCCACATTTGGCAGTTTCCTTATAATGGAATGCTATCTCTGATTTGCATTCTAGCGATCACTTTCCAGGTTTTCTTAGTCGCTTAGCCCAAGATGTATGTTCCGTGCATTTACCTAGATTGCGCTTTGACAGAGCCAACTGGAACCTTTATTCTAGCCTGGCCGTTTTTATCTGCACCGAGCTTGACTGTGTGACTTTCTTAGTCAAACACCTCACAGAGACCAATATTTCTGCTGCTGAGCTTTCTATTCCCCATTGCTTTCCTGTCCCTGGTGGACAGATGACTGCCAGAATGCTATTCGTGCTTGCAGAAGTGCACTAAGAGTCCTCAAATCATGCTATACTACATAATCTTATACAATATAAATAGCTATGAGCCAAATCTATACAAATTACTAAGGATAGCAAAAAGATATTCTGTAGCATCTTTTAACTGAACATACACCTTCCTGTGTCGTATGCAATAAGTTACGGCATGTGGCTGGAAAATCGACTGAAATGCTAATCAATGGTCTAAAAACAGTGGCAGGCATTGTAGTTGATCCCTTTGATGTGGCTAACACTCTTGGCAGTGCTTTCACTCAAGTGTCTAGCACAGATAACTATTCCCCTGAGTTCCTGCCTGGCAAGGCTCAGGTGGAATCTCAAGTTCCCCTTTCGTTCTGGTAACCTTGAAGACTACAATGGCCTTTTCTCCATGGCGGAGCTAGACGATGCTCTTTCATCTTCATGAAACTCTGCACCTGGTTGAGATGGCATCCACGTCAAAATGTTGCATTATCTCTCTCCTGAGGATAAGTCTTTCCTACTCCAGGTTTATAATCGTGTCTGGATTGTCGCCACATTTCCAGAGAAGTGGTGGGAGTTCACCAACATTCCAATTTTGAAACCTGGAAAGGACTGTTGCCTACCTTCCAGCTACCATCCTATTTCCCTCATCAGTTGCATCTGCAAGGTAATGGAATGTATGATAAATGGGGGGGGGGGGGTATGGTGGCTTGAAACTCAAAAATTTATCACCAACACCCAGTACGGTTTTCACTGGCATCGTTCAGCAGCCACACTTGTAGCACTTTCAACGCAAATGATGGACAGATTTCATAAGAATTTTCAAACCAATGGAATATTCTTTGACCTGGAGAAGGCTTATGATACGTTTTGATGAGCAGGGAATATATGTGAATGCCTGTCGCTGTTTATTCAGGAGTTTCTGAAGGCTTATGACTTTTCGTGCACCGAGCAGTGTTTCTCACTGCTATACGGAGTGGTCAGCTTTACATGGAAACAAGCATAAAGAGGCGAAGGACCTCCCTCTCAACTGGGTAACCTCTTGTTTATCCTGCCAGGAGGAGGTAATATTGCCTCTACTATGTCTTGGTCACTGTATTTTCACCCACAGCTACCTTTTTTAAACGAGAACCTGCTCCTGTCTATACCCTCTGTAGGGAGACATGGCAGTTTGGCATGTGTTGCTAGAGTATGGTCACCTGGCACATTTGACCATCTCTGAAAATGCCGTCCTCTCTTGCCAATGTCTTGGCTGATGATCTAAGAGCAGTGGATCAGGTTTTTGAATTTTTAGCACAAATCTCTTTTACCTTGCGATTTTAGTTTCAGAGCCGGACAGTAATTTTACCTAGATTTTAGATTTTTATACTGGTTTTTATCTCTTGTTTAAACTGTTTTAATTGAAATTCTTTTTTGCATGTTTTTATCTCTGGTCTCTTAACTCCACTGTTTTATGTTATGGGCGCTGATAACCTAGCAGTTGAGCATCCTTAAACCCCATTATCATCGTAATTGTCACATCACTCCTAAACCTTCGACCTCAGGAAATGACTGGTAAACTTATGACTTATCCTGCACCTGTAAAACAATTTATGATATCCGGCAAGACTTTCTGAAAGATAGTGTCAAGATCACTCCCAAAACATCTAAGAGAAAGTAAAGTCCATGCTACTCTCTACGGAGATCCTCTTAATCTTCTGGGGGAAGTATTGATTGGCAACGACCATCCTTACCGATCAGTACCTCTAATTTGTTCGAGGTTCTCAAACCAAAATTTTCTGTTGGAAAGGGGTCTTCCCCCATGGGAGGAGATGGATCAGGAGGATTCTGCCGCCAGTGCCAGATGCACAGTGCATAAGCGACAGGATTGTGCTCCTGAACAAAGTGTTAGTCTGACACCTAAAAAGAATAAGCTAACCAACCAGCACTGCCCAATAGGCAAAAACATCTTTCAATTTGGAACTTATCCCATCATATAGACTATGGCTATCCTTCAGTGGAACATAAGCAGAGTTAGATCACATTGACTAGAGCTATTATGTTGCTGCACCAGAATCAATCAGCCTTTGGTCACATGCTTAGAAGAGAAAAAGCTTCGTCCTCAGGACACCATTACCCTCGGGCAGTATTCCTCCGTATGCTGTGATTTCTAACCGGAAAAGGGTGTGCTTATGAGGCTTACCCGAGATGTTATCTTGGCCAAATCCACATCCTTATAGTCTCTCATCCAGTTTCTCACTGTCAGGATTAAGCTGCCCTCTGCCTTATTCACATTTGTAGTATCTATTTGCCTCCATCTGCTGACCTCTCACACACCGACTTATAACATGTAGTTTCACGGTTACTACCACCCTTTTTGTTGGTAGGTGACGTGAATGCCCATTACCCACTTTGGAGATCACCTCGGACTTGTGTGAGAGGTAAGCTAAATGCAGACTTCTTGGACAGTAATAATTTAGCTCTCCTGAACAGCGGAGAGCCCACATTTGTCTCTGACACCTTTCATAGTATTTTTTTTATATCTTGATACAATTTGTTTACCCCAGTTATCAGTTTTGTTAAGTTGGAATATTATCTCTGATTTGCATCCTGTCTTGTTAGTCTCTTGACACATCCTGAATGATCCACTAGCCAGTATGATCAAGCCAACTGGGAACAGTATTTCCACTTGGCTGTCTTTAACTATGATGAGCACAACTCTGTGGCCTGCCTAGATGAGATCATTTTCTCCTCTGCTGAGCAATCCATTCCATATTCCATTGACCCAACCTGCCAATTTACGGTACCTTGGTGGACCAGGAAATGCCGGAATGCTATTCGTGCTTGCTGACATGCTCTCAAGGTTTTCCACCATTGCTGGATACACTGAATAAGCTTATACAGCATAAGACAATGTGTGCTAAATCACTACAAGTTATTAAGGATAACAGAAAGATATCCTAGAGCAAGTTTATAACTTTCTTTAATAGACATACCCCTTCCTCTGTCGTGTGGGATAAGTTGAGGTGTGTGGCCGGCAAATCAATATATGGCAATCACACTTTAGGCCATGCTTACACTCGGTTGTGTAGCTCAAGACAATTATTCCCCTGAGTTACGTCAAATCAAGGATCAGGTGGAATCTCAAGGATAATCTGGTCGTTCTGGAAACCTTGGGGATTACAACCACGTTTTCACCATGACACATTTAGACCAAGCCCTGAAATCTTTACGGAACTCAGGTCTGGTTCAGATGGCATCCACGTCCAATGCTGCAACATCTCTCTCCTAATGGTAAGGCCTTCCTACTCGAGGTCTGGGTTGATGCCACTTTTCCAGACAAATGGTAGCAGACCACCGTTATACCTATTCTGAAACTTGCAAAGGACCATCATCTTCCTTCTAGCTACTGTCCTATTTCCGTCACCATTTGCATTTGCAAAGTGATGGAACACATGATTAATGGATGGTTGGTGTGTTGCCTAAAATCTAACAATCTATTGGCTTTCTTAGGCTTTCACAGCCAGTATGATCTATTAACTAATGCCCAGTGCGGTTTTTGAAGATGTTGGTCAGTGGCAGGCCATCTTGTATTGCTGTCAAGGCAGATTATGAATGTCTTTCTTAAGAACGGTCAAACTGTTGGGATATTTTTTGACCTTAAGAAAGTTATAATATGTGTTGTTGAACAAGGATATTGTATTCCTTCCACAACTGGAATATATATGGATGCCTACTGTTGTTCATTCAGGAGTTTATGCAGGACCTCATTTTCCGAATAAGGGTTGGCTTGGTTTTTTCTAACCATTTTATTAAAAAAACAGTGCCGCAGGGCTCAGTACTAAGCATAATGCTGTTTGCTATAGCGATTAATTCCATATCGCATTCTGTTACCCAGGTGTTTATTCGTGGATGACTTTGCTATTTTCTGTACTTCTCAGTGTACACCCATTTTGGAACGCCATCTCCAGCAGTGTTTGGACAATCTCTATGATTGGAGCTCTTAAAACGGCTTTCGTTTCTCACTTGAGATGACAGTCAGAACTTCTAGTGCCATAGGTGGCAATATCCAAAATCTCTGACTCAGGCCAATTTACTTCTTTTTGCAGATGAGGCGAGATTCCTTGGGTTAATCTGGATTGGAAACTTTGTTGGTCACCACAATAAGCACAGCTTAAAGCGAGCTGTGACCGTTCTCTTAATATTTTACGGATAGTAAGTGACAAATCTTGGGGAGCGGATCGGACAGTGTTGCTTCATCTTTATCGTTCACTGATTCGATCGAAGTTGGACTATGGCTGCATTGTTTATTCTTTAGTACGACCATCTGTGCTTGGTAAAGTAGACACAGTCCATAATCAGGGCATCTGTGTGCTGTTGGAGCTTTTCCAACCAGCCCAGTTGTTAGCTCTACCCGAATCGGGAGAACCCCCTCTGCAATGTCACCATGATGTCCTAGCTAATTATGGCTGTGGGCGTAACTGTATGCCTGGGCATTCAATGTTCCACGTGTATTTCTCTCCCAAGCTGGATGACTGGTATCACTACCCATTCCCTGAGTCCAAAGCCTGCAGGTTTTTGTTTCCATGAGCTTTGGCAGCAGAATATTAACTTGCCTAGGCTGTTTTGCAAGGGTGAGACGATGTACCCCCTTGGTTATGTGGCACCTCCCACATAGATCTCGAGAAATCTACAATGTCTGTGTCCAGTATCCGTACTTCGTTATACAATTCGTTACAATGACCGCCTTTTTATATGGATGGGAGTAGGTGCACCGATGGAGTTGGCTGTGCCTGTGTTTCTGGAACCACATGATATTTATTCGGTTTGCATAACAGCACCTCGATATATACTGCAGAGCTCTATGCCATATACCAAGCCATTCTCTATGTTCGCCTGTACAGACTAGATAACACCATTTATCTGAGTGATTCCCTTAGTGCACTTCAAAGCATTCAGGAGCTGCACAGTCGTCCAGCTCGTCCAAGATGCTTTCCATGCTTTACACCTTTGTGGCATTAATGTGGATTGTGCATGGCTACCTGGTCACTTAGGCTTGCCAGGAAACTAACTGGCAGCAATGTCGGCGACCAGACAACCCCTTGATGCTTTCACTAGTGCAACATCTGAAGACTGTGGGCTCGATGAGCAGAGAGCAGTGCTTTTCGGGCTGGCATGTGTAGTGGTCCGCTCTCTGCGGAAACAAAGTACGAGCAGTGAAAAAGCATCCATTAAACTGGGTGACCTACTGTACATCTTGCTAGTAGGAGGTCATCTTGGCTTGCTACGTATATGCCACTGTGTCTCCACACACAGCTACCCCGCTTTAGAGGGAGCCTGCTCCCATCTATGCACTCTGTACAGTGGCGTTGTCAGTCCGGCATGTGTTATATGAATGTGCATTGCGAGCAACTCTATCTTGCCAGAAGGCAATGGAGTGGTAGGAAACTAGGGCTTTTTAACTTTCAATTTTGTTTCTGTGACTTGTGCAGGGTGGCATTTTCTTTTAACTTTCTTGTCCCTTTTTCGCCTTACTATTGTTCTGGTTTTTTAGATTCATCCCACTCTGGTTTGTTGCAATATAGGGATGATGTTTTATCTCTAACTTTAATTTTTTTATTTTTTTTACTTTCTCTATATGTACTATATACATAGTGTATAGAGAAGGTATTGTATTGCACCCAAAAATTTGATACCGAGATTTCACCAGAAATATATGTTTTGAGATACCCTGAATCCAAAAAAAGCATTTTTAGAAAAATGCCCGTGTGTGTATCGGACTGTCCGTTTGTGTGCGTGTATCTGTGGGCACTGCTCAAAACACAAAAAGTACTGTTAAAAACCAAACTTGGTATTTAAGTTTGGTATCTTCCAAGGATGCGACACAAAGATTTTCAAACAAATCCCCCCACCCCAAACTACCCTTTACATGGAAAAAATTTAGAAATTTTTTATTTTCTTTTGATTAAAATCTCTTATATTTAAGATATTTACTTGCCAAATAAAATGTATATCTTGAATTTTCTGGGAATAGCTTCTAAAGACTTGTTTATTCTGGATGAATTTTGCTTAATTTGGAATAACCAGGAAAGCATAAGAGATAGAAAAAAACTTTCTGTACAAAAGATTTAGATCTCATTAAAATACACATGTTTTGTCATATACATTTTTTTTCGTGGAACTTACCAATTTCGAGATATTCCTTGTTATTGGTTTCAGTTGTGAAGTGCTTATACTTTTCTCAGACGGAAGTGTCCATTTTTCTTTTGTTCTACTTCTGGTCAAGCAAAAAAGTGATTTGCAACGACAGCCGCAACATTTGGCTATCAGTTTAGTCTACTGCATTCCCTTAGTTCCATTCTATTATAAGGAATTAGTAATAAAATTATGCTAATGTTTATCTCGATTAGCATGGTGTTGAAATAAGAATTATCTTTTGTAAGAAGTTTGTTTATAGAATAGCTAGAGAAAGTCATGTGAGTGTAACACATCAGATTTTTTTTTGTTATTGATTATATCATCTTACTTCAGCCACCATTTCTTTTATCTGGGCCTTTATATCAATTCAGTGGAGCGCCCTTAAACATCAATCATCACCACCACCCTCCGGATGTAGTAAATTTTATGGTGGTAATACTGTTTAAGCCTACTATAGTTTTAATGTTAGCTTATTTTAACCTATTTTTTTGAACCATTGTTCATATTAGTTTTATATTTTACCTGAGTTTCTAGCAATGCATGGTTTTTAATCTCTATTTTATTTCTAATTTTAGCTGTTATTTATCTTTTATCATCTTTGACACTTTGAGGCCTCCGTTTTAATCATATTTATATCCTTTTCTCTCCATTGTTCGCTATGATATCATGTCACTTTAGCTGCCTTTTTATACTCCAAGTTATTTCAGTAGTGCTTTTATTTTGCTGGTTCCTTTTGGGGTTTTATCGGTTTCTTTTAAAGTGCATTTTATTTCTGGTTTCGGCCAACATTTTATTTTCTGAGGGAGCTAATAACCTTTGTAGTTGAACGCCCTTAAACATAAATCATCATCATTATTTCCTTATTTATGCTTTTGCTATTCGAGAAACTACAAACACCACACACATATTGACCATTCGAAACTCTAAATTTACTGCTTAATTGAACATTTACCACTACAGAATCACTTAAATAAGTACCCTCACCTATGTATTGAAATACATTTCCCGTGCCTTATTTTTGCTTCTGCTATTCGAGAAACTACAACCAAACAACCCACACATAGTGACCATCATGCTGGTTTTAAACATACACTCTAAATTTACTGCTTAATTGAACATTTAACACCACAAAATCCTATGTTGGGTGCAATTTAACCCACACAAGGCATACTCATCTCCAAAGTGTAGTATCTAAATATGGCAACTTGGCAAAACCGTAGTACTTCATCAACCACAGTGCTCAAGAATAGGACATTTCCTATCTATTCTCTCTACCTGTGGTTCAGATGTTTTTTGTATCCTGTTGTCTTGACCTTTAAGTCTTTGAGCCTTCTGTGTAGCATCTTTTAAATAATCGTGTTCAGTTCTTTGCCACTTCCATCGGATCTTCCCTCCAGGGCATTGAGTTGTTGGTCATGGTCTTTCATTGTTCCATCCAGCTCTTCCAACTTTTTCTCAGTATCCTTTTATTTTTTTCACACTGGCCAGTTGTTAGTTCGATTTTGGTCAATATCTCCTCCTTCAGGATTTTCATTCCACATTTCTTCTACATCATGCAATTCACAGTCGTTTAATCAAGTTCTCATCTTCTCCAATTCTAATTTCATTTCATACTTTCCAGATTTCATTGCATATTTTCCAATTTTCCTAGTGCCGTTTTCTTTCCATTTTCATTTTATCTATTCTATTTATTTCTGCGAGTAAATCATCATCTCCTTCATCGTGATGTTAAATCCCACTGCTGACACCAGTAAAACATAAACTCTTCTTGTATTCCAACAAATACCTCTTTATTTCCTCTACTGATTGCAAATAACTGTTTCTTTGATGCTTCCACAACAATTCTGCCAATTAGTTTCCTTGCAATGTGCGCTGTGGTAGCTACTATTATACACTAAGAGTTTTCTTTCGAAACTTAGTCAACTGCTGCTTGCTATGCACCCCAGTTGAAACTGATCTCTCTGCGGGGCTTGTCTCTTCTTCTAATACCTGTTGATCACATGACAGGAAACTTCTGGAAGCAGTCACATGTGTATCACAAACTCAGGTGTAACAATGCATGGTTTTGATGTCAAAAGAACTTGCACACATGTTCACTAAGGATGACTTCCGAACCAAACCATTTATGCACACATGGGACTGTTACAGCAACTTATACTTTTGAAGAAATCTTCAAATCTTTGGGTTCAATGTACTATTTTTTGTAAAAGTAGAACTAATAAAATTTGTCTTTGAATAAGGAAGCACTAAACTTAAGGATCTTTTCTTCATTCTTTACCCATGAAATCAATACAAATCATCACTAGAATTTTTTTTTTCCCCTTCAATTTTAGGTGGTGTGATTGGAGCTTGTTCTGCTGCAGTGATGAGTGCAAACAAGTTTAAGCCTGTATCTCAAGTTATCATGTACGATATGACAGTGACCCAACGTGAGAGGCTAGCTAATTCAGTAAGAGCTATTGTTAATGATTTGCGGCCAGAAGATGCAGCCATGCTGTTGCCTCTCATACTGAACAGTCCGGGTACAAAGGCAGCAGTTCTTCAAGCAGTTGTTCAGTTTGTACAGAATGAAATGCAACTACAAATACTGAATTAATTTTATAAATATATGTATGTGTATATATACTAAGTAAAAGTGTTTTTTTAACCTTTTGTAATGAATTATAGATTTTATTTTAATTGGGAAAATATGCCAAAGATAAAAATAAAAATTAATTTGGGGGGTGGGGTGTAAATTGTAAAATTCTATATAGTCTTTGAAGTGTCAGTACCTTTCTTTAGTACCTATTTGTATGTCTTACCAACCAAAATATAAAGAGATGGAAAAAAATGTATTAACACTATATTCCATCAGCACTTTTTATTTTATTTTCTCTGAGAATGTACTAATTGTTTGATATAATGCATAGCATATATCCAGTACTTTGTCAGTTTTGATAAATATAGTTTTGCTGTTACTGCAAACCTTCTTTGGCTTGCAAAATTTTGAAATATATCTCTTTTTTTTTTGTGAGCTTATTGTAACACAGGGTGTCTAGGATGAGCACTGTTAATAACATGGGTTTACAACTCTACTATTAAACTTATTTAAATGCTGTTTGCTGCAAGAGATGGGGAATTTGCCAGTACTTTTGGGAGTAACAGTATAATATTTGGAATTTGTAGTGAATGTTCATTTGGTTGTTTGTTTTTTTATGCTATCATTATTCCATTAACTTCTTTGCTGGCATTAGAGAGGGAGAAAAAACTGGAATAACACAGAAATCCTGCTGAGTATAAACACATCTTTGAAAATTAAGGCAACTTACAATCATCAGGTAGCATCAGAGAATCATGTAGTTGCTCCAAAATGGCTCCCATGCAAAAACACATCAAATTGTCTCAACATGAAGGGAAGATTATGTGTCTTATCTAATATCTTGTGCAAACTATGTGATGTAAAAGCTGTGCAGAATTATGTTACAGACTGCATCTTTGTGCTACTAAATTCAGTTGATCAGTTAAAACCAGATTACCTATATCCTGATAATATCAGTTTCCTCTAAGTAAGCCGTTTTAGATTATAAGTAATTCTTTCATACAGTGTTTTTTGTAATGAGTGTACTTACTGATTTATCCAAACATAAGACGACCCTCATTTTTCAGAATTTTAATTTTGGAATTTGGCATATCATCTACTAAAGACATGTTTAAGACATAGATATATAAAAAGAAGAATTTTTAAATGAAATTTAAAGGGTTGCCATATATTTTTAAGAAACTAATGGACCCGTAAACCTATTAAGTCCCTTATTTATTTTTTTTGTACTTAATTTGAATTTGCGCGGTTGCCAAAGATGGGAGTATGGAAATGTACAGCACGGGTGTGATGATACACGCTGCCAGTTATAGTAGCGTAACTCTTAACGACAATGATGGACATGATTTTTTATTTAGACAACAAACTTAAATATAACAGATCATAAATGTTTTTACCTAATTTGAATTTATGCAGAAATTCACATTGTGACAGACTGAGAACAAAATGTATGGTAAATGCAATAATACAAAGTGATGGCGATGGTGGCAGTAGCATAACTGTAATGACAATGATGGCTAGATTTTACATTTAGACAACATGCATCATATAACACATCGTAAATGTTTTTACATAAGCTGAATTTACACAGAAATTCATATTCAGAGATAGGAAAGAGACAACGAAATGTACAATGATAAAACGTGATGGAAGCAGTGTTTGCAGTGTAGCTGTAAAGACAAATTATGGATGCTGTTTTCTGTTAAGGCACATAATGTGATATATTGTGAAACGTCAACATTGTACCTAGTGTGTATTTACGAGTAAATTGCGATATATTTGCAACCCAAGAAGGGGAATTGCATTGCTAACCTTTCTCTCTGCTTGACCATTGACTTCAATGCAGTATGTGCAACTGCCGACGTGAAAGGAAGCCCTATAATGTTATTCTAGTCTTGGAGAGTAAACTTTTTTCCAATGAGAATACTCATAAGCTCCTTAACAGCTAATTTTCTGCGCGAAATGAAGTGCTCAAAATCTGCCGCACATATCGCGACCTTAATGATAATCCATACCATTTCCCCAGGCTTCACCACTGCCATACCCGCAAAGTTTGAAACTTTCTTTTTCCCATTATGTTATTCGGAAAACATACATCTCAAATGCAAGACAACCACCAGTTCTGGATATCAATGTTTTGGAAAAAAAGAATGTCTTGTATTTGGATAAATATGATACTATATCTCAACAGTTAGAGGAACACTGAAGTCCATATATATTGAGAGAAATCAGATAAAATAATACTATAAATCCATGCTTAGTGAAGCAAATGGAGACTGATGTTAATACCAATAAAACTTAGTGAATTTCCTTTTGCAGCAAATAGAATATAAAAACGCAAGCTGGTTGTCAATTTGTGTAAGTTTGACTGATTTGTGCTTGCCAGACACCTGATGTTTACTAAGCTAATAGAAGTGCCTTATTTTGGTTCACATTCTTGGTGCTAAAAGGTGCTAATGCCAAGCATTGTTATTCATTGCAGATATAGGTTAAATAGGAGATGTTTTAAGCTGTGTAATTGTAATGCAATTATCTTCTATTTTAATGTACATAAATTTGATTTGCTCACATACCATGAAGTTAGATCTTTGGATGAGTGTAACTGATCCTAAAATTAATTATGACATATTTTGCTCTCTTTAACTTGTTTTGTTTTCTGAACTAGGGCATGTAAAGGAGTTATTTATTCATTGTAATGCATTGGAAGAAAAATTAGCATGTAACTGTTCATTGTAAAAGTCAAAAAAATGAATTTAAGAAATGATGAAATGAGGTTCAGAAAATATTGAGTCAGAAAACACAAACGTCACTTGTTTTTTAATTTAGTTCATATGTTTTGGCTAGTATTTTATGGGCTTCAAGGCTCAGGTTTTTCCTGAGGTTTGAGAAGTAGCATACAAGGTACGTCCAGAAAGTAAATTCTGTTTGGTAATAAAATTAAATTGTGTACAGATACAGAATAATTATTTATTGCACAAAATTCTACAACTCTTAAACTACTTTTCCACATAACTGGCAAAATTTTGCAGGCATTTGTCATAGCGTGGCACAAATTTTTGTATACCTTCTTCATAGAAGTTTGCCGCCTGTAACCATCTGAGCAAAGTTTACGAAATTTCAGTTTTTCGGTAACAATTTCATGAATAAGTGATCGTGAGCTTTGGGGAAATTCCATAGCGAGAGCACTAATTGTAAACTTGCGGTTTTCCTGGATCTTGTCATCAATCGCGTGAACCAGTTCTTCTGTAACCAAAGATGGACACCCACTTCGTTCTTCATCGTGCACTTCACTATGTCCTTCATTGAACTGTCGATCCCATCTTCTCACCATTGAATCACTCATCACGTTTTGTCCGTAAACTTTGCAAATTTGCTGATAAATTTCAATTGGTTTCACTTTCCTAGCATTCAGAAAACGAATCACAGATCTGATTTCACAAGCGGCGGGATTTTCAATCAACACCGACATTGTAAACAAGCACAACAAAGCGTATGTGGCTGGCAGCGATCTCAAAATGGCGCACGTTTCTTCTCCTTGATACAGAGCATCTACCGCGCATGTGCAAAACTGCGATCGCAGCGCTGCAGCGGAGATAAATTGAAACGGAACTTACTTTCTGGACGTACCTCATATTTTTAAAGCTATGGATCATGAGTGCAACCAGGAAAATAGGTAAAAGATAATCTTTGTACTTTCCTTTATTAGAACTATCATTTGATAAAACAAAGAAGCCTTTATAATTCCTTTTAACATATTAAAAAGTTGTTATAAGAAATAACACTGCATCTTAAATCAAGGCATTATAAGATCCACCTGTCAGTTTGCAGTATTCATGGGATGATTAAATCTCATTGGCCTTTCAACATCAAAAGTATCCCTTTGAAATGTTCTTTTATTTCTCAAATAAGTAGAAGAATCGATAGCAAAGACCCACATTTTTGTTGTGACTTTGTACATTTTTATTCCAAAATGTCATATTCTGCTGGTGTGTGTATGAATGTACCTTTTTTTTTTTTTTTTTATAAGAATATGATATAATAAACAGTCTGGATTTTAACCTTTTATTACTTTCTCTACACTATAGAGAAGGTATTGCATTTTTGGAAAAAGGTCTGCGTGTGTGTGTGTGTGTCCGTGAACGCAATAATTCAAACACAACAAGTTGGTAAACTACCAAACTTGGTATTTAAGTTTGGTATCCTCCAGGGATGAGACACGAAGCTTTTGAGAAAAATCCCCCCATCCAAAGCTACCCTTTTCATGGAATAAATTTGAAAATTTTGATTTTCTCAAAAATGGCTGTAGTGATTTTGATTAAAATACCATATATTAAAGATATTTACATGGCAAATAAAATGTATCTCTTGAATTTTCTGGCAATAGCCTCTAAAGATATCTTTGTTGTGGACGAATTTGGCTGAATTTTGCATAATTGGTAAACCATAACAGATTAACAAATAGACAAAAGCTTACTACATAAATAATGTACATCTCGTTAAAACACACAATATATATATGAATATATAGCATAAATTGTGTGCTATATAGCATACATACACAGTTGAGAGTAGTTGTACCTCCTGCCTCTGCCTGCCTGCACATTCCTTTGTTGTGCTATTCAGCACTGAGTCATTGAGAATTCAACTGCAGAACAAGAAGGTTATTAGTGTTAGTTGCCACAATGGAATGGGGGCAATTACAAAAATCATGTAGCTGTAGTAGCCTTGCACAAGGTAGGCAAATCCCCAGGTGAGATCTTCAAAATTCTCCAGAAGTTGAAAATAAGCAAGAGGTCCGTGTACTGCACTGTCCAGCGCTTCCTTGATACTGGAACTGTGAAAGACCACCATAGGCAAGGAAGACCATGCACTGTGCACACTCCAGAGCTGGTGAAAGCAGTGGCGGCTCGCATCCGAAGAAATCTCGTACAGAGACAATCAGTGATGGCTCAGGAACTGAACATTTCTAAAATGTCTATGTTGCGCACATTGCACAGTAACCTGGGTCTGTGCACCTATAAACGGCAGAAAGGGCAGCTCCTCATAAGTGTGCTGAAGCACCAGAGGCTTCTTAAATCAAAACGGTTATTGCAGTGTTACACAGCAAATGGTCACAGAAGAATCCTTTTCACTGACAAAAAAATGTTCTGTGTTGAGGAGGCTTTCAATGCCCAAAACGACCGAGTGTATGCCAGATCAGCTAAAGAAGCTGCTGAAAAGGGTCCAGAGGGGCCATCATCCTGCATCTGTCATGGTTTGGTGGGGTGTGAGCTACGAAGGAACCCCACTTCTGCGAAAAAGGTGTGAAAAATCTGCCAAAGTGTACCAGGAGACAATGCAGGAGAGAGTGGTCAAGCCTCTCAGCAACACACTCTTCCATGGGCAAAACTGGAGCTTCCAACAAGATTTAGCCCCAGCGCATAAGATAAGGTCAACTCAAGAGTGGCTCAGGGCTAATGTTCCGGACTTTATTTCGACCTCAGATTGGCCTTCTGCAAGTCTGGACCTGAACCCCCTGGACTACAAATTGTGGTCTAAGCTTCAAGAAATGGCTTGCAAGAAGAGACATCTTAATATTGAAAGTTTGAAGCGTTCTCTTAGGAAGGTAGCAGCAGATTTCCCACTGGAAACGTTGCGTAATTCAATAGATGAGTGGCCACAAAAACTTAAGGCCTGTGTGCATGCCAGAGGTGGTCATTTTGAATAATTGTTTCAGTTTGATTCATACATGTAACTAATGTTATCAGTATATTAAAACATCTCAAACCACATTGTGTAAATTGATTGAAAACTTTGTGACAGTATTTATGGTAATATATATATATATATATATATATTTTTTTTTTTTTTTTACTCTCTCGGAATTGTCCATTTCTGAGATTTTCAAGTTATTTGTTTCACTTTTAAAATACTTAAACTTTTCTCACGCTTTTCTCCTGGCTATGCATAGAAACGAGTTCAACCACATGGCAACCAGCTTTTAAAAATTTGACTATCACTTTAACCTTGTTATTCCCTTATTTTCCTTCTACTTACAAGGAAGCAATTAAGAGTTTCTGCTTATATTAATCTCTATTATAGAAGAGTATGCTTTTTAACAATAATGTGTTACAATGATCTAGTGAATGGAACACTAACAGATTTTATTTTTAGCATGTGATATGCTCCTTGCTAAGCATTTTTCAGAAGAAAAAAAATCTTTTTAATAAATCATGACATAAAAATTACGCTAAATGGTTTAATAACTCACCAGGGGTTCTTTTTCAGATGAAGTCCTGAGTTCAAAAATTGTTCATTTGTAAAGTTTTGAAAATACCGCCTGCAATACACATCTACAGGTAGTCCTCAAGAGGCCACAAGCAGTCCTTGAATGTCACTAGTTGGTTTTTTAGTTTTATTCTTTAGCTCTTCAAAATGGGTAATTTATGGAAATAAATGGAACTTCAAAATGGGTTATTTATGGGGGGGGGGGGGGGGGAATGGAACAGGGGTGTCCACACCATTGACTAATAACTAAAATAATAAAGCATGTCTTCTCTGTTGGACAAAATATTAACAATATGAGTTCATGTATGACATCACTTCAGAACTGTAAAAGTGTGTGATACTTTTCAAAGCAGGGGTTGCACATAATTTTGTGCCGTAAATGACACTTGTACCTGCTTTCTTTTCTTCTTTTCTCAACTATTTTGGTATTAGCACAAACATATTGCCTTCTGATATTTGGTTTCTTGGTGTTTCTGGAACAGGTAATGCGAAACGTATTTCTATCAATCTTAGCAGTTGATCGCCTGCTGATGGTCTTCCAAATGTAAGAAAGAGGTAAGTTATTTGGAAATTTGTGAACATTTCCCTGATGAGGCACAGTTCAAAGTGAGATGTTTTTAACCAGTATTTATATTGTGTTTGTCATACATCTATCTACTGCACCCATGTTCATATTGTACCCAAGAATCAAACTCAAAGAACAATGAAACTTCATTACTTGTGATTTTTGTAGTTTAAATGATCTTGGAGTCCATGCAGCTTAAAGTTACAAGACATTCATCTTCTCAGGCTAAGGGAAAACCTTACCCGCAGGTAACTCGCACTAAGCGAGATTCAAACACGCTACCCCATACTACCCAGGCGGGCTATGGGTGATTTTATCCTCCTGTCAAATTTTCCTGATTAATGGTGCCTGTATGCATGGTTGATGGCATGCATACCTTTTATTTATCTGCCCATCTATGACACTTGATTTTTTTATGCACCTTGTTTCTACTTGACCCTTTTCAAATCCTTAGTTTTGGCATTTTTTTCCCATTTTTCCTTTCAGTTCCACATGTATTTGACCCATTACTATGAACACAGTCAAATAAGAATGGACTAGTATACCAATTATCTGTACCACAGCGCCAGAAAATCCAAACGACCTGTTTGTACAGATATCCATGGTTGCCCTGGTATACATAATCAAGTCTAATATGCATCCAGTCTCGTGATCACACATGACAGGGACTTAAATTCCAAATCTGTTTCTTTTAGATGGAATATACTGAGCAAGCTAAGCCGTCCCTTGAAAAATACCAAGCTCTCGTTCAATAAAACCTCTTGGAAAGTTTGAAGTTGGTCAATAATAGGTTTAAGTTTATGTAACTTGTCTCGCTGAAGCTGAGGTGTGTTGTCATTGGAATACAACAGATGTAAAAGTAAAAGGTATCTGTCTCGAGACTGTATTGACCAAACTGCATTAGCTATTAGAGGGTCTCTGGACCAGTATTCCTCTCTCCTAAATTTCTTCACTGTGGACATTAGCATTGTTTTTGTGAAGAAAACATATAATTCCTCTGGTGTGGAATTTTTTCACCTTAGAATTTGCGTTGCCTGGGATGTGGAAATTGGCTTCAACCAGGAGTGTGCCACTTCGCGTTCTAATGCAAGATTTAACCGGACCAGCTATGTTATCCAGACCTTTGTGAATTGCAAACGGAATAACTGTTGTGAATGTTCGTCATTCCGCTGTTTTCTTTACAACTAAGTAGCGAGGACCACTAAATTTGACTACCTCCTTTATAAAAACACAAATTTTGGTTTGTTTTTTGCCATAAAATCATTCTCCAGTGCTCCCCAGGCCAACAGTTGTGATAGGGCTACACAGGGGATATAGCAGGCTCACCGTCCCACTCACCTTGGAGTTTGGTTTAGTCCTGGCCGATTGACTACGGTCCCTAGTCTCCCTTTTAGGTGAAGCAGAAACCAAAGCGGTGTATTAGGCTACGCACCCTTCCCAGTTACTGAAGAGCAGAAGCCCAGACTCATTTGCGGAACCCTCAACCAACCAGGATATCCCTTTCCACTGACACATGTTTACATGTGGGTGGGCATTTGGATCGAATGTCTCCCTCGCCATTCAGAGGTTGCCCACGTGGTCAGCTCGGGACCCCGAGTACGGCATAGACCCCTGGGGGGGGGGGGGGTCAGGAAGGAATATGTCTAGTAAAAATGCTACAAAGTTGCTCCATGATGTCTTCTTGCTCTCCTTAATAATTTGTATAGATTAGGAATACAGCTTTTTATATTGTATAAGATTATCGAGATAGGGCGGTGGCGAAAAACCCTCAGAGCACGTGTGACATTCCGGCATTCATTTGTCCACCAAAAGGAAAGGAAATCGACGGGGATGTCCAGTCGACCGCAGAATAGCAAGCTCAGATGATGAAGTAGCTTTCTGGTGAGGTGTTGGACTATAAAAAAAACACAAAAAAAAAAAACACCGAGTCGTGCTCGTTCTAATGAAAAACGGCCAAACTGACTCATTCTAAGCGCCATCCAGGTAATCGTGAGAAATATAAATCCTGTGCTAAGAGACCAATAAAAATAGTCACTAGAATGTACGTCGGAGAAAGAAATGTAGGCTCTCCGGGGCTCGGAAAACGTATATTAATATTATCTCCTTCGATAGGTAATTCTTTTTCTTTAGCGATCACTTGACCTCTCGCACAAGTGCGAGGGGAGCCCCAAAGTGGGCATTCATGTTCCCTATCAGCAGAAGAGGTTTTGGTAGCTGGGAGACGAGGTCTTCTAGATCAGTGCGAGAGAGGTCATCAGATGGAGGCACATATATGCTGCAAATGGTGAAGCTAACGAAGGGTAGTATAATCCATACAGCGATAGACTATATCAGATTGTAAGAGTACGGATTCAGCGAAGATATCATCTTTGATAAGAATCATAGTGCCCCCATGTGCATGAGCTCCATCCGCCGGCGATACATCGAACCGGACTGAAGAGTACTGCCTGATTGTAAGGCTGTCTTGGACACGGAGCTTGGACTCTTGCAAGTATACGACCAAAGGCTGGTGCTGGTGGAGCAACAGTTCAAGCTCTGGTCGACGTGGTCTAATTCCGTGGATGTTCCACTGTAGGATAGCTATGCTCTATGGTATGGGATAAGATTTAAACGGAAAGGCTGTGCTTATCGGATTAGTTTATTCTTCTTGGCCGTCGAGCTTTTTTCAGGAGCACGATCCTGCCGCTTACGCACTAGCCGTTTGGCAGTGAGGGCCGAATCCTCGTGGTCCATCTCCTCCACGGGGGAAGTCCCCTTCCAATAGAGAATTTCGGTTTGAGATTCTCAGAAGAGGATCTACGTGGAGAATGGCGTGGACTTTTCGTTTCCTTAAACATCTTGAGAGAGTACTTTAAAGTCAGTAAAAGAAGTCAGTTCTCACATAAATTTTCTTAATTTTTTTTTTTTTTTGCAGGAGTAGAATATCCTACAGCTGTCTGCCGAGGACCACGGTTTGGGTGAAACTGCTGCCGGAGAGCTCTTTACTGTGGCAGCTTTTGCAGATGTTGATGCCGACGTAGATGAGGAGGCCTTTGTTGATGGCCTGGCAACGAGTCTTCTCTGCAATGGTGGCCCCGTTTATATCGCCGCTCTGATTTACGTTTTCCAGACTCGGTACCGGTTTAGCTGCTGCTGAACTATAGGTTCCGGACCGCGGGACAGAGGTTTGGCGGAGACGCAGGAGCTTTCGGGCTTCTGAGAAAGACATCTCCCTCACCAATATCTCCTGGATCGTTCTCTCCTCTGTGAAAGGAGGCAAGTGCAGGAACTAGATGGGTGTTTCCCGCTGCAATTCACGCAAGATGGAGTGGTGGTACAAGATCCATCGTGCGATGCCTCTCACAGATAACACATATAAAATCGCCAGTACAAAAATCACTAGAGTGCCCAAGCCGCTAGCTTTTGTAACATCTGAGTGGGCTAGCAATAAAAGGCCTAACCTCGATGGCTACATACCCTGCATTAATCCTTTGAGGGAGATATAACCGATGAAAGGTAAGGAACAGGGTACCGGTAGGCACAGAATCACCATCCACCTTGCGCTGAACCCTATACACAGATGTGACGCCTTGGTCTGCCAGATCTTTTCGAAGCTCCTCATCGGACAAACCGTCCGATGCAGGGTGGTGATAACACCGCGCGATAAGTTCTTGTGCTGTTTGACCATAGCCGGGTAACTGCCTAACATCTTTGCCTTCAGTAGTTTTCCAGCCTGGGAGCCCATAAATGCTTCTACTAGGAGTGTACCATTCCTTGTCCTAATACATGAGTGAACTTGATCAGACTTTTATGAAGAACCTTTCGTATAGCAAAAGAGCTACTAACCCACTGGGATGACAGGTATACACAGGGGATATAGTAGGCTCCCGTCCCAGTGACTCTGGAGTTTGGTATAATACCTAGTCCTGGCTGACTGACTAGGGATGGGTTAGTCCCTAGCCTTCTGTTTAGGCGAAGCAAAACCAAAGTGATGTATTAGGTTGCGCACCCGCCCCAATTACTGAAAATCAGAAGCCCAGGCTTAGATACGAAATTCTCAACCAATCAGAATATCCCTTTCCACCGACACGGGTCTCCACGCACGGCCTACACGTGGTTGGGCGTTTGGACCGAAAATGATTGCCTCGCCATTTAAGAGGTTGTCCACACGAGGGAGTTAGAGTTGGCGCGGGTTCCTGGGTGCGCCAAAGCCGAACCTACTATAGGTTCCTGGGGCGCCTTTCTGCATTGGTTGCTGTTTGCAAAAACATGGTACTTTCAGCAGAACAGCATTGTAAGATGTTACCTTAGCTCGCTGCTGATTGTAAGCGATATTGCACCTTATGAACTTCCTAGTTATTTTCATTATTTTGTAACCTTTATAGCATCGAAGTCTCTGTGGTGAAATTTAATAGGTAAACCAATTACATAATGATCTTTATGTAGAAAAATTATGTAATCCTTGCAGTATCCTACTCATTATTTTTATATATTACATTGCCGATTTACTCATCAAGAGAAATATGACGTTTTCTGAAAGAGTAGTATTAAGTGCATCTATTTTATACTTGTGTTGGTATTTTAATTGCTATCCAAAATTATTTGTGACACCGTGATTTTATTTTTTGCAAAATCCTTAAAGTACAGCCTTATAATTTCTATAACTGTTGCAACCATGCTGTAAGAGATATTAGTTTCAATTTGGAGCATAAAACTCATTATTTAAAGTATAAATTACATGTTAAAATATAAACAAATTGGAGATTCTCACTTTTCAAACCCCAAAATTTTTAATGGAATGACCCATATTGACCAGTACAAACATGAGCTATGGTTGGCATGCAATTTAAAGACAATATCCCTTGGGGTGAGGAAGTGTTTATCCAAGGAGAGACAGTGAGTGGTGGTAGTAGTCGTCGTAGTAGGGCTTTAAGGCGCAGAACTGCAATGGTTATTAGCGGCCCAAAAAAGGAATAATAAAAAGCTAGGCACTAGGTCCGCACACTAAAACCTAAAAACACAATAAAATGCTGGCTAAAACTATATCAGCTACTGCGGAACGTAAAACATAGGAAGGCCATCAAAGGGTTCCTATGAGCCACCGAAAAACAATGCCACAAAGTGTCCAGACAAATAGACGATACAAGGCGTAAAATGTTAAAATCACACACGGTGGCTCATACCGACTTGACGCATAACATGTAAAACGAGTTCATCCGCCAGTATCTGTAAAATATCAACTGGTATACCGACAAACTTAATGGAGCTAAAAACTGACACTTGATTAAAACATGCCTCACAGTCAGCGGCTCACGACAATGAGCACAGAGCGATGCAGAGTCCGAAGACAATAAATGATGTGAGTAAAACGACCTCTTCGTAACGATACGCCAGCCGACAGAGAGGGGCAGATCAGGCCAGTCAGCACTCCAGCGCAAAAGGATTAAACAAGGCGCGGAAATCCTCAGAGGTCATAGAAGAGTTAAACACCAGGGGATTGAAACCGCGGCGTTGGTGATTGTACAGCGACCTAAGGCACTGTAGAACACTCACAGAATCTGAGCATACAACCCACTCGGTAAAACCTTGTCACTGAATATACAAAAGAGGCTGGTAAACACTAAAAAGCTCAGCTGTAAAAATCGAAATCCAAAACTCGGACGGTATGAATAAAAGCACAGTCCACTCCCTTAGCGTCCTTGGATCCATCAGTGTAAATAAAATGGCAGGTAGCAATCTGCGATTTGAAGGCTAAAAAGGCGCAATGAATAACAGCATGGGGCGTCGTTGACTTCGGCGAGGACAGCGACCTTAAATCAATACGGGGCGGGTGGAGCCACGGAGAAGAGAGTGTCTCTCCTCTGGGATATATGATTGGTAAGGTGACATCCAAATGCCGAAAGCGCACACCAGATGGAAGTAGGGCCAGGTAATTATTTGAGTATTGGCGGTCAAAGATGCGTTAAAAAACAAGGTAAAAGATGGATGACCGGATAAACTAAGGAGGCTGCAGGTATAACTACAAAGAAGAGCATCGCGGCGATAACGTAGCGGAGGTTCGACAGCTTCCGCACAAAGGCTGAGAACCGGACTCGTGGGAAAGGCGCCAATACTCAAAAAGATACCACGGTGAAGGGTAGCATTGAACGAGTTAAGATTGACGGTCGGGCCGAATCATACACAATACAGCCTTTAAGTACGATATATGAGAAGACCAGCTGAGTTTCCTGTCAAAAATCAAACCTAAACATTTCGTCTCCTCGGCGAAGGGAAGAACATCTGGGTCAAGATGCAGAGAAGGCGAATGAAACGTTTTCCGTCGCCAGAAATTAACGCAGACAGTTTTCTCGGAGATAACTTAAAGTCGTTATCCATATTCCAAATGTAGCGGCGATCAAGCCACAGTTGGAGGCGGCGTTGTAGAAGGCAAGTCCGCCGAGAATTAAAGTAGATGGCGAAATCGTCCACAGACAGTGAAGATGAAATGCCAGGTGGAACACACTCTACAATAGGATTGATGGCAATAGCAAACAATGTGACACTAAGCACCGAACCGTGCAATATTCCGTTCTCCTGAATAAAAACACCGGATAAAACCGAGTCTACCCGCACCCTAAAAACTCCATCCTTCATAAACTCCCGGATAAAAAGGGGCAGATAGACGACCACGAATGCCCCAATTATAAAGGGAACAAAGTATACCGTACCTCCAGCAGGTACCATACGCCTTTTCCAGGTAAAAAAAACCGCAACTGTCGGACTGTTCCGGAAAAAGGCATCCAGGACATATGAGGATAGTGACACCAAGTGGTCAATTGTGGAACGGTAACGATGGAAGTCACATTGGACGCTGGATAGCAGATCACAGGATTCGAGCCACCATGTTAATCGCCCGTTAATCATGCGCTCCATCACTTTGCAGAGGAAGATAGCTGAAAGGTTGTAGAGCCTCAAGAGAAAGGAGGAGAGAGATGCTGGAGATTGGCAATATGAATACCATCTGGTCGGGGAGCACAGAGCCTAGAGGACGATAGGGAGATTTCTAGCTCCTAATTCTAAAAATCGAATTATAGCATTCATTAAAATATCGAAATGAGAGCATGATATCCACCTCGGCCTTAGTAGTACGAAGTGCCGGATCATAGTTTCCGGAGCTTGAGTCAGACGCGAACGTACTACCAAGGGTGTCAGCAACAGCTACCGGGTGGACGGCGGTAGCAGATCCCACGTAAAGTCCCGGTATGAGAGAGTTAGGCTGCTTACCGGCAACACATCGTAGCTTCTCCGACACAACGGATGAAGCCGTTGTCTGATTAAAGGTGGCAACAAACGAAGTCCAGGAAGCCGTTTACTATCCTGAATAATGCGACGAGCCATTGCGCGAGCTTGTTTGAAACAAATCAAATGATTTAACTAAGGGTGATGGTGAAATGGTCTGAGAGCCCTCCTGCACGAAAGAATAGCCTCGCGGCACTCGGCATTCCACAAAGGAACCGGAGATCATCCATAATGGGAAGACGACCGAGGGATAGGCGATTCGGCGGCGGAGAGAACGACCAAGTTAAAGTGTTCTACCATATGGTCGACCGTGGTAAACTCATTGTCGCTGAAAACAGTTTTCGCTAAATGCCAAGTTGCCGCTCGCAAGGAAGAAACACGGGCAACGATCGCTGGAAAGGTATCAGATACAACGTTCCATTGCAACCGATGAGTAAGCTGTGCTGAGCAAAGAGAAAGGTCAGATGGGAGAACGTGATAGAAGAATCAGAAAGAAAAGTCGGTTCACCGGTGTTCAAAACAGTAAGTCGAAATTGTTCGAAAATGGCAACAAGGTGCGTTCCCCGCTTACATGCCTGAAGTGGCCCAGGTGAATAAGCGCATAGCCTATATTTTAATCGATTAAATTGTTTAGTTTAATTACAAAGTAAGATGTCATATATTTATTGTATATTGGATGTTCAGAGAAATTGTTCCTGGAAAGCGTTTCTAACTTCAACCTGACGAATTCAGTTGTTTACGCTATTTCTTTGTATATTGCAAGAGGGGAAAGACGCTATTATGTAGTCACGTCTCCGAAAGAAAGTGGAGGTGACATATACAGGGGAACCACGAGGAAATTTAGGTCAAGAATCACTTGAAAGACGCATTGACCAATTAGAATTAATCACGTCACGGCAGAAGCGCACCCCAAGCTACTTTCGGCACCAAAATTGGGCCAATGAGACTACAAGTTGAGAGTTTTGCGCGTGGGTAGAATTTGCTATAAATGTAGAGTATTCGCCCTAATTTTCAGGCAGTTGGAATGTAACTCCACGCGAAATCTATGACGCTCGAAACAAGAATCCGCGCAAGTATAGTCTAGTTCTTACAATGATTCACGCAGTTGAAACGTAATGTCACGCGTAACCTGCGACGCCGGAAACAAGGAAGCCACGGCAGAAAGTTAAAGTGTCTACAATTATTCTGCACGTAACAGTTGCACTCGTCGCCGCGTACATTTTAGTTATCTTTGTGCGCGTTACGCCCTTGTTCGAAGGAAATTATTGGAACACAATCGCGCCAGGAACTTTCTCGGGAACGCCTGTAAAAGGAAATAAACCTTTGACTGAACGAAACGTGCCGACGCTTATTTTAAGTTAATTTCCCGTACCATCTCTTTGAGATCATCGCCACTCAATACCGGGGCTAGATATAAAGAGTTCTCAATTGCTCGTCGCTGAGTCCACAAATAGCCGAGGAGCGTCGAGAATCGACTTCAGCACTGCAACGTCGGAGAAGACCAGTCATCTCTGCGCAGCCCAGCACCAAGAAGTACATCTCCCAGATTGTCACCAGTTCGCATGCCTACATGCCCTAGAGAAACCCCAGAGTGGATGATGGACATTGAAATCGCCCAGCAAAAGAAAACGTGTCGGGAGGTGAGACAGGAGATTGACCATGTCGGCTGTACTTAGGATAGCTGAAGGAGGAACGTAAACATTACTGATTGAAAAGGTAAAACCAGGAAGAACAAGACTGACAGCAACAGCTTGCAAAGCAGTGGTAAGCGATAGTGGCTAGCAATAGACATCGCGCGTGAATATGACCCCCATGAGTAGTAAAAGGAGCCAGGACATAACAGTGTACAACAAAAGGATTGTGAGAGCGATGCTTCGTCTCCTGTAAACAGATGACCAAAGGGTCATACGACCGCAGTAACAGCTGCAGTTCAGCTCTATTGGAGCGAACACCGCGGGTATTCCGCGTCAGCAATGCCATAGTAAAAAGAAGACGCTAGAAAGCTGCGATATGTGAGGTGGAACAAAGCAAACTCTCTAAAGAAGGTGATGGGATAGTTAACGATCACTTCTAAAATGGTCGGTTAAGTGTGACAGACGCTGGTCTAGAAAACGACGGCCTGTGTCCCCGTCGGAATCCGGAAGATGCTCTACGGCCCGTAGAACACGAGCAGGTCTATTCGCCGCCTTGTGCTTCTTACGAGAACGCTCATGAGATGCGGCAACTAATGGTGAACTAGGTGAGAGCTGGTCTACGGATTCCGACGAAGGGTCAGCAGAAGTGGAAGCTTTCGACAACTGCAATGCTGGTCGTTCAGGCGAGGTGGTAGGGATCAGCACAATGCAAACGTCCGTTTGTGTGGACGCTTCAACAACGGTGCAGTTTGAAGGGCCACAGAGGGACCAGGAGTGCGGCGAACAGCAGAGGCGTAGCCTAAAGTGGTCGCAGGCTGAAGCTGCTGATAGCGGCGCCGGGCATCCAGAAAATATAATATACCTTGATTCGCAACTCATGTATGAGCTTTTCCTCCAAAAATCGTGTACATTGCCATGGACTAGAGGCGTGATTCCCACGGCAATGGACGCAACAAGGGTCTCGTGAACAGACACCTTCACCGTGTGCAGACTGGCCGCACGGTTCACATGTTGCATCAAACGTGCTCCGAGTTTGCGTATGACCGAACCGCTGGCACCGAAAACAGCGCATTGGGTTTTGCACATGCGGCTGCACAGATACGCGTTCATATCCACAATACAATGTCTGGGGTAGTGTGGTACCCTTGAAAGTTAAAAATACCGTACGCAGAGCTACAGATAAATTTGTGACAATATCTGCATCGGAAAGACCGTCTAAATAAGAGGTAGTTCAAAGACTTTGGGGAGCCACCGTTAAGGGGTACGAACCTAACAAACCGGCATTTAGGAGTTTCTTTGACTGGTCCCCCGTCTTCGTTTCAACTAAAAGCGTACCGTTTCGCGTTCTGGTGGCATTGATCAACTCCTGTCAATCTCGCATTGTATATAAAACGGACTAATATCTCTCAGGCCAAGGTCACAACCAAAAAGCGGTCAAATGAAGTGGTTTTGCGCGGAAATACCATGATGAAAGGCCTCCTTCAAGTACCGTCGGCGTCAGCCTACCATCCAGGGGTAGAGAAAAAAAAATACATTAAAATACTTTCCGGTATGTGCCGCCCGATTAGACCCCGTATCAGTACGATGTCAAAGAGTATGCCAGAAGAGCCACCATTGCTGGTCTACGCGTAAGCCCTTCACCGGCTTTTAAGTCCCTACCTGAGGCTCCCCGGTTTAGGCCGTGCCTCGTAATGACGCAGACATGGATTCAGGGACTTTTGGTTGATTCAACTGGGTTTCCGTTAGCGGTAACACGATAAGTCTGTGATTCTAACCCAACGAATAGCGTTTGTCGGGACTGGGCTCCCAAGGAAGTTAAGGAAGGACTCCGCACCTAACGCTTACACATAGGGGCAGTGGGAAGGGTCCACTCAACCTTTACGCCTAAGAACTCCGCGCTGGAACCGTGGGACAGGTACCAAGGTACCTGTTGGTGAGGCAAGACTTAATAAATCTAAAGCCATAAAGCTAAATAGATAAGGAAGAAGCTTAGAAGAGGAAGATGAGGAGAGTACACTCGCGTTCACAACAAATGCGTGCACACACGAACACAAAACGTGACTCAGTTGGTAGCGATGGGGGTGATGAGATGGCGGTGAGTTGCTTGGGAACCTCCGAGTGCGCCAAACCCGTACCTACCGCAGTAGGCCCCTTGGTGGATCACTGTGGGGTGATAGAAGTTTTCAACATATTTGAGGGATTTGCTAAAGAAAAGCTTAAGCACAGTGTAAAAATCCAGATAGTGAAAAGCTGGAAAAGTACTTCTTAGAATTCAGAGTTTGAACAAAGTATTCACATTGATCCATCTATGTTGAGAGGTCTTTTTCTTTGTACAAAGATATTTTATATTCCAAGAGAAAGAATACACCATTTAAATGCACATTCAAGCATGTGACAAGTTAAACATAATCAAGTTCAACTCTTATTTTAATGAAGTAAAGTAAAAATTGAAACACACTGTATACCTTTAATATTTTTGTTTTCAATATACCTTTTTTCCTATTGTTTTTGTGCAAATATTTAAACATTACTAAATTAAACTGTTTTTGATGAAGTGACATGAAAAATGAAATACACATCTGTGTTTCTTATTAATACGGTAATATCCCATTTTACATGCCTTTATTTTGGAAATAATTTTATCCTTTTGTGCTTTTTATGTTAAAATGTTCACTGCTTTGCCTGAGGTTACTTCTGCAGCAGAAAAATGTTGCTGTAACTATGCTCGAGAATACTCGGTTCCAACTTTGCCTTTAGAAAGTTATACTACTGAAGGTCAGTGAACTAGATGTACTCAAGGGTATTGGAATTGCATACAAACACTTCTCAGGAGATTAGCTGCATTGTGCTGCTGTCTAGTGAAAAATATTTCACACTGTGTACATCGAATCTGAGCTAACTGAGCGGTTATGTGACGATATTGAGTTCAGGGAACCCCAAGGATAGTAAAAATGGCTTAGAAAAATGGTGTAGTTCATGACAATGAATTCCTTAATGCTTTTGTGTACATATCTTCAGATGTATTCGATTTAAGTGATGATAAAGGCTGTTTACCACATAGTAATGAGAGAGCTTGAAAATGACAAAAGTGATGCTCCAATACTGCATACTGGATGTGGATATGTAGAGATGCTCCTTTGTTCCAGCGGTGCTCTACAAATTTCATTACTGAATTACATCAATTCAATATTTCTGTAAACTTAGCGCATACTTCAACTCTGTTCGAGTATTTTCAATTATCCCCCCCCCCCAGGGGCCTACTACGGTAGGTACGGGTTTGGCGCACCCGGGGGTTCTCGAGCCGCTCACCGCCATTTCACCCTACCCATCGCCATTCACTGTTGCCACGTCTTGTGTAGTGTATGTGTTTCTTTCGTTTGTTTACATTTATACCCTCTTCCTCTTCTAGGCTTATGGAACTTAGTAGTTTGTAAGGCATTAGGTTTATTAACTCCTGTCTCACCAGCAGGGATCTTTCACTATCCCCGTGGTTCCTGTCCCACGGTTCCAGCACAGCTCCCAATTTGTGTGCTCTACGGAGGTCCCAGGCTTGAAGGTTGGGTGCACCCTCCCCACTGCCCCTATGTGTAGCCTTAGGTGCGGAGCCCGTCCATACCGTCAAGTACATTCACGTAGCTTGTTATTAAGCCCGGCCTGTGCTGGTGTCCCGACGACCGCGTTACGTCGTTGGGATAGTTTCACGGGCCGGACGTGTTACCGCTGACGTTGCCCCGGCGTAATCAACCACAAGTCCCCTGAATCCGTGCATATGTTCTGTCGCTAGAGCGGGTAGCCACAGGCGGTTATTCCTGTGGTACGGGCTTAAAACCGGGGCGTGCATGATGAACGGTATACGCATATGGACCAGCAGTGGTGTTTGGAGGGTAACCCTTGTGACGTAGGCCTTGGGTATCGGTCACGGGATGGTTCCCGTGACGACACAGACCGTGGAGATTTGGTGTCTTTTCTTCTTTAACCCCCGGATGGCAGGCTGACGCCGACGGTTCCGGAAGGGGGTCTTTCCAATATGTCAAACCGCGCACCACCTTCTTATTTTGACCAGTTTATTGTTATGGCTATGTTGAACGAAACGAAGAAATTTTCAGACATAAGTCCATTCTACGTGCAAAGGGAAGTTGACAGGATCTGCGGCAAGGTTAAAAACGCGACAAGGCTGCGAGACGGTACGCTACTGGTAGAGGTCCACAATAAAGACCAATCGGACAAGCTACTTCGTGCTACTCTGTTGGGATCGTACAGCATCAAAGTTTACCCCCACAAGTCCAGGAACACCTGTACAGGAGTTGTGACCACCTCTAGCTTAGACGACCTCTCCAATGAAGATATTGCCACCCATCTTTCAGAACAGCGAGTTTGTCATGGTAAACGTGAGGGCAAGGAGTACCCATTGCGTACGATCTTTCTCACGTTCAAGGGTACTAGTGTTCCGGAGTTCATATACTGTGGTTACGAACGTGCTGCCGTCCGCCCGTATGTGCCGAACCCTATGCGGTACTTCAAGTGCCAGCGCTTCGGGCATACCCAAGCCGCCTGTGCCCGACCCGCAACCTGCGATCGTTGTGGTCTAGTGGCACACGTTGACACCGTCTGTACGCGCGCACCGTGCTGTGTAAACTGTGAAGGCAGTCATCCGTCTAGCTCTCGACAGTGTCCCATGTACTTGGCAGAGAAAAGCATTCAAGAAATACATGTGAAGGAACATCTTACTTTTCCTGAGGCGAGACGGCGCTTTGAGAAGCTAAAGCCGGCCAACACCACAGGATATTCCTCAGCCGTTCGCCGTAAGCTTGTCCAATCCGTCGGTTTACAGACTGTGCCTGTCGCGGATGCGTCGACGCAAACTGACTTGTGCGAAGCCGCTCCTTTACGTGCTCAATCATCTGCATCTCAGTGTACAACTTCTGATGCACAGCAGCAATCTCAGCCGTCGACTAACCCATGTGCTCCTAGTCTGCTTCGCAGGAGATCGTTCCCGTCAACGTAGTAGACCGATGAGCCGATCTTCGGCAACGTCCCGCTCTCGTTCTGCGAACCGAAAGACTTCTTCTGACTCCCGACCACCAGTTGAGTCTGAGGAAGACACGGATTTTAGGTTAGTTGGAGCTAAATCTGCTAAGGTGAGAAAGAAAGAAATTACACCACCTTAATTTCTATCTCACCATGGATATAATCCAGTGGAATGTCAATGGGATCAGGGCCCGTCTGCCAGACCTTCAACATATAATCAACAAGCGTTCACCCTCAATCCTCTGTCTCCAGGAAACCCACTTACATCCCCACCATACCCTTCCACTTCGTCATTTTCAATCCTTCAGACACGACTTTGTTGGTGGCCAGCGTGCTTGCAACGGTGTTGTTACTCTCGTGGCTCCTACCATCCTTGCCGCCAGTATTACACTCAACACCCCGCTACAAGCGGTAGTTGTGCGCGTAACATTGCCTTCCATCTCCTTTTCTGTTTGCAATGTCTATTTGCCGCCGCACGATGTGATCTCAGACACTGAGCTTCGGGCATTGTTAGCACAAATTCCCCCGCCGCTGATCTTTTTGGGCGATGTCAATGCTTGCAATGTTCTTTGGGGTTCTTCTGCTGACGATGCTCGAGGTACAATAATAGCAGACGTTTGCGACAGGTCTGGTTTATTACTCTTAAACTCCGGTGCACCCACATTCTTATCTTCTGCATATGGCACCCTATCCGCCCTAGATGTAACTTTCTGCAGCCCTGCTTTACTACCCTTCCTGGATTGGTCGGTATTTTCCGATCTTCACGGCAGTGATCATTTCCCCATTGACATTCGTTTTTCGAGACCATATCCCTTACCCACTCAAAATCCCCGCTGGATTATCTCCAAAGCTGATTGGGAAAAGTTTTCCTCTCTGCTCAATCTCAATTCCGATGGATGTACCTCCATAGAAGACATGGTGGAGTATTTTACTTGCTCGGTTTTGCTCGCCGCAGAATCCAGTATTCCTCGGAGCTCTTCTACCCCTCGGCGTATTCCAGTGCCGTGGTGGACCGAAGACTGCAACTTGGCATTAAAGGCACGTAAAAAAGCTCTTCGTCTTTTCCACCTACACCCGACGGCGGAGAACTTTGTTGCTTTCAAACGCGCCCGGGCTAAGGCGCGCTATTTCGTAATGCCAAGCGGAATTCGTGGAAAGCATATGTCTCCTCGCTTTCTCGCAGGAGCTCCTCACAGAGAGTGTGGACTTCGGTGCGCCGCATGACCGGCAAATGTCTCAGGACATACATCCCTGGCCTTACCGTTCACGGCTCCACCTTCACCAGCGAACGGGATGTTGCCGACGCTCTAGCCACCTCCTTCGCTGCGACAAGTGCAACGGGCAATTGCGACAATGCATTTCTTCCCATTAAGGAAGCTGCTGAGAGATTTCGCCTTGATTTTACTAGTGACTGTAGTGAGCCGTACAATGCACCCTTCACCCTTGCGGAACTAACTCATGCTTTACACGCTGCGAGGGACTCTTCTCCTGGTCCCGATGATATTCACCGACAAATGTTGCTTCACCTCCCACCTGCAGCCGTTACATTCCTTCTGGACCTCTATAACCGCATTTGGCGCGAACAGGTTTTCCCGCCTGTGTGGCGAGAGGGTATTGTCATTCCTATCCCTCGTCCTGGCAAAGACCGGACCCTCCCATCCTCTTACCGGCCGATTTGTCTCACGAGCGTCGTTTGCAAGACCTTGGAACGCATGATCAGTATTCGGTTTACTTGGTGGTTGGAGGCGAACGAAGTGCTCTGTTCCGAGCAGTGCGGATTTCGTCGCGGTCGTTCAAGCGTTGATAACCTGGCGCGTATGGAAGCTTGTGTACGGAATGCTTTCCTTCTGAAGCAGCAAGTCGTGAGTGTCTTTTTTGACCTCGAGAGGGCTTACGACACTACTTGGCGATATGGTATTTTGCGTAATTTGCACAGTTCAGGGTTACGCGGCCATCTGGCCCTATTTCTGTGCAACTTTCTCCAGCTGCGCCGCTTTCGTGTCCGTATTGGCAATACTCTCTCGCGGGAGAAGATTCAGGAGAACGGTGTACCCCAAGGTTCCGTTCTTAGTGTTATGCTTTTTGCCGTGGCCATCAACGGCATTACTACCGTGATTCGTAGTGGGATATCATCGTCACTGTATGTGGATGACTTTGCGCTGTACTATCGCTCCTACAGCACTGAACATCTCGAACGACAACTCCAGCTCTCCATTAACTCCATCGCTGATTGGGCGCTTCGCAATGGCTTTCGTTTTTCCCCTACGAAAACTCAATGCATACACTTCCACCGTCTTCGCGGAGTACACCCTCCTCCTGACCTCCAATTGAACGGTGTGCCACTGCCTTTCGTTCCGTCCTTGAGGTTCTTAGGTCTCCACCTGGACCGTGAACTCTCTTGGGTACCCCACATCCGATACCTTCGTGCCTCCTGTGACCGATCGCTGCGGATCCTCAAACTGCTTTCTGGTGCGTCGTGGGGCGGCGATCGTTCAGTGATGCTGCGTTTGTACCGTTCACTCGTTCGCTCAAAACTAGACTACGGTTGTTTTATTTACGGCGCAGCGACCGCCTCTAAACTTCGCCTTTTAGACACCGTCCATCATATCGGTTTACATCTTGCTACAGGAGCCTTCCGCACTAGTCGTGTGGAATGCTTGTATGCCGATGCTGGTGAACCCCCACTGGCAGTGCGTCGCTCATTTTTACTTTGTTCGTATGCTGCTAAGTTGTCTGCGAACCCCGGCCATCCTTGTTTTAACCCTGTGTTACGCCCGGATTATTCACACCGCTATCTGAGGAACGTCACTGCTTCACGCCCCTGTGGTATTCGGTTTCGTGAACTGCTCTCCGATAGGGGTCTCAGATTTCCTGCTGTGGAGCGTGTTTTTTGTTTATCCGGAACCTGCTTGGCAACTGAGGCGTCCCAGTTTCGACCTGACCCTCTCCAAGATTGTGAAACGTTCGACCGCTCCGGAGGTATTTCAGCGACTGTTTTACGATCTTTTAAGCAATTACCGGGCATATGCACCGGTATTCACTGACGGCTCCTAGCTGGCAGGAGCTACAGGTTGTGCCTTTTATTTCAATGGAGTAACACATAATTATCGCCTTGCGGACGCCAGTTCGGTATTCACCGCCGAACTGCACGCTATCTTTTACTTTCTAGATTTTATCTCGCTTTTAGCACCTGGTAGTTTTCTTGTTTGCAGCGATTCCTTGAGTGCCCTACAGGCTCTGCAGCAGTATACTGGCTCCTCATCACTCGTTATGCGTATTCAATCTCGCCTTTCTGAATTGATTGCTTGCAGCTACCAGTTCATCTTCACGTGGGTTCCAGGTCATGTCGGTATTGCAGGTAATGAGGTAGCGGATAGGTCTGCCAAGGCTGCCTGCTCCTTGCAGGATTATTCGGAAGCGGCTGTGCCCTCAGGGGATGTTTCACGTTACTTTCGCATATCTCTTCTTTTAGCTTGGCAGTAATCTTGGCAAAACTTAGCAGATACACAGCTTCGCACACTCAAAGACACGGTGCAGCCATGGCCAGCCAAACCGGCGCCGCGAGGTTATCCTTACGCGTCTGCGTATCGGTCACACGCGGCTAACACATGGCTACCTTCTACGCGCTGAGCCAGCTCCTATATGTCAGACCTGCGATGTTCGTCTGTCTGTGGCACATGTGTTGCTTGATTGTCCGAAATTTCATCGTGAACGGCAATCCATCGGCCTTGGTACCTCCTTACCTGCCATTTTATGCGACGACGCCAATTCCGTCGATATGGTGCTACGCTTTGTTGCCTCTATTGGCCTCAGCAAAGACATCTGACCTGTTTTATGCGTGTGTGCAATTTTAGCCTTTTTAACTTTTTAGACTCTGACTTTTACCATATGGGACCACTTTTTGTGTGTTTTTAGTTTTTTAACCTTTTAGCCTTGGTTTTTTATCACCCGGGCCTTTTCTCGTGTGTGGCTTTGTAAGGGTTTTTAGCACATTTTAACTTTTCTTTTCTAGATTTGTTTTTAATGTGTGTTTCTTTTCTTAACTTCGGGCCCAAATGACCTAGTTGTCGACAGGCCCTTAAACACTACTCACTCACTCCCCCCCCCCCACATAATGCAACATATTGCAGATGAAACTAACAAATACTTTTAGTTAGTGTGTGATAAAGTTGAACTCATTGCAAGTTCTCTTCTTCAAAAGTTATGACTGCTAGATTGAATTTTTATGTCTGACTCAACTAGCATGAAAGGACAATTATCAAAAGTGACGTGCTTTAATAAAGAATAAAATAAACATTTTAATATTAAATAAAACTGACAACCTGCCTTCTAACTTCGAAGCCATAAAAGAATGATTAGGTTTACAGTAAGAAAAAAGTAGGTTACACCAAAATGTATAAATTTGGAGTCAAAATGTTTATCATGTTAACTGTTTCCAAAAGGTTTGTTCTTAAATGTTTGAATTTTATGTTGTTGAATTCCTCTATGACACTACATTTAATATATATGAAGATAAACTATGCTTTTAGTTTTTGTACGAGCTCAAGACAAAGACCTTAATTAATGATAAAATAGCTGTGCCATCTCATCATATATGTTAATGAAGACTAATCTGAAATCTATCTAGATTAATATAATGCATTGGAAAGATATAATCAGATTGAATTATCCCAGCTAATGAACTGAACTTTTTGCAAAATTTTACCTTTCCAACTTTAACACACAGATTGTGTTACAAAACAATTAATTAGTTCTGATTGAAATAATAAGAGGCACTTGAAATCTTGCAAATATGCAAAACAGCTTGTGACAGTGATGTGATTAAATGAAAAGCAAAAGAATTTGAGTCTGTTTTTGTAACACAAACATCACTTAGTAATTACTTACTTTCATTCTGACTAAATCTTGCTGGCATCTTGTGCAGGCATCTGTTGCTGGATCTATGAATTTCCAAAGGTTGCTGTGTTGTGGTAAATCAAAATTCATGATAGAGCTCTTTTTCATCATGATGTAGATAGATCTTCTCCAAGACATCTAATTCTGTGTGTTTATACGCTGGTTTTAACAGTTTTATGTTTGGTGTGATTTCATGTTCTGTTGTACAAAAATATTAGGCAGCTGCTGATTTTTCTGTTTGCTTGTATTTTAGGTTTTTTCATGTGTTTCTTTAATCTGGTCTCCAAACTTGTATATAAGAAGGACAAAAACAAGAATACAGTCTGAACATTTAATGTCATAAATTTCCAGTTTTTTTGTTTACAGAGATAGATTCTTTTAAAGTTTTGCATAGCAATGTCTGAATGCTGTAGTTGTCTTTCACAGATGAGGTGATGTCATAATTCCTGAAGATTCTCTGAAGTTTGTGTGTGCCCAAGGACGATAGGTTAATTTTCTTGACTGAGATTTATTTTTCTTTTTTTATGTTTAACGCCCCCTTTAACTCCCATGGCACCATAGGCGATGGTACTGGTGATACATGGAATGAAGATGGAGCACCGGTGGAATGTGATGGCGGGGGAAACTGAGAAAAGCCTACCCCCTGAAATCTGGTCAAGAAGGTTATGTAGGGTGGTTATGTGTGTTATGCAGTTCAGTTTTTTATATTTGTGTATTCTTTTGTGAAATGCACTTTTTTGGAAGCTGTTGTTGGTAGCTATTTGGAGTATCTTTGATATTCTTTTTTTTTTTAATAGCTACCAACAATGGCTTTCAAAAAGTGTAATAGACAAATACAAAAAACTGAACCATATAACACACTCAACCACCCTACAGAACCTCCGTGACCAATCTCAGTTCAGAAAATTCACCTATCTTCCTTGGGCACACAACACTTCAGAAAATTTTCAGGAATTATAACATCACCTCAACTGCGAAAGACAACTACAGCATTCAGAAAGTGCTGTGCAAAACTTAAAAAGAATCTGTCTCTGTAAACAAAAAACCAGGAATTTATGAAATTTAATGCTCAGACTGTGATCTTATATATATATGAAGGACAAAAACAAGTTTGGAGACCAGATTAAAGAAACACATGAAAAAACCTAAAATACAAGCAAACAGAAAAATCAGCATTTGCCTAATATTTTTGGACATCAGGACACGAAATCACACCTAACATAAAACTATTAAACCAGGTATAAACACTTGGAATTAGATGTGTGGGAGAACATCTACATCATGAAGAAAAAGAGCCATATCATGAATTTTGATTTTCCATCATACAGCAACCTTTGGAAGTTAATAGATCCAGTACCAGATGCCTGCACAAGTGATACACAACCGCCCTGGTCGTTGATGCCAATGAAGCAAGATTTAGTCAGAATGAAGGGTTGAAAACGGAAACGAGTGTTCCCGAAACTGGTCCCAGTGTGTAATTAGTAAGTGATGTTTGTGTAACAAAAACTGACTCCAATTATTTTGTTTTTAATGAGAAGCACGTTTTAAATAGACCATATACCATAATACATGGTTTGAGAATGTTCAACTTGTACATCATTCTTTTTTTAGTTTTAGATAAGAACTCTTAGGAGCAACATTTGTATTAGGGTAAGAACAAAGGAATAGTAAGAAAGAAAAAAATCAAATATATTTTACCATAATCTTATTTCATACATTAAAGTAAAGATTAATTCCATAAAATATCACACTGCATAAACGTGTGTTTAAGAATGCACAATAACCACAGATATATATCTTGCTCTTTGTAGACTGTCAGAATAATACAAATTCTATTATATACAATGAGCTTTGGAGCTCTGGGCAGGAATGCCATCAGGACTAGTGGTCCAGAATTCTCATGTTGCCAGAAACAATCTTATTTTCTAACATTGCTCCTGATGGAATGTCAATTCTATCTCCATGGTTTGCAATGATGATGACTGTTCCCTGCAATACAAAATAAGCAACATGAATATTCAAGCTCTTATTGGTCAAAAGTCCAAGAGCAGACAATATTTAGATGATAATGGGGATAAGTGTACTCAACTTCGGAGGTTACCACTACCCTTTTTAAAATCTTCATAGTTAAAACTAAAATATAAAAACAATAAAAAACAAATTGATCATAAAGAATATAATAACTAAAATTAGATATAAAATCTAGTGTAATTAAAATTACTTAAAGCAGTGGAATTGAAAAGGTGCAAGTAAAACCAAATCACCATTGCTAAAAAGCACATGTGTTAAAATGTTAAAAACAGCAGGATCATAGCACTAGACCTAATGGTAAAAGGTACAGTAGATAAAAACTTAAAAACCCCATCCATCACACCAGGAGCTGTTTAATACTGGCCAACATGTACAGAGCGGCTCGTGCACGTGATAAATGAGTACACTCTTTCACTGTCAATACCTGCCAGTACAGAGCGGCTCGTGCACATGATAAATGAGTACAATCTTTCACTGTCAATACCTGCCAGTACAGAGCGGCTCGTGCACGTGATAAATGAGTACACTCTTTCACTGTCAATACCTGCCAGTACAGAGCGGCTCGTGCACGTGATAAATGAGTACACTCTTTCACTGTCAATACCTGCCAGTACAGAGCGGCTCGTGCACGTGATAAATGAGTACACTCTTTCACTGTCAATACCTGCCAGTACAGAGCGGCTCGTGCATATGATAAATGAGTACACTCTTTCATTGTCAATACCTGCCAGTACTCAGTTGACAGATGGGAGCAGGTTCCCTTTTAAACAGGTAGCTGTGTGTAAAAATTCAGAGATCAATGTTTAAGCCAGCATTATCCTGGGATAATGATGATTGGGAGTTTTAGGGCGCTTAACTTCCAGGTTATCAGCACCCTTAAAAACTTAAAAGCAGCAGGAGTTCAGAGTTAAAAATAATGATAAAAATTATGACATAAAATAACAGTTAAAATTTGAAATAAAATGGAGATCAAAAACTATCCATTGCTAAACACTCAGTAAAAATGATAAAACCATTATGAACAAAGGATCATAAAAAAGGTTAAAAGGACCTAAAACTAAAGCCATAGTAAACTGAAAAGTATTACCATCATAAAACACATCAGATCCTGAATGAAGTAGAAACCTATGATAAAAATTTATAAACCCTATCGACCCCCACATGATCGGAGGCAAACACCTCTCCTAGCAGCACATGTTTTACCACCATGGATGCACTGGGTGTTGGTCAGCAAATTGTGAAATTCCAGCTATCACACCAACCGTCCATTGATCATGTGTTCCATCATCTTGCAAAGGCAACTGGTGAGGGAAATTAGATGGTAGCTGGAGTGAGGTGGCTGTTCAATCCAGATTTCAAAATAGCAATGATAGTGGCCTACGCCAACAACCTGGACATGATTATATACCTCAACTAGGAAAGGCTTACCTTCAGGAAAAAGAGATCTTGCAACATTTGGACGTACCATATGGACTGGTGCAGAGTTTTGTGAAGATGAAAGTGTAACTCTGGCATGATGAAAAGGTGACCAGAGTCTTCTAATTTTCCAGAACGGAAGGCAAAACCTTGAGTCCAGCTCAGCCTTAACTGAAAGAAACTCAGACAAATAATTTCTGAGTTACAAAGTTGAGCGAAAGCATTGCCAAGATTGTTAGCCACACCAAGCATATCAACTACAGTGTTTGCAGTAGTTTTCAGACTGCCGAACGGAATATGGATCACTTTTCCAGCTCCATACGAATGAGGTAGGTGAATGGCAATTAAAATGTGCTACAAAGTAGCTTCATGGTGTCTTTTTTCCTATCCTTAATAATTTGTCTAGATTCGGCAGGTAGCTCTTTATATTGCATCAAATTATCTAGAAAAGGCCAACACTGGAAAACTTGCAGAGTATTTCTGAGAGTATGAATGGCATTCTGACATTCATCTGTTTACCAAGGGACAGGAAATCCTTGGGGTTATCCAGTCGAACGTGGTATAGAAAGCTCAATACAATGAATTGTCTCTTTGAGGAGTTTGACTAAAAAATTCAGAGTAGTGCTCAATATAGTTACAAAAGGCCAAGCGGGAACAAGAGTTTCAGCTGGCTCAATTGACACGCCATCTAAGTAAATGTACACAACCAACATTTTGTGTTAAGCGACTAATAATAATAGGAAAGTGGTCGTTCGCTGGAATGTAAATCAGAGATAGCATTTCATTGTATCGAAAGTGCCAACTATGGAGAATAAACCGCTATATTCAGGTGTGAAAAACTATTTAAGGCATCAGAAAGAAAGTACGGTATCCGGTGTTCAGGAAGGAAGGAGGGAGGGGGAGAGAGAGAGATTACTAATATCCAAGAAATTGGCAAGTACTTTACCTCTCGCACAAGCCCAAGGTGAGCTTTCTGTCTTACTCGTATCTCCTGGGTCGCCCTCTTCTCTCCAAAACGGGGACAGTCGCGAGAATTAGATGGATGTCCTAAGCCGCAGTTATCACAACATGGAGTCGATGTACAACCTCCATCATGCATGACATTTGCACAGATGGTACAGTTAGTTCAACCATCACAAAACTCACTGGAGTGTCCAAAGCGTTGACTCTTGTAGCATCTGAGCGGGTTTGAGATGTATGACCTAACCTCGATGGCTTAGTACTCTACCTTAATCCCTTCAGGGAGATCTACCTTTTCAAAGATACAGAACAGAGTATGGATTGGCATAAAATCATCATAAACTCTCTGCTGAATCCTGTACAGGGTTAACGCATTATTCCTCAAGCTCCTCTTGAATCTCCTCATTGGATAAACCGTCCAACACCGCGTGAGGAGGTCAAGGTCTTGTGCATATCGAACTTATCAGGATAACTGCCCAACATATTTACTCCCAGTAATTTTGCTGCCTGGGATACTGCTTCAACCAGGAACATGCCATTACGAGATCGATCACACGACCAGCTGTACTATCCAGGCCTTTTTGTATGGTAATTGGCCTAACCGATTTTAACTTCCTTCCCTCCTCTGTTCAATGTATTACCAAGCAGTTAGGACCACTGGTCTTGACTACTTCCTTTCCAAGCATTAAGTTTTGTTTTTATTTATTTGTATAAACACATCCCCGTGCTCGGCCAAGGTGATGGGCGTTTTGACGGACTGACTCCCTCACCACACAGAATTTGCCCACAAGAGGGAATCAGGACCCCAGGTACGTTAAACCCAAACCTATTGTATGTGGGGCAGGGGGGGGGGGGGGAAGAGGCTGCTAGCGATTCAACCAGGACCATGGCATTACGAGATTGAATGGCTTGCTGTCCTATTCATCCTGAAGTGTAGTAACTAGTTGTGGCCAATTGACTAGGGGTGGGTTAGCAGAAACCAAAGTGGTGTATTAGGTTGCGCATCCTCCACAGTCACTGAAACACATGGCATAGATACACAATCCTTAATCAACCAGGATATCCCTTACCTATGACATGGGTCTCCACACACAGCCAACATATGGGTGGGCGTTTTAACGCAGTGATTCCCTCACCACTGAGAGGTTGCCCACATGAGGGAGTCAGGATTGGCTTGGAAAACAGGGTGCATCAAACCCTTACCTACTGTAGTGGGCCCCTGGGGGGGATTCGCTATTGATGGCTATGCATCAGATGTTTAGGTACTTGTTGTCCTCCATTCAATAAGCCAATGTAGGTGGCATTTTGTTTATATAAATGGTCCCTAGATATCAGTCAATTTAAACAAGCATGTTTGAATGCTTCTGCTTTCATTTTGTCAGTTGTATGAAGACAATAGTTTGCAAAACTTTGAAAATCTTGAAAATAACTCCATCCAGAAAGGCTAAAATATCTTTATTTTTATAGAACGTATGCCACAAAATTTGGCCTGCAGGCACATGGCCTGTGTGACCATCAGTGCATTTCCCTGCATGTGCATCCTACTCTGTTTTAGTCCTCACGCGTGTGTCAGTCTTACTTCTGTTCTAGTCCAGTTCACATGTGAATAGCATTAGAAGTGTTTGAAGTGTTTTCAAAATGTCTTGATTGCAGTGTACAGTATCACAAAGAGTGTTTACATACGATAAGTATGTGCTTACATCTTCTTGTAGGGAAGTTGCAAGGCAATTTGAAACTGAATTTCCTGGTGTACATGTTCCAAGTAGTGAGCTGCTCATTTGTTGTAAATACATTCAGGGAAATGGGATCTCTCTATGATAAGAAAAGAAAGGTAAAAAGGTGTGTGCCTACAGAGCAGAAATTAGATGAAAGGTTAGAATGGTCATCTCGAAAATCTCTTAGGCACCTTGCATAAAAAATTGACACTTCATAAGCTCTGATATAGAAAACAACAACACTTTCTCAAACTATATAGGTCATTGTTGTTCAGCAATGGCTACCATGTTATCAGCAGAGACGGGTAAATTTCTGTAACATGATTTTGAGGAATGTTAATGATGGAACAATCAATCCACGTTCAGTGGCAAAGCATGGTTTCATTTACATAGTCATGTGTCCTCAGAACACAACCGATATTATGCTACAGACAAACCCGAAACTCCCTAACCAAAATATCGAGGATATGGTGAGCAATAAATGGATATAAATGTGGAGTGTACCATAAGCGCAGAAAAATAGAGAAGTAATAAACTGGCACAATGTTTCAAAATGCCATTGACTGACAGTCTGGATATCTCCAGTAGGTCTCTGCCTCTGTGCACACAGCTCATGAGTCATTAGAGTTTATTGTGGAAATTTTTGAGGATAGAAACATTAGCAAGTGTTTATAGCCTGCTCTGTCTTCTGGTCTTATAGTATGCGATTTTTCTTTATGTGGAAACTTGAAAAATAAAGCAAAAAACACTTATCCCCACAATTAGGAGAATTAAGACAAAAGATCAGGACAGAAATTAACACTATTTCTGATGCTGAATTAATGTGTATGAATGAAAATTTCCTAATTCAGTGCCGTAATTGTATTGATGCAGATGGACACCATTTCCAACATCTCCTGTGTTAAGGTATGTTTTGCGTTTATTCTGATAATTGTTAATGTGATATGATATTTGATTTAAATTCATGCAGGTGTGACCAGGTGACGGGCCAACCAAGTCATATAATATGTGACCGGGAAATGATCTGTATGCCTGCCAGACAAGTTCTGTAGTGTACATACTGAACAATAAATTCCAGAATTCAAGCTATATGTGAAAATAAGATTACACTCTTAACTTATTTCTAGTTGTGTTTTCTCACAAAATATTAAACACAAGTGTATTTTACCTTTAGAGAAACACCTCTTCCAAATGTTACATCACCAGATACTGTAAGATGGTCTAATTCTATCAGATCAGGGATATTGGCAAATCGAGCAAGGAACTCCTTCACCTAAGTAAACAAATAAATAAGGAGAAAAGATAAGTACAATACATTTATGCTTATTAACTCGCATACAGAACTTTGACCAAATGTTACATATGATATGTATAGGTTAATTAGATTTTTAAAAATTCAGTTTTAAGGCTGGGTTTCAAATCATGATCTTTGGCTATCCATGTCAATACAGACCACTGCACTATTCAGATGAGATTGCTGAATGTGATTAAATTTTTTTATGTTTAGTTTGACTGGCCTTATTTCCAGGATAATGTACCTTAAATCATGGAACTTTTATTGTTTTTAATTCCATGGTTCCAATTATCAACACTACAGATTAAATGACCATGTGTAAGCTAGGACTAAAAAACAGGACCAGGTTTGAAATATCGATACCATAGGTTTGCTAGATTGATTTAATCTAAGATTAACAAATATGGTATCCACTGTAGCTCAAAGTTAAAATGTTTCTACTTTATAAACATAACACAAACTGGTAGGCTTTTCATAATGTTGTTATTTTTGGTCATGTTTAAAGAATAAAATCTATATTTTTGGACTTTGTATGCATTAAATATTATAAATTCTTTTACAAATGAACAATTGCTATTTGGCAATGATGTCCACTCATTTACTATTATAATTCTGTGGGTTTGTTTTACATTGTATTTATATTTTAAAACTATAACAATGTACATTACTGGCCATTGGAGAACTTGTGGTCATGTGTGTTGCAGGCAGTATTTCTGATGCTTTTTAAGTTTAAAAATATTGAATGTGGGTCACATACTATTAACTAAAGGAACTTTGCTGCACATTTTGTAATATATTTCAGATAATTGAATTATTGCAGAAATTACTTAGCATGGATCGGTTAGCAGGCTGCAAATAATGTAGCAGTGAAAGGTTTAATATTCCAAGGATTTAAAGTGACTTTTTTGGCTACAATATTGAGAAAGCAGAAACATTAAATTTAGGGAAAGCATAAGCATTGTTGCATAGCTAAGAAAAATTGGACATTTTATTGTTCTTTAAAGTAAATAACTACCTTAGAGAAATGATTATCACCCAGTTTGACAAGAGGTGTTGTAGGAAACATTCGTTGTGGGCTCATCACAAGAGTTCCATTCTGTAAGCTGTATAAATTGCTCATTACTAAAAGCAAGTCTGAAGTCTTCTTTACAGGCAAGAAACGGCTACGAGGCACATTGATACCTAAAACAGAATTTCCCAAAATATTTTAGAAGTAGAACTTTACATTTTGCATCAAACAATGTATTTGATAAATTAAAAATGGTTTGATGATGATTGGTGTTAAGGGTGCTCAACTGCTGTGGTTATTAGCACCCTCTGAAAACAATCATGCTTCAAACCAAGAAATAAAATCAATAAAAATGAATCCTAAGTAAAAATTAAAATTATAGTTTAAGAATAAGACTGCCCATAGTAACATCACAGGGATTCTAAAAACAATACATACAAAAACAGAACTAAAACCAAATCCCCATTGCTAAAAACACATTGCCTAACAATTTGAAAAGCTTGAAAACGTCTGCTACCTCTGTGGGAATGTGCAAGAATTAAAATAACAATGGCCATATTAAAAGACAGTTTAGATGAAATTCTAAAAGGCCTATCTAGCACTCTGGTATCATCCGCCAAGGCCTCTTGAGTACTGGTAGGCAGTTGCGGTGCTTCCTAAATGTGCTAGACGTGAACACTGTACCAGAACATGAAATACTGTCATATCTTGTCCACTGAGTGCAAAGTTAGGAATATCATCCCTCCAAAGCACGTAGCTGTGCGTGAAAATGCAGTGACTGATGCACAGGCGACCCAGTATTACTTTCTCCCGACAGCATAGATGAGAGGAGCTAACCCAGATCCTCCATCTCCCTTAGCTTGTTTCCGCGCACAGCTAACCATTCTGCATGCAAGCTCAAAAGGACTGCTCTATGCTCACCAAGTCTAAAATCTTCAGCGGTAACACAGGTAATCACAACACGGCTCTGTGGTTGCAGTTTTTTTTTGCCAAATCCGCCAGCTCATTCCCAGGCAAGCCAACATGACTGGGAATGGGTGGTCGGCATTCGTATCGCCTAGCAACAGAGAAGATGTTGATGACCTGCTGATGTCAGGTCGTCTAAGTCAGGGAGCGAGAGGTCAGCCAATGGAGGCAGGTAGATACTGCAAATGGTGAAAATAGTGGAGGGCAGCGCAATCCTCACAGCGACTGACACGATTCTAAGGCACAGATTCGGCAAACATATCTCGGATGAACGTAAAGATAGATTAGATAGATTAGATAGATAGATTAGATAGATTAGATAGATTGGATAGATTGGATAGATAGGATAGATAGGATAGATAGGATAGATTGGATAGATAGATAGATTAGATAGATTAGATAGATTAGATAGATTAGAATAGATTAGAATAGAATAGAGTAGATAGAATAGAATAGATTAGATAGAATAGAATAGATTAGATAGAATAGATTAGATAGAATAGAATAGATTAGATAGAATAGAATAGATTAGATAGAATAGAATAGATTAGATAGAATAGAATAGATTAGATAGAATAGAATAGATTAGATAGAATAGAATAGATTAGATAGAATAGAATAGATTAGATAGAATAGAATAGATTAGATAGAATAGAATAGATTAGATAGAATAGAATAGATTAGATAGAATAGAATAGATTAGATAGAATAGATTAGATAGAATAGAATAGATTAGATAGAATAGAATAGATTAGATAGAATAGAATAGATTAGATAGAATAGAATAGATTAGATAGAATAGATTAGATTAGATAGAATAGATTAGATAGAATAGAATAGATTAGATAGAATAGAATAGATTAGATAGAATAGATTAGATAGAATAGAATAGATTAGATAGAATAGAATAGATTAGATAGAATAGAATAGATTAGATAGAATAGAATAGATTAGATAGAATAGAATAGATTAGATAGAATAGATTAGATAGAATAGATTAGATTAGATAGAATAGATTAGAATAGATAGAATAGATTAGATAGATAGAATAGATTAGAATAGATAGAATAGACAGAATAGATAGAATAGACAGAATAGATAGAATAGATAGAATAGATTAGATAGATAGAATAGATAGATAGAATAGATAGATAGATTAGATAGATAGATTAGATAGATAGATTAGAATAGATAGATTAGAATAGATAGATAAGATAGATTGGATAGATTGGATAGATTAGATAGATTAGATAGATTAGATAGATTAGATAGATTAGATAGATTAGATAGATTAGATAGATTAGATAGATAAGATAGATAAGATAGATTAGATAGATTAGATAGATAAGATAGATTAGATAGATTAGATAGATTAGATAGATTAGATAGATAGATTAGATAGATTAGATAGATAGATAGATAGATAGATAGATAGATAGATAGATAGATAGATAGATAGATAGATAGATAGATAGATAGCAAACGGAACTTTATATAAGAATGTAAAAATCCGATCTACCACTCCGGTATCGTTCTCCGAATCTCCTTCAGTGTGGCCGGGAGCTGCAGAGTGGCTAAAAGATGTGCTAGACGAGCACACTCTTGTAATACATGATGCATCGACAAAACTTGTCCACAAAGCGGACAAATAGTAAGCATCTTGGGTAAAACGACAGTAGCCAACTTGCAACCGACCCAATATAATCTGCTCACGACGAGTTAGACCACAGGAGGGAACCCATTTTAGCGCAAGCGCCTTCACTATTCGGAGCTTGTAGCCATTAAGAGCTCACCCTCTTCATGCCAGCATGAAATCACTGCTCAATGCATAAGCAGCTTTAATTCCTCCAAAGTTACACAATAATTTTGGTACTGGGTTGTGTGATCGCACCAGAGCTGCAAATCCGCCAGTTTATTCCCCGGAGAGTCACTTGACCTGAACCCACGCACACACCACATTAATTCCCGCAGTGTGTAGATTGTGGAGGGCGTCCTAAATACACTGCACAAAAGGGTACTGGTTCTATAACTCACGAATGCTCTGAAGCGCACTAAGGGAATCACTCATAATAAGGCAGTCACCCAAATTCTGACAGCGAACATACAGAATGGCTCGGTATATGGCACACAGCTCTCCGGTATGGACGGATGTGCTATTGGGCAAACCGAAGGTTTATGGTTCGACACCACTCGCAAAGGCACGCCCAAAACGTCGGTGCACTCCCCCCCCCCCCGCCCAGGGTCCTACTACGGTAGGTACGGGTTTGACGCGCCCGAGGTCCCCAGCCACTCTTGACTTCCTCATGTGGGCAACCTCTGAGTGGTCAGGGAGTCTGTAGGTTACAATACCCATCCACGTATAGGCCCGTGTCGGTAGAAAGGAATATCTTGGTTGGTCGAAGGTTGCATTGGGCCCGTGAAGGGCTTCAAGAGGATGTGGTAGAACGATGCGTAACATCCATTTATAGGGTTCAGCGGAAAGTTAACTGATTTTGTGCCTAGCCGTACCCTGTTCCTTGCTTTTAATCGGTTAGATCTACCTCACAGAATTAAGACGGGGTACGAGGCCATCGAGGTTAAGCCCTATATTCCCAACCCATTACGATGCTACAAGTGCCAGCGGTTTGGGCATATCAGCGAATGTTGTTCTCGTCGGCCTACGCGTGCAATATGTGGCGTAGAATCCCACGATGGGGATTGCGCTTCCTCTCCATCTTGCGTGAACTGCAGCGGGGAACATCCATCTAGTTCCCGGTATTGCCCCCGTTTAGCTGAGGAGAGAGCCATCCAGGAGATTCGGGTGAAAGAGTAGGTATTCTTCTCCGAAGCCCGCAAGCTCCTGCGTATTCAACAACTCTCTGTCCCACGGTCCGGTTCTTACAGCTCTGTTAAAGCTAACCCGGTACCGAAGCGGAAAATCGCAACACAGACCTGCGATATCAACGGGGTTACAATTGCAGAAAAGATCATCGTTGCCACACCACTACCGAAGACCTCAACATCCACGTCTACGTCGGTATCACCATCCTCCAAATCCGCCAATGTAAGGCACATTCGAGAACAATTGTCACCCCAACCATCGACCTCTGGCAATAAGATCGGCAAAACCGTAGCGTACTCTGTACCAGCAAAGAGTTTCAAGACAAGCTATGTTTGGACTGACTTCCTTAGAGAGCGTGATAGTCTGCACCAAAAAACACCTAAGGGTAGTAAAAGTCCACGTCATTCTCCACGTAGATCCTCTTCAGAGGAATTTGCTGGGAGGAGCTCCAATCGACGACGTCCATCTTCGCCGATCAGTACCCAAAATCGGTTCGAACTCCTCGAACCGAAATTTTCTATTGGTAAGGAGTCCTCCCATGTGGAGATGGAACACGAGGATTCTGCCCTCACTGCCAGAGGGACAGTGCGTAAGCGGCAGGGTCGTGGTCCTGGAAAAAGTGTTAGTGAAAGGGCTAAAAAGAATAAATTTAATCGACCAGCATTGGCCAGTGCGCAGAAACGTGTTTATGTTTAGAACATATCCCATCAAAGAGACCACAGCTATCCTACAGTGGAACATACGCGGCATTCGATCACACCCAGCAGACCTTGAACTGTTGCACACCGCGCACCAACCTTTAGTCGTCTGCTTCCAAGAACAGTCTGACCTCCAGTCCATTATTGTAAGGATTACGCTGCCCTCTGTAAGATTTAACATTTGTACATAGTATCTATCTGCTTCCTTCTAATGACATCTCGTGCAACGAGTTAGAAGACCTCGTCTCCCAGTTACCAACACCATTTCTATTGGTGGGGGACGTGAACGGCCACCCGCTTTGGGGCTCCTCTCGGGCTTGTGCGAGAGGTAAGTTAATTGCTGATTTTTTAGGTCACAATAACCTAGCTCTCCTGAACACCGGAGAGGCTACATTTTTATCTGACGCGTTTCACAGTTTTCCCCCACCTCGATATAGCGTGTTGTTCTGCACAGTTAGCTTCCGCTGGATTATCATCACTGACTTCAGTCTAGTGACAACTTTGCCATTCTTATACGTCTCTTAGCACAGCACGTATGTTTCACATGTATGCCTAGATGGCGTTTAGATCGAGTCAACTAGAACCTTTTTTCCTCCCGTTTGGCCATGTTTATCTACTTCGAGCACACTTCTTAGTCGAACACCTCAGCAACAATTATTGCTGCTGAGCAGTCTATCCCGCGGTCGACTGGCCCACCACGTCAATTTCAGGTTCCCTGGTGGATCGATGAATGCGGGAATGTCATTCGTGCTCGTAAGCGTGCTCTCAGGGTTTTCCAGCGTCGCCCTACACTGGAGTATAAGATGCATACCAAATTTCGGCAAGTTATTAAGGATAGCAAAAACCAATCGTGGAGCAGGTTTGTAGCTTCCTTTAATCGCAATACAATTCCTCTGTTGTATGGGAGAGGTTGAGGCGTGTGTCCGGAAAATTGACTCACATGCCCAATACTAGTCTTCAAACACCTGCTGGAGCTGTTGTTAATACATTTGACATGGTGAACACTCAGGTATCTAGCTCACACAATTATTCCCCCGAGTTTCTTACAGTTAAGGCTCAGCTGGAATCTCAAGGATTTTCTTTCGGTCTGGAACCCTTGAAGATTATAATTACCTTTTCACCATGGCGGAGCTAGACCATGCACTTTCATCTTCGTGACACTTTGCACTAGGACCAGATGGCATCCACGTCCAAATGTTGCAACATCTCTCTCCTGATGGTAGGGCTATCCTTCTCAAGGTTTAGAATCGTGTCTGGGTTGACGCCACTTTTCCAGACAAGTGGCGGGAGGCCACCGTTATACCTATTTTAAACCTGGAAAGAATCAACATCTTCCTTCCAAGTACCGACCTATTTCCCTCACCAGTTATGTTTGCAAGGTGATGGAACGCATAATCAATGGCCGGTTGGTGTGGTGATTAGAATCCCACGATTTACTAACACACAGTGCGGATTTCGAAGACGTCGTTCAGCGGTTAACCATCTTGTTTCGCTATCGACATAGTGGAAGATTTCTCAAGAACTGTTTCGCTATCGACACAGATCATGGATGCTTCCTCAAGAACTGTCAAATAGTCGGGATATTTTTGACGTTGAGGAAGCTTATGATACGTGTTGGCCAGCCGGTATATTACGTTCCCTCCACAATTGGAATATACCTGGCCGTTTACCGCTGTTTATTCAGGAGTTTATGAGCGATCGGTTTTTTTTTTTTTTTTTTCGCATTCTTTTATAAGAAAATGGGCCTCCACAGGGGTCTGTTCTAAGCGTGACTATTTTTACTATAGCGAATAATTCTATATCGCAATTTCTCCCATAGGGGTCTCGTCCTGTTTATTCGTAGACAACTTTTTCATCTTTTTTACTTCTCAGCGTACACCGTTTTTGGAACGCCGTCTCCAGCTGTGTTTGTGCAACTTTTCTGCTTGGAGCTCGGAAAACGGCTTTCGCTTTTCAACTGAGCAGTCACTCTGTGTCCACTTCTGGCGAAGTAGGTGGCGAATAGCACCTACTCTCCGACTCTGGCCAGATTAACCTCCATACGCAGATCAGGCGAGAATCTTTGAATTTGTGTTCGATCGCAAACTTTGCTGATCACCACATATAGCACAGCTGAAAGCGAGGTATGACCGTTCTCTTACTCTTTTACGGATACCAAGTGGCAAAGCTTGGGGAGCGGATCGGACAGTTTTTCTGCGACTTTTTCGCGCACTGATCCGATCCAAATTAGACTATGGATGCATTGTTTATTCTTCAGCACGTCCATCTGTGCTAAGAAGTTTAGACGCTGTCCATAATTAAGGCATCCGTGTTGCTGTTGGAGCTTTTCCAACCAGCCCAGTTGTGAGCCTTTGCGCCGAAATGAAAAATTAAATGTCGTGTTATTTATGGACGCTCTTTAACTACTGTGGTTCTCAGCGTCCCATTCTAAATTGGGCGTGAAAGACCGCTTAATTTTGCTCAGAGGCCTCTCAATCAGGCTTGAGGTTCTTTTACGTGCCGTAAATCTACGACACGGGACCAACGGCTTTACTTCCCTTCCGAAGGAAGCCATGCTAAGGATTTTTACGTCCGAAAAAATCCATCGTCCTCCGCCGGGTTTGAACCCGCGACCTTGGGTATGTGAAGTCAGCATGGTAACCATTACACCACAGAGGGCGATTTTGCGCCGAATCTGCAGAACAGGGGCTGCGATGTCGGTGGAATATTCCGCTCTCTAACTATGGCTGTAACCTCAAGTGCAGACCTGCGCATCCTTCCTTTACACCCTTTTTTGATGCTGTTGGACGACCGCTATAGAGAGCTGTTACGTAGTCCAACGCCTGCGGGATTTCGTTTCCGGGAGCTGCTGCGATCGCACGATCTTGCAATGCCTCACATGTTTCCGAGGGGAAGAGGATTCACCCACTTTGGTTACGTGTTTCTTCCCACGTAGTTCTCGGGATGAAGGTCTACGCGAAATCTGCTACGCCCATGTGTAGTTACCGTTCTTCTTTTTTTGTTTGTTTTGTTTTGTTTTTTGTTTTTTTAGAAATTTTATCACAATAAAGTGGCCGCATTTATATATACACACCGATGGCAGTAGGAGCCCCGAAGGTGTTGGATGTTCCTTTGTCACTGGGACCGAACCCATTTACTTTCGGTTTATCGAGTAGCACATACATTTATTCTGCAGAGCTGTATGCTATTTACCGAGCCATTCTGTATATTCGCCGTGGAAACTTGGGTGGCTGCCTTATTCTGAGTGAGTCCCTTTAGTGCACTTCGGAGCCTTTGTGACCTATACAACTACCATTCTCTAGTGCAGCGCATTCAGGACATCCTCCACATTTTGCATGCTTCGGGCGTTAATGTGGGGTGCGCATAGATTCCCGGACACGATGACTTGCCGGGGAATGAACTGGCGGATTTGGCGGCAAAGAAGGCAACAACTACGCCCAGTGTTACAAATAACTGTGGCTTGCTGTGCGAAGTGTGGTTCTTTTGAGCTGGCATTATGAGTGGTCCGCTCTACGTGTCAACACACTTAGGGAGGTGAAGGAGCTCCCTATACACTGAGCGACTTCCTCACGTCTATCTCACCGTGAGGAGGTTATTTTAGTTCGATTACGCATTGGCCACTGTGTTTTTACTCATAGACATTTATTTCAGAAGGACCCTCCACCTATCTTCCTATCCTCCATATCTTGGTAGAGTGTGCTCATTTAGCACCACTTCGAGCCACTCTGCAACTGCCGGTAAGGATTTCGGAGGTCCTGGCCGATGATTCCGGAGCGGTGGATAAGGTTTTTAAATTTTTATCCAAAGTTACATATGCTTTAAGAATCTAGTTTTTTATTTTACAGATTTTGTCAGCAGACAATGGAGTGATATGTAAAGTTTTTAAATCTTTTATCGCCTTTGACATTTTCCGGCCTCCGTTTTAATCATATTGACACCCTTTTCTATCCATTGCTTTATTTGTACAGCTTATATATTCACTTTAGCTGTCTTTTTATTCTCCGAATTTTTTAATAGTGGCTCTTATTGTTGGTTCCTTGAGGGCTTTTTATTGATTTCTTTTAAAGGTGCTTTTTATTTATGGTTTTAGCCGAGATTTTATTTTCTGAGGGCGCTAATAGCCTTTGTAGTTGAGCGCCCTTAGTCATCATCGTCGGCGCACTTCCATCGGTCACTGTAATGAGATAATTTTTTTTTTAAAAAAATAAGTACGAATACCATACGCAGAAATCGTACACCTATCGAACGCCATCATCCCGAAATCGACGTTGCAAGTAGCAGCCTCTTCCCTTTGGAAGGTATTGCAGTACCATGGTTTTGAAGAAGCTCTCGGAAACGAAAACCTGGCCTTGGACAAAGCGATAGTTGACAATAACGTTTGTGCAGCTCAGTACAGTTAAAGGGGGAGAACGTTGGATGCGTAGGATGCAGTTAGGCCCAGAGCCATAATTTGCTAGCAGGACATCACGCCTAAATCGCAGAGGGGGTGCTACGGATTCGGCGTAGAGGCCCACAACTGGGCTGGTTGGAAAACCTCCAACAGTCACAGGGATGCCCTGATTATGGGCAGTATCCAACCTTCTCAGCACAGATGGCCGTAATAAGGAATAAACATGCATTTGTATACTAACTTGGATCGAATCAGCGCACTATAAAGACGCAGCAACGCTGTGCGATCCACTTCCAAGATTTACCACTTAGTATCCGTAAAATATTCAGAGAACGGTGACATCGTGTTTTCAGCTCTGCTACAAGTAGTGAGCAGCAAATTTTCCGATTGTATATCTACCTAAGGAATATCGCCTCATCTGCGAATGGAAATAAATCTTGCTCTAGTAGAAGAGAAGGCGGCAATCGCCTCCTACAGCGTCAGAAGTTTACGCCGAGTGATTTCTCAGTTGAGAAACGAAAGCCGTTTTTTGAACTCCAATCATAAAAGTTGTGTGAACACGGCTGGAGACGGCGTTCTAAAAACGGCGTAAGCTGAAAAGTATAAACAGATAGCAACGTCTTCTACAAATAAGCATGGTGATACACCTTGGGAACACATTGTGATATAGATTTAATCCCTATAGCAAGAAGCGTCATACTCAAAACCAATCCCTGTAGCACTCCGTTCTCATGAAGAAAATGATTCGAAATATCCGAGCGGACCCTAACTCGGAAAACGCGGACCCTAAGTCGGAAAACGCGGACCCTCATAAGCTCCTGGACGAACAATAGTAGGCAACAACTTGAGTTTTTATTTACGGAAGCTGTTTAACTACTGTGGTTCTCAGTGTCCCATTCTAATTTGGGCGTGAAAGACCTCTTTATCAGGCTTGAGGTTCATTTTCGTGCCGTAAATTTACGACACGAGACCAACAGCTTTACTTTCCTTCCGAAGGAAGCCATGCTAAGGATTTTTACTTCCGAAAAAATCCATCGTCTTCCGCCGGGGTTGAATCCGCGATCTTGGGTATATAAAGTTAATATGGTAACCACTACAGCACGGAGGGTGACACAACGGTAGGCGCACAAGTATATCCCAGTTATGGAGAGAACGCAACATCCCTGCTGGGCAACAGGTCAAAATATGTCAACCGTCTGACAATTCCTAAGAAAGCTATTCGTGATCTGCGTCGATAGCGACACAAGTTGGTCAGCAGCTGATCGATGCCTCCGAAAACCAAACTGGGCATTAGTCAATAGATTGTGGGACTCATGGCACCACATCAACCGTTCATTGATCATGCGTTGCATCACCTTACAGACACAACTGGTGAGGGAAATATGACGGTAGCTGGAAGGAAGATGACGGACCTTCCGAGGTTTCAAAATAGGAATGATGGTTGCCTTCCGCCATTTCTCTGGAAAAGTGGCATCTACCCAGACACGACTATAGACCTCGAGCAAGATAGCTTTACCTTCAGGAGAGAGATGTTGCAACGTTTGGACTTGGGTGTCATCTGCTCCTAGTGCAAATTTTCACGAAGATGAAAGTGCATGGTCTAGGTCCCCCATGTTGCAAAGGCGGTTGTAGACTTATAGGTTTCCACAAAGGAAGGAGAACGCTTGAGATTCCACCTGAACCTTAACAGGGAGAAACAGAAACAAATAATTGTCCGAGCTATACACTTGAGCGCAAGCACTGCTATGTGAGTTAACCACGCCAAACTTTTTAACCACAGCGCTTGTAGCAGATTTTAGACCGGGATTGGCATATGTGTCGATTTTCCGGATACACGTCTTAACTTATCCCATACTACAGAGGAAGGTGTATGTTGATTAAAATGTGCTGCAAAATTGCTCCATGATGTCTGCTTTCACCAGAAAATTTATCGGAAGAGAGCCTATGCGTATACTGTCATTGACATTTTTTTTTCCGTTATATATTCTACGTGAAGACTACACCTGATCTTTCAGAAATTCGGTCCTGACATAACTAGCCTTAAATGCTTTTTACTGGTACAGGATACGCGACGGGTAGGCCAACCTTAGTGCACGAGGTCGAAGGTTTAGGTGACACTTTCTCTGGAATATTCCTTGTAATGGTGGATTTGGCAGATGTTAATACCGACGTAGACGTACATGTTGAGGCCTTTGGGTGCGATATGGCTATGACAGTCTTTTCGGTAGTGGTGGCCCCGCTAATATTGCAGGCTTGAGTTGCGATTACCGCCTCCAAACCGGTTTAGCTGCAACTGATCTACAGGCACCGGAGCGCCGAACAGAGGGTTGGAGGAAGCCCTGGAGCTTAAGGGCTTATGCGAACAACACCTTCTCTCTCACCCGTCAACTACTGGATACTCTCTGCTCTGCAAAACGGGAACAGTCGCGGTAACTAGATGGGTATTTGCCGTCGCAGTTAACGCACGATGGAGTTGACGTACACGCTCCATCGTGCATGGCGTCTCCACAGATGGCGCATCTAGAACTAGTGCATTATTCACTTGTGAGCCTAGCGCGCTAACACTTGTAGGGATGTAGGGCTAACCTCGCTGGCTTCGTTCCCTGCCTTAAGGATGACCCGAGGATGTACCCAATCAAAAGTAAGGAATAGGGCATGGGGAGGCGGGAATTCACTATTTACTTTCTGTTGGACCTGTAAACAGATGAAACTCTTGCTCCACCAGATTCTCCTGAATGTCCTCAGTGGATAATCTGTCCAATGAGCCGGTGTTGACTACACTGTGAGAGGAGTTCAAGGCCTTGTGCAGTTCGAACTTAATCGGGTATCCGTCTAACGGAGTGGCTGCCTGGGATTGTGAAAGTGCCTCAAATAGGAGTGTATCACTTTGTGCTCTAACACAAGACTGATCCGGACCAGCAATTTTATCTAAGCCCTTTGGGTGGCAAAAGGGCTAACTGTCGTGAACTTTCTCCCTTCATCTGTTCTAGTTACAACTAAGTAATGCAACCACTGGACTTAAATACTTCTTTTCCTTGTACATCTGGAATTTGAATTTGTGTTTTCCCATAAAAAAGGGGTTTAAATTCATTTCCTGTGCTCCCCACCCACCACACAGCCCAATGAGATGTCACCCCACTGGGGAGACAGAGCCATTCAGGGGATATAGCAGGCTTGCCATCCCTCACACTGGAGTTCAGTATGGTAGCTAGGCCTGGCCAATTGATTAGGAGTGGGTTTAGCCTCTGGCTTAGGCGAAGGAGAAATCAAAACTGCATATGAGGTTGTGCACCCTCCCCAGTCACTGAAATATAGATCCCAGGCTCAGATACGCAACCCTCCACCAACCAAGATATCCCTTTCTACCGACAAGGGTCTCCACGCATGTCCTACCCATTGCTTGGGGATAACTGTCGCTGTTTTATAATGAAAACATAAGCATATTGCTCAACACTTACTGCAATGCAAGCTTGTAGAGATATTACTGTTTTCCTATTTTTTATGTTAAGTATATAAAAGACCTTGCCCTACTATTCCACCCATTTACATCACACAGTCTACATAGTTCTCCCGAAATGACAGAATAATCATCACTGTTTGTTCCAGGAGCATAACAGGTAACTACAAATTGAAGGGTAAGAGAAATACAGCAGTTGTCCACTTCTCTAATTTTCCAGGACAGTAGTTTTTAAGCATTTGTAATCCATTAACCTAAATTATGATTACTGTATCATAACTAGCTTTCAACTGAAACTGTTAAAAATAGTTCTGTCAATATGTACTTATAAAATAAACTAATAACATTTTGAACATATGTTTTAATTTAAAGAAGATCAGCTAAAGTGGTCATTTTTTTATCCTGGTGATATAAGGGGGCTACATTTCTTAATTTCTAATGTGATCACTGTATTGAAAAGCTGTTCCTAATTTTTGAAAATAATTAGAGAATTGCACTTGTAATTATTTTCTCTTGGTATTAAATTATAAAAAGAATATATGTCAATTATTTTAACCACTATTTTATTAATTTGGAATCATTAATTACTTAATATAATACTTGATAAATTTAATTTCATAACACTAACTTTGGCAAACATAAACACACAAAATGAGCCAAATTTTAAAAATTCACCTATATAATATATTTTGGGTTTGTTAGCCCATTTTCAGCTAGTTCCTTACTAATTTATCACTTATTTCAGCACTACTCTGTATAAGTTTTCTATAAATATCCAGTGAGGATATCCCATTGAATGTTACATTACAAGAAAACTATGGAGAAGAACCTAAATTTAATATATGAAAAAAGTGGACTCCATTTAAATATATAAAAACATGTCAAAATAAAAATGATCATAGTATTAACCATTTGTTCTCATTCCTTTAAATGTTATACATTTTGAGCAATTCATTTTAAAACATAAGATAGGTGTTCATTTATTTCTCAAACTTGCAGTTGGGATTTTTTCAAACTTGTAAAACAAATGCCATCTCAACTTACTGAACGAACAAAATTTCTACTGTCTCAGTAACACTCAAATTAAAATTCTTTTTTGCAAATAGTTTTTACGATTTGTAAGTAGCAGAGATAAAGGAAACAATTCAAATATCCACTTAATTCGTTGACGTTAATAGTGCATTTATTGTCGTTAGTTACTCTGGTTATTTTTGGTCCTTATTTACCCACATTTTCTTGTGCTTCTTCACTTAAAATAAATTGCTCATTCTCCATGCACTGACAGCTTTCATTAAGATTTAAAATTTATGTCATAGATGCACAAACTTACCTAAGCCACCATCAAAGGATTTCATTGCTGCTCCTACTGCAGTTTCCAGCTGAACAACATTCAAGCCATTTGATAATGATTTGTTGTTAACAATAATCTCCAAATTTAAGGAATTTTGATCCAGTACTCTCTCAATGGCTGTAACACAGAAACGTGTGATGCAATTTAAATTTGTCCTAAAACCCAGAATTTTATGCATAGTGTAATAACATGTAATATTCCAGAGTGAGAGGAGAAGGATGTGTGTTGTGGTGTAAAAGAGCAGAAGCAATAGAGGATTTACAAATGCACAGAGCGAGGATAGAAAGCTTCAGAAGGCAAAAGAATCTTAACACAGCAATGAGTAAAGTTGGTAATGAGTGGCTGGACAGTGCTTCCATAATGGTATTGCTAATTATTATCAGAGGAGTGGAGTGAAACCTGGTGCCAATGGAATTGAAGAAACTGAAAGAAGCATTTGAAGAAATGAGCAAACAGCTAAGCATGAAAATGGACAGCAATATGGAACAACTGAAAGACGCTGTCAAGACAGGGAAAAGAAATTGACTGCAGGAAAAAAACAAAAAAAAACAAAAAAAAAATGACGAGATACATAGAAGACATGAGGCAGGACAGTGGGTGGCCATAGTGACAGAAATTATAGAGAAGCTGGAAATAAAAATACGTGGATGGGAAATCAAGGATGCACTTGGGATTGGGGGAAAAAGGTGGAAAACCAAGAATAATATTGGTCAAATTTATAATGATAATTTGCAATAAAGTGTGCTCAACTAGTAAAAGTCATTAGTGGCCTTTGAAAAACCAATTCCTGGAGGCAACTGAGAACAAGTAACAATAATAAAATAAATCAAAGTTTAAAATGGTGGCCAAAGTGATATATAAAACCTGTGGAAATAATATAATGAACGGCGAAAGCCCTACATGAAGATAAAAGGACTTAAATATAATTAAAACTAAATCATGAAGGTAAAGGTGACTTGAGATCAAAAATTTAAAAGCCATATCTATCACTCCAAAGTCAAAAGTCATAAAACAAGAATAAAACTAGAATCTTAAGTCAAATGTCAGTGGAGATAAACAATTAAAAACCTTATCCACTGCTCCAGGTTAATCAGTTAGGACCTCCAAAGGACTAGCCGGCAGTTGCAGAGTGGCTCATAGAAGGAGGTTGCTTTGTAAGCAGATACCTATGTGTAAAAAGACAATGACCAATGCGCATTCGAGCCAACAAAACCTCCTCACGACAAGATGTGCGTGAGGAAGTTGCCCTTGGTACAGTGAGGTCCTTCGCCTACCCGAGACTCTTTCCACTGCTCTCCATATAACAAGGTTAAAGCCTTGGTCTATTATGCCATTAATTTTAGCACTGGGTTCTGTAGTTGCTGTCTTCGCTACCAAATCTGCTAGTTCATTCCCTGCCAAACCAACATGTCTAGGAATCCATCCACACTCCATGTTAACACCAGAAGAATGTAAAATGTGAGGGTATCCTGAATGTGCTGTGCGAGAGGATGGTAACTGAAAAGTTCACGGATACTCTGAAGTGCACTAACTACTCATTATAAGGCAAATACCCCAAGTCAGTATATAGCATAGAGCACTGCAAGGTAAATGATGATGATCATGATGATGACAGACAGAGATAGAGAGAAGTAAGGTTTAGGGTACCCAACCTATGAGAGTGTTAGTGCTCTAGAAAATGGAAGAGAGAGAAACAAAATAAAACTTCAGGCTAAAAGACAATGCTAAAAAAACACATACAAAGAGAGTATTAAAGGTGAGACAGCTTTCCGAAAATAAAATATTAAAACCCCAAGATGGGTCAAAAGAATAAATAAAACTATATAGTGCCAAATCTGTAGAACGCAAATAGAACTACATAAGGCCAATCGTGGTGCATTGTCGAATAAAAGATAAAAAACGTTCTACAGCAACCAGGTTGTCCGCCAAGATGGCACACGTGCCCCTCGGCAAACTCAACGAACTACGCACTGGAGCTAAAAATTGGTCCTCGGTTAAAATGTGTTTCACAGTCAAGGTCGCGGCGCAACGACAAACTGGAGCTAGCTTTCCAAGCAGGAAATTGCAGTGGCTAAAATAATAGTGTCCGATACGTAAGCGATAAAAAATTACTTCTCGGGGGGAAGCGCGACCAGAGATTTTCCAGGATTCGGGGAGTGATTTAACTACCCGTAATATGTTATCACATGTTCTGGACCATTCAGCCGCCATATCAGAAGGAATGGTGTCTCGTAACACCGCCTTAAGATCATCCGGGAAAGGAAGAAGAAAATATCCTGGAGAATGCAACGGATCTCCTGGCAGCAGAATCAGCTGCCTCGCTGACCGCTACTCCGTTGTAACTAGGCACCCACAGAAACGTCACCCTGAGACCTGCTGCTGAAAGGGAGTGATCCGGGATCCACTATACGATAGGTTGGAGAGCACTCAGAGAATCGGAACATGCAGAAAGTGGTATCACATGTCGCTGTACATTAAAAAAAAAAAAAAAAAGAGACTGGAGAGAAGCAAATAGCTAAGTAAATAGAACAGTCGTGAAAGACGAAAAATAAAACATTGGTTATCAACCGCAGAGGCTCATCCAACACTTTGATGATAATTCTTCGACCAGCCAGTATGTATAATAATGTAGTCGCGATGTTGGTCTTTAAGAGCTACATAGTTGGACCGAAGGATGAAATCAGGGGTAGTCAACTTCAAAATACAATGGGACCCTAGGTGGATAGAGGTCTCCGGGCTAAGCCAAGGAGAGGAACAGGTTTCTCGTTTTGGAAGCATGGCAGGCACGGTCATGCCCATTTACCCTTGAAGCTTCTGAAAACGTACCTCTGGTGGCAAGAGGGCGAAGGAGCGAGAGTCGTACAAAACCTACAAGGAACCGTTAAATAAGTATGCATGAGTCGGGTATTGAAGCATGCTGGACAGACGACATGCATAGCTGCACAAGAGAAACTCGCAGCAATAACACAGTGGTGGTTCTGCAGCCTCCAAACAAACAAATTAGCATGGCTAGTGCGGAATTAGCCAGTTGCTAACCATATATCTTAATAATAAAGAGTGTTTAAGCCCGGAAGTAAAGAGGGTCGGGCGAATAATACACCCGTAATCCAATTTAGAACAGATTAATGTTCGATAGAGGCATAGACGGACACTCCTATCAACTCTCTATGATGTGTCACGTAAAATACGTAACATATCCAAGATAACATATTCACTTCATATGAGCTATATGAGTGGACTAACATAACTTTCTATAAAAGATTAATCCAAGGAATTTCGCTTCATTAGTAAACGGTAATATTTCTGTGCCGAACCGGAGGAGGAGGAGGAAACTACTTCCGGAGCCAGAAATTTACACAAACCGTCTTCTTGGCGGAGAAGTAAAAGACATTTGTCATAATCCAGAAGGAAATAGAGTCCAGACACTACTTGAGTCGACGATCAAGGGGACAGGCACACCGAACTAAGAGGTACACAGTAAAATTGTCAACAAAGAGCGACGATGAAATCCCTGGTGGTAGGCAGTGAACGAGAGGGTTGATAGCTATAAGGAACAGTGTGACACTTAAGTACCAAACCCTGAGGTACTCCGTTCTACTGAGGAGAATTATATAATAAATCGGAATCCACACGCACACGAAATACCCGGTTTTTCATGACCACTCCAATGAATGTGGTAAGACAACCACGGAAACCTCACTGATGCGAAGAATGCCAGCCCTCAAGCATGTGTCGTAAGCTTTCATTAAATAAAAAAATGCAGCTATAGTCTGAGTTTTTCTCAGAAGCTCGTTCAAAACGTCAATCGAAAGAGAAACTGGATGATCGATAGTGGAACAGTGCCGACGAAAACCACTCTGAGCATTCGATAAGAGGCTTCGAGATTCGAGCCACCATATAAAGCGCCCATTTAGCATGCGTTTAAATGACCTTGCAAACGCAACTATGTAGGGAAATTGGCGATAGCTGGAAGGTAGTTGGCAATCCTTGACGGGTTTCAAAATTGGAATCACGGTAGCCTCCCGTCAAACAGCACAAAACACACCTTCGTGCCAGACACGATTATAGAGCTGGATGAAAAAAGGGGCATATGCTGAAGTAGCGACACATGTATGGGGTCGGGTCCAGAAGCGGAATGTCTAGAAAAGGAGAGGGCATGTTCTAGCTCGCGCAAGCTAAAAAGGCGGTTATAGTCCTCATGGTTATCGGAGAGGAATCAGAATTCCTGAGCTTCTAACGCGACCGTGGGGGAAACAAAAGCTGGATCATAATTAGTGGAACTGGAAATTGCCCGAAAGGTCCTGCCCAAGGTGTTGGCAATAAGGGCCGATTCCACTGGGCGTCACCTACTACCATAAGACGGGGTATAGCACATGTTTTCGCCTTATGGGCTACGCGCCTGACTCCGTCCCATACAACGGATATGGGCGTTGAGCTATTAAAGCTCTCTACATAGCGCTTACAAGAAGCCTTCTTACATCACGGATAATGCGGCTTGCTCTAGCCCGTAGTCGTTTATAGACTATTACGCTTACTTCCGTTGGATGACGTTTGAAAATCCGAAGAGCACTTCTCTGCGTACGGATGGCTTTACTGCATTCCTCGTTCCACCAAGGAATCTGGGTATGCCTAGAATGAGAAGACGTATTGGGAATAGAGTGCTCGGCAACGGCCATGATAACAAATATCATGGGCTAGACGAGAATAAAGTGACCGCCTAGCTAAACTGGAATTACGTAGTGCCAGAGGTTGGAGTAGTACAATGAGGGTGAACAACAGTTGGAAAATAATCACTGGAGTGAGCGTAAGAGACACTCTAAACGGCGTGCATGCTGTGCTGAGCAAAGATTTAAATTCAGGCGAGATAAAGTTCCAATGGAGTTTAAACGAAAGGTAGGCTCACTAGTATTCAAAAGGAAGAGATTCAGTTGGTCCAGAAGACCACTAATTAAGGTTCCCCTAGCATACGCCCTGGGAAATCCCCAAAGAGGGTGATGAGCATTAAAATCCCTCACCAGAAAAGCGGTGGAGATAATGGCGAAACTAAACCCAAAAGTTCGGTAGTGGCAAGGGGAGACGAAGGAGGAACATAGAGACTAGAGACTGAAAATCGAAAACCGGGAATAGAAAAGTGTACAGTAACAGCCTGCAAGGAAGTAATGAGTCGTGTGCAGGAGAGCCCTAGTCTGGTTCCAGATCGAAACGAATCGGCATGTACCGACGGAAAACAGAAGTATTTCGAAGACGAAGCTTGGTCTTCTGCAAGCAAACGATGAAAGGTGTATACGACTACATAAAAACATCAAGCTCAGGCCGATATTTGCGTAGACGACGTATATTCCGCTGGAGGAGGGCAACAAAAAGGGCGGTAAGAAGGCTGGTGCTCACTATATGCTCGAGCCTTAATGGGATCGAATAATGGTTGGCCGGGATGTGTTGGTTTAGTTTTATCTTTTTGTTTTTGTTGGGCTTCTGCACAGGTGAATGTGTCTGCCAATCGGATACAAATCCGGATTATCGTCGCTAGTATCAATATCAGAAATAGTCGTGCCGTTAGGAGAGCCAGAACGACTTGCAGGACGGATGGGTGATTTACGAATCGGACGGTCAGGAACAATGGCAGAAGATGTAGGCAGATAGCGCAGAGGAAGCTTGGGATAGTGGGGTTACCTGTGGAATCAAACACAGTCGGAGGATAAATCTCTCTGAATGCCTACAAACACGCGGATAGACCAATGAGCGTCTGAGTTTCCGCATCGGCTGGCGGACAGCAGCGGAATATTTCAAGAGGGCGGTCGGGTGAAGAACTAGATAACGTCTCTGCCGCTTTAAAAATTAACTCTTGTCTTCTGGATCGTATTCTCCTCGAGGAAGGGGTTTTCCCAGTGACCTACTCCATAAGGCACGGGTTTGGCGCACCCGAGGTCCCGAGCCAACCCTGACTCCCTCGTCTGAGCAATCTGAGCAATCAAAACGCCCACCCACGAGTAGAATGTGCGTGGAAACCCGTGTCGTTGGAAAGGGATATCCTGATTGGTTGAGGGTTGCGCATCTGGCCTGTGTTTCTGATCTTCAGTAACTGGAGAAGGTGCGCAACCTAATACACCGTTGTGATTGCTGCTTCGCCTAATCGGGATATTAGGGACTAACCCACCCCTAGTCAACCGGCCACGACTAAACACGGTAGGGAACTCCATGATGAGTGGGGAGCCTGTTATATCCACAGCCCTGTCATCCCAGTGGGGTGACCCCTCGTTGGGCACCGTGATGGGTGGAGAGCACTGGGGGATGAATTACAGACCATCTTTTATTACACGCAAAAAAAAAAAAAACAAACCAAAACCAAATCCAGTCTAGTGTTCGGGAAGGAAGTAGTCGAGCCCAGTGTTCATCGCTACTTGGTGATTAAAAGAACAGAGGAAGGTATGTCGTTTTCTTTGGTTAGTCCGTTTGCAATCCAGAAGAGCTTAGATAAGATAGCTGGTACTGTAAATTCCAATGTTCGAACTCGCAATTACACGCTCCTGTTGGAAACACTGTCAGATTTTCAGGCAGCTAAACTACTGAAAGCCGGTTAAAGTCAAGAATGCATAAGACCTTGAACCCCTCGCGCGGCGTTGGCACCACCTGGACGGTATGCCCAATGAGGCGATTCAAAAGAATCTTGCATAACAAGGCGTTGCTGCTGTGTACAGGGTTCAGAGGAGAGTAAATGGTGAATTCATGCCTACCCGTACTGTGTTCCTTACCTTTGATCGGGTAGATCTATCCCAAGGAGTTAAGGCAGGTCACGAAGCCATCGAGCTGAGACCATACATCCCGAACCCTCTCAGGTGCTACAAGTGTTAGCTATTTGGGAACACCAGCGAGTTCTGTAGTGGTCGTTCAACATGTGTTAACTGCGACCATGTTACACACAATGGCGGTTGCACGTCAACTGCACTGGTTAACATCCCTCGAGTTCCGGGAATTGCCCCTGTTTTGCAGACGAGAGAGCCATCCAGGCGATAGGGGTGAAAGATAAGGTGCCCTTCTCGGAAGCCCGTAAGCTCCTGCGTTTTCGCTAACCCTCTGTCCCGCGGTCCGGTTCTTATAGCTCCGTCGCAGCTAAAACTGGTACCAAAGCGGGAAATCGCAACTCAAACCTGCGACATCAAGGGGGCACCATATCCGATAAGACCGACTGTCTTAAAGAAGTTGTAACGACTACTCCTAAATCCTCCAGGGGTAGCAAAAGCGAAGATCCTCTTATGAGGAGTTTTCTGGGGGGAGTTTCGATCGGCGAAGACCATCCTCGCCGATCAGTATTTCGAGTCGGTTGGAGGTGCCCGAGCCGAATGGGGTCCTCCCCCGTGGAAGAGATGGAGTGTGAGGATTCTGCCCCTGTGGACGATGGACAGTGCGTAATCGGCAAAATCCCGCTGTTGAAAAGTGTGTTAGTCCGACGGCGAAAAAGAACAATTAAACCGACCTGTGCTGGGCTGTGCTGCCCAATACGCAGAAACGCCTTTCCATCTAGAACTTATCCCATTCTATTCACCATGGCTATTCTACAGTGGAACGTTCGACCACATGACAAAAGCTTGATCTGCTGCTCAACCAGAGCCTTTGGTCGTCTTCTTAAAGGAGACAAAGCTCCGTCCGCAAGATATCATTACCTGCATGCACTACTCTTCTGTGTGTTGTGGTTTATCACCAAAATGTGTTCCTGCTTATGGAGGCAGTATGATGCTTGCTAGAGATGATATTTTTGCTGTCTCCGTATTCTTACAGTCTGACATCCAGTCAGTCCCTGTAAGGATTACGCTGCCCTCCACCAGATTTACTATTTGTAGTGTATATGTGCCTCCTTCTTATGACCTCTCTCACACAGATTTGAATGACCTAATTTCTCAACTGCCAACACGTTTTCTGTTGGTGAGCAACTTGAATGCGCACCAGCCCCTTTGGGGCTCTCTCGGGCTTAATTAATTGCCGCTTTCTTGGACAACAATAAATTATCTCTCCTAAACACGGAGAGCCTACATTTTTATCTGAAGCTTTTCTCGCCTCGATGTAGCAGTTTGTTCTCCACAGTTAGCAGTTAACTTATGCTTGAATATCGTCTCTGACTTACATTCAAGTGACCTTACAAGTGACCACTTTTCCATTCTTATAAGTCTCTTAGCCAACACGTATGTTCCACATGTATACCTAGATGACGCTTAGAAACCTTTTTTCCCGTTTGGCCGTTTTTTTTTTCTACGAGCGCGACCCGGTAAACTTTTTAGTTGAACACCTAACAGCAATCATTACTGCTGCTGCTGGGCAGTCTATTCCGCGGTCGACTGTTCATCCACGTCGATTTCCGGTTCCTTGGTGGACCGACGACTGCCGGAATCCCATTCGTGCTCGTAGGCGTATTCTCAGGGTTTTCCAGCGTCGCCCTACACTGCTAAACCTGATACAGTATAAGGCAAGTTATTAAGGATAGTAAAATACAATCGTGAAGTAGGTTTGTAGCTTCCTTTAATCGCAATACACCTTCCGCTGTTGTATGGGATAAGTTGAGGCGTGTGGCCGGAAAACTGACCCATTTACCCATTGCCGGTCTCCAAGCACCTTCCGGAGCTGTTGTTAATACGTTTGACGTGGCAAACACTTTAGCCAGTGCTTTCGTTCAGGTATCTAGCTCAGAAAATTATTCCTCCGAGTTTCTTACACTTAAGGCTTAGGTGGAATCTCAAGGATTCTCTTTTCGGTCTGGAAACCTTGAAGATTAAAAACGCATTTTCACCATGGCGGAGCTAGGCAATGCAGTAGTGAACTAGGCTAGTTGTGTGTGCGCTGCACACTCGTGTTCAGCGTACGTGTACCTACCTTTTCCCTAATACCCTACCCAACATGAAGCCTGCTCCCAGTAGCGAGGCACCCAGCGGTCCTGCCAAGGAGCAGGAACCAACTCCGAGCACCAGCACTGGTGTCACCAGCGGCGCAGCCAAGGCCTCCGGGCCCGGCAGCAGCCGAAAACCAAGGAAGTCCCGACAACGCAAGAGCGGAAAAGGGACTCCACTCCGTTCGGTTTCGACCGACATCTCTGACAAGGGCGGATCTCGAGAGCGATCTCCTATCCGATCAGGAAAATCGTCCGATCAGGACTTTTCAGATTGTGACAGTGTAGTCACAAGCATTTCGACCTATTCGGATAAGACTTCGGTCTTTTCCTTCCACTCATCCATTATGGGACTAGACGAGGAAAGTCATGCTGCACCTCCCGAGATCAGTGATGATTTCATTGTTGTGGGCAAAAAGGGGAAACCCGTAACTCCTCACACCAGACCATCGCAGGATCCAGCAGCTCCGCCGCCGGCGGACAGAATAAGCGCCACATTCCACCAATCATCGTGGACTCCTTCGAGGGTGTGGTAGGCTTTCTCAGGATGGTCATGCCAACGCTCTGCCAGGAGTGCACGGTGACAAGGAGGAAAAGCCGCTACGTCTTCCAGGCAAGGACGCCGGAGGACTATTCACGCCTACTGAGCGAGCTCAGTAAGAAGAAAATCCCCCATTTTACCTTTGGTCTCGACAAAACCAGAGACCTTAAGAGAGTCATAAGGGGCCTACCGGCGGACACGTCCGTCAAGGAGATCGAGGAGGACCTCATTCGCCAGGGTATAACCCCCAAATTGGTGAAGCAGCTCACCAAACCCGCTCCAGCTGGGCGCACGCCCACAAAAATCCCCCCCCCCTCTTCCTAGTGATAGCAGAGCGGAGATCCGGAGATCAAGATAGATCGGGTTTCCTCGATCTGTTATCTCCGGGTCACCATAGAAGCATCCCGACGCCCTGGCGGTCCAGCACAATGCCACCGTTGCTTGGGTTTCAACCATTCAAGCAAATATTGTCACCGGATACTACGCTGCCTTAGGTGTGGTGACAAGCACCCCAAAGAGCTCTGCCCGCGCTCCTTGACGGATGATCCCAATTGTGCCAACTGCGGGAAGAAACATATCGTCTGCTATGGAGGGTGCTCTGTGAGGCTGAAGGTCATCGCGTCGTCGAGGCCCGCCCCCCTGGACACTAAACCGGCCACACCTCCGAGTAGGGAGGAGCGCCAGAAGATATCGACGGACCAGAACAAGGCCAGACCATCGGTGAGGCAGGAGCCTCCAGAACATCAGGAGGCACCAAGACAGGCACCCACACCGGCACCACGGGGCTCCTTAAACTCAAATAGGGTCTCCGGAAAAGGGAAATCACCAAAAACCCCTGCCACACAACACAAGAGCCAACCTAAACCTCCGAAACCCAGTCTGAAGAGGCCGAGAACTGACCGCGAAAGCGATACCGAACGGGAGGTGCCTATGGCAACCGGTCCAGCACCGGTACCGTCGCGTGTCTCCCGCCAGGAACGACCAGCGGTGGTGACTCCGCCTCCTCAAAAAATCAACCAACCAGCGTTAACCACACCCACCACCACACCTGCTTTGGATGTCGCGGACCTCCTGGGGTGGTTTCAGCAGCTGCTGCTGAACCACGCCGAGAGAATCCGGGACCTCCTCACCAGGTACTTCCAGACCACCGATCCAACAGCAAGGCGATGATCCTCTTTGAGGGCCTCACCTTCATGCTCAGCCTCGCCCCATTGCCCCAAAATGGCGGACGGAACTAGGCTTCGTACCTCCTTCCGATTCGTCTTTTGGAACGCCAATGGAGTGAGGGATCATAGGGATGAGCTTCAGCGCTTTGCTGCCCATTATGCCCTGGACCTCATTCTAGTTTCGGAAACACATTTGCGTCCCTGGAGGCGGCACTGCGGTTCTTGTGAGGCAAAACGTGGTCCACAAACCCATCCCCATTCCGCCCCTACAAGCCCTTGAGGCGACGGCAGTGTGTGTTGAGCTCGGAGGAACGGAGGTAGTAATAGTCTCTGTTTACCACCCTCCCGGTAGGCCGTTGTTACCTGCTGACTACCAATCCCTCTTCAACCTCCATCCTAGCGTGATCCTCGCCGGGGACTTTAATGCCAAACACCAGCGTTGGCATTCGGGCCCCCGCGCGGATCCTAGAGGAAATGCAATGATTCGCATGATTGATAGGAATCCCCAGCTAAGAGTTCTGGGCCCTGGCAACCCACACACTATCCGCAAGGTCGAGGACAACTATGAGTCATCGACTTTGCGATCATCAAACATTACCGCTTCCATCTCATTCTCACATCACTCGCTGCACTTCATTCCGATCACAATCCCATGTTGGCAGAAATCAACACCAGGGTTGCCAGCCACGACTTCTCAGGACACACCAGAGAAATCGACTGGAAATGCGTAAAGGATTGCCTCAGCGCATTTATTCCACCCAACCCAAAAATCACAGACATACCCAGCCTAGAGACAGCAGTCCAAACCTTCACTACCGCAGTAGTAAGAACGGTTCACAACCTCACCATCCGCACCCCACCAACACCACATCCAGACGTCCTTCCCCTAGAACTTGAACTCCTTATCCGCCGTTCCTGGGCAGCCCGCAGACTATACCAGACGAAACCGGACGCTACACAATCGGGGTCTTCTGCGGCGCCTCCGTCGGGAGGTTCACCGTGTGCAAGCGTGGGAGGCCACAATGGCCGTGCAAGACCTGGAGGGTGGCGACGTCTGGCGTATCGCAAAAAGCCTCCGACGCCAACGTAATCAGTACCACTCACCGCTTCAAGGCAATCTTGGCCTTGTTTACGAACCACAAGCCAAAGCAAATGTGCTTGTGAGCTACATAGAGGACACCTGCAGGCCGAGAGAGGACCCCCAGGACGTACTCTTCACTGCCCGCGTTCATGAGGATGTATACCGCTACTTGCGGGAACCGCCTCATGAAGCGGAGAACCCCCTACGAATCATCCGCCCTAGTGAAGTCCAAGGCGCACTCCGGCTTCTCAATACCAAAAAGGCTTGCGGGCAGGACGTGCTGACACCCGCTATGCTCAGCAACCTTCCATTCAGAGCAGTGCTGTACCTCACCAAGGTATTCAACATGTGCCTCACCTTAGGTAACTTTCCGCGCGAGTGGAAGGTGGCACGGGTGGTGTGCATTTTAAGGCCTGGTAAGGACCCTACACTTCCTTCCAGCTACCGCTCCATTAGCCTCCTACCCACCCTCTCGAAGGTCTTCGAGAGGTTAGTTCTACACCGCTTGTCGCCGCAGGTAGTCGACATTCAAGCCATCCCTCTCCATCAGTTTGGATTCCGTCCTGGGCACTCGACAACCCAACAGCTGCTGCGGGTGGTGGAGGCTGCCGCCCTGAGGTTCCAGGACGGGCCTTCACGCCGGCGGTGTCTTTAAATGTCAAGAAGGCCTTCTCAACCACCTGGCATGAGGGTCTCCTGTTTAAACTCATCCAGATTGGCCTACACACACAGTTAATCAACATCATACACAGCTTCCTACACCAGCGCACCTTCGTAGTTGCAGATGCGGGGCAAACATCTACACCTAAACCCCTACGAGGCGGAGTCCCAGAAGGCTCTGTATTATCACCCACCTTGTTTAGCCTTTTTATGGCAGACTTCCCTACGGTGCAGGGCGTCAATATGGCCCAGTTTGCTGATGACGTCCTGCTCTACCGCACCGACAGGAACATACGCAGAGCCTTCAACCCCATACAGAGACACCTCCGTCTCGTCCGTCCTGGTGCAGACAGTGGCGGACGTCCGTTAATCCGGGCAAAAGTCATGCTGTTCTGTTCACCAGAAAACGCCCCGAAATAAACCAGATACCCAACTTTTCCTATCAGGCCAAAGGATAGAGTGGGGGAATTCCATCAAATACTTGGGCGTCATTCTTGATAAGGGCCTAACTTTTCGTGAACACGTGCGGGGAACGTCGGACAGGGCGAAGGGGGCGGTGCCGGTTCACTTAAAGTTACGCCTTTTCAAGGCGCTTATAGTCCCCCTGATGCTCTATGCCTGCGAAGTGTGGGGTATGGCAGCAGACTCCTGGTTTCTCTGGTTACAGCGGGTAGAGAATAGAGGACTCCGGTCCATATATTCTGTATGTCGACGTTTCCCTTTGAGGCTACTACATGAAGCTTCGGCCCTCCCATGAGTGGAAGATGTTATTAGGCGCCGGGCTCAAAAATTCTACGCCAGATTGGGCGAACATGAGAACGCACTTGTCAGATCTCTGGGGGAGTACTTACCCTCTGAACGCCGAAAGAGGCGGTTCCGGGTTCCCCGCATGGCTTGTGGGCACCCCCGGTAACAACGGCTTTAAACCAGGCAACAGCGTAATAGCTGAACAAAGCACTCCCCCCTCCCATTGGGAGAGGTCTATCAAAATTCACCATCATATTTAAAAAAAAAAAAATAAACACCAGCGGAGCAGAGGAAACAATGCTGCTCCTGAAAATGCAACCGCTCGAGGAGCCTACCAGCGCTACCTCCTTAACACCAACACTCCAAACCTCAAACAAAACTTAACCATCACCTCATTCCTGTGGTTAAACCCTTACCAGGGTAGGTACACAGCAACAACACCCAGGCTCACCACGAGCCTACCAGACACGCCCGCACGCACGCACGCACGCAATGCACTTGCATCTTCGCGATACTCTGCACCGGGACCAGATGGCATCCACGTTCAAATGTTGCAACATCTCTCTCCTGATGGTAAGGCTTTCCTACTCGAGGCCTATAATCGTGTCTGGGTTGACGCCATCTTTCCAGATAAATGATGGGAGGCCACCGTTTTACCTATTCCTAAACCTGGAAAGGACCAACATCTTCCTTCCAGCTACCGTCATATTTTCCTCACCACTTACGTTTGCAAGGTGATGGAACGCATGATCAATAGACGGTGGCTAGAATCCCACAATCTGCTTATTAAACCCAGTGCAGTTTTCGAAGACGTCGTTCCGCGGTTGACCACCTCGTTTCGCTATCGGTACAGATCATGGACGGCTTTCTAAAGAACTGTCAAAGAGTCGGGATCTTTTTTGACCTCGAGAAGGCTTATGATACGTGTTGGCGAGCAGGTATCTTACGTACATTTGGGATAAACGTGGGCGCCTACCATTGTTCATTTAGGAGTTTATGCGAGACCGCGTTTTCCGAGGAAGGGTCACCTCGGTGTTTTCATTTCCTTTTATTCAAGAGAACGGAGTGCCACAGGAATCTGTACTAAGCGTGACGCTGTTTGCTATAGCCAATAACTCTATATCGCAATGTGTTCCCGAGGGGTCTCTTCCTGCTTATTCGTAGATGACTTTGCTATCTTTTGTACTTCTCAGCGTACGCCGTTTTTAGAACGCCGTCAACAGCAGTGTTTGGACAATCTTTCTGCTTGGAGCTCGGAGACCGACTTTCACTTCACAGCTGAGAAGTCACTCTGCGTTAATTTCTGGCGCCGTAGAGAGCGATTTCCGTCTTCCCTTCGACTCGGACCATATTTATTTCCATACGCACATGAGGCGCGACTCCTTAGGTTGGTATTTGATCGCAAACTTTGCTGGTTACCATATATTGCACAGGTGAAAGCGCGATGTCACCGTTCTGTTAATATTACGGATCCTAGGAAAATTTTGGAGAGCGGATCGGCGGACACTGTTGCTGCATCTTTACCGTTCTCTAATCCGATACAAGCTGGACTATGCGTGCATTGTTTACTCTTCACCACAATCATCTGTTAGACTCTGTCCACAATCAGGGCATCCGTGTGGCGGTCAGAGTTTTTCCGACCGGTCCAGCTGTTAGCCTTAACGCCGAATCGGCAGAACCAGCTCTGCGATGTCGACGGGATGTTCTGTTAGGTAATTGGCTGTTGGCTTGAGTGCATGCATTCGCATCCAACGTTTACCCCCTTTTTCAACACCGGGCTGGACGTACAGTATAGAAACCTGTTACTCAGTCCCAGGCCTGTAGGTTTCCGCGAGCTCTTTCGGAAACAAGATCTTGTGCTGTCTCGCATGTTTCCCAAGGGGCAGAGGGTGTTCGTGACACATCCCACGTTGATCTCGGGATGACAACGTATAGGAAATCTGATACCCCTATGTATAGTATCCGTAGTTTTTTTTTTCCCCTTAAGAATTGCTATCAAAGTACAGTGGCAAATGGCAGTAAGGGTTCCAACGGTGCTAGATGTGGTTTTGTTTCTGGCTTAAACCATATACGTTCGGTTTGCTTAGTAGCACATCTATTTATACTGCAGAGCTGTATGCTATTTACCGAGGCATTCTGTATATTCACCATCGACGATTTGGTGACCACCTTATTCTGAGCGATTCCCTTAGTGCGCTTCGGAGCCTTCGTGCTGTACAATTACCATCTTTTGGGGCAACGCATCCAGGACGACCTCCACATTTTGCACGCTTCCGGTGCTGACGTGGAGTGCGCCTGAATTCCTGGATACGTTGGCTTACCGGGAAATGAATTGGCGGATTTGGCAGTCACATCACAGAGTTAATGTTACCAGTGCAACAGCGGAAGATTTTAGGGTTGTTGTGCGGAGAGCGGTATTTTCGGGTTGGCATACGTAATGGTCGGCTCTCTGCGGTAACAAGCTTCGGAAAGTGAAAGACCTTCCTATAACCTGAGCAACCTCCTCAGGTCCTCTTTTGTCGTGAGGAGGTGCACTTGGTTCGGTTGCGAATTGGCCACTGTTTATTTTTTAACTCATAGTTAACTTTTCAATAGAGATCCTGACCCTGTCTGTCCACTCTGTGGAGCAGCTCTGATGGTGGCACATGCGTTGGTAGAGTATGCTGCTCTTCATACAACTCTTCAGGTGCCGGCCTTCCAAGCATGAACCCGGTGCGGTTGAAAGGGTTTCTAAATTTTTATCAACAATTAGTTTTACCGTCAGGATCTATTTATTTACTCTCCTCCTACGCTTTTAGTTTTACCAGCTTTTATCCCATTTTAGGCTTATTGTTTCACACGATTTTATGTTGTTTTTTTAATATAAATCATTTAGCAATGGATAGTTTATACTATTTCTTTTATGTCTAATTTTAGCTCTCATTTTATCCTTTGCTGATTTTAAACCCATTTTAGTTCTGGTCTCCTGTCCCGTTTAGTTTTCTAAGGGCACTAATAACCTAGTAGTTGAGCGCCCTTAAACCCCAATCATCATGATGATCATCATAACCCACCCCTAGTCAATCGGCCAGGAATAGGTAATATATCGAACTCCAGGGTTACCTTTCGTGTGGCTCCGTGGTGGGTGGGGAACACTGGGGGATGAATTAAGACCAACTTATATGTCCTCCGAAAACGAAGAAAAAACAAGTTCGGTGTTCGGGGAAAAAGAAAAAAAGAAAGAAAAAAAAAGCAGTCGAGTCCAGTGGTCCTCGCTACTTAGTAATACATAGGACATAGGAAGGCAAGGAATTTACATCGGTTAGCCCATTTACAATACAAAAAAAAAAAAAAAAAAAGACCTTGATAGGATAGCTGATTCAGTGAAATCCTGTACTCGCTCTCGTAACGGCACGCTCCTGATTGAAGCGGTATCAGCATCCTAGACAGCGAAATTATTGCAAGCATATATGTTTGGCAGTAACCCAGTGAAGATCGATATGCACAAGACCTTGAACTTCTCGCGCGGCGTTGTTACCACCCGTGCATTGGACGGTATACCCAATGAGGAGGTTCAGGGGGAGCTTGCAGCACAAGGCGTTTCTTCTGTGTATAGGCTTCAGCGAGAGATAATTTATTCTTTTTTGCCGTCGGGCTAACACTGTTTTCAGGAGCATGATCCTGCCGCTTCTGGCAGTGAGGGCAGAATCCTCCTGTTCCATCTCCTCCACGGGCGAGGATCTCTTGCCGATAAAGAATTTCGGTTCGGAACCCTCGAATCGATTTAAGGTAATGGTCGACGAATATGGTGCTCGCCGATCTCTGCTCTCCCCAAAAGATTCCTCGGAAGAGGATCTACGCGGAGAGTAGAATGGACTTGTCCTTTCCATAGATGTTTTAGGATGAAACTTTACATTCCCTTTCAGGAGGTCGGTCCGGACATATATGGTCTTAAAGGCTTTCGCAGAGCAAAATACTCGACGGTTATGGCTAACTTAGTGCCGGAAGTCACAGATTTGGGTGATAGATTTTCTAGAATATTCCTTACAGTGGTAGAGTGGCAGCTGTTGATGCCAAGGTGAGCATGGAGTTAACATAGTTAATTCAGCATGGAGTCGATGTGCAACCTCCATCGTGCGTGACATCTCCATAGTTCACATATTGACCAACCACAACAAAATTCGCTAGTGTGCCCAAAGTGTTGACATTTGTAGCTTTGCAGCAGGATCAGCATGTATGGCCTAACCTCGATGGCTTTGTACGCTGCCTTATTTCTTGAGGGACAGGGTACAATATATACATAGTGCATGTAGAGAAAGTAATATGATACCAAGATTTCATCAGAAGTACGTTTGAATGCCAAAAAAGCATTTTACAAAAAAGTACATATGAACGTGAACATGTGTGCGAGTGCATATGCTTGTGAAAATCATACTGCAAAAACACAAAGTTAAGTAAATACTAATCTTGGTATTTTAAGTTTGGCAGCTTCCAAAGAATTTCAAGAAAATATACTATTTCCAAAGATGGGACACAACAAACTTAAGACTATTTCCTACCCCAATGTACCAATTAAAAAGTTTGAAATTGTTTATTTTCCCAAAACTGGCTACAACAATTTTGACTAAACTGTCATATATTTAATAATAACTAAAATGTAGATCTGGAAATTTCTGGGAAAGCCAGAAAAGTCTTGATTCATAAGCAATCCTGCACAATTTTGTGTTTCAGCTTAACTATAATGGATACTTATTATATAAAAAATATGGATCAATTTGTGTTTTTATTAAGCATTTATTGACATGACTGCTAGACTAATATTACATACATATTTACCCGATATTGATCCTAGCTATATACCAAACACAAACCCAAAACAAACTACAGTTTAGATGCACAAGTCTCATCCCTCAACTGTCCTATTCATTGACCACTTCCATTTGTTTCTTACAGTGCATAAGATTTTACCAGTACTTCTTAGTTCCAACGAGTCTAAAGAGTATGGAATTTCAAGACCAGTATACAGTGATTCCTTTTTAACATCTGACTATTGATTTTGTTTTCTCTATCTACCATTTACCTATAATGAAACATGTGATGTTTATCTAGATTAACATGAAATAAATAAAACTATAAACTTCATAAGAATAATCAGCAGAAGCTAAATAAAAACAAATTATATTGGTTAAGAAAGCAATAAGAATGAAACACATTAGATATCTTTTCTTAACTTCTGTATGTTTTAGAAGATGCTAATCCTAACATATAAAACTTGAAAATGGAAATATATAACCCAGCAAAATGGACCTAGTTCTTGCATTATGAAATGTATTAAAACACCATGCATGGTTGGTGTTTAAGGGCATTGAACTATAAGGTCATCAGCACCCTTATGAAACAAATCATCACAAAAGCCAGATATAAAGATTTTTCCAGATATAAAAAAAAAATGTCATAAATATAAATAATAGCAAATATAAAATTCAATGAATATAAAGTTAATCACAACCAAAGCTACAGATAAGTGAATTTAGAAACTATTTTAAAAACTTTTACTAAAAAAGGATAAACCTTTGATAGCATTTTAAAATGTTATCTACTGCTCGGTTATCATCCGCCAGGACCTCTGCAACACTGACCGGCAGTTGCAGAGATTCCCAAATATGTGCTAGATGAACAATACTAACATTTTAGGCTAACAGCTTATTTAAATGATCATGTTATTGATGGTTGAAATGTTAACTTTCACATGAATTCAAAGGTCAATGGTTGTTTATGATTCTGCCTGGAAAATATTTAATTTCTCCTGTATGACTTTATTGATACTTGCTCAACTTTTGTTTATATAGTTTAATGACATACTTGCCTAGTTAAGGCCTTGAGTTTCATTACAATTTTGGATAGTTACCAGAGTTAGACTTTTACCAGGATTTCCTCTTAAGATCAAGGTTTGGTTTCTCTAATCCATGAGATGTTAATTGATGTTAAACTTTGTAAAAAAAAAAAATCTCTGACTTGCCTACATAGTAATGAATGGCTTGATTTGGATGCACCATGCAACAAAATCAAATGAATTTCAGGTGTAATAAAATGCAGTATTATTTTACTTAAAATGGTATATTTAATAGTTATTTATATTATAAGTGGCTTAAACAGACTATTATTTGTGAGTGGGATGTTTAGTGCACGAGTTCTAATTTCTCATGAGCAAATAATAGTCTAATAAGCCATGTGTAATATACGTTTTATCCTATCCTAATATTAACTAAAATATTCTTATATTTATTAATATTAGTATTATTAGAGTCATCATTACGAGGAATTGAATTTTAGTCATGACGTAGGTAGTGCTTTTTTTGTTTGTTGCTGCGTTATCCTGCTGGAGTAAATAGTTTTAATTCTGGTTGTTTAAACTGCACCAAACAAATCAATAAATGAATGAAAATGGATATACCCGAAGAAGCTCTAGATTATGTTAAAAAGCTATACTTAGTTTTGTTGCCTGGCATGTCGAAGGACTTATATGACAAGGAATGTTCATTATTTAAAGAATGGGGAGCTCCAAATTTACAATGAAATAAAGTACTTACTTTGTTTCATGATTATATAAAGACTCATTTTAACTATTTCCTAGGACACATGAAATTTATACATGAAGTCTATAGGATATAGTATTCTACTTACCACCTAGTTTGGCCCATAAATTATTTGTGTTGAAGAACTTGAAAGTTTTTATTGATTTGAAATCATCAACATGCTCTTTAGGAACTTGTGCAATTTCCAGAAGCCGGAGTTTATTCTCATACTGGATCAATGTGCCACCCTGCAAACCACATTAAATTTCAGAGTAATAAAATTGAGCTTAAGGAATAGGGAGATGAATCCAATTTAAGTGTTGGTGCAAGTATTTTCTTTCAGAAATGGAGACAAACATTTGAAAACTATGTCCATGAGAGACATTTTTTTTGGCTCCCACTGGAGACATAGTAAAATACATTTGATAAACGTTTTCAACTCAAAAGATAAAACTTTACAGTTTTTGTAACTTTAGTTTCAAAAATAAACTGACAACACCAAAACTACAAATAATTGTGATTAAAGACCCATTGCATCAGCATCATTGACAAAAAAGATTTACACAATGAATTAATCTAAAACTACTTAAAAGCTTAGGGATCTCTAAAACCTTAATATTTTACTGTTAATTAATTATTTGTTCACACAAGCCGTATGTAGGGCACGAGTTGAATGGGTTGAGTTACACTGCAAAATTCAATGTCATAACCAGGATTTGAACCATGGATCTCCAGGTGGCCTAATAATTGGTTGACTATGAGGTCCGGGACTTAAAGCAGTGAAGTATAATTCAGAAAAATAAGTAGAAAAAACATAAGCAAACTTTCCATGCACTTCCCAGATCAGGGTGTAGTGTCTATTATATAGAAATCTATATATTAATATAAAAATAATAGTTGCAACAAATCTTCACTTATCTTTTGGAATCCTACGTAATCCTAAGTAATAAGTGAAGATTTGTTGCAACTATTATTTTTATATTAATATTTATGTTATTCTTCACTGTTACTAGCTTCTTTTTACATTTAGAAATTGCTTCTAACATATCTAGGGGGGACATAAAATATTGGTCTAAATATAAACTTGAAGTCTAGGAAATATTATGTTGTTTCAAATATCTATTTTTTAAATAATCACTAACATTTAAACATATGAAAATGAATATCTTGAAAAAGTTAATGTCATGAAATTGCAATAATATGGCTTTTTACAAACTTTATAGAGGTCTGTCATTTTCTTAAATATTATCTTTGCAATCGTTTACAGTTTCTGAAATAGATAAAAACTTTAAAACAGAAATCTTAACATCTCAGAAATATCCTGATATATGGTGGACTTTGAGACAGTGATGTGTTTTAACAATTAAAATTTAGTTGAGTCGATTTTGTAACACTACATCACTTACTTTTTTATTTCGGAAAACATGTTTCAGAAGCCATGTGCTTCCATTGTCAATTCCTTTGGTCGACTACCGGCATTGCTTAAAACAATGCTGGGAAAACATATATATTTGGAAAAACAAGAACCGGGTTTTCAATTTTGAAATCCCGCCAAGCGATCTACTCATCCAGAAGTTCATCAAACCACCACCAGGGACAGAGACAACCACCACAGCAAGCAATGCCGGTAGTCGACCAAAGGAATTGACAATGGAAGCACATGGCTTCTGAAACATGTTTTCCGAAATAAAAAAGTAAGTGATGTAGTGTTACAAAATCGACTCAACTAAATTTTAATCTCAGAAATAGTTAAAACTATGAAAAAACTCACATAATATAGTTGTGTATTTTACAGAGCACTACATTTTCCTTCAGCAGGATAACCTCTGCTAATATATTAGACAGAATTATTTCAAGTGAAAAAAAGTTTACTTTCCAGAAACCTTGAGGTATACAATTAATATGTGATCTTGATCTTTACACTTGCAATAAAATTGTGTTATATTATTTATTGTGACTTTTAGTTGTTGAGTTATTGTGTTAAAACGAACGAACGAGCACCCCACATGCACAAGCGCACACGCACGCACACAGAGTCCTTTTCTTATTCAGGAGCTCCAAAACATGTATATCCCTTAAAATATTAACATCAAAATTTTGTATGACTAAATATTTCCTCTGCCTATGGTCCATTGCCACTATAGCAGAGAAAGTAAAATATAATTTTTTTGAAATTTTGAATGGCAGTATTCCGGCTTCAATCAAAAGTAACCTTCCTAAGAAATAAACCCAGAATACACATATAAATTCAATGTTCTTTAGACTTCGAGATGTTTCACTTTGAAAGTACCTTCCTCATGGTTTTGCTTTAAATGCTGTAATAGCGACACCAAAGGGAACGCTGTCTAGACCGCTCTAGCAATATGTGAGCTGACAGAATAGCTGGCCAAACAAAGGCCTTTGTGTGTTTCTCTGCAAGACTTCTCAGTCCTTCTTTATCCTAGGTCTGGAAGATTCCACTTTCAGAGTAATCTCTTTCTACATGGACAAAGCATAATTTTCCCATAAATTCAAAAATGGAACTTTCAAAGTCTGGCTACGGACTACATAAGGGGGCAGCAACTGCTGAAATGTGAAGTGATGATAATGATTATTAGGATTCAGGAGAGCTCAACATCTGCGGCTTTAAGTCCCATATAAAATAGATCATGACTCAAAACACAGATCAAATCTAAAGAAAAACCAAAGCACAAATAAATAAGAGCCAGAATTCGTGATACGGTCCACTGAAAATAAAACTGCCTCGGCAGAAACATAAATAAAGCTAATAAATGATAAAAACAATTGAATAAAAAGGTGTAACACTAAACATTTACAAATGGGGAAAAAAAAAAAAAAAAACAATAGCAACCCTGACCATATGTGGGAAAAATTAGAAAGTAAAACTAAATAAACAGTGTAAAAGGCACATTATATAAGCATTTAAAATTCTGTCTACCACTCTGTATCATTCTCCAGGATCTCTTTTAGAGTGATGCCAGCAGCTGCATGTACTAGACAAACACACACTATCAGTAGATGATGCATCAATAATTCCAGTCTAAAGAGCGAACAGATAGGAGCAAGTTACCTCAGAAGCAGATGGCTGTGTGTAAAACGACAGGGCCAATACATAATTGAGCAAATATCACCTTCTCAAAATGGGTGGAGAGAGAAAGAGAGATAGGGTAAGGTTTAAAGCCACCCAACCTATAAGATTAGTTCCCTAGAAAGAATAAAAATAAAAACATTTGACAATAAAACTACTGGCTAAACAGTCATGGTAAAATGATTATTAAAACCTACTAACATAGCCCCCCCCCCCAAGTTAAAACAGTAATATATATATATATAAAAAATGAATCGCTGAAATGTACGTATGCGTATCACTTCCGAACAATTGCATCAAATTGAACAATTCTTTTTTTTGTTGTGTTCCTTATTGACATGACAAGGTTTGAGGAAAAGAAAATGTTTAAAAATAATAAGGGAAAGTATTTAAAATCTCATAACATGAATAAAAACCGTGCCAAGCGAATGTATTTCGCTTAATAGTCACCAGGTGGGTAGTGATACTACAGTTATTTGTTGCTAAATTGTCGTAGTAGTGCTATATCTTCCCTCCTCATTCAATGTTACCAGTTTATTGACACAACGAGGCAATGCAGCAGTGACATTCAAATACATTTTTATATATTAACTGTCCTTTCCTTAGTCCTGTTGTTTAAAATAAAGCAGCAAAGAAGCTTTCCTGGCGACTAACAGCTACATTAATTGCCACTAGATGACTAGATGGCCATAGTAGTAATTTCCTCCCCATCCAATGTTAAGGTAACGCAATAGTTTATTGAGATGACACAACGCAGCAGTGAAATTCAAATACATTTTTATGTATTAACTGTGCTTTCCTTACGCCTATTGTTTAAAATAAAGAACCTTTCCTGGCAACGAATACTTGTAATACCTACTTATTATTTGCCACCAGATGGCCATAGTAACTACTTCTTTATTCTTCTTCCCATTCAGTGCTAAGGGAATGCACCTGGTTGTAGAGACAATGACGCAAATGGCAGAGAAATGGCAGGATCCGTTTTAGGTTTAACTTCCTATTGCAGATGTTGGTTATTTTACGTTATGTGGCACATGAGCGAGCTAAAGAGCTGAAGATACCTGCGTAACCATCACACTGCAGTTGCGGTGCTCTTCATACATTTGATCAAGTGGTATTTTGAATTAAATGGTGAAACTTAATACATAAAAGCTATCATCAAATAATAGCTTATTAATTGCCCAGCCAGACCTACTTACTCTTTAGTTATGTCATTTTTAGCCTTAGAAATGGCTGTTTTGACATAGAAGAAAATAAAGAAAGAAGTGGAGAACATTAGGAGGAAAGAAAGAGATTCGGAAGATGCATGAATGTTACTTTGTGACTTTCTCCTTAATGTAATTCATTACCCATTTCAGCGTATACCCGCCACCGTATGAAAGTACTGCCTTTACTGTTATTATGTCAACGACATCTCGGTTCTCGACGCTGCTAACTACATATGTCATCCTTATGGGTGCTCTGACTTCGTCCTTTTCGCAATACCTACATTGCTACAATATATGCTACATTGCGCAGAATATTGCACTTTTCTGATGCAAAGGCATTATTAGACATTGACAATGGGCAAATTCCTGTTGACACTTCCACTGGCCTCATTTAGTTTCCATAAAATTTTTATCACTTCACAACGTCAAAGGAAGAATTCATATCGAAAGTGATTCCAAATATTCGTGATTATGCCTGCCGTTCTTACCAAAGGAGAAACTAATTTCCCTCCTTGGCTTCGCTCTGGGACCCCCATCCATCTAGATTCTCCCTGTAATTTGAACTCAAATACACCTGGTTTCATCCTACGGCCCATCTTTTTAGCTCTGAAGGATCATCATCGGGACCACATTTCTGTTTATACCGATGGGTCCAAGAACGCTCAAGGTGTTGGATGAGCCTTTAGTTGGAAACCAAATTTAATAATAATAGCTAGGGTTTTTAACTTTAAATTTTATCATACTGTTACTTGTGCAGGGCGATATTTTCTTTTAACTTTCTTCTCCCTTTTTGGCTCCATTGTGGTACTGGTTTTTAGATTCATCCCGCTCCGGTTGCAACAGAGGGGTTGTGTGTGTTTTATGCCTAATTTTAACTACTATTACTTCATTTTATACTGATTATATCGTTTTACTTCAGCCGCCACTTGCATTATCCGATATAACCATGCAGTTGATGGCCCTAAAACATCAATCATCACCACCATCATTCTTCGCCCTCTTGCCGTCAGGGGTGCGTTTTCGCAAGTGCCTTAATCTTTTGCGGTCTACCCAATCAAAAGTAAGGAGCAGGGTACAGGCAGGCATGAATTCTTCATTTGCATTATGCTGAGCCCGAGAGACAGATGTAACGCCTTGATCTGACATATTCTCTTGAATTTCCTCAGTGCTTAGACCATCAAGAGCGCGGGTGGTGATCACACCACGTGAGGAGTGGAGTGTTTTATGTGCTTCGATCTTCACGGAGTAGCTAGCTAACATTTTTGCCTTGATTATTTTGGCAGTCTGGGATGCGGAGAATGCCTCAAGCAGCAGCATGCCGTTACAGGCTCTAATGCAAGGTTTCACAGGGCCAGCAATTGCACGAGACCCTTTTAATTTACAAAAGGGCTCACCTTAGAAAACTTGCATCCTTCCTCTGACCTATTTACAACCAAGTAGCGAAGACCACAAGATTTGACAACTTCCTACCCAGTAACTGAAAGACAGAAGCCCAGACTCAGATAAGCAACCCTCAATCAACCATGATAGTCCTTTCCACCGACCCAGGTCTCCACACACAGCCTACGTTTGACCTCAGAGGCTGCCCAGATGAGGGATTCAGGATTGGCTCGGAACCCGGGTTCTCCAAACCCATATCTACTGTAGCAGACCCCTGGGGGGGGGGGGGGGGGGGAGTGAAAATCGTACAAAATATCCACGAATCGTCAAAACAGGATGTCTAAATTTCTGAAGTGCCATGTAGAAGAATTATCTAGATGGATTTGCCAAACCACAAGCATCCTACCTGAAATAAAGAACATGAAGTGTAACTGAAAAGAATGTAGTGTTGGTGTGATATATTGCATACAAGATGCACTTGGTGATACTGATACAGAACTGATAAAATATTTCAAATATGCCCCTGTCACATCATGTGAAGCAGAAGAAACTTTTCTTTGCATTATAAATCTTGTTTGTTGGAACGTAGGATGAGCTTTTCATTTGAAAGGCTTCAGAAGTACATTAGTGTTTTCAGTAATATGGCTACAGATGAGTAAAGATTTAGTTTAATTTCTGCTTTGGTTTTTATCTGTCTTAAGGTATTTAAGAAATTAATTTTATTATTTAGATATTATTTTACATTCCATCAGTAAATATTGCAATTTGTGTTCCAATTGCTTGGGTATTTTTATAATCTGCATATGTATATAAGGAAATCAGTCAATCAGCCTTCATATATGTAACATAATTATCTGAATAGGTGTGCATTTACGAATGTGTCATAATTAATTTTTGTTCTCTGGAAACAGGAATGTTTCCTTGAATACAGATTTGTTTGCCTCTTCACCATGCACTCTTATCTATGACTTGTTTGGATGCGGTGAGATGGTTAGTTGTAACCTATATACAAGACGGCAAACGGTACAAACTACCTAGCTGTGCAACAACAATAATAACAATAGTAATAATAATAACAATAATAATATTATTATTAATAATAATAGTAATAATAACAAAAACAACAACAGTATTTTAGCAGAATTAAAAATGACCTCCGACACCATTAGAGGTCCGGCATATTAGTGATTTTATATTTATAAATAGATAACAGAAAGTTTATGAATAAACTAAGAGTATGTGATAGGTGCTTCAGATCAATCAAACCACTTGGCTAATAATACTCACCTTCACATCAGCACGGGTTTTGTCTGTTACTTCCATGACAAATTCTGTGGGTTGTGAACCATTAAGCAGTAAGCTCAAAATGCTAAGGTCCACAGTTGCTCCCAAATTGTCTATGTTAGAGATGAAACAATACTCTCTTCCCTGTAAACAAAAGTATGTGCTAATCAGTGAACTAATCCAAACAAAATTTGTTAATGTCATTGCAATTATTTGACACTTAATGTTTTCAAACAGTTCATACACACATCCAATATTGAAACTTCTGCTTTTTACTTAGGTATTTAAATAACAAAGAAACCGATTAGGAATTTTCTACTCTATCCAACTGAAACTATTTGTAAATAAACACAGTAGTGACAGAATAAAACTGAAGGCATCAATAAGATTTCAAAGCTGGCACAATCGTTCTGTTGGTGGAGCTCCTGCCGGTGGTGCGAGGGGTTCCAAATTTGATTCCCACATCGTAGGTGGGAATGTTTCTCTAGCTAAGAATATTCCCTAGCCCTCCCAGAGTCTGTGTGACTCTGTATGGTGTAGATGTGTATGGTCTAAAGTAGACAATTAGAAACGACGGCAGTACAATGTTCCAAAGATTAACGACCATGTAGTTAAAGATGGGGTATAAATGGAAAAGAAAGAAAGAAAGAAAACATAATTAAAATGAATTGGACTTTATTCAAACAGTATAATCATGGTGAGCATTCAGCAAGCTGGAGCTAACAAACTATATGTGCATGATTTTAGAGAGAAACAAAATTAAATACACATGGAGTCCCAGGAATCAACTGCATAAAATGGCAAGATTGTAGAGAGGTCCTAGATAAACAGTTTGAGATAGGAAACCTGTTGTCCCTTTTGCCAAATATCAAAATTATAGCACATTTTCTGGATCACACAACAATAGCCGTAAAGTAAAAGAATGTGTACGTGTGTGTCCTATTTTCATTTAGAACGCTTCATTTGTATTCAGTAGTTGATGAAATGCAGTGATGGTGCAAAATCCAAACGACATTTTAAATTAGTGGACTCGTAATTTTGACAAAAGTGCCTGTTATTTGAGAGTGTGCACCTAGCTGATTTCAGATCATATGAGTTTGCGAGAGCACTCCGCTACGACATACTGGCGGGCGAGTAGGTAGAGCGCTGATCATCGAATCTAGTATCGCATTGCTTTCCGAAGTGTCTGGTTTTTTTAGTTTTTTAATGTTCACAATTTGAGCAGCACTAGTTTCCATTTCTGAAGTTAAGACAACAAACCCTCAGTACAAATACTTTTTAAAATACTGTGAATGATATCTGTGTAGTGTGTAATATTAAGCAGCACTAATACGCATAATTTACATTTCTGAAGCCAAACAATAAACCCTCCAATATAATTTAATTTCAAGGTACTGTGAATGATATCAGTGTAGCATTCAATATTAACTGCAGTAATTGTCAAAGAACCTATGTAGATTAATGCAATAAAACAATTACATTTTTTGTAAACATTTATATAATGTGTGCTTTGAAACGTAGAAGTGAACTATGTTTTTTGGGATGGAATAACAAAACCTGATTATTGCTTAGATCAAAATAGCGGTACTTTGAATTTATCCATACATGGATATTATGCTGTTTTAACCACTTGAGCTACTGTGGTTTAATGTATTTCTGAAAATCTTGTCTAATATATACATGAGACTACTGTGAGAACCATGAATTGCTAAACTTTGTGTTGTTCATACTGTAAAAGTATACATACTATGTGTCAAGAAAGAAATTGTTTGGAGGTGCGAAATGGAGATCACTGAGCCTAAAATCTTAAGCTAATCTAAGTTGCGCACTTCTGAGTTCATGTACTTTATGGAGCCACATGGATGTTTAAGAACTTCACTTACCAGATTTCCGATGAATCAGATGAACAATTACTGTCACAAACTTTAGCTACTTGTGGTGAAGTTTGCAACACCCCTGGGATTTTTGACAGCATGTAAGGTTAATTTTTTCGTAGGTGCAAACCTCTGCAGGGTGTTGCAGGTTGTCACATTGAACAGTTCCTCTGGTGACCTGTTGTATTTTATGCTTTGGATATTGTATTATTTCTTGAAGTCTCTTTCTATTTGCCTTTCATGTAGAAATGAAATGGCTGAATGCACTTTCCTGAGTAGTATATATTTCTCAATTAGTTGTATGTACACCACAGAGCTAGTTGTTCATTTTTATTTCATTTGACGTTCACTTGACACAATAATATTGTTTTGTAAATTGCCAACTGTGCCTAGAAGTGTAGAACTGTAATGTGTACATGCATAACCCATCAATGTGTGATACACTGTATTTTAGAAGTTCCTTTGTATGGTATGGAGAAGTGTTAAATACAATGGCTATTGAAAGTTTTCCATTATACTTAGATGCTAATCCTACATTATATTTATTTGTCAGTATGAATAAATCATATTACGTAGTGCAGCAATAGAAGAATGGTTCATTATAAAATAATGGTATGTACAGAAGCTCAAACCATCAACTCCCTCAACATCTTCAACGATGCCCACACGTTTATCATAGCGCTAATAATGGCACTATGTCTATGCTCTCCAAAATCCGGGTGTTCACGTCATGGTCCACTACGGTTTGATGAGGGGTATGCTTAACCTTAATGCATTTTATGCTGTAGGAAGAATTTAGAACCCATAGCTCCATAGGTCTTCTATCTCAAAATGTTTACCTTGGACCGCTCTACAATCCTGCCAATTTGTGTCGTCGAATTCTGGGACAGCTGTATATATCTTGTCAGCACTTTTATCACTTAAATAGTCAACTGACATCAACTCTTCAGTGTCACCAAAGAACAAGCCAGTTAATCCAATAGTCAACTAGAGATACTAACATACCCAAATCTGTTCTATTTCAAATAACTGGTGGACTGAGGCAGGTGAACTGGTAATTATTCTTAATACCATTAAAACTACACCTTAGGATTTGGTCAGTGATTTTTGTCTTAAAATTACTAATTTCTGGGCAATTGTCTTCAGTGGAAAGATGACTAGGCAATGGAGTGCTTGGCAGCGGGGAGAACAACAGAATTAATATGTTCCACCATATGGTTAATTGTTTTGAACTGACGGTTGCTGAAAACTGCCACTGCAGAGAATAGTCTTGGGCAGCTGTCTAGTAGCTATCAATGAGAAACATGGCGTGAGAGCAGGGTGAGAATACAAGGGCAATGATCGCTGGAATGAGTGTCAGACACGACAATCCATTGGAAACAAGTATGCAAGTTGTGGTAAACAAACAGAAAAGTCTTGATGTGCGAGTGCGGCAGAGGAATAAGAAATAAAGGTAAGTTCACAATATTCAAAATAGCGAGATGGAATTGACTTAAAGATTAATAAGGGGAGTTCCCCCTGCAAGGTCCTAGGTGCACCACAAAGAGGATGGTGGGCTATAAAATGGCCCAGCAAAAGAATAGGTGCCGGAAGCTGAGACAGGAGATTAACTGTATCAGCTGTGCTGAGGGTAGGTGAAGGGGAGACATAAATAACACAAACAGTAAAGAAGAAATCAGGAAGAACAAGGTGGACAGCAACAGCCTCAAGACAG